>JAYGXS010000002.1:30645374-30718420 GCA_036362985.1 Ligula intestinalis | reverse complement strand
ATTTAAAACATAATATAGGAAATTCAAAAGTTAAACCAGGAGAGACTGTGGTAAGTGAAGTTGAATCGTGGATCTGCTGGGCCTGTATCCGATGCTCTACTGGTTCAGCTATGTACTTACCCGTCTGAAAATTGGGAAACAAATCAACATTTTACCCTATCCTTACTCCCGTGCCCGTTCTGTTGGCACTAGAAGGTAAATTTCACGTAAGCAGGAGAAAGGCACTGTTAGCCGAATGAAAAGTAACGATCGCCAGTATCTGTTGGCTTTGTGCTTTAAAGTAATTGGACCTCAATGTAACGAACGGCCAGGCTGGTCTCCGCGAGGCAAGGAAGGTGACAACAGCAGACATGTTGCGGTAAATTGACACACTGCCAAATGGAACGTTCTTGCGGACAGTGTCTACACACAGCATGGTGAAGGCAGGGACGGTGGTTGACGCGTGAATAAGGTAACAGTGATAGCCACCTCGCGCACACACTCCCTGCCCTCTCATCCCACCTGAGCTCGGTGTAAAACTAAAGTCAGTAAAACCGGAAGCGTGTTTTAGGGCAGGGGTTCATAAAGCCTCAACAGCACGCTTGCGCGTGCCACACTAGCCTCGTTCCAAACACGATTGGCCAGGATTTCAGGGGAACAAAATGCAGGTTGCATGGATCTCATCGCAGTTGGGAGCCATAGGCACCACCCTAAGACCAACCTATTTCTCACAGACTCTCGGCCAGATGGCCGTCTTCCTAGCCACCACTTTTTGCGTATAATCATGGTAAAATATAGCACCAGACTGTCTACAATGTACTGATTGCCGTAAGGATATACTCCACAAAGTTCATATCTTAACACCTTCTCTCTCCCATGTACCAGCCCAATGCCTGACTGATGCTGGGATTGGGTTGAATTGTCTGTCAGAGCTAACCACCCCAGCCCATCTGCGCCTGTTGACTGTTTGGCTCACGATTTCAACGATGTTCACCACTTCTTTCAGCTAGCTGAAGGCAACGCGGTCAATTGCGTGTGGATTAGTTTAAAGTAGGCTTGTGCAGCATCTCCGGATCAGACGCAAGTGACTGAAGAGTCCGGCGCTGCCTTTTTGTCTGCGATACCACGTCTCCCTACCCCATGTTCAACAGTTGTTCTAGTTTCGCAACCGGGAAAACGCCTACCGTAACCTGATTTGGCCCCCGTGCTGGTTCAGCGCATCTGTCCTGCGGCCCATTAAGGCTGCGCCTGCCATGCACCAGCGGACTCCTAGCACTTCACCTCAGCTTTTCACGCAAATGACTGAGGGACACGGGTCTCAAATGCATGTGCGGCATGTTGTTTAAAAGCCGAATAACATGATGTCCAATCTATGCTCGTTGTGGAGGGCTTAAGACGGATTCGTGTGGGGGGGATGTGCGTGAACATTTAGTTTGGTCTGGGATGCTTTAGCATAGAATAACCTGGAGGCGTCTATCATTAGGTATACTCATGCAGTGACTGAATATTCTTCGAATTCGTAACACATTGAGTAAGCCAGGTAATCTTTTTCGTTATTTTACCAGTACTGCAGCACAGTGCAGTACACACAATACTGTATTTTATCAGAGTTTTTTAACGTGCGCATCTTATTCTCTTTCGTCCTTTCTGGCAACTATGATGCGCATATATTTTCATAACTCTTTAGTTCTTAATGCACATTTATGCGTTTTTGTCATTTTTAAAAACCTTTACCCTCTTCATGCAGTACGTACATATTTTCGTTATATGAGCGAACTGTATCTTCATTGTGGGAATTATGTGAGTATTAAATGCACATTATTTACCTTCCCGGTGATGACAGTGAAAACATCAGGCAGTGAGTTTAAAGTCCCGTCCCTTACATGGTTATGCCTTAGTTCGAAAGCAAAATGAAACATCAGTCAGTGGATAATTTAAGCTGTACAACTGGTATGCCGGATTGGGAATGTGCTAACTTTTTCACGATAGACCAGAGCTTTGCGTCAAGTTGGCGAATCAAACTCTAACAAACAGCATATTTCATGACCTGTACCGAACATGCGCGATTTCTTACCTTACGAAGGTAGCCGAAGTTCAGCGTTATTTTAGCATAAAACAGCGTGTGAAGGTCGCACCCAGAGTTCCAGTGCACCTGACTCCAAAGAAAAGACAGCTTTGTCAAGAAGTTGCAGGTAGCTTCTGGTATTCACCTGTTGGGTTTCTACAAACATGTAGTGTCCTATGACAACATTCTCCTATTTGAGTATCTGCTTATCACGACAGCATCGTCTGGTTTCTATTATTTATAGTTGGTACGGGTTAATCGCTTTCGGCATATACCCTGTAAATTACGGTGACCTGCTCATGCAAGGAAATCCATTTACTCTGCAGCTTTCATACCATTAGGTACTTTATAGTTCCTTCCACGAAGTTAAAAATATTATGAACATCAAAATCGCATTTGGTGCACTTCGTTTGCGTTAGGTGGAAGTTATTATGACAGTTTATCAGACTGATAAAACCTCGCCTATACGACCTTAGTACCTAACGCACATGCCTACAAATGTAATACGACAATCTTCCAGGGTCATTTATGCAAACGGCGATCAAGCAACAATATGCACTTTAGACACTGTAAGATTAAAATTTAGGTCTTCGGGGGGTTGGTGTAGATACTTTTATGAGGATGCTGACATAAGTGAAACCTTCGAGGGCGCAGACTAAACTGAAGCAAATGTTACGTGGCAAAATCCAGTCTCAACACGCTTACTTTTTGCGGGAATACAACCTCCGTATTATTTGGACAGGGTCAATGCGACGGAACCGGGTGATGTCACGTAATTTCATGATTATTCACTATTGCAAACTATAAGGAGGCTTTCATTTTCAGCTGCATGTTGTTCTCGTTTGCGGATTAAAACTTTAGCACTTTAAACTAAACAAGTATTCGGGAAAAGTTCTGCCAAAATTTGTTCGCGTTGTAATAGTGCTTCTAGTCAGTGCTTTTCTGTTGTCTTTTATGAGCATAACCGTGAGCTGGTAGGATCATCTCATTCAAAATGCTACGTCTTTCCATCATGCTCCACCTGCCGATGCCACAAGTAGTTGCTTCAGTCTTTTTTAACGACCGTTAATTCTGTAATGCATTATATATGTTTAACGGTGGCTGGTGGAGACTCATGCCGGCTGCTCGTAACGATGATAATACGGAGGAATACAGAGAAGATACATAAAACGATATTTCATCAAAATGAATGAAGATGGGCAGAACTAAAGAAGTAAATATGTACCTGGACAAGGGTGGGATTAAGTGGGGAAATGTAGCCTGGAAACAGCGACGAGACGGTGGCGCAACTGTTAGATTGTTCGACACCTATTCTGCAAGGCTTGGGGCTGAATCCCGACGGTTTACGAATCTGGGAATGGGTATGCCTAATTAATCACTACTTAAAATACCGAACTAGCCATTCCAGTCTCCTTTCTATCGGTTAGGGGACTCCGTGAGTGTAAAGCTGTATGCCGCTGACATCGCACGACAGAAGAAAGCGTTCTGGACAAGAAATGGATGGTCACTGCTCAGAGATCATGACCAAGCCATAACTGCTTAACAAGGATAGGGAGTCTAACAAAATTACAATCTTTCCAATCCCAAATACCTAGATTTCCTAGCGGAAATTGAATCCATAATCCCACAAGAAAATAATATAGTTAATGAGTCTTTCAAGACCCGCAGAAGCCATGTTATGCCTTCAGAAGCCGAAATTATTTTCAGTTCTATAAATCAAATAAAGAAAAGCAGCAAAAGGCCTAAAACTATCAAATGGTTTATTATTCTTTTTTCAGACAATATAAACTCAATCGCGAGTTTTATAAAAGCATATTATTAGGAATATACTTGTCTTTTCGTAGAAGATAGATCAAACTATAGACTTTTTAAGACACAGTATGCCAAAGCGCAGATTTCACTGATTATTATAGTGCTAAGTCGTCCTACAGGTCTAAAGTAAATATCAGGAGATACTGCGTAATTCTTGAGATAAAGTGATGCCAACGTAGCTAACATATGTGCACTGCCTAAAGTTCATGAATTCGAAATACCACTGGGACCGATAGTATCTTTAATCCGTTACTTCGATTACAAGAATTTTATTGTTCGAGAACCGCTCAAATATCAATCAAGAATTCTATAGATTTTTTGGACAAATTATGAGGAATCACAATTGCAGCCAATACCACTGGACTTCGCAAGGCAGAAGAGAGTTCAACTCCTACAGACCTACGATATAGGTTTTCATATATTGGCTTTGCTGAAGTCTTGCTCCACGTCCAGAAAAATTTCCTTCTCATAAGGATATTTACCAACAACTAACTGGACACCCTATGGGGTTTACCCAAACCTGTCTTCCTGTTCAAGTTCACGCTGAAAACATTTGATGTTATGGCCCTATCACCAGTTATGCACAAAGTATGGGTATGCTTTGTGTATGTTAACATTGTTATCGTTAAATGGGATCATTTTAAAACAGTCTGCAGCGTCATTTAATTAACTTTACTATGAACTACCTGCACACTCGATAGATTTATTGACAAGAGACTCCCGTTTATGACGTTCAAGGAAGGACTGGCTAGGCACGTCACATTGGTGTACCGGGCAATAGTGTATGCGAAAGTTAGCCTGTATCAGAAAAGCATGTGACCTGTTGTTTGCAAGTGGAGAACTGTAAACAGCCTACTGAATCGAGAAAACCACACTGTTCTGATAATGGAATCTACCAAGGTGAATTAGATTATTGGTTCAAACATTTTCCAGAATTTGGTACTCCAATGATTTTGTACGTCCATGCATGAGACAATATGAGTTGAAACGATCAGTTGCCAAACCCAAAAAACCGGTTACTACTTCCGTCCATTGCGAATAATTCCCAACTCCTTGAAAATCATCCAAGGAAGCACTTAATAAAAGTGGCGCACATATTGATTACTACACTATGCAAGCAGATTGTCCAACCTAACGGTACGATTGGCTATTGCTATAAAAAGGAATTCAACTACACGAATATAAAGTGGCAGTAATGATGCGAAACCACCTGTCCCAGGCTCTCATATGTAAGCTAAACTCTGAGCCAAAATTTGCAATATCTATTATTTGCGTGCATGGTTACAATTTTCAATACTCCGGACATTTATTACATGGCTGACGGCAACACCGGGGAACCAACCTCAAACATTTACATAACCACGTTTGTTATCTTTGGCAAGGAACTTGTTAAATTCGAATAATAAATCTCGGGCTGCCTTTTTTAAATATACGTGTATATTTACAAAGTTTGTTTTAAATATTTTGTAAACGTACTGATAACTTTTGCTTTATGCTTACAGACTGGTTCCGCAGTTCATCTTTAGACTTACTGGTCCTGGACAAAGCAGTTAAGTATTTAATCGTACCCAACAGACGCTTATGTGTATGGTTAAAGTATGCGCCAATACGCGCCAACTGTATTTCCTTAACAGGTTGGCAGTGGTTGCCCTTTCCTTCATTTTTCCTGGCTTCTTCGCTTATTTGCCGATTAATATGTGATGTATGCCCTTTCCTTATCGGATATGGGCCGGCAGTGCGCGTGTTTTCCCACAAAAATGCTGTGCGGTGTCTTGCGCGTGCATGGCCGCCTAAGATAAATTAGCACGTCTGACCGCCGCTGACTAATGTTTCTGCACACGGGTGAAAACATATCATGTTTGGCCACTATATAAGGCGTCCTAAACGGGACATTACATCGTTTAGACATTGAAAAGAAGAAGATTCCATCGTTAGGACAAAGCTTTGATTCGCCTGACGTTTTGACATCCACCGCAGATGCTTCATTAGGGGCATGAACAGAAAATCGTAGCAGAAACTGGTGGTTCTTGCGCAGTAAGTTGCAGTTTTAATAGAACACAGTCATTACTGCACACGTATGACAAATAAAGACAATCACGATAACTGCCTTTTTGTGCGTGGATTGCTTGATGACCAGCATGCGGCCCCTGGCTTGCTGAACTTTCATCTCGGGTGGTAAAATTGGACGTGATGATTGCTCGGCCATCTGGCTCTCTAGTGTTGGCGTAAGACGAAGCGGTGGCCTGCGCGTTCCCCGAGTGGCCACTTTCTTGTGCCAAATTGAACTTCAGCACCGAATATGGATTAGGCAAGTCATTAGACTTGTTTATGTACTGGAGGCCCGTGAACCATGGCTCAAGTAATTTTCGACTCACATGACTATCATCCCTTGTGAAAATTTCTGTCTCATTAAATTTTAATGTGTGGTCAAGGCTCGTCGAATGAGCTGCAGCCTGAGAATTGGCACTATTTCACCGCACTGCTGCCGCTTGTACGGCAACTTGCGTCTTGAGAAGTCCGCCAGTTTCTCCGACATGGTTGCTTTGGCCACAACTGCACCAGATCCTACAAACGACTCTGGGTGTTTCTTGTTATGGCAGTGGGTCTTTCGGCTTCAGTATCTGACGCCTTATGGTTGCCTCCGGCCTATATGCAACTCCAAGTGGTGCGAGAAAGCGGCCGACGGCCTCCGAGGCGTTTTTGACGTACGGAATCGCTCGCCAAATGTTAGGATTGGTGCAATTTGTTGTTCATCTCGTTTGCGCAAGTACCGGTTGACGAAGTTACGCGGGTAGCCACTTTCTCTGAACACCCGTCGAATATATTAGATCTCGGCAATTTTGTCTTCTGGTTCACTGCAGTGCGTCTTAACACGCTAATAAAGCGTCCTTACGCAAATGCGTTTGGGGCTGATTGGGTGGTTGCTGTTGAAGTTCAGCACTTGCATCGTATTTGCCGCTTCTCTGAATATTTTACTCTTTAGACCAGTAAGATCTTTGCGACAGACAAGAACATCAAGGATAGCAAGCTGGTTGTTCTCTTTTTCTCTGTCATGAATTGTTTGGCCGGGAAGACGCTCTTGAAATGGTCCTTGAATTTGAGCATCCGATCCCGTTTGGTGACGAAAAAATATCATCCACATATCATGCCCATAATTTTGGCCTGTGGTGTTGGAAGGCCAGCAACTATAACCGCTGTAGGACCACCTCGGCTTTGACTCCCAAAATCAGTGAACCCATTGATGTTCCCTTCGCATGCTCGTAGATTGTCCCATCAAACATGAATTACTTCCTGCGACAGAATGTCAGGAGCTGTAGCATTTGGGCATGTCCAAGGCAAGTCTCCGTTTAATTGTATTTGCTTCGTAGGAGTAGTTCGACGGTGTCGACTGCCAAATCCTGATCCTGTGATAGAATGATGCATGGAATGGTTTATCCGTTTGTTTCGATAACAAGGACATCCAGAGGTGGTTGGTTTCTCCTAACTCCCACTAAAACAGTAAAGCAAATACCCGGAAGTGTAGAGTTAAGATTGGTGTGGCGCATATCTCACGGACTTTTATAACGATGAAAAATATGTCATTTCGGGAAAAACCATGCATCGCAATTTCTGCATTGCCCTGCCGGATATAGCAAATCTGTAGAAGCGTCTTTCATTGCTTCGTATAATACGGAAGCCAGAGTACTAGAAGTTTACGGGTGGCGTTTTAACGTTGATAGAGTCGGAAATCTCATCTGCGTCGCCAATGTTGTAACGGTGAAAAACTGAGATGTCATCAATAAAAGCGAAAATCCGTGTCCCAGGAAGCAATTGAGAAGAATCCGCGACGGATATCGAAACGTCAGGTGAATAAACATATTGTCGCAGCGATCGAGTCTTCTTCTTCTGAGATGTCATCGTCTGATTACAACCTGCTTGAATTCCAAAGGAAGAACACAACAACAAAGGCGTAAAAGTGGAACAAACCTAGATGAGGGTTTTATTTGTGTACAGAACCCAGAGTTGCTGTCTCGGGTGGCAGTGGCCGCGGACGAAGCCTGAGCTGCTTTGGACGGCGCCCAGTCACGCCTGAGGGTGTCTGCAAGTCCGATGCACCTCTCTGTGTGAAATGTGGCAGTTGCTTATGAATGATTGTGAAGCGAGTTCAAGCATTGCATGATTGGTGGGTTGGATTTGCCCGAGGGGTGTCGCGTGTGAGGTCACCTGCTGCGTGGCGCGCCTAAGTGGTTCACTAGGAACTGCAACTACCCTAGTAGCAAAGTGGACAAAATCCTGTATAAAACCGGCATATCTATCCGGATTTTTCCAGTAGGATTCTACGATGGGTTAGGATACGAAGTGTTCCAGCCGGATAATAGAAAATGGAACGTATCCCAATAATTATAAACTAGTAGATAATATAAGGCGTGGAAGGCCAGAGTGTTATGGATAAGTTGCTTAAGTGTAGAGGGATTATAATGTGAGTAATAGGTAATTGACTCCCAAGCGAGTGCGCAGTCCAGCCATGAGCGGGCCGCAGTCCAGAGTCGCATTCTGACGGGTGTATTCGCCGGGTCCGGATGTTTGCAACCGACCCTAATTTCGCCGGCTCCGGGAGTGTCTGAGCGTAAGCAGTCACCAGACTAAGGTTCTTTGTGGACTAGCCTTGGGACTTTGTTGGCCAGTTTGGTCAGACAGACATGTCCGTGGTCTGGACTTGCCTTTGACATGCTTAGGTGCACACTTGCTTAGTGGACACAATTAACAGACATGCCAGACATGCTCTAGAAGTGTGCAAGCAAAGCATGGCTCAGAATACGCGGTCTCTACAATGGAATCCACTTGGACTTGCTACTAAGGGGGCGTGGATCAAGTAGACTCCGAAAAGGTAGAATCGCCCATGATTACGGTTGTCCTTTCTTCGTCGCTGGGACAATCATAATTTCATCGTCGCTCTTGAAATCCCAAATGGCCCTTACCATTTTCAGAAGAAAGTAAAACCAGTGAGAAATTTTGATTTTCATTACGGACTGGTTGGCGCGACAAGATAGACGAACCACTGACTTGTGAGAGGGTGAATCATATGAGGTTTGTAAGTGAAGGAGAAGGGAGAAAAATGACGGTCTCCTGTACTAGAGGGGCCTAGTAACAAATCCCAACGGATTCTATCATGGCAAAATTGGAATTGTACTAATGTCGGATTTATACCGGATTTTGTCCGCTTGATCTGCACTTACTACTAGGGTAGTTGGGCACGAGTATGTGCTTGCGTGCGCGTGTGCAATTGAATGTCCATCACCCGAGTTAAGGTCAGCGATTGGGGACGGCCACCAGCACGGAAATATGACCTTGAGGCCATTCGCATTGAACGATGAACCATTTTTGGCTGTCGATCAGAGGAGCGATTTTTCAGGACAGTCTGTGGGTAATCGGTTAACCTGGGCTCCTAACAGGTAGGGCAGTAAGAAAATAGTATAGTAAATGGGGAAAATAGCAGTAAGTGGTATTGCAGGACCGTAGAACACTTTACCCGCGGTGAAAAAGTTCGTCAGTTCGTTGCGGTCCGTGTAACCTTGGATCTCCTCGGCCTTGAGAACCATCCAGACGTCTTGCATGTCCACAGCCGCTGCTGCACAAGACGATGACTTTGGTCGAAGGCCGCTTTTTGGCGTCGGTAGGGTGGTCAACGTAGGTTTTGTTCAGTCGGATCTTTAAGGCAAGTAGCTGACTGCTTCATTTTCTTCCAACCTGTCCTGCTAATGATGACGGGCGTGGCCGAGCATATCCAGTACGGTGGATTGGACGGTGCCATTCAGTTACCACCATCGGTCCTTCACGGAATGTGAGCAGACTTATTGAGGCATTAAAGTAAGGAGAGATAACCCTTGTCATTACGATCTTCCAAGCTCGGAGAGGAGAAGTCGTGCGAAGGCCAGAGTGGTAGGACCAGCTTATTCTGTGCATAAGGAATGGAGAATACGTAGAAGGAATTGACTGTCAGATGACTGCACAACCGTAAGCCAGCAGACGGCGTCTGAAGCGGAGTCTGCTCAGCAGTTGTTCCATGAGGTTATGTGTGAGTCGGCCTGTGATTGGCTGTTCCAGAGGCCGGAAAGAGCAAACGTTCGCAAATATGCGTTCGACTAGGACTACTCACAAAAAATCTTCACAAGGCACTTCGTGTGGTGCTAGTCCCTACAAGTAATCCTCGCCCCTTCTTTAAAACATCAAATACAATGCCTTTTTGATATGATGAATTTCTATCGCCAAAGGTCAGGGGTGGACAACTCCATCTTTAAAGAAAAGAGGGCCTTAATTTTTTTCCATATTCCTTGGCACCTAAAATTAAGTTTCGAGTGATTCTGAGTTTTAAAATACTTTTTCCTCGCATTATTTTGTCCGCCTACATAGACCTTCAGATAAATTAGTCGTAGTTGGCGCACTTTTTGCGGATTGAAGCCATGCACGCTCCCATTTTTTTCAGCTGATAAGTCGACGTGTAATTGCCAAGCATGTTAATAGGGGCGAACACGGTCTAATGTTGGTCACTTGGGATCGCTCCAGACGGACACATGACTGATACTGGTTTTCAAACACGGCCCGCGAACATTCGGATGAAATTTAATATAAAAAAGGTTTTATAAACTCAAAAGATGTACTTTAAGCAGAAATGGGCGTAGGGTGCTAAAAAAGATAAAAGATGTGACAAGTCTATCTGAGTGAGAGTTGACCCCACCCTATGCTGAGAGTGCCACCTGTGGGTTACTGTAGGGAGTGAGCGTGGGAGGTACCGAGGCAGACAGTACAATTATAATGCTCATATGAGTGCAGAGAAAGGGGTTTTGTCGTTGTCGGTAATGGTACGCTGCACATGTATTTTTTATGTTTCAGACGTTGCATGCCTGATGTACAGAATTGTTTTACACAAGAAGTGGATGATTATTTCTCAACCATCTTAAAAAAATCAGAATAATTCAACGAAAGTAGTCAAAGTGCCATCAAGATTCCTCACGTAAGCAATAGATAATATACTCTCTAGAGGTATAAATTACAGTTTTTACACTGGTAAACACCTGTACATATTTACGCACTTGGAGTCTATCATTCAATCAGTCATACAGACTATGAATATCTCACAAGCTACAGTAGCACTGTCAGGCCTTTAAGAATCAAGATCCGTTTTATTACCATGAGAGAAAGAAATGAAAGTAATAAAAACCTCAAAACTTAAAACTGTATTGTAATTTTCTTCTAAAGTCATAGTAGCGCAACTACGCCTTTGAACAAGGTACACTACGATAAAAAGATGTTGTTATTGTTAAAAGACAGATCAACCTACAACTTTATTGCCGCATACCATGCCGAAGTATAGAATACAGTTATTACAAAAGTTCTGATGTGTATAGGCAAGAAAAAACCATAAGGGGATGATGCAAGAATGCGGATAACTTGATCCCTGAGGTCTTGATCTAAGCTAAGGTCTGTGAACCGCCAAAGGCCCTTAAACGCGAAGTATTACTGCGACCGATAGTATTTTTAATCGATACGTCAAATTTCAAAAATTCCATTAACTAAGGATTTTGCAATATCCATTGGGAATTATACAGTTTTTGAACATATTAGGAGGACTCACAATTATAGCAGTTGAGGTTATAGTATCCTTCAATATCTCTCCCTCTATCTTCACATCCATACCACTGAATTGGGCAACTCAGTGCACAGAGCAATTTCTTTATTTGTATGCCACGTTCTTTTTGTATCTGCTTTGCTTTACCTATTTGATCTATGTTTGCGAAAAAACATTTCATTCTCACAAGAATACTATGAACAGTTGAAGGGGTCCCCTAGCTCTGACTTTCTGTCTTAGGTCATGATGCAAAAATTCTAGACTACGACTTTATTACTTGTTAACCACAAAGTGTGAGTACGCTATGTGCATGGACGTTTGTTTTTGTTAAAAGGGGTCAATTGGAATTATTTAACGGTGTTATTAACTCATTATTACCAGCATTAGCCTACTCGTTCGAAGAAATTGTTATTGACAGACATCCGTTTCTTGCGGTTCCCGTACAGCCAAACCTGGCTGGACATATTACACATCGGTTTACCACGGAGAAGACTCTGTGAAGTTAGGTTAAACTAAGGAATCAACCAGCCTGTTGCTAACAGCCTACTTAATCTAGTAAAATCATGCTCTTCTGATACGTTAATTGAGTTGGGATCGAGCTAGTAGTGAAAATTTCGTAAGAGTTGATATTGTTACTAGAGGAAAGAGGAGCGTTCACCGGGAGAGGTTTATTACAAGCCTGAAGTTTTGGGTAGTTTTCTCGTCTACCCATCTTCAGAGAATATATACTCTGGCTCACGGTCCTCGCCTTTACGCCATTATTTATTGTGTGTGCCTGTTCTACCAATCATGTTTGAGCCTCTGTGTGTGTGTCTCTCGGCGCGTCTTCAGTCTCCTCATCTGTCGGTCTCCTGTCTGTCGCCGTGTCGCTTATTTCTTTCTTCTGATCTACCACCCGGGAATCGAATTGTCAGCACTCTTATTGCTACTAGTGTTTGGCAGTTACTAGGATTACTCAGAAGAAAACGTTGCCGCCCGTGTCATGATAGCAGTTTAGAACGAAAAAGAGTGGGTACAAGGGCATAGTGTTTTCTGTCTCCTTTCCTTTTTATGTGATCGGGATTCTGCGCCAGTTAGAGGTGCCGCGGTGGATGGTTGCTCGCTGTCGCTTAATGAATTCGCCGATTGCCGGCTGCAGAGTTAGCACACAAAATAAGTCCCGGTACAGTGTTCAGAGTCCGGGAACTCCCTCACACCGAAGGACAGATTACGACGATTCGGCATCCGCAAATAGTAGAATACGCTCTGACTGTAGAAAGCTAATTATATTTCTCGTAAAATAAGGGTTTTTTACAGCATGTACCAGGTCGCAATTGAGTTAGCCGGAAGAAGTGGATGATATTTTATTGCGTGAGCCAACGAAGAAATAAAAAGATATCGCAGTGATAGTTACGCAGAGAATTGTTAAGATTCTCAAAAGTAGCAAGGAGACTAAAGATACAACTGCTTCAAAGCTTGAGCAGTGAAATTCTTTTCACAGGCCACAAAGGATCAAAACTTTTGAGGTTGGTGTTGCGTTAAATCACGGTGTTCCCAGGATAAAACTTTTGTGTTAAAAGATGTTGAACCAATTCTGGTTTCTTATGTTCACCAGCGCGCAGAAGACTAAATATAGACTAGCGGTATTACAGGCCAGGCCTTGTGTATATTTTTTAAAGAATGGTTCTAATACCCATAGTTGTAACATTTCGGATGATAAACCCGCTAGTTCAGGGTGTTTCGGAGGCAGCAGGGGTGCAATTTTCTGGACGATTTAGACTCAGGGTATATGACAGACACATGTCCTTAATAACTCCCGGCACATGTATATCATGACCAGCTATGCTTAGTTGAGGCTAACGACTGTCGCCAACAACTCTAACGGAACGGTTGTGTCAAGAAATAGAAAGACGTCGTGTGCAGTTCCACAAGGCTAAGGCCTGAAGATCACTTTTAAGAGTTCGAGCAGGACGCTACCACCTGTCGGCTTGTATCCACAGAGAAGTTTCAAATAACCAGCATACGTGAAGGGTCTACTATTTCAAAATAAATCTGGTCCATCAGTTTCAAAGCGGCAAATACCAGCCGGTCAAGTAAATTGCCAGAACATGGGAATTAATCGACACTTTGAAATGAATGCCGTTAACGGCAATCTCAAAAAACATTTGAAAAGGTGGCAGCCACTTCTTAGCCCCCAGTGTTGGCTTGTAGGGGTCTAAGCTGTGTTGTTACTCGGAGCACTACCATAAGCAGGCCAAATCCCAGTTGGTAGGTAAAAGGCAGAAGTCACCAGAACGGGGGTTTTATTGTGCAGAGAAACCTGAGGTGGTGTCTCAGGCAGCAGTGGCCAATGGCGAAGCCAGGGCTAGTGTTGACTGCATCCAGTCATGTCTGAGCGAGGGAGCATGGTGGCTGCTGCTGTTCTTAGGCAGCCGCGACTATTGGCACACAGTTGTGTGCGCGAGTGGTAGTCAGTCAAAGGTCTACAGGTGAGTGAGTTGGAAGCAGCTGCCTGCGAATTGGTGTGAACTTGAGGCAGTGGGGTATTGAACAAGAAAGCCAGGCAGCATGTTTGGCTGTTGACCAAAGGCTGATTGGCAGGAATGACTTAGCAATCTCTAATTTGCCTGCGCATTTAAGATTTACACTTGTTCGCCAACTTACTGCAGAACGACCCAGAAAGCCAGCATCGAAGAATATCAAAACCCTTTTGTTATCCAGCTTGTCTTCAGACTTGTGGCTCCTGGATAAAAAGTCCAGTATTTAACCGTATCTAACGGTGCGTATGAGCGGAGCAGGGACCAATTCGCCTCAGCTGTATCTCAGCATCACGTTCGGCAATGTCAGCCTTCACTTTCCTGTTTCCTGGAGGAATTTGTACGTATCATCTACATCGATATGCCGACAATTTTAGGGCTCATCCGAATGCATTGCTTCAGAAATATATGGCCTTTGCTTATGAGATAGACACCAACAGTGTGAATGTTTTTGCACGCACATTTGGGCACTGTACAGCGTCTGCATAGCCACCTAAAATTAATTACCACGTCTGCTTACCGCTAACTGGTATTTGTTTATGCAAGCTGAAATAGATCTCGTTAGTAGTGGGTAACCGTTCACCGATCTGCTTCAGGATATTCCCATCCTGCTTGGTACCTTTGCTAATCTTGGTACCCCAAGTGCATATGTTGCAAGGCAAATAGTAATTTTACTTATTAAGTCTGGCGGCAATTTCCGCTGCTACAGTGGAGTTGGGTATCACCACCTGACGACGGCAAATAGGCCAGAAAAGGTTTTCGTGGATAGTTCTTTGTTTTTTTTGACAATACATAAGACAGATCTTCTTGTTTGACCACTATAGATGGCGCCGCAAACGGTGCATATTATTTTTCAGACCACATGCTTATTATCATGGTAGCCAAGCCTTCCTTAGAACAGACACGCTTTTGGCGTTAGGTAGTTACTGATCTACGCGTTACTTGTAGCTGATGTTTCCAAAACAGTATTTTGATAAGTTCATACATATTTTCACGAATGACATATTTGGTGTCTGTGTGACCGTAGCGTCTGAAATACTCCTCTATCTGAACTCGTTATGTCTCAGATACGGAAGCCAAAGGGGCCATTAGTGCCCATTTCACAAAATTGATTTTTAAGAGGCATTTTTTTCTACTCGGCGAATGTCTTTATCAAAACTGCATGTCTAAGCTCCACTGTGCAAAACAGTTAGTTTAGTGCAACTATCCCGTAATATGGAATATCTAATCAAAAAGTCTATCCAATTTAAGCAAATAGACTCAAATGTGATTAACATCGCGGCTCTTGGTATCGGACTCGTAAGTAAGGTTCTGGCTTCGAATCCCCACAAAGCCGACGAGGTTTTCACAGTTGGGTCGAATGGGTGCGGCCAGTCTCCCGCGTGTTTAGGTGTGTGTGCTACTCACGCGATCCTGGGAGGATGCGGAGCGATAAAATGGCGGTGGCAGCCCTTTGTGTGCGTGGGTGAGCGTTTTATCGGGGCGCTGCACCCATCCCACCCCAGGCGACTGATCAGTTATGCGGTGGCCTGTTGCTGACGGTGAGGTTGTGAGTATGACCGACCCTCAGCACATTTCTTTCCTCACTGAAAACAATCTGAGGAGCGTGAAACTATTACGATGCACTAAAGGCCGTGGCTTGGAGGCTTGCCTACTGACGAGATAACTTGAACATAGCAGTCATTCCAGTGCGTGTCTTGTTGTTTGGGGTGGCTGATTGAGGGGTTGGGGTGTTCAGTTAGGGACTCAACATAAAGGTCGTGGTAGGTCACCCCATCTTACTTGTGTGGGTGGTGGCCACGTCTAGCGTCCTTAGCTGGCACCTAGCTCTCAATTGGGGCTTTTCAGAATTAAACTTTACGTATCAGCCACCTCCCGGAAACCGCTACGATCGGCGCGCAAAACCAAGGGAGAGTCTTCGGTGTGCTTGCATCTCACACCCGGTATGTTCCCGGGCAGCAGCAGTAATTATTCTAGAAGACGGTTGATAAATAGCCAGCTACTGTACTCTATAGCCATTCTCACAGGACTTTTACCTGTTTTTGTATTTCCGTAGCCATGCAGTAACCCTTGGTTCTGCCGTAGCTTGCCAGTGGTAGAGTATTTTGCGCAGTACTTTCCTTATCCCCTTTAACCCTTATCAAAAACATAACAAGTTATTACTACTACTCCTCCTACCTATCACTGTCTACTAACTGCGTCTACAGCTTTCTATGAACAGCATGATCAGTATCACTAGTAATACGTCATCATTAGCACTTGCACCCCATTACTCCTGTAGCATCATAATATCTATCAATGCCTTCCGCATTTTTGATAGTATCGTTCTTATTTACAATAGCTAAATAGGTGTAGTACTGCTATCGTGTACCATTGTATCAGTTGTTATATTGCCCTACTGTTTTTTATCTGCTATTAGTTCTCTGTTACCCTGCTTGATACTCCCTTTGTTGTTGCATTGCTGCCTTTCATCATCGTTTTTAAAATATCTTGTTAACCTTACCATCGTTATCATTTCTAGTATTATCAGTTATCCAGACTCTGTAATATTAGAACTGCACAGATGGGATGGAGACATGCACAGGCTTCACGCTGTTTATAGTTCATAGTGGAACTGTTAAAACTGTTAGTGATAGTACCTGCCATAGCAGAAGTTCTGCGAGAAACTCGGCACTCTAGTAGTAAAACCGACACCTGCATTTTTTTGAAATATTGCCCATACCGCCACTACTGCTTCTACATTAAGAACTGCTGCTTCCACCCCCAATCCCCAAATATTTTGCCCCATGGCCTCCAGAGTCCTACGGCAATGATGACATGCAATCACGTGGGCGGCTCTGAACCGGGTGGTCGCTCTAACACTAAACTTATCATGGCCCATAGTGCAGCTCGGCAGCAATTCGATTATCAAGTAGTTATATTAAGAAAGCGCGCTGCTTTCCCTCTCACGAGCGTTAACGGGGCACGCAAATGTGCCTCAAACGGATGTTGGGTAACGACGAGAAATAAAAAGCCAGTAGGATATTTGCGGACTCTCGCAGTGGTTGACAGCGGGGAGTTTTTCACGTGCGAATAGATAGCTAGCGTGACAAATAAAGGCAGCGTGAATCAGCACAGTGGCAGGCTCCTACAGTACCCCCCGGCAAGACAGAAGGCGGGATTGATACCTTAAAAATATGGGTAATAAAACGGTCAGGGAAATGAACATATCTTTCATTCTGGATGATGCATACAGGGGGCGTAGAAAAGGAGTTGGTGGGAGCAGTGGCAGAAGTGCTAGAGGCAGTAGCAGAATTTTCAGAGTTGGAAGCAGGAGCAGGTTGGGGGTATGGACAGGAGGGAAGAGGTAAAATTCGGGACGTTGGAAAATGCGAGTTGGATATGAGGGCAACAGGGGCGGAAGACCAGAGGGTTCCTCCGGCGAAGTGTCTGGACAGCAGCCTTGAGCCGGTCAATGCTCACGACCTCTTCACGAGTACAACCTTGAATGCGGATGGATGTTTGTCACACTCGCTATGACACGAAATGGACCTTCATAGGGTGATTCCAATGGCCGCCGGACATGATCACATCTTAGAAAAACGTGAGCACATGTCACCAACTCTTTCTCGAGGTAGGACTCAGAGATAAACGGCCTGGGCGGAACCGGGGAGAGCCACCGTAGAAACGGCCGGAGGCTATGTGGGATTTTGACAGGATCGTCGACCACACCTGGAGGAGATGGCGAGATCATCTCACCAGCAAATCGGACAGGGGCGCCGAACACCAGTTCAGCGGTGGAGCAATGAAGGTCCGACATGAGGGAGGCGCGAATACCCAAGAGGACCAGGATGGGGTCCGTCCAGTTCTCCGAATTGGCCATGGCGCGTAGGAAGGCCTTCAACTGGGGATGAAACCGGTCGACCATCCCGTTGGCAGCCGGGTTATAGGCTGTAGGTATAGCCTAAAAAAGGCAGAAAACAGTGGAAGAGATTAAACGCGAACTGAGCACCGCGAGCAGTCGTGATAGTGGATGGAGCGCCGATGATGGCAACCCAAAGACTGAGGAAGGTTATAACCGCCGTGGAAGCCTCGACATTGGGGATAGGGATAACCTCCAGCCACTGGGTGAATCAATCCACCCAGGTGGGAAGGTAGGAAAAGCCGTTGGATGAAGGCAGGAGACCAACGATGCCCATATGGATGTGACTGAAGCTTGTACCAGGGCCGGGGAAGGTGCCAATAGGCGCCTTATTGTGCCGGTGGACCTTGCTCTGTTGAAAGCTCAAACAAGCCCGTGCCGAAGCTTTGATGTCCTTGTGAATCCCTGGCCAGACGAAGCGATCAGAGACCAACTTGTCGGTTGCTCGACTTTCAGGGTGAGATAAGTTGTGCAGGGCGGAGAAAACTGTGCGGTGAAGGGGTGGTGGCACGAATGGATGATGGGAGTCAGTGAAGACGTCACACAGGATGGTGCCGTTGCCTGTAGTCAGTGGCAGTTCCTGGAGTTGGAGTCCGGAAACGTCCTAATTACAGGGCGAACCAGCATAGCGTTGTCCGGCAGCAATGGCAGCCAGTTGAAGATGAGAGGTTGAGGGTCTGGACAATGTGTTAGCCAACTCATTGCGTAACCCACCAATGTGGCAGATGTATGAGGTAAACTGTGAGATGTTGTCCAGATTTCAAGCTTCCGTGGGTTTTACTTGTCTGATTGTGAATTTAAGGCGTAGGATAGTGGCTTGTAGTCAGAGAAGCCAATGGAGTCTCTGCCCTCGAAGAAGTGCCAGAAAGGTTTAACAGTAACATAGACACCCGGAAGCTCCCATCCAAATGTGCTGTCACGCAATTTGGCAGGTGTTAGCTTCTTGGAAAAGAAAGCTAAAGGTTGAGTTTGACTTGCAAGGTACTGTTGAAGAACCGCGCTGACTGCAACATTGGATGCGTCGACCATGAGGGAGAGAGATGTATCAGGAGCATAGTGCATAAGAAGTGTGGTATCGTCCAGAGCAGCCTTCACCTTGTCAAAAGCAGTGAGGGAGTCTGCACCAAGGATGGCGGTGGGCACTTCAGCGATGAAAAACACCCAATAGAAGAGAAGTCGGATGCTAATATCCAGTGAGAGAAAACGCGTGCCTAAGATGACAATTGGTGATATGTTGACGGCCTGAATGAAAAGGCTGGGGTTGGGGCATCAACGGTCGGTTGGTGAAGGAAAAATGACGCTCAGTTGAGCGCTAGTGTCAACCAAAAACGCCTGCCACTCAGAAGGTCACAGACATAAAAGAATTGACTGGGGCTAGAAACACCAGGAAGACTAGTGGTATTCACCGTCCAGTGAACTGGCTTAACCTGTTTGCTCTGCTTGGAGATGAACGAGCGGTGAAATGTGCAGTGACGGGCTCTGGCACCAAAGGTAGAATGATGTCAGCATGAAGTAGCTGAGCTGGAATGAACTAAAGCAGCAGGCTGGACACACCGTGCAGATGACCTAAATAAACACCGGGATGGAAAGGTTAATTGCTGCTGATGAGCAAATATCCGTTCATTAAGTTGCGCAATCTCAGTCTTGAGTTGCGAGAGAGAGAGAGATACAGGTGCAACAGCAGGAGTTGAGGGTGCGGCAGGTGATGATTTTACAAAGCCGTGCCTCACCATCAATTGTTCGCCCAGAAGAGTGAGTTCAGCGACAGTGAGAGCGTGAGCAGCAGGTGCAAACATGCATTGAATTTCTGGAGGAAAGTTGTCTATTGCCAAAACCTGACTACTTCCTGCATTTGGAAGAAATGTGTGTTTTGTGGGAGGCACCAATTGTCACAAGTTATGTCAACAAACAGAAGATTCTCCAATTCAAAAGTCAAGCAAGACGGTGTTGGTGGACAGAAGTGCACGGCCGGAAAACAGACAGTACCAAGGCTGAATTATGCACGCCGAGTTATTAAGCCAATAGAATGTGTTGGCTGCTGTCTAGCCTTGCCTGTGGAACTTTCTTAGTTAACCAGGCAGCCAGCTAAGCGAACAGCCACGCGTCACTTGTCTGGCGCCTTGAGCTGCGAGCAGACCGTGGAAAATATAGGGTCACCAGAAGATTGCGGTCTCTCGCAGGGGTTGACAGCGGAGGAGTTTGTCACGTGGGAGTAGATAGCTAGCGTGACGAAGGAAGGCAGCGTGAATAAGCACAGTGGCAAGCTCCCACATGTCTGCTCCCTTTTCGACAACCCGAAGAGCAACCGACTGGAGCGGAGAACAGCGCCCATTTCCCGTGAACTGGCCTTCAAGGTCAATAAAACCCGTTTCTACGACAAATGCTGCGAAGAGGAGGTTAGTGCAGGTTGCCCAAAGGCAGAGCGACGCGATACTGGCGTCACCTTTGCCATCCGGACCGATATCGTGGGACGTCTGCCCTGTTTACTGCAGGGCAGCAACGATCGCCTGATGAACCTCCACATGCCTCTTCGGGGTGGCAAATTCGTCGCTATCGTCAGCGTCTACGCCTAACCCCGGCGACCAGCTTCGACGAGACAAAAAACAAGTGCTATGAGGATCTGCACGCCCTCCTGGTGACTGTGCCGAAGGTGAACGAGTTGATTGTCCTTGGTCACTTCAACGCTCGCGTCGGCTCACCCAACCTTGCCTGGAGAGGAGTGCTGGGTAACCACAGCCTCCGCCATCTCAATGACAATGGCCTGCTCCTCCTCCGCAATTGTGCAGAACACCGTCTCATCATGACCAACACCCACTTCTACTTCCCGCTGCAGCACAAGGCGACCTAAAGGCATCTCCGATCTCAGCACCTGCACTTCCTGGACTATATCCTTGTCCGGCGGCGTGACCAGCAGGATGTGCTGGTTACAAAAGTGATGGCTGGTGCTGATGTCGGGACCGATCACCATATTCTTATCTCCAAGATTAAAATCCTTCTTCAACCACGCAGGAGACCCCAAGGTAAGTGGCCCCCAGGTAAGTTGAATACTTATTTATTAAATGTGCCCACTAACCATTTGCATATCGGCCACGAGCTGGTTCAACGGCTTGACAATCTTCCAGTCGCAGAGGAGAAGGCCTCGGTGGAAAACCGATGGTGACAACTACGGGACACTGTTCAATTCACTGCTCAATGCGTCCTTGGCCGCGCACGCCACCAATATCAGACTTGATCAACAAAAGCGATGCACACATCAGCAGTCTGCTCGCCGAGAAGAACCATCTACACAAAGCCTATGGTGACCGCCCTTGCGACGCCACGAAAGCAGCACCGCCACAAAACCACCGTCTTATGCAACAGCGGCTGGGGGAAATGCGGGATGCTTGAATGGCTCGCAAGGGCGAGGAAATCCAAGGCTACACAAACAGCAAAGAATGGAATTTAGTTGACCCAATTGTAAAAAAACTCGTGGCATTCGGCGGGATTCGAATCTGCATAGGAGTGAGGCCTATTACGCAAGCCAACGCTCTACCCACTTCAGCTACGAATGTCGTGCTTCACACCGTGAGTTTAATAACACTTTGATCGATATTACCTGCACAAATTTTCCGCTCACATGGAATCCACCAATTCGGGATAGCAAGTTGACTTCCTAAGCAGGATTTCTTAGCAATCATCTAGTATCCACCAGAGTGGCTACTAGGCTGACTGAATGGAATAACTTCTTTACCACACTCAAGGCCATCTACGGCCCCACTTTCAAAGACACTTTTTCTTTGTTCAGGGCTGATGGATCCACTCTACTTACTGAAAAGGCACAGAGCTTACAACACTGGGCCAAGCACTTCAACAGCGTACTCAACCACCCTTCCATAATCTCCGAAGCCTCCGTCGAACATGTACCTCAGGTGGAAATCAACGCAGATTCCGAACTCCCATCTTTTCTCCGGGAAATAATCAAGGCTGTGCAGCAACTCTCCAGTCGGAAAGCACCCGACTTTGATGTGATGCCTGCGGAGATCTACAAATACGTTGGCCACAAAATCATCTTCCACTTGACTACGCTCTTCCAGGAGATTTGGCGATAAGGCAAAGTCCCCCAGGACTTCAAGGACACCAAAACTGTCTACCTCTACAAGCGCAAGGGGAAATGCCAAGTCTGTGAAACTCATCATGAAATCTCACTGCTGAACATCGCTGACAAAATGTCCGCTCAGACTATCCTCAACCGTCTTAACAACGACCTCAATCAAGGACACATGTCGGAAAGCCAATGTGGTTTTCGCCGTCATCACGTCACCACAGACATGATTTTTGCTGCGCACCAATTGCAGGAGACGGGCCAGAAGTTGCGCGCCTACCTGTACACTACGTTTGTTAATCTAACGAAAGTGTTTGATTTTCTGAATTGCGCTGAACTTAAGAAAGCCATGCAAAGTTTCGGCTCTCCTGAGCACTTCCCTCATATGGTACGCCAGCTCCAAGACGGGATGATGGTGCACGTCATGGACGACGGGATGGCTTCCAAAGCCTTTGCGGTGATCTATAGAGTGAAGCAGGGCTATGTCCTCGCGCTAACTTTCTTCAGTCAACTGTTCTCTGCCATGCTGATGGACGCCTACCGTTATGAGCATGCCGGGATCCCCATTAACTACAGAACGGACCGACACCTTCTTAACATTCAACGCATGCAGACCCCCACGCGCGTCTCCGCGACCACCGTTCATAATCTGCTGTTCGTAGACGACTGCGCTCTCGACACCACAACAGGAGCGGACATGCACAGGAGTATGGATATCTTCACCGCAATATTTGCGAACTTCGGTCTCACCATCAACACGGAGGAAACGGTGGTCATGCACCAACCGCCACCGGGTGCTGACTTAAATGCTCTGCGCATCAACGTTGACGGCGCCGAGCTCAAGAATGTGGACAATTTTGCCTATCTCGGCAGCATGCTATCCCACGACACTCGAATCAACGATGAGGTTGCTAGCCGGATCTCCAAAGCCAGCCACTCCTTCGACCAGTTTCAAGCCTTTGTATGGGATCAGCACGGTCTTTAACTGCCAACGAAACTGAAAATATACTAGACTGTTTTCCTTGCAACATTCTTGTACGGAGCGGAGACTTGGACCGTCTACGCCAACCAAACTCAGAGACTAACTCATTTCCATATCAGTTGTCTCTATTGGATACTAAGGGTACGATGGCAGGATAGGATCCCGGATACTGAAATCTTGGAAAGAACGGGAGTTCTCCGCATCCAGCCCGTGCGCAGGCAGATGCAACAACGCTGGAGTGGTCACGTGTTACGAATGAACGATCAACAACTACCCAGGTGACCGTTTTACGGAGGTTTCACTGTAGGTGCTCGCCACAAAGGAAGACAAAAGAGTCGCTACAAGGACGCTCTGAAGAACTGTCTGAACCACCTACAAATCAATACGGCGACCTGGGAAAAACTTTCGTGGGACCGATTTACGTGGGGAAGAACGGTAAAAACGGGCGCAGCAATCTTCTCAGCCAGTCGGATTGCATCTGCTCAGGCAAAACAGATGGCTCGCAAGTCTCACAATCAACGGACGCACACTGCTACCGCTCAAGCACTTCAAACCTGTCCGCGCTGTCAACACCCCTTCCGTGCGCGCATGGGCTTGGCCGGCCGACTCCGGACGTGGTGTACCCCTTCTCCAACAGCATCCACTTCTATAACGTCAAACACTTCAACAGACCCTCCTCTGTCCAGAACTTCGACGGTAACAACTCGCATGCATATCATGCCACAGCTGACTCATATCCAAAGTATTGCATGAGTGCCGGTGACTTCAATGAGTGCCAGTGACTTGCATGAGTGCCGGTGACTTTGAACTCCTGGCTGACAAAACATTTTCAAAAAATACTGTTTTTTACAATTTATCGATCAGCAGATACGGGAGAATTATTGGCCCACCATAATTCTTGAGACTGGTTTGACTCCCTCCTAACTTTTGATGTGAATGTCCATACCGATACGCTGGACACATTTCTGGATCCACTGATTTCTTGTTTGGTTCTCGTAGGAAAATAATTCGTGTCAAAGATGAAGTCTATATCCCTCTTTCTTTCTGCCGTAGGCTGCGTAGACACTCACGTCGTTTCCATATAGAAAACGACACTTCCGTTCTGCCCTTGATTAAACTTATCTTTGAGCAGAGTACGAGGCTCACCTAAGTAAAACAGTTGGCCTATAAGTCAAAATTGCCTAAAGCCAAACGTCAAATGTTGCAAAGCTCTTTGGCCGCACAGTATAGGTGCAGAGAAAAAAGCAGCATCTCACACTTGGAGAGGCTTTGAAACCCCATATCTGAAACTACATTGATCAATGATAGCTCCAGTAGTTTCTTCTCCAGAACTTTATTGGAAAGTCGGTCGCTCCACTTCCCAATTCCTGCGTTTGGACCGGTGCCGTCCTCGAAGCCATAACATGTATCCTCTGGAACGCGACCGGCCAACGACTTTACGCCAGTAAATACAAGTCCCGCATCCTCGAAAATATTGGAGGTATTGATCAAAGACAAGGTGACGCGTCATTTGACAGAGAACGACCTACTTAATGCAGCTCAGCACGGGTTCCTCGAAAAAAGGTCTTGTGACACTTACTAGCTCTCTTACTTGGATTATGTGCTGCAATCTAAAGACAGTGGTTTTGCCCTGTTTACAGTCTATTTTGATTTCAGTAAGGCTATTGCAGGGGGTTGAGTGAATTAAAACATGCAGCTGCGATTTTCAAACCATGGTAACTTAGTGCAGGAGAGAACTCTTTAAAGGCCAAAGTAGTAGAAAGAATGTATTGTGTACACAAAGTAGAGGATAATAGCTGAGAGTAGATGGACTTGGGAGAGCCCGTACGCTCAGGAGATCGACCGGATCCCAAGTGCGGTTTTTAGCAGCAGCAGCAACGAGAACGTGCATCATCTGGTTGCCTCAAAGGTTATTGGCCGGAAAGACTGCATCGACAAAGGCGTGCATGCTTCCTATTCGCCACCGAGAGAGTCTAGCCTTTGCGGGACCTGATTGGCTGTTGCCGAGGTGGCCTTTACGTGCAGACGTAGGCGTGAGCAGCGGTGGGCTTTCGGACATGCTCGCCTTTGTGAAGTGAGTTACCACAAGGCCTTTGATCGTGCTGACCATGATCTTTTTCTTATGAAACTTGCCTCTTACAGCATGGGTTACAAGCTTCTGAGTTACATATCGTCCTATTTAGATGCTCGTACACAACGAGTAAAAAATTTCCAATGTCATCTCTAACCAACACATGTCAGAAGTGGAGTTATTCAGGGTAGCGAACTTCGACCGCTTTTATTTTGCCTTCTTGTCAACGACTTTCTTGATTGCTTTCAGTATGTTAGACCCTTTCTGTACGCTGACGACTTAAAAGTCATTCATCAATATAAACAGGCAGATCGCAACATAATTGAGCTCATACAAAAGGGTATTCAGGCCTTCGCCCGTTGATGCTGCATATGGCGCCTCTTCCTTTCTTAGCAAAAATGTTCCGTTGTGGTCATTGGTGATGAGTTTCAGCCTGAAGTGTATATAATGTGTTTATTATGCCAGTTTACAGGCCACTATAAAGAGTTGGTAATGCACCTTTTGGGCGCCTTCCAAAACCTCGAAGACAGAAAAAAAACCTAAAACAAACTCCCTATTTTGCAGCCCGTATTGGTTTTGTTTCAGTATTTGTGTTTTGTCAATACTGGGCGAGATAGGGAGTTTGTTTCAAGTGAAAAAAAAAACTGCCTTCAAAGATATGATACAAACGGAATATATGTACATTTGTAAGCTGAGTTGACTCATCAGCAGGAGAACTGTTGCATATCGTTTGAGGACATTAGTTCGAGACGGAGAGGGCTGGCACAAGAACACAGTGTTCTCAGTCTTCCTTCAATGGTTGTCGGCAAAAGTTGCGCGCTATCGGCTGAAGGGTTAGCAGACTGCGGGCTGCTGCTTCAGCAGCATTATCTTCAGCATGAAGCCTGGCGGGGTTCAAAGTCCACGAACGCCATCAGAGTGAAAGAGATATTCCACCGAGTCAGCATCCAAAATTCGTGAAAGTTGTCCTGAATGTAGAAAACTAGTTATAGCTCTCTTAAACATAGGGTAGCTTTGCTGGGTTTTAATACTTTCGGGCAGCTTATTCCACATTGATATGGCATTTACTGAAAAGAATTGCTGGTTCTTAACTGTGCGTGCCATAAGAGTGAAGAAAAATACGTCTCGATGACTGGCGCGTCGAGAGTGCTCAAGCTGCCTTATTTTACTGAGAGGATTGGAGGTTTGACCTTTCAAAAGTTTAAACAATAAAAATAGACACTTTTGCAATCTACGAAGCCAGAGGGGATCCAGCTTTATAAGTTCGCACCTTTGTAGGTAGGCTAAGTTACAGTGTTCTGTAGTGAAAATTCTTCGTGTGAAGAAGTGCTGCACCGATTCTATTTTCTTCCGTTCACTAGTGTGCAGAAGACTGAATAGGGGCTAGCAATATTCAATATTATAAAGGCTAGTCCTAACCTTGATGGTCTTAAAATTTCTAAGGATAAATCTGGTGGTTCGGCGTGCTTTCGAGACTATCAGGGCACAGTGCTCTGACAAATTGAGACTATTAGAGTAGGATATGCCCAAATCCTTGACAACTGCTGGAACATTTAGTTCGTAGCCGTCAATGCTTTATTCCAGTTGATGATCATCGCAAACAACCATAACGGAGCATTTGTGCCATGAAAGGTTGAGGCACCATGTGCAACACCACTGGGCAAAGGCCTGAAGATCCTTTTTATCAGCTCGAGCACGATGCTGCAATCTGCCGGTTTATATCGATAAGCGACTTTTAAATCATCAGCTTACATGAAGGGTCTACCATACGGAAAACAATCTGAAACGTTGTTGACAAACAGGCTAAATAGGAGCGGACTTAATACACTACCCTGTATAACTCCACTCCTCTCATACGTGGGGTTGGAGATAACATTGGAAATTTTTACTCGTTGTGTTCCAGCATCCAAATAGGAAGGCCAGTTTCGGAAGGAAGAGTTTATGATCGACCCGATCAAAGGCGTTAGTAAAATCAAAATAGACATTAGAAATGGCAAAACCGCTGTGTTTAGATTGCAGCACATAATCAAAGAAAGAGAGCTGGCAGGTGTCACAAGAGTGTTTCTCGAGAAAGCCATGTTGAGCTGCATTGAGCAGGTTGTTCTCTGTCAAGTGACGCATCACCTTTTCTTTGATTAAGGTCTCCAAGATCTTCGAGGCTGCGGGAAGTGTATTTATTGGCTTTAAGTTGTCGAATGACGTCAATCGGCCATGCTTGCGAATAGGCATTATGTGCGATTACTTCCACAACGAAGGAAATGTTCCACTCTCAAGAGCCAGATTAAATACTTTCCAAAGAAAAGACGGAAATATACTATTTGCTACAGCTTTTAGAATGCTAACTGAGACGCCATCTTGTCCTGGACTATAAGATTGACGATAATGACGAATGGCTACAGTCACGTCCCAGAGGTTAAAACATATGGCTTCGAAGACGGCACCCATACAAGCCCGGATAGCCGGAGGTGCAGCGAACGAGCTTTCACTAAACGTTTTGGATAGGAATGCATTAAAGCTATTGGTGGTCAACTTAGCGTCAACTATGGGGTTTCCTAAGGCGTCTTGAAGTATGTGGTGTTGCGTTTTCCTCTGCGCTTTTACTGTACACGGAAAGAGTTTCACAACGTTAGGGGAAGGATTTTCAGCGAAGTGTGCCTCATCGGCTATCTGCTTTTCTTTGGAGAGCTTCTTAGCCTGCTCATGCTCAGTGTGATCAAGGGCAGAATGAAAGTGTCGTTCTGTCGATGCAAACGACGAGAGAACTTACGCAGCCTACGATGGAAAGACAGAGGAAGATACACTTAATCCTTGGCATGCACTACTTTCTTACGGGGGACAAAGTGGAGGATGAGAGGATCCAGCACTTTATACAGTGTATCGGTAATAACATTAACATCAAAACATTGGAAAAATTCAGACCAGTCGAGAGCGTTTAGATGTGCCAGTAGGTCCGCCGTGTTTGCTGATCGGAAGTCATGATAAAAACTATACTTTTGGGAAAATGTTTCATCCGCCTACATTTCTAGTACACTAACAACTGTAAGATGGTCTGAACTCCCAAGTGCGTTTAAGGATGACACTGAAAGAAGGTAAAAATCGCCCGCAATCAAGCAATACTTAAGACTCAAGTCAGTTGGGGTGTTAAAAGCCGGTGAGAGACAAAGATCGTAGTCCACATTGGCATTAGGTGGGCGAATAACACAGTCAACAAGTAAGGAGTATTTGTTTTGTTGAACAACGGGTAGCCAGCAGCTCTCCTCCACCGCCGTGAACTGTGGATAGTCCAACGAGAGAAATGCAAATGGCTGCTTTATATAGATGCAACTTCCTCCGCTACGGCCATTGTTTCAATCGTTCCTAACGCATGCATAGCCCAGAACAGAGAGTATGGTGTCAGCTACACCGGCCAATGCCCATGTCTCAGTTACCACAACAATGTCTGAACGGTTGACTAAAACCAGACTCTGGAGCAGAGACATTTTATTAAGCAGTGATCTGGCATTTAAAACGACCAATTTAAGAGGGCATGTCTAAGGTTTCGGTGGCAGGACAGCTAGGCCGTCACTGTTAGCGGCTTCGACCAAAGAGATGTCCTTTTGACTTGAACTATTTGTCCCTCTCTTATTTTGAGGTTTGTCTCGCCATAGGTTCTCCGTTTCTCCAGCTCTATTTTAAGCTGTCTCATCTTTCTCCTCTCTTTCTACTCGTAATCCGGCTGAAAAAAAACTTGCAAATGCAGACTCCGTAAGGATGGTTTGCGCTATGGCAAGAGTTTTGCCTGTGCTTCCGTTTCTTAAATAACTTTAAGAGGTCGTGGCCAAAAAATTGATTCTGCAGCTATTGGAGCCTTCCGTATTCGAAATGCCTTAAGAATGCGGAAATACTCGCCTGGTTTTAGCAATGGTTTGGTGTTAACTCGCATAAGACCCACGTCATAGTCAATTCGTTCTTGTGCAATTGACGACTCTGACACTGGGGCCCCTTTTACAAGTATTTTCTGCTTGCGACACAATGGGGCATATGCTGCGAGCTCACGTGTTTCGGCCGAGGGAGCACTTCTATCCGGTACACTCTGTTCTGATGTACTGGCTATTGGGTAAGCTGAGTGCAAACCCGTGAACCTTTTGGCCTTCTTAGGCTTATGCCTCCTTTGAGTTATGGTCTTGTCAAACTCTTGGTCATCGCTTTCTTGTGCAGAGTCGAGCAACAATGTGGTGCTAAGATGGAAATCCCGATAATTGCTAGTGTTGCTTAAGCTGAGTGACGATGGTGTAGCCCGTAAGCTTGACACATGATCTGATATGCAGGTTTCAGGTGTGTCATCCGACATATCCAAATCCAAGTCCATATCAGTGTCGATTCAGTCTTGTGTAATTGTTGACGCTATCTCAGGAGCCCCTTTTACATCTATATTCTGCTTGTGACGCACTGGTGCATCTGTGGCGAGCTCACGAGTTACGACAAAGCGGGCATCTGTATCCGGTACTTAAGGTTCGATGGGTCTTGAATTACATATGCTACGAGTTATTAAGTATCTCAGCATATCCTATTATAATAGTCTCAATCTTTCAGACCACCGTGCGCTTACTGTCTCAAAAGCACGCCGGACTACCAGATTTATTCTCAGATCTTGTAGGGCCCTCAAGCTTGAAACAGGCCTTTGTAATATTACGTGGGATCTAGTCTCGAATACTGCTCGCCCCTATTTTGCCTTCTGCACGCCAGTGAACGGAAAAAACATAAGACAAAACTAAGAAAATTCTATAGTTTTTAGTTTTGCTAGAAGCCGCTAATGAGGTTCCTTATCGAATGCTTTACTAAGATCAAAATAGATAACCACCACAGATAAATGATGTTTATAATAATTTGTATATTCAAGGCCCAATGGGCCTTGTCGTTACAAACTTAGTGCTATCGTGAAAATAAAAATAATGATGATAAACAGTGAGCTCCTTTAAAATAATTGTCATCGTCAGTAAACAAAACTCCTAAATTGGTGGATGAGTTCAGCGGGCCACCGAGTTCCAAAAAACTTTAGGAGAAAAAACTGCCTTAATAGGACACAGGGTTTGTGTGGTTAGTTTGGACCTGATGTTGAGGGTTTGGGACGTTTATGATCTTGGGAAAATATAATATATCGTTGAGTTAAGAAGGGGTCATCCAGGACAACAGAAGGCAGTAGAAGTCAAGGCAACATCATCGAGTTGCGGCCCACCAGATGCCAGAGCCAATCTCGAAGACCACAGCGGAGGTTACAAAAGCGGAGAAGAGTTCGCAGCCCTTGGAAGTGATGCTTGACTCTGCAGAGGGAAATTCTAACATATTTAGGAACCATTTTAGTTTCCTGGGAAGAACTTCAAATGTCAGGAGGACCCTTTTCCAAATGTACAACTTGCGTGTTTGGAAAGGAAACAGACAGTAACGACTTTATTTCCTCTAAATTTAAATGCTTATATAATTTGCCTTTAAAAATCGACAGTGTAGAAGACAGTCTAATATCGACAGGAAGGTTGTTCCAAATAAAAGCATATTTGGAGGTAAAAAAAGCGAGAACGGTTATATGTGGAGCCATGGGGTGCTAAAATTATCATGGAAGAGTTGCGAGTGGCGTAAGGTCGGTCAACTGGAAGGAGAGCGTTAATTTGTGGGAGATAAGGACTACTGTTAACGCGAAACATAAAGCATATACCAGCTTTGAGTCTTCTTACCCAAAGAAATTTAATGTTTGCTAATTGACATCTATCTGTATAACATAAACCAGACCCAGAAACAGATAATATTTTACGAGTGAAAACTCACTAAACCTTTTCAATCTTACTACGGTCATTCTGGCTTATGAGGCCAAAAAGCGGACAGCAGTATTCTAGTATAGGGAGAACAAACATGCAGTTTAGTTTAACCTTCATTTCTGGAAGGAAAAAAATATGCGATCTTAACCTATATATCTGTGCGGCCTTGGCAGAAATTCGATCTGCATGAGGTGATAATGCAAGCTTATTCGTGTTAGTAAGACCCAAATCCTTTTATCGTAGATCTTTCTAACAGTGAAGATAATAAGTCAAGGAAGCCTTGCGGGACCAAAACTCATGAAACTACATTTTGATATAGAAAACTCTATCTGCCATGCAGCGCTTCAACTGGAGAGAATACGCAAGTCTGCGTTAATTTTATAAACACAAGTACTGGTCGTGTCTTTAGAAAATGAGTTAATACACTTAAAGTCATCAGCATAAATGAAATTTTCCAAATTATTTAGCATTGTTGAAATTTCATTTATTTAAAGAATGAAAAAGAGGGGACCTAAAACCGTGCCTTGTAAAACGCCATCTTGTCAAAAGCTTTACTAAGGTCAAAGTAAATCACGATGACTGAATGCTGTTCATTACAAACTAAAGTAACCAGGTTAAGGAATGCCAAGTGCAGGTTTCGCATGATCTTTCAGGTAGAAATCCATGCTGTGAGGCACTTAATAATTTATTTTCTACACAAAAATCGAGAATTTGATTTAAAATGATCTTTTCTAGAAGTTTGGCTAGGGCCGGGGTTTTATGAACACCTCGGTAGTTATTTACGTCCGAACGAGTTCCTGACTTGAAGACTGGAAGAATAATAGATGTCTTCCATGAGTTAGGAAAGAAACCGTTTAGAATATAAGCTGAGAATAAATAACTTAGCAATGGGGTAAGCTGAATACTCTCTTGATAAGTGAATTTGGAAGACCGTCAGTTCCCGAGGAGTGCGAGTTTTAAGACGGATAATGTGCTTACGAATTACTTCTATGGAGAAATCTATGGTACTGATAGTATTGATTGAGCATGGCTGAAACGACGGGACCGGTTCAGATTCTGTCGTAAGGTGCTTTGCAAAGAATGCATTGAACAGTTCAGCCTTCTCAGACTCATATTGCGCAAACTTTGTAATTTCGTTAAGTAAAGAAGGGATTTCGTGACCTCGTTTAGCAGAGGACAGACGACGGAACAGTTAGGCAATAGATTTTGCAGAGTTTAACTCGCTGAGTGCGCAAGATTCCCTCTGTTTGTCACGCGCAAGACTAATCTTAAACGCTAATTCGAAAATCTCTGCGATTCTAAGGTGCACAGATACTGAACTAGTAGACAGGTCTTTCAACTGTTTTTGCAATTTCTTTAGTCTAGACAAAAGAAAATGACGAACGGTGGGGTCCGAAGTATAAGGCTCAACATTTTGGATCAGCACAAATTCAAAAATGCTATTTCAAATTGCCGTAATTAAGTCGCAGAGAATTGTTACGTGGAGAAAAGCTCCTGCCGGTCTAGTGAGTCCATAAAGTTTTTAATTAAATTAATATCAGCTAGGTCAAACGCACGATAGGTACGAGTGGTGCTAGCCTTTTTCGTAGAAGCAAGCGGAAGGCAACAATGGATAAAATTATGGTCACTTGGGAAGACGTTCTGATTGTAGTCAATGAAAAAGGGAACTGTCATTCGTGAAAATTACACCGACATATTTTTTTATTTTAGGCCTGGAGGGCCTCATCAGCTAGTAAAGCATGGTGTTCAAACTGGCTTTCCGCATTCAAGATGTGGTCTCACAAAGGCACCAAATATTTTCCTGAAGAGTTCAGGTGGGAAGATTTTGAACGCTCGTCTGATCTAGTGCAGTTTACTAGTTATGTTCTGGACGGCCTTTTTACAGTGCTCTGTTGGCATAAAGTTCGCGGTTGTCCATACACCCAGATCTTTGTGCGCATTAACCTCTTTAAATACGGTGCCATTGATACAATAACTGTGTTTCTGCGACAATTTTCGCCCCGGGCTTTTGTGTTGAACCAGACACTTGGATACATAAAAGTGAAAAAAAGCCACGTGGACGACCAGATAACCAGTTAATAGATGTTCGACTAAAACTTTTTTGCGTCGTCGGCGCAGCTAACTTCAGCCCATATTTTTATGTCATCCGCAAACATGACAGCTGCGCATTCAAGCTCCTTTAGGTAGGCGTTTACGTAGATCATGAATAGCTGCGGACCCAAAACTGAGCCTTGTGGTACACCACTCTCGACCTTTGTCCATTCCGAGTTTGAGTTTTTAACAATTACCCTCTGTTCTCTGAGCAACAAGAAACTGCTGATCCATGTATACAGTTTTCCTTGAATTCCCACGTCCCAAATCTTCTGCAGACGAAGCCTGTGTAGCATACTATGAAAGGCCATTTTGAAGTCGAAAAATATGACATCAATTGGATAGCATTTATTGGGAATTTAAATTTTTCAGCGCCGGTACGGCACTATCTATACAAAGTTAATTTCGAAAAAAATAAAAATTTGAAAAATAATTTGAAAATATGTGCAAGTAGACGTAGAAAGTCGTAATAATGTAAGCCGAAATTGTCCTTTTGGAGCAACATTTAGCAATGTTTTGCAGGTAATTTTGAACTAAAAACGAAAACTTATGGCAGTTGAAAAAACTCTTACAGTGAAAATGGAAACAGTTTTCAACGGGCCTCCATGTTCAAAAAGTGTGCAAGAGAAAAAAAACTGCACAGGGCGATAGTAGTAGAGCAGAAATAGGTGAAGTTGGTCTGATGAAGGTGAGTATTCAACGAAACTACAGCATTTTAGACTGAGTACTTCCACGTGGATTCGTTTGATTCAGCGGTGTTTAATGGTAACATCTAGGTTCTCGAGGGACACGAGGCAGAGAGAATAGTTTCAAGCGGATCTCCTAAATTCCCAATGGTCCTTTCTCGGAGTCATGGAGAAAGCTGCTCGGAAAAGATGAGGAGAATAGAAGGTTAATAGAATCAGTGTTAAGATAAATGTGCAGTCTCTGTTTGAAAGCAGACAGTCTAGTTAACAACCTTATTTCGATTGGCAAGTTATTCCAAAGAGAGCTATATCTGGAAGCAAAAAACAAAGAACGTTTTCATGAGGAAAATGCAAGAGGGGGTTTAAAAAGTGCCGAGTTTCTTAGGTTGTAAGGACGGCTGACGGGGCTAATGACAGAAGTCCTGGGTAAATTTGTGCAATTATTAAGCCGAAAAAGGAGACAAAAGCCTGCTTCCAATCTCCTGACCCAAAGGAACCTTAGTTTTCTTAATTGACACCTATTTGAATAGCAAGTATTAGAAGCTGTCGGATACAGCAGTTTTCGTGTGAACTTGTTTTGAATTTGTTCAATTTTTGAACGTCTACCTTCATTCATGAGACCGAAAAAGGGGCAACAGTATTCTAAGATGGGAAGCACGAACATACGATACAGTCTTAATTTCATTTCAGGAAGATAGAAATTATAAGAGATAAAGCCGCAAATCTGTGCGGCTTTGGCTGTAATTTTATCGGCATGAGGAGAAAGGTTTAATTTATTGGTGTAGCTTAATCCTAGGTCCTTGATACTGGAACATTCATTCATTGGGTAACCTTGAAAAATAACAGGTTGTGGCAGCCTTTCAGGCCCAAAGCACATGTATCGGCACTTAGAAGGTGAGAACTCCATCTGTCATGTTGAGCTCCACGCCGAAAGAGCGTGCAGATCAGAATGAATTTGTTCTGAGCATCTCGCGGCTGTAGAGTTAGAGAAGGAGTAAACACACTTGAGATCATCTGCATAAATATAAGATTGGGAGTGTTTAACACTCAATGAGATATCATTTATATAAAGCAAAAAGAGCAGAGGACCTAGCACGGTACCTTGAAGGACACCACTCAAAATTGCGGTAGGAGTAGAGTATGAGGATCCCACTAAAACCTTTTGTTGTCGATTTGAAAGATAAGATCTGAGGAAGTCAGTAAGAGGACTACGAAATCCGATAGCCTCTAGTTTGGCTAGGAGCCTCCTGTGAGGAACTTTATCAAATTCTTTGCTCAGGTCAAAATAGATAACTACCTTAGATAGATTATCATTACGAAGAGAAGTAAGTAGATTTAGAAAAGACATGTGGCATGTTTCACAAGATCGGTCCGGTAAAAAGCCATGCTGTGAGGAGCTGAGAATGTTATCGTTTATGCAGAAATCTGTAATTTTTTGGCAATTAGCCAGAGAGGGCGTTTCATGAACACCGCGGTAATTGTGAATATCTGATGGGGAACCAGATTTAAATACGGGAATTATAATAGAAGTTTTCAAGTAGTCCGGGAAAAAGCCATTCTCAAGAAACACTGAAAATAACTTTCTCAGTAAGGGTGGGAAATCTCTTAATTGGTTGATGAGTGAGTTTGGAATGTTATCAGTTCCAACCGAATGTGAATTTTTAAGACGACTTATTTCTTTTTGAATACAAGCGGGTGAGAAATTAAGGGTACTGAGATTTGAATCACACAGCAGGGGGATTACAGGAGTGGGGCTAGTTTCGATGGTAAAGAACTTGGCGAAAAATGAATTAAGCAATGCTGCTTTCTCCAAATCCTCTGTAACAAAATGATTGTTGCCATTGAGTAAGGGTGGAATGACTTTCTGAAGCTTAGCCGACGACCAAAGACGGAAGACTTGAGCAACTGATCTGGAAGAATTCGCATCACTTAATGATGTGGCCTCTCTACGCCTATCTCGTGCAAGACTTATTTTAAGCGCTAATTCAAATATTTGCGCTATTCTTAAGTGAACTGATAAAGAGCTATTAGACGTATTCTTAAGTTGTTTGTGTAATTTCTTAAGTCTATTTTGGAGAAAATGTGGCACAGTAGAAGAAGCTGAATTTGATTTAAAAATCTTAAGTGGGGTAAGAGCCTGAATATTTGCTGTAAGGTTTTGCGATAGCTCCTGGAAGAAGAAGAGATCGTTAGTTGAAAATATGCTATGCCAATCTAGGGTACTTACGAAATCATTTACTAATTCATGGTTCACGTTACCAAAGTCGAGATATTTGCATTTTACATCGGGCTTTTTAGAAAGAGAGACTGGAAAACAACAGTGAATTAAGGCATGGTCACTTGTGAAAATATCACGAGCAAAATTCATAAAAAGAGGGTGGACATCATTTGTAAAAATTAAATCTAATATGTTCTTATTTCTGGTCACTGAACTGACAAGTTGTGACATGTTTGAAAAGTTAATAGTGTCAAGCGATTTCTGAAATCTTGGTGGACAGGTATTTGCATGCCAGTCAATGTCTGGCAGATTAAAATCACCTATAATTATTCTGACATCAAATTGAGTCTCTGCAACTTTTTCAAACATTTCATACAGCTGCATTACATTACTTGACTTACAGGGAGGATTTTAGACACACCCAATTATCGCTTTTTTATTGTGTGGCAGGATGACTGAAAAAAGACAAAAATTTCCAGAAAATGACGAAATGCTCAGGTGATACGGGAAATGTACAAAGGATGATTTAATATAAAGAAGGCAACCACCGCCACGCTTTTCAATGCGGTCTTGTCTGTACAAACTATAATTATCCATGGCGAGTGTCGAGTCAGAAATAAGAGAGTGTGTCCAAGATTCAGTGACGCAGAGCACATCTGGATCAAGCTCAAATGCTACTGTTTAAAGTTCTGTCCTCTTATTAACAACTGATCTCGCATTGAGTGAGACAACACTGAGCGTATTCTTCAGATTCAGATTACGGTCGTCAGTATTTATAAAAAAGGAAAACTTGGTGGCGGAAAGGGAAACGGCATGGGAGAAACAAAAGGCGGAAAGCAAATTGGTCCTGGTCTACAGTTTGTCAAGTAATTATTATCAAATGAACGGTGCATATTGTAGAAAGGCATATTAGAGGGGGTTCCATAGAAAGGGCGGCTGAAGTGTGGCATGGGAAAACCAGGAGGGGGCATTACTATAGGAATTTGAGGCATTATATCAAAATTTGACGGAATATTGGCCTTCGAAAATGGCATGACTGGTTTTGAAAAACGGTTAATTTTATAAGCTGGCTGAATTATTTGGGGATGTTGATGAGATTTGGGGATAGGAAAAGCGCTAACTTGAATGGTTGGGTCTTTGTTAGATAATGAGTTATTATCGGTAATCATATTGCCGAATTTGAAAACTGACGTAGATTTACTAGGGGCGTTCATAGGTTTATCGGAATTTAAAGCTATCACAGACGTGGTTGGCTTAGAAGGAGAACAACTTGACGAGGCTACAATCTCACTCGAATCACGAGTAAGGTGAATGGGAGAAGGATCACGGGAAACTGACATTGACCCAGACGGATGTGGGCTTACCTGAGCGGGGGGGGCCGGCCTCAGAGACAACTTTTGGTTTTGTTGAACCGGAGCCAGTGTTCTCATTTGCTACTTTAGATAAAACCCGACGCTCCATTGGCGTTTTATCCCTGCATATGTAAAGTTTATTTTCCTTTCAATAGTTGGCTGACTGCTCATGCTGAGAGAATATAAAGTCTTCTTCTATCGCCGAAAAAAGTTTTACGAGAATCGCCGGGTTTTTACTTCGGGATGAGTCTTTTAGCTTCTGCAACTTTAAAATTAAAGCCACAAGAGTAAAGAAACTGAACAGCAACATCTATCGGTTGTTTACCTTTTGAAGCATTTTTCAAAAGAAAATTATAATTCCTTTTTTGCCGATCATGGGTCACAGTCGACACCATAATGACGAAAGGCTCTAGTTTCTCACATTGGTGAGAAGTGAGCATAGATACCTTTCCATCAAAGATAGCACCAAGGACCGTAAACAGACAAGCCTATTGGTTATAAAGCTTACTTAAGTTGTCTGAAGCATCAAGATCATGCTTCTTCATGCTTAAGATGGGTTTTGTCGTTAGGAGAATTGGTATTTCGGGTTAATTTACGTCTCAGTTGTGTCTTGGGTATCATGTTGAATAGAAAGTGAGTGATAGGATATGTTCTAAGCATAGTTATGCATGAAATTGCGACAGAAAATTTGAATTACCGAAGAGGCTACGCAGGGTGAAAATTATCTCTAATAGTATATCGAGTAATGCAAACTATGTCTTGCCGGAAATTGATATAGTACCAAATTTTTAGATATTATTCAGTATTTACGCAATAGATTTCTTGCTTTTTACGTGAATCTACCAGAACTAGAATGAGGCTTTGTCGGTGAAACAGTATAAAAATGTATATGTTGACCTATTGGTAAAAAAGACAACTACCGGTATGTGCAGTTGCGAAAGTGTTGGATATACAAATAAATAACAACAATTAAGCTAGTAACTTCAGCAAGTAACGATGAAATCTGATAAAAATATCTATTTCACTCAGCTTTGAAAGATAAGTTGCGCACCTTGACCTTGATTTTTTTCCTAAACAAGCTTTGCACATTTGCGGTTAGGATCTTGAATGATAGTTTTCTCCGTGAGGCCCAACCCTCACCAAGACAGCTTTTGGTAAGAGGAAGGGCTCCTTGACTTGTATTATTTGACCGTCTCGTATGTTGCTCGCAGTCAATATCCTACGGAATACAGTTGATAGCTGTAGGTTCGCAGGTGAACGAATAGGTGGATCCAGTAGCTCACTGAAATGCTCTCGCCATCGATCGATTCTCCAGTCATATAAGTTACTACTTGATCCGAGTTATCCTGAAAGGTGATGCAAGGCGGTTTATGTTTTTTAGCTGCTTAACGTAGTAGGTAATAAAGCTGATGGAAGTTACCAGAGTTTAAAACTGATTCCACGGAGCCAGTTTACTCGGTCCAATATTTATGATGGCCACATCCTGCTGATCGCGTAGTTTGAAGTCTCAATAAGCGGTAGTTCTCCGATTTTGACAACTGAGCGATCCTAGCTTGTGCCGAGAGCTGGAGGGTCGTAGTGGAGATCCAGTCCTTCCTCGGTACATCTTGTTGTAACAAGCTCGAATCCATCGCACTTGGTAGCGCGTCTCTCAAATGTGGTCACTGAATATCGGGCGATGTCTGGTTATCGATTTCATCTGGAGTTTTGATGTGAAAAGTGAGTTGATCTCTGATCCGTACAGTGAGACTTTTGTTGAAAGCTACGGGGTTTTCTGTATTCATAAATGAATAAATAAATACAATTTATATTTGAGGCACGAAGGGCCTCGTCATTGCAAACTTACTGCTGTGGAATAATAAAAAAGGTAAATAAATGCTGCTCTCCGTGAGCAACCACATAGGCACCGGGAGCGCTTAGTAGTGTAAGCAGATAAAACTCGTTCCCACCAACAAATCGTCGTTTGAAAATAGTCTAAACTCTCTGAAAACGCATGGTAAACTAATGAGGAAGCAGTAAAAAAACTCCTACCATTAAAACGGGGGCAGAGTTCAGCAGACCCCCACTTAAAAAGAAAACAAAACTTAGGGGAAAAAAACTGCTTCTGCAAAATTAAGGAGGTTGGTTGATAGGATCGACTTTAGTGCAAATGAGACAGGACTGTTGATGAGAACGTATGAAGGTTGGAAACGCTTCTTATAATTGGAGAAATCATATAACAGCAGAGGTTGTCGTTCACCACTGTAACACCGCCGGACTGGCTTCATGATTAACCATCAGGGAGTTGAGACCGTAGGAGGCCATCGCGGACAACAGGGTCGACCAGAGAGTGAATGGCAGAGGTCACCTGTTCATCAACGAAACGCCGGCGATGCGACCTTGTGGACTGCGGAGTCCAGCGATGAGCTGGCGAAAATAGCAGAACCGCCGTGAGCATGACTAAAGAACATGAAGCCTATCGTCAGGGTTATAAAACGGAAAATGGAGAAACGGCAATGATGACTGGACAGAGAAGTGGACGAAACATCGTTACAACTATCACTTAAAAAAGGAAGAAATAGACATATATGGAAAACAATTTTATATCTATCTGCGTGGAGCTCCCAGTGGCAGATGGAGTTCTCGCATTCTAAGTGCCAATTCATATGTTTTGGGCCTGAAAGGCTGCCAAAGCCTATCTTTTTTCAAGATTGCCCCATGACTGAATGTTCTAACATTAAGGACTAAGGTTTAAGTTACACAACTAAATTAGATCTTTCACCCCACGCTGATAGAATAACAGCAAAATCTGCTCAGATATGCGGCTTCATCTCTTATAATTTCTACCTTCCCGAAATGAAGCTAAGACTTTATCGTATGATGTGCTTCCTATTCTCGAATACTGTTGTCCATTCTTCGGTCTAATGAACGAATCTAGCCGTTTAAAAATTGAAAGTGTCCAAAGAAGATTCACTAAAAGGGTCCTCTTTCCGGCATTTTCAGATACTTCCTACTCAGATAGATGTAAGAAAACGAAACGGAAATTACTTTGGTTCAGGAGACTGGAAGCAGAGTTTTGTCTCCTGTTTCGCCCTAATAATAGTTCAAATCACCCCAAGATTTCTGCCCTTACTCCCGTTACTCGCCATTACAACCTAAGAAATTCAACGTTGATTATACTTCCTCCTGCTTCTTCCCCTTCTTAGCGATCTCGATTTTTTGCTTCTAGGTATAGCTATCTTTGGAATAATTTGCCGATTGATATTCGGGCGTTGACTAGTCTATGTGCATTCAAGCGAAGACTGCACATTTACCTTAACACTGAATCTATTAACTTTTTGTTTTCCTCATCTTTTTCGGGCAGCGTTCTCCATGATCCCGAGAAAGGACCATCGGGAATTTAGGATCCCTTCCTGAAACTTCCTTCCTCTGACTCGTGTCCCCCGAAATCAGGACGCAGTCTTGACGGCTCTCGTTTCGCTGGTCATCAACCACCATCAGGGCCTTATATTTGGTCACATTTCAGACATCCCCAACGATGTTCTTGTAGATTTGACGAACTTTTGGATCTCATACGGCGGCGCCCATCACGATCATAAACTGGTGGGTTCCCTATGTTCCATTATGCCGCACCGGTTTGGTTACTCGAGTGTAGTGCCGGGAACCCGTCTATACCAGTAATGTTTTGTTAATACCTATTGTTCCGCCCCACGCTCAGCTTCAACTGAGTTTGCTTCCAAGCCCCCCCTTTAATAACAGAGGCAGTGGGTACCAGAATACATAGTCAGAATCATCTGTGTGTGCCCTTGAATTTCACCTTCCACATGACACTGCTTTATTCATTTTTTTCGTATCTAACATATTCGCTTCTAAACAGTTATACACGTCTTACAGTTAAAGACTTCGGATACTGTTGGTTAAACCAATTATTTCTAGCACTTTGTGTTATCGAATTTTCTGTTTATTGATGAGGCCCATTGGGCCTGAAATATACAACTTATTATTATTATAAAACATAAACAACTCAAATACCAGGGGGACCCTTTTCAAGGTCCAAAAGTTGTGTGTTTTGGAAGGAGACGGCTAACGAGGACTTTATATCTTCCGATGTTAAGTGTTTACGTAATTTGACTGTAAAAGAAAAAGTGGATCGAAAAAGAGTGAATATTTTGTGAGTAAACATCCTCTGTACATTTTCAACCTAACCGCAGTCAGAAGCATTCATTAGACGAAAGAGGAAACGGTAGTATTCAAGGATGGGTAGAAAATACATGCGATAAATTTTTAACTTTATTTCCAGCAGGGTGAAATAATGTGATATAAAGCCACATATCTGTGCAGCCTTCGCAGATATTCGATCAGCATTAGGTGACAATTCTAGTTTATTTGTGTAGCTTAGAATTAAGTTTTTTATGGTGGATCGTTCTAAAAGTGGAGTATTTTGAAAGACTAGGTGACGAGGAAGCTCGGGGGGACCGAAACACATGACACTACACTTGGATGGAGAGAACTCCATCTGCCATGTAGCACCCCAAAATGAGAGTGTAAGTAGGTCTGCATTTATTTTATCAACGCATGTACTTGCCATGTCCTTGGAAAATTAGTTGATGCATTTGAGGTCGTCTGCATAAATGAGATTATGTGAATTTTTTAGAACAGTCAAAATTTCGTTTATGTATAGAATGAAGAGTAAAGGACCCAAGACACTGCCTTGAAAAATGCCACTCGTGATCAGCTGAGCATTGGAGTAACTATCACCTACTAGGACCTTCTGGCTAAACAGGTAGGAACCGATGAAGTCGAGGAGAGGTGGAGGGATGCCAATGGCTTCCAATTTTACCAGAAGCCATCTCTGTGGTACCTTGTCAAAGGCTTTGCTCAAGTCAAAGTATATAACTTCAACGGATTGCCGCTCGTTACGGAGGGAGGTGACGTGGTTAAGAAAAGCTAAGTGACACGTCTCGCATGATCTTCCGGGTAGAACACCATGCTGTGAGTCGCTTAAAAGCTTACTTTTTAGGCAAAAATCGAGAATTTGATTAAAAATTATCTTCTCCACAAGTTTAGCTGGGGGCGGGGTTTATGAACACAGCGGTATTCATTTATGTCCGAACGCGATCCTGATTTAATGACTGTAAGAATAATGGATGTCTTCCAAGTGTCAGGAAAGAAACCATTCAAGAGAGAGACTGAAAATATATGGCTAAGTAATTTGGGAAAGGTCGACACTCTTTTGATAACTGAATTGGGGATACCATCAGTTCCCGAAGAGTGCGAGTGTTTAGATGAATTATATGCTTACGAATTAATTCGATGGAGAAATCAATGTTCCCGAGAGGATTGTCTGAGTATGGTTGAAACGACGGGAGCAGTTTGGATTCTGTCGTAAAATGCTTTGCAAAGAAAGCGTTGAACAATTCAGCCTTGTCAGGCTTATCGAGTACAAATATTTTATTTTTATTTGGCAATGGGGCTATTTCAATTCCTCGTTTTGTGGAGGACCTACGACGAAACAGTTGTGCAACCGATTTCGCAGAGTTTGACTCGCTCAAGGTGTAAGATTCCCTGTGCTGGTCATGCGCAAGACGAATCTTGCACGCTAATTTGAAGATCTCGGCGATCCTTAAATGCACAGATGGCGAACTACTAGATTGATCTTTCAGCTGTTTCCTCAAATTCTTTAGTCGAGGCAAAAGGAAATAAGGGACGGTCGATTCTGGTGTGTACGGTTTCGCAATTTTAGTGGGCATAAATTCCAGCATTTTATTAGAAACGACTGACATGAGTTCAGCCAGATATGCAGCTTCGTTAATGGAGGAGAGACTCTGCCAATCTAATGAGTCAAGAAAATTGCTGATTCAGCTAATATCTGCGAGGTCATAAGCATGAGAGGTACGACCAGCACTAGCCTTTTCCGTAGAAGGAAGCGGAAGGCAACAGTGAATTAATGTGTGATCATTTTGGAAGATGTCCTGCTTAAAATCAATGAAGAAGGAAGCAATACCATTTGTAATCTCCGTATCGAGCAGACCCATGCATATGGTAGACGCCATATCCTCAGCTGATTTTTTTCACCTTCAAACTGACCGCGGCTAAGTATACCTCATTTAAAGGACATAACAGTTTTTTCCAGACCCCAAGTATTCTTACTATAAAACCGTAACACCTACAATGTATAGATATTTTATTTCATGTTTTTCTAGATTTTCTTCCTAGAAGTCAGGTTTTTTTCACTTAAAACAAACTCCTTATTTCGCACACTATTGACCTAGCAAAAGACCAAAACAAATACAATGGTCACTGCGAAAGAAGGGGTTTGGGTTAGGTTTTTTCCTGCCTTCCGGGGTTTTTGACGGCGCCAAAGATGTGCTTTACAAATAAACCTTATTATCTTGGATATGCTTCTGTCTTGTTAGGAAACGAACCAGTTGAGACCAGTTAGAAAAATTAATGGTATCTAGGATAGGCTGAAATCAATGTGGACAATAGTTTAAAAGCCAGTCGATTTCAGGAAACTTAAAGTCTCCAGCAATAAGTTTTACTTCAAAAGTGGATTCTGAAATAAATTTGAATATCTCACACAGATTTGCATCTTCTTCAGATGAAGAGTTAGGAGGATTATATACGCATCCGATAATAGCCTTTTGCCGGAGCGGCAGGATAATAGAAGCGAAACAGTAATTTCCAGAGAAGGACATGTAATTTAAATAAAACGGAAAAAGCCTAAATGACGTTATAATATAGAGAAGACAACCACCACCACGCTTATTTATGCGATCTTGACAAAAGATATCATACTCATCTATGATAAAGGAGAAGTCAAAATTGACGGGATGGGTCCAAGATTCTGTTATGCATATAACATCGGGCATCATCTCGAAAGCAAGTTCTCAAAGTTGAGCCATTTTATTTAAAACGGACCTGGCATTTAACACTATGGCTATGGTTATTCATGAAAACAGAATTCGGAGGTGTGTAGGCCAACTGTAGGCGATTGTTATTTGGGGAATAAGTACTGACGGGTATGGAGTTATTTGTATAGTGCCATAACTATGACACGTTTTGGGGGCAATTTCTTACTTCGATTTGACAACTGGAGCTTAAAGCGGGCATCGAAATGTACATGGTCTGATCCAACTCCCGTACCTCGAGACGATCGGCTGTCGGATACTGAGGCAGCCCTCCTTGAGTGTACTAAAATGTAATAAAAAATGTAACTACAGGGCCCCTTGTGCCTTAAATATATGCATTATTTATATTTATTGAATACCACGTAAGCAACCGCAAATGGGAGTTTAAAAAGGAGTGTTTGTAACGACGAGATGATTATGATAAGCAAATGTAACCAATCGTTCTCCGTTGTCGCAACGTTGGCCCAGTCCGTATTTTCCGATGATGTGTCTCGTTGTTTCACCGCATGGGCCAGTCCTGGCATTTCAGTCATGGGTGACGAAGAGCAAGGCTCTATGGAGTATCCTGGCTAATGTGGCTTGAAGACTTTCGTAGAACTTAGTCTTAACTGCTTCATCTGCTTGCAATTTTTAGGCATAAACGGCAACTATAGACATATTTGCTAGGGTCCCCTTAGAGCGGCCTGTGGCAATTCACTCTGAGGTAGGTTCAAACGCTAAAAGAGTATTTTGCATCTACTTTGTCATGGCCATTGCCACCCTGTTCGTTTATGGACCTATGTGGAAGAGCACGGACTCAGCAGCTTCTTATGAGACCTCGACTTCTCTCGTTGCAGTGTCTGGAAGACGAACTTCTGACGCAGGCAACGTCTACCTTATAGTACCACAACGCGCGTGCTAGAAGTGTTTGACTTTCGGCACCAATCAATGCCCGCACATTCCAGCAAACGATATTCAAACTGTGTCGCGAATTTAGTGTACTAGCTTGCATATTTGACATTCTGGGCGCCAGATGACCATGGAGCGTGTCGCTTCCTAGAGACGCCGTAGCAGTATTGAGATCCCTGATATTCGGATTTTCCATGCAGTTTCTTGGGAATTTGCTACAAATGACGTCCCCGGTGTTACCTGCCATTGCCCTCTGTTAGCCGTGAGTATACCCACGTCGCCCGCAAACCACCAGAGGGGAGGCCGAAGGTTGGATTTCAGTTCACGTCTGGACACAACTGTATTTTTTGCTCTCCAAATTCGACTATTTGGATTCCGAAAGCATCTCATCAGCACTGATTTGGATATGACGGCTTCAATTGTTCGTGCATATTTTGTTTATGCAGTCTTTAATTTTGTTATTGTGTCATAATTCATCAGAAGACGCAATAAAAGTGGAATTTGTTTCTCAACTCATTCAACTGAACACACAGCCTACAACCATAACCACTAAAAGCAGAATGCAAAAACTTAAAGTGACAAGGACCACTAACATTCTTGAAGATCAAGAGTTCTTCACTACTTCAAAAATCTAGAAACAATTAAGTCGTCCCTAAATATCCTGCATGCAGTTTATACACATTTGAAAGTGCTCTCAAACAATACGCGTATTTTTTATCCACTTTTTTTAAACATTTCGATACCTCACGCACCGTCGGAAGTTTTTGGTTATTCTGAATATTAGCCAGCATCCTGCATCATAATCGCAAATAAATATGTATCCTTTTGAACTAATAACAACAGTTATGTGCAAAGAATACTTTCTCAACATTACCTCGACCAGAAACAGCAGTCATTCTCTTCCTGTTAAGCGTGCAAAAAGCTTAATTGTTCCAAGAAACGTTAAGTACAAAGATGAACAATCTGGAGGTTGTTTTAACTTACTGCGGCAATTCGTGAAACTCGAGGCTCAAATGAAGAACCTGAAGTTCAAACAGTCACCCAGGTCCCAAAAACGCGGGGAAAAGTAAGCTAAAGAAAAAGAAGGTCATCAAGTAGTCTAAAGGAGACCCTACTGACAGAGAGAAGGTGTCTCAGGAAAACTGCACCACTACCCATCTTTCTTGCCCTATTGCGTCGATAATGATAAAAAGAATCCCCTTGACTTACAGAACTGCTTATTTGATCAGGGTTCACACACAACCAATACTCGTATACCTGCTTACAGCGCCAAAAAGCCTGTAGAAAAATCCGTAGAAAATAATCAATGGCAAGAGGGCAAAGGCAAACACCACAAAGGAACTACAAAGCCGCAAGCCATTCCTGGGAATCCCTCCGAGTCTTTATAAAACAGTAGAGCTGCAAATATATTAAGGGTTACCCATCAACGTCAAAAATATATAGTTGTTCAAGTTCTATCTGAGTAAAAAGCCCCTACTACGAAGGCAACGACTGACGCAGACGTCGAAAATTTTCGGGAGCTGCTAGACGGCATTCTCCGACAAAGAGAAACAGTGAAAGTTCGTCCATCAATCAGAAAAGGCAAAAAGGTTAATGAGCAGTCGAAAACTGTCCAATCTTTTCCTATCAAGATAGTTTTGGATGAAAAAGAAGAAGTAGAATGGGTCCTATTCCGAAAAACCACCCTCTGCCACTCACAGTAAACTTTTTTTCAGCTGAAATTCTCTCCTACGGAGCGTCTGAAACGTTGAGAATTTGTGGCAGAACTGAAGGGGAGATTCATCACTGCAACTATAACTACAAATAATATTATCGGATATTCGAAATTTTGCAGAACAAACCATAACGAAGCTTTAGAACGATGCAAAATCCAATGCAGCAAGGTAAAAATATTGGTTTTTAAAAGACGAGGGAACTTTGAGAGTGATTTACTTCATCGCGCTGTCAAAAATCCGAAGTTGCTATATAGCTACTTAAGTAAAAGCCCACGTAGCAGGAACCAAAGTCCTGTTGTGAAAAATGATGAAAGTCTCGAGGTCTTCGACTGTAAACACAAAGCTGAATATTTTCGTGAGTTCCTTCGTTTGGTTTTGACCACAGAAACTGCCTTCATAAAAACTAGTGACGAGGTCGTGGGAGTTCCAAATATTGAGGACACTATGTTTGGAGAAGAAACGCTTTTCCAAGAACTTAAAAGCGTGAAGGGATGTACATATCCCTGTCCAGATGAGTTTCCTGTGAAATTGCTCAAGGAGTTTGCTAGAGAGATGGCTAAACCACTATCTATCATGTTGCAGCAGTCGTTCGATACTGGAATTAATCCCCCAGATTGGAAAACAGCGCACATTACACCGTTTTACAAGAGCGGTAGTCGTGCAGCAGCGAACCACTACGATTTTCGACACCACAATGCGTAAACATTTAAATTTGGAGGAAAAAAAGCCGTTAATGTATGGGTCCTTCCCAAACACGCAACCTGTAAATTTTGAAAAGCGTCCTCCTGGTATGCGAAACTCTTGCCAGAATAGTACAGTGGCCTTTAAATATGTTAATATTGTCCCTTGCATAGTCAAGCATCATTTCCAAATGCTGCGAACCCTTCTCCGTTTTATAACCCTGGTGGTGGTCTTCGAGGTCGCTTTTGATGTTCATCGCGTTGTTCTTCACGGGTTCTTACGTTATCGCCAACTTTTCGGTGGACTCTGCAGTCTGGTGGATCGAATCCCAGTAATTTTGTCTCACTTCTATTGTCCTCTCCTCGTTTCAACGCCTTTGGCACACAAAAATAAGCATCCCGAACCCTCAACACGAGGATCCCATCTAACTGCGTCTTATCATACCATATTAACTATTAAGGCAGTTTTTCTCTTACATATTTTGGGAAATCAGTTGCTTGCTGAGCTCAGCCACCGAGGTAAGAGTTTTTACCGCCTAGTGACTATTTTATAGGATAGTTCGTAATTAATCGGATCTGACTTACTTTAATTATAACAATAAATTTTATTTGTAAAGCACATATTCGACGCCGTCAAAACCACGCGTAACATAGCATTCCTTCCTGCTGTTATACAGTTGCTTACACGCAGCTGTGATTACAAACTTTGTATTTTTTTGTTTCTTTTACTATAACACTTTGTTTTTAATGAAATTTTCTAATAAAAGGTCCCTTTGGTCTTAAATATGCAATTCATTTTTATTATTTAACCCAGGAGTATGACCTCTACATGCTGGAATGTAATGGAGAAGATCATCAAAAAGGAATTGATTGTGCCTGTCAAATACGCAATATGGCTTTCGTAGGGGTAGGTCATGTGGTAAAAACTTGCTTTACACGATGCACAGCTGAACAAGGGCAACTGATGCAAAAGGCACCGTACATTCGGCCTACACGATTGGTTCTATTTGCCAAATCGGAAAGCTTTTTATACTGTAATGTTTCCCTCATCCTGCAGGAGGCTATCAAAGTAATCATGAATAAGATTCATGTCATGTGTCCACCGATCCTTTGGAGTGTTCGCTGTGGACTCAGAAAAACCATTTATCACGATGTTGCGCATGCAGTTTATGGGCAAGTTTTGAAGTTTTCCGTCTGCTCAATTGCAGTTTCCTCGCTAGTGCTGCTAATAGAAGGCTGGCTAATGATATTAGAATAGCTTTCTTTAGAGCAAAGGGAAGTAAAACTCATGTTTTTATGTGATGTACTGGCTTCTTATTGGCCTCCTTCAACATATTACGACTCCATAGAGCAAGGAGAACGGCCAAGGGAGAAATTTTCTTCTGCCGAAGCCGGACAAGGGCAATTGATGCAAAAGAAACCGTACATGCAGCCTAGATTGATTTCCGGAAGGCCTTTGACAGTGTTCCGCATCAACGTCTTTTGCATAAGTTGAGACTAATGGGTATCGGAGGCAGACTTCTTATGTGGATTGAGAATTTCTCCGCTGGTCGTTGCCAAACTGTGTGTAGGACGATAACAGTCAGCGCCGAAAATCATCGAGAGTAGAGTCCCTCAAGGTTCAGTACTCGGACCGACCATCTTTCTCTTCTTCGTTAATTATTGTGCACAGGAATTGGACTGTGAGTGTGCCATGTTTGTAGATGATTAAAAATGTAGAAAGTCATTAAAAGTGCTGCCGATAAAGATGACTTTAAGGAAAATCTGTGTCAATTCAATGATTGGTTGCGCAAATGCCTCCTGTTCTTAGATTCGAACAAATGCACTCTACTGCGTCTGGAAAATCGAAACTAATTCGCTGATGCACGATCCTACTACCTGAACGGAATCCCACTCCAAGAAGCAAAAATACAATAAGCAACCGGCATCTGGATGACAGGCAACATTAAATCTTCGACACAATGTTTTAAACTGGCTGAAGCTGCAACTTTAATGTTTTACACCAACAAGCGGGCATTTGCAGTTTTTGATAAAGACGGATGCTCTTCGCTACCTTCATAAAGCCACATATTGAATACGCAATTCAAGTATGGAGTCTGTGGATGCGGAAGTATTATAACGTGCTTGAAAGGGCACTGCGGTGGGCCACAAAATTAGTAAGAGGCCAAGGTGCACAACCATATGGGATCCGCCTAAATAACCTAACATTTCTATCCTTTGAGCTATAAGCAGTTACGGGAATATCTGATAAAAACCTTCCGTATCGTGTATGGCTTGGACTGCACTTTCATATGTGACGACTTTTTTCGGCGAGAATGATTAGTGAGGCCAAGCCCAGGTTGGGAAGCCAAGGTCCTTCTGTCTTACGGGCACCTAGTAAAAGGGGGTTTTATGGGTGAGGCAGTGAATTGACAAGCGGTAGACGGCAATAAATGGAAATAATAATAATAGCAATCATAACCAAAAATGAACGCTGGTTTTAACAAAGAGTCAAGGAAGGCCGAAGTGTAAAGAGAGAGAAACATCAGAGAAAATTTAACGCTAAAGTGACAAAAAGTTAACAGGGAAGCATGCTATTATAATATATACTATAATATGACATTTTTATAATGCCAGTTTACAGTCCATTGTAAAGAGTTGGTAATGCACCTCTTGGGCTCCTTCCAAAACCACGAAGACCGAAAATAACCTAAAAAACTCCCTATGTTGCAGCCAGTATTGGTTTTGTTTCAGGTTTTTGTTTTGTCAAAACTGGGCGAGATAGGGAGTTTGTTTCAAGTGAAAAAACCTGACTTCAAAAATAGGATACAAACGGAATATATGTACAGTTGTAAGCTGAGTTGACTCATCAGCAGGAGAACTGTTGCATATCGTTTAAGGACATTAGTTCCAGACGGAGAGGGCTGGCACAGAAACATAGTGTTCTCAGTCTTCCTTCAATGGTTGTCCGCAAAAGTTGCGCGCTATCAGCTGAAGGGTAAGCAGACTGCGGGATGCTGCTCCCCAAGCATTATCTTCAGCATGAAGCCTGGCAGGGTCCAAAGTCCACGAACGCCATCAGAGTGAAAGAGAGATTCCACCGAGTCAGCAGCCAAAATTCGTTAAAGTTGTCCTGAATGTAGAAAACTAGTTAAAGCTCTCTTAAACATGGGGTAGCTTTGTTGAGTTTGAATACTTTTGGGCAGCTTATTCCCCATTAATATGGCATTTACTGAAAAGAATTGCTGGTTCTTAACTGTACGTGCCATAGGAAGAAATAAAAATACGTCTCGATGACTGGCACATCGAGAGTGCTCAAGCTGCCTTATTGTACTAAGAGGATTAAAGGTTTGACCATTCAAATGTTTAAACAATAAAAAAGACCCTTCTGCAATCTACGAAGCCACAGGTGATCCAGCTTTACAAGTTCGCTTTTTTGTTGGTAGGCTAAGTTACTGTGTTCTGTAGTGAAAACTCTTCTAGAGAAGAAGTGCTGCACTGATTCTATTTTCTTCCGTTTACTAGTGCGCAGAAGACTGAAAAGGGGCGAGCAGTATTCAAGACTAGATCTCACGTACATATTATAAATACTAGTTCTAACCTTGATATTCTTTAAATTTCTAAGGATAAATCCGGTGGTTCGGCGTGCTTTCGAGACTATCAGGGCACAGTGCTCTGACAAATTGAGACTATTAGAGTAGGATATGCCCAAATCCTTGACAACTGCTGGAACATTTAGTTCGTGGCCGCCAATGCTTAATTCTGGTTGATGATCATCACCAACAACCATAACGGAACATTTGTGCCATGAAAGGGTGAGGCGCCATGTGCAACACCACTGGGCAAAGGCCTGAAGATCCTTTTTTATCAGCTCGAGCAAGATGTTGCGATCTGCTGGTTTATATCGATGAGTGACTTTTAAATCATCAGCGGGCATGAAGGGTCTGCCATACTGAAAACAATCTGAAACTTCGTTGATTAACAAGCAAAATAGAAGCGGACCCAGTACACTACCCTGTATAACTCCACTCCTCACATGCGTGGGGTTGGAGATAACATTGGAAATTTTTACTTGTTGTGTGCGGGCATCCAAATAGGAAGATATGAAGTTCAGTGGCTTGCTACTTATGTCGAAAAAGGTCAGTTTCAGACGGAGGAGGTTATGATCAACCCGCTCAAAGGTTTTAGTAAAATAAAAATAGACGCTATCAGTGGCAAAACCGCTGTCTCTAGCTTGCAGCACATAATCAAAGAAAGAGAGCTGGCAGGTGTCACAAGATGTTTTCTCGAGAAAGCCATGTTGAGCTGTATTGAGCAGGCTGTTTTCTGTCAAGTGACGCATCATCTTTTCTTTGATCAAGGTCTCCAACATCTTTGAGGCTGCGGGAAATGTATTTATTGGCTTAAAGTTGTCGAATGACGTCAATCGGCCATGCTTGCGAATAGGCATTATGTGCGATTACTTCCACAACGAAGCAAACGTTCTATTCTCAAGAGCCAGATTAAATACTTTTCAAAGAATATACGGAAAGATATCATTCGCTTCAGCTTTTAGAAGGCTAACTGGGACGTCATCTGGTCCAGGACAATAAGATTGATGATAATACCGAATGTCCTCGATCACGTCCCAGAGGTTAATACTTATGGTTTCGAAGACGGCACCTGTCCAAGCCCGGATAGCCGGAGGTGCAGCGAACGAGCTTTCACTAAATGTGTTGGATAGGAAAGCATATTAGTGTGAATAATCAGGTAACTAAATATTGAAATCCAAAGAAGGGGCAAAATGAACCGTCGTCCATGGCAACCAATGAGAGATAGGCAAGATTGCAAATAGGTAGCATTAAATGTGTGCGTAGTGTGTAACGAACCGAGACGACCGATGGGTGATTTCGTGCGACTATAACCCGAAACAGAACAACGAATGCGATTACTAGATGAAAACGACCGAACCCAAAGAAGAACAAAACCGTTTAAACAAAGACTGCTACTCTTAAACTTTACTACTATTTGAAGGACTAATTTATTTGTCCTGGCTACAACAATCGGAACAATCAGTAAAGTCGTCCTTTGGCGGGGATGATTGACTGTCCTGGTCCTGGTCCTGGGCCTGGCCGGAGATGACTTCTGGGAGACGTTTGGAGGCGGCTGCCGGGAGTGATGATCAACCTTCCATAGGGCCGTCTATATATAGTAAGAGACAGCAGGATTAAGCCTATATTATAGAAGATAAATCAATGGGAATGCTTAATTTATACAATAGCCAAAAGCATAAACTCGCCGACATAAAATAGCCGATCAGTTAGCCAATAGGATTATGTCCGCCTGAAATAACCAAGTCGTGACACGGTACGCCGCCATCTTTAATATAGTGCGAAATGAACAAAAATTGAGGCCATCTTAAGGGTATTTGCTACAAGTGTAAATCGCTTTGGCAGAAAGCGCAAATGACAGAAAATACTGGCGTTGAAATGCAAACAATGGGAGATGTGAAGGCCAGTTATGAGCAAATTTTAAGCTATATGAGGAATAAACAGGAAGAATATTGACTTTTTATTTTAGATTACATTTCTGACAAATGCAAATTGCACTAGATGAGAAATTATTAAATTTGCCTTCAATCCAGTTCTTCGTAAGTAGATGCAGGAGGCACCTTAAGCGCGAACTCCATTGCATTATGCAGCTTACCGACAATGAGAACAACGCCGCTGGTTACCTCATGGGAAACTGTATGGCCAGGTGAAAGACAAAGAACATATGTTGAGGCAGATTTTTTAAGAGCTCTCCCTGGCTGGGGAACCTTGTGAAAATAGTAGTTCATGCAGCTTAGAACGTGTTGAGAAGTGTGCTTACGAAGATAGTAACAGAACCTGAACAGTGCTTAAACTGTTAACTTGCTCACAACAGGCTTTTTTTCCTGTTGCAGCCCCGACACTCGCAGTGCGCGACCTGTCAGGCTATCTCAACCAACGCAATAAGAAGAGCTTGTGAAAACTCTTAATTCAAACGATGTGGTTTCGTACTGTCAACAGAAAGGACCGCTGCTCTCTCGGCGTCGGTGTGATTGCGCAAACGAATTAGTCCAAAGAAAGTTTGCGCGGAACGTCGACGGTTCCGTTTCCCGGTGTAGAAAATGCTGCAGGAAAAAATCTTTGAGGTGGATGAGACAGAAGGTAAGAACAATCTTGTCACTAATGATATGTGTTATTTAGAGGAGAACCGCGATGCGTGCAAGCCGGGGGTAGACAAGCGTCTGCATCCAAACCAATTTCTTTCTTTTTTCAAAACCGCAAATGCAGACCAGGAGAAAACGCGCGGTAGCAGGAGAGAATCATTTTCCGTCTAATCTTTTGTAGTGTGTAGATCAGAGCAGCAAAATCTTCGAGCCGACGCCGAATAAAACTTAAGCGTATGAACTGCTGTCCGAACTGGCAGACATGAATTAAACGGTGGAGGTGAATTCAGGAAGGCATACGGACGCAGAACAAAGGATGCCTCAGGGAAGAAGGAAGCGTTTTACATGAATGAACGTATTTAAAGGAGTGTTGACTGTTATTTTCAAATCACCGTATGTTAATGAATATGAGCTTATCTGCGTTCATTACTAAACACTCCCGCTGCCTACCAACTTTACCAACTTTGTATTTATTTTTCCAAAGCACTAATTTTTCAATATTAAGGGCCTCTGTGCCCAAAATATAAAATTAATTTATTATCGCTTGCATTAAAGGTTAATGTTCTAAGATAAGGCAAAAGATTTTCATTCCATGGTCTTTTTGTTGTTTTCCCTTGGCTAACAGACGCAAGACATATGCGTTAGTTGATGATTAAAAAGGCACACTGGATAACTGGTAAGTGCCATAGAAGCGAAGGTGGTCGAGAAGTTCAGTCGAAAACCTGCGGAGAAGGATGGTCGCAAACAATTTGGCGGCTATACCTATAAGGCAAATACCACAGTAATCTGAGCATAATGGCACATTACCTCGTTTCGGTAGCGGTAAGGTAATGGACAGTGACCAATCAGTGGGGATTACTTCGGTAGTCCATATAGTCAAGTACAGCTGGTGTAGTGAGTCCGTCAAAGTAGAACAATAAGTTTGGAAGGCTTCTGCGGGGATACCTTTTTTCACCCACTGCCTTCTGATTGTTCAGTCGTTTGAATACCAATTGCAGTTAAAACCTCGTAGGTGGCTCACAGCCACCATCGTATCGAATTCCAATTGATAGTTGTGGGCTCCTAGGCAAACGTATGGGTGATTTTCAGCAGCTCACAAAAGCGCTCTAGCCACCGATTGCTTTTTCCAGCGATATGAGTTATCACTGGACCCGTCTAGGCCGAATGGTAGCGCAAGGAGGTTTATATTTGCTAGTTGCATCACGCAAAAATTAATAGAGCTGGCGTAAATTACATAAGTTTCAAGCTGATTCCATGGAGTCAGCTGACTAGGTCCAATGGTTCTGACGATCGCATCTTGTTGATCGTATAGTTTGGCGTCTGATTGAGCGGTAGTTATCCAAGTTTGACAACCGAGCGAGTGGAGCTTGTGCAGAGAGATGCAGGGCCGATGTGGAGATCTAGTCCTTCCTTGGTGCAACCTGTTGTTGCAAGCCCAAATTATCGCACAATGTAGTGCATCCGTCAAGTTTGGCAATTGACTATTGGGCGAAGTTTTCTTATCGACACTATGTGCTGGTTTGACGCGAACAGTGAATTGATCTCTGATCCGTGCAGGGATAATTTCTTTGAACGCTACATGGGCTTCTAGATTTGACAGTACCATTACGTTGGGGCGCAGTATCTCACAGCGATTCGACGATCGGAGCTTAAAACAGTAACGGACAAGTACATAATCTGATCCAACTTTCGCACCTCCAAACGATCGACTGTGGGACACCAAGATGGCCCACCTCGAGCGTACTAAGATGTAGACTATGGGGTTTGGCGTGTTGCCATAGCTTGGACAATATGTTTGCAACTGTCGATGAGGGATGTGTTGGAAACGAATGTGTTTAACAACGAAAAAATTATTGTCAGCAATTGTTATCAATAGTTCTATGTTGTCGCAGTGTTGGCCCAGTCCGTATTTTCCGATTGTGTTTCTCGATCTCATCACTCGGGCCACTCCTGGAATTCCAGTATCCAGCAGCGAAGAGCTAGTCTTTAGGGGTCATCCTGACAACTTATGCTGGACTGTGTCCATTAAATTCAGTCTTTACTCCTTCACCCGCTTGCATTGGTGGAACAAAAAAGATAACCACACAGATAACTGCTATGGTTCTTTCAAAGCGGGTTGAGGCAATCCGAACTGGGATAGGCGAGGTAACTGACATAAAATTTTCTAATTTATCACTTATCCTCCTTGGGATCAAGGACGAGCGTGTGTTCGTCGACTCTTGGCGAGGTTGCTTAGGTACATCTTTTTCATAAATATCACATATCCCTCACTGGACCAACTGCGAGCACCTGTAGGTTTGAGAGTGTTCGCTGACCCTTGGCGAGGTCACTGAGATGCATCAATTTACAATATCACTTACCCTTCACTGGACCAACTGTGAGCACCTGTAGGTTGGGGGGGGGGTTAGCTGACCCTTGATGAGGTCACTGAGGCGCATCATTTTACAAAATCACTAATCACCTTCTGGACTAAAGGCAAGCACGCGTGTGTTGAGGAGTTGTTCGCTGACCCTTGACGAGGTCACTGAAGTGCGTCTTTAGCAATGCCAGTCATCCCCCACTAGACAAACGGTTGGCACCCGTAAGTTGGAGAGTTTTTCGCTGACCTTTGGCGAGGTCACTGAAGTGCATCTTAAAACAATATCACTAACCCCCACTGGACAAACGGCGAGCACGCGCAAGTTGGGGAGTTGTTCGCTGACCTTTGGCGAGGTCATTGAAGTGCATCTTTTAACAGTACCACTAATATCCCACTGGACAAACGGCGAGCACGCGTAAGTTGGGGAGTTGTTCGCTGACCATTGGCGAGGTCACTGATATGCACCTTTGATTAAATTGGTGCAATTGGCGTTAATTGGTGCGCAGACCAACTCCTGCACGTCAGTCGAGGCGTGCTGCACGAAAAGTAGGAAGTAGTTTTTTAGTTGTAAAAAAATGATTAACCTCACTAATCCTGCTTGCCCTTTTTTCAACTCGCCACTCCAACTTATCGCCGGGGACATCCCTCGAAACTTTATGCGCCCCAAGTATGATTGGATGTGAGGAAGTATTTGTCCTCTAACCGGGTCGTGGACCCGTGTTATAACCTACCTGAGACGATTGTCATGTCCCAAGATGTGAAAACATTTGAAAACCGATTTGATATACATATGTTACAGTACAACGTGAACTATGTGACAAATTAACCTTGAAACACCAATGCACGATGTGTACGTATATGTAGATTGAAGGGTTATAGGCAAGGAATGTCCTTGAGGACCCTATTAATGTAAAACAAGCAATATCATTATGACTGTCTAATTGTTCCTGACTGAAAATTTCACAACATTGTTTCCAATTTTTGAGATTTTGACATGAAAAATAGGGAGTTCAAAGGTACGAACCTATTTTTCCCTCAAATATGCTGACCGACTGGCCATTCTGGCGCAGGGTAACAGAGTCTGAGTCGTCAATTGCACAAGAACGAATTGACCATGACGTGGGTCTTATGCACGTCTACGCCATGCGTTCGGAACGATCGAAACAATGGCCGTGGCGGAGGAAGCTGCATCTATATATTAAGCAGCCACTTGCATTTCTCCCGTTGGACTATCCAAAATTCATGGTGGTGGAGGATAGCTGCTGGCTACGAGTTGTTCTAATAAACAAATACTCCTTACTTGTTGGCTGTGTTTATCGCCCACCTAATGCCAATGCAGACTACGATCTTTTTCTCTCGCAGGCATTTCATGCCGCAGCTGACTTGAATCTTAAGTATAGCTTGATTGCAGGCGATTTTAACCTTCCTGACGTGCAATGGTTTCCACCGTCTGGTCCTTCAAAGTTCGAGAACTTACTTAAGGGAATAGATATCGGCATGTGGGATCAGGTAGTCGATTTTCCCACTCTAGGAGCAAACATACTCGACCTAATTTTTTGTAGGGGATGCGAACCACTTTCAGTGTCATCCTTAGACGCACTTGGGAGTTCAGACCATCTTACAGCTGTAAGTAAACTTGAATTGGAGGCGGATAAAACATTTTCACAAAAGTATAGTCTTTATCATGATTTCCAATCAGCAAACACGTCGGACCTACTGGCACATCTAAACGCTCTCGACTGGTCTGAATTTTTCCAATGTTTGGATGTAAATGTTTGTACCGATGCACTGTACAATGTGCTGGATCATACTCATCCTCCACTTTGTCCCCCGTAAGAAAGTACTGCATGTCAAGGATGAAGTGAGCCTTCCTCTGTCTTTCCGTCGTAGGCTGCGTTAACTCTCTCGTCGTTTGCATCGGCAAAACGAAACTTCCATTCTGCCCTTGATCACACTGATCTTTGAGCAGGCTAAGAAGCTCTCCGAAAAAATGCAGATAGCCGATGAGGCACACTTCGCTAAAAATCCTTCCCTTAATGTTGCGAAACTCTGGGACGTGACAGTGGCCATTCGTCATTATCGTCAATCTTTAAGTCCAGGACCAGATGGCGTCCCAGTTAGCCTTCTAAAGGCTGAAGCGAATGATATCTTTCCATCTATTCTGTGTAAGGTATTTAATCTTGCTCTTGAGAGCGAAACCTTTCCTTCGTTGCGGAAGGAATCGCACATAATGCCTATTCGCATGGATGGCCGATCGACGTCATTCGACAACTTTAGGCCAATAAATACATTTCCCGCAGCCTCGAAGATCTTGGAGACCTTGATCAAAGAAAAGATGATGCGTCACTTGACAGAGAACAACCTGCACAATACAGCTCAACATGGCTTTCTCGAGATAACATCTTGTGACAACTGCCAGCTCTCTTTCTTTGATTATGTGCTGCAAGCTAGAGACAGCGGTTTTGCCACTGATAGCGTCTATTTTTATTTTACTAAGGCCTTTGATCGGGTCGATCAAAACCTCCTCCTTCTGAAACTTGCCTCCTACGGCATAGGTAGCAAGCCACTGAACTTCATATCTTCCTATTTGGGTGCTCGCACACAACGAGTAAAAATTTCCAATGTTATCTCCAACCCCACGCATGTGAGGAGTGGAGTTATACAGGGTAGTGTACTGGGTCCGCTTATATTTTGCCTGTTCGTCAACGACGTTTCAGATTGTTTTCAGTATGGCAGACCCTTCATGCATGCTGATGATTTAAAAGTCGCTCATCGATATAAACCAGCAGATCGCAACATCGTGCTCGAGCTGATAAAAAAGGATCTTCAGGCCTTTGCCCAGTGGTGTTGCACATGGCGCCTCACCCTTTCATGGCACAAATGTTCCGTTATGGTTGTTGGCGACGATCATCAACCAGAATTAAGCATTGGCGGCCACGAACTAAATGTTCCAGCAGTTGTCAAGGATTTGGGCATATCCTACTCTAATAGTCTCAATTTGTCAGAGCACTGTGCCCTGATAGTCTCGAAAGCACGCTGAACCACCGGATTTATCCTTAGAAATTTAAAGAATATCAAGGTTAGAACTAGTATTTATAATATGTACGTGAGATCTAGTCTTGAATACTGCTCGCCCCTTTTCAGTCTTCTGCGCACTAGTAAACGGAAGAAAATAGAATCAGTGCAGCACTTCTTCTCTAGAAGAGTTTTCATTACAGAACACCGTAACTTAGCCTACCAACAAAAAAGCGAACTTGTAAAGCTGGATCACCTGTGGCTTCGTAGATTGCAGAAGGGTCTTTTTTATTGTTTAAACATTTGAATGGTCAAACCTTTAATCCTCTTAGTACAATAAGGCAGCTTGAGCACTCTCGATGTGCCAGTCATTGAGACGTATTTTTATTTCTTCCTATGGCACGCACAGTTAAGAACCAGCAATTCTTTTCAGTAAATGCCATATTAATGGGGAATAAGCTGCCCAAAAGTATTCAAACTCAACAAAGCTACCCCATGTTTAAGAGAGCTTTAACTAGTTTTCTACATTCAGGACAACTTTCACGAATTTTGGCTGCTGACTCGGTGGAATCTCTCTTTCACTCTGATGGCGTTCGTGGACTTTGAAACCTGCCAGGCTTCATGCTGAAGATAATGCTGCGGGAGCAGCATGCCGCAGTCTTCTTACCCTTCAGCTGATAGCGCGCAACTTTTGCGGACAACCATTGAAGGAAGACTGAGAACACTGTGTTTCTGTGCCAGCCCTCTCCGTCTGGAACTAATGTCCTTAAACGATATGCAACAGTTCTCCTGCTGATGAGTCAACTCAGCTTACAACTGTATATATATTCCGTTTGTATCATACCTTTGAAGGCAGGTTTTTTTCACTTGAAACAAACTCCCTATCTCGCCCAGTTTTGACAAAACAAAAAACCTGAAACAAAACCAATACTGGCTGCAACATAAGAAGTTTGTTTTGGTTTTTTTCCGGTCTTCGAGGTGTTGGAAGGCGCTCAAGAGGTGCATTACCAACTCTTTACAATTGCCTGTAAACTGGCATCATAAACATATTATTATTAAAAGCCGATAACCATACGCCTGCATCTTCGGGACCCATATTCCTCATGATCATTAGCGCTTACTTCCCACATAACTAGCTCAGATGAGGCGAATAACATCTTTTACAAAGAGTTGTACGCACCTGAGTGAAAAATGAACAAATTTGATGGCTTTATTGGCTGCTATGGCTATGTCGGGGAGAGCACGGTCCCTGATATGGAATATAGCAGGTTAAAATAGTTAAATAAATGACATTGGGGGCTTCAGCAGCCCACTCACAAATGGATGCTGCAGTAGAATTATGTGTACGGCAGTTACAACTGCAATAACGATATTAGTAGTCTAAGTTGTACTGAGTATATAAACGATAGTGGTATCAGATTGAGCAATGATAGCACTTACGCCAGAATATGGCTGTAGTAATCTGCTGAAGTGTAGCTGAAAAATATCGACAAATGTGGAAAATTGAGCGAACAAAAATGGTCCTTTGCGATTCTTTAATCTACATGTATGATAGTCTACATTTTTGATGACTGTTGGGTCACGAACTGGTTAGAAAATCGCCGAAAAACTGTACGAATGGGCAAGGAAACTGCTTGAAAATATTTTTTCGACTGCACTTTAAGCCAGATGTAAAAAATCATACAATGATTGTGAGCTTAACTTTCACGCCATTGCGATCACTCATAATTTGTGTTTCGATCTACACCATACAGCGTATAATTGCCAAAAATGGCACACTTCCTCACGAGGACGTGAATTAACCTAAAGCCTTTGAGATTTAGTATGGAAAAAATTGAATTTGCAAGATTAACGTGGGATAGTTATTGTGCTACGAATAACTCAATCCTTTAATGGCTACATTTTTGTTTATTATACATTAGATGTAATTCTGAAATTCCTGACCTTGAAAGTGGCTTTGTAATGTTTCGAAAAAATTCCAGCAAATCTTAAGGCTGATGTGTGCCGGCTGTGTCTTTGTATCAGTTCGCTTAACATGTCTAGGCTTCGTAATTTTTGGGATATGTATCCGCACCTTCTTAATCGGATTTTAATGTTACCGCGAATCGCCAGCAGATGACTACAACTAATATTATCGGAGTATCATCTGTAATACCAGTTACGCATGACAATGGAATGTCTTCTGACTTACCTTGTGGCCTAAAAAATGCAGCTGAGACCTCTGAGTTCCTCGTTGATAATAAAAAGAATGGAACTGAGTCGTCTGTCGCCCCATCTTCTTGTAAACACAATTCTAAAATCAGTGAAATCGGAAGACGTTCTGAAGGTCGCCGTAGATTAACTAGGGTAGAATTTTGTGGATGCTGGCGAAAGCGCAGTCATTACTCCCCTCAAGTCCAACGCCCCCAATGTACAAACGAATCCAATTCCCTGTCTTCAAAAGACGGAACTTCTGACCGAACTTCATCGGAGATCAATGCCGAAACGGTAGATAATGCCAGCACTCCTACTAATTTGAAGGCACCTTTCGAAGGTACTGCCAAAGAAAAGGGTGCCTTCTTCACCTGGTCCCCATTCTCGCGCCTTCGTTTTTTTAAGAAGAAGAAAAAGTCTTCGAAGGATAATGACAAGTCTTCCAAACCTGATGGTACTTAAGCAATAAATTTTCAACTTTTTAGATGAAGATGAACCTGATACTGATTACGTTGTATTGTCTTCCGCAAAATCTGGACAATCTCTACCCGAAGATGACATTACAAGGCCTGGCGAAACCCCAGGATCGGTATGGCCCATTTTGTCGTTTGATGTCTTTATTGCCAACTGTGATGTTTCAGTAGTTTAAACCAGCAATTGGTCCCAAACTTTATGCTCTCCTCACTTTGCATTCTCCCCTTAATGTATCTTTATTCTACGGATACCATTCAAAGTTTTCATTCTTTTTTAACCTGCACAACTATCTGCATGTCTCGATCACATACGCGCTGATACACTGTCCTAAGTCCAGTTATACTTTTTATTACTGTTAGAGCTGGAGTTTGGGACTAATGTCCTGTCTAGGGATGCCTTATGCTTGTTTCTGAACAGCCAACCGAAATCTGTATGTCGAAGGTATAGATTGGTTTGGTCATCATAAGTTACCACAGTCACAAATTGGTCAATATTTTGATTTCTTTTCGATTTTTTTATTGTTAAATAGCTTTTCGTACCGCACTCAACTCCCCCTGTGTCACCATGGCCTTATTGTGAGGCGATCTTTTGGCGAATTCCGTAGCTATCTCGACATGACAACCCATTTATGCGTGCCACACTATTTCTGATTGCATGCTCTGTTTATTCCTGTTCATACAAGTAGCCCAAATCTTTTGATCTACCAACGACTTTTAGAGGGTGGCAGGTAGTTCATAAGGCCAATTTCACCTCCCATCGCCAGAAAGTCCACTGTTCACTCGTAGTCCAATTTTACGCCACAAGTAACAATCACTTTAGGTCGGGCAATTCGTTTGCGCATGAAAAGTTCACCAACCCTGTCTGTTTACCTCGACTCAGACATGACCGATTATTTTAAAACCCTATAGGAACGCGTTAAAGTAAGCGATAATATTACGTTTAATAAGACCGTTTTATTTGTTCTAATGCGAAGGGAACTTTGCGAACAATTCTTTAAGGAGTTTCAGATATGCAATTATGTTTTATCGCACCTGGGTTTAGTAGTTGCTTACAATGCCAATACTTTTTGTTACACGCGGTAGTGCTAACCACGAATATGTGCTTATCGGCGTCTTGATTTGTTTGACTCGCATGTACAGCTGTCTTAGTATCCATTTCTTTATGGTATATTAAGCATTCTTTTCGCGTTCATTATCCCCGGAAGAAAAAGACGAGACAAGTGCTTGGACCAACTTGCATTTATACTGACATTTCTAAAACACTCTCGTTTCCATCGTCGGATTGTAGCGTTTACTGTTCCGCCGGCCTCAAATTAATGCCCATCATCACCAGCCTCGTGTTTTAGCCGTGCCCGACGCATGGGTGTCCGCCCGCCTATTGACCGTTAGTTGGCTCTGGCCTCCACTTTCGACCAATGGCGGGCTCGCGTCTCCTCCACCTTCGCGGCTGACGTGGTTGAGACGGCGTCAACGTGCTCTTCGGCCTCCCCCTCGTTAGATGGTGTATCGATAGATTATTGCTGTTCGTTTAGAGCATTCTTGGACTCGCGAACGCATCCGTTGCCGGCTGTCGGTCTTGCATATCTCCTTTCACCCGCCCTCTTGCCACGTTCTTGTACGTGCGGAGCACCTGGTAAGCAAGATTTAAGTCGATGGCTCAGTTTAGTGTGCTCATCGAGGACCAACTTTCGAGCACTAGCCTGTCCATCTTATCACTGGCTCTACCGATACCTCTCGCTTTCTCAATGGCGCAATCGTGCTTCAGCTGTTGCACCTGCCGTATACCGTGGACAGCCTATCCTTGTGGTTGATTGCAAGCTGGTATTTGTTTAGCCTTGTACCGAGACGTTTTTCCGTTTCGCCAACGTACCTTGCCCAACAATCATGGCAAGGCTCATTGCAGACCACCGCATTCTTTATATTTACCTTGGTAATAACTTGCTACTTCAGTTATTCTCCTCGTTTTATTGCCCATAGCACCAGTATTATCGTATCTACCGTAATGATCTTCCGTACGCGTCTGCATCAAAAATTGTGTCATTTTTAATACTCAACTTTCTTGACTGTTTGTCATGGAAATCATTTAGCCCTATACAACGGCTTAACGTTCATGGGCGAAATTGAACTTAGGAAGATAGAGAAAACTATCAACTTTAATCGTGAACAAAGGTCAGAATGCTTTTCGAAAATGAATCTCAGTTTCCACCATCTTGCAACCCTTGAGTCAGATGTCTCTTATTTTGCTTTGAGAGACGTGAACCAACCGTTATGGTCAACCACAAGGCTATCAGGAGTTGATAGCCCAAGGCCTTTATAGAGTCTATTCATCTTCTCCCATCTTCTTAAACAATCAAAAGCGTTGTAAAACCAAGATACGCTAATTGGCATTATCCTTTCACATACTGAGAAAACTTACTTAGATTATCGGGTTATACTTCCCTGCTAATCTTGTCAACGAGTAATATTGCTTTCTCAATCACAACCAGAACTCACTACAAATATTATTTTTTATGCATATCAGTTAAAAAAAAAATATGTGACGTATTCGCCCTAGGGAGGAATGTCATGCTCTAGGTCGTGGACTAATCTCAACAAGGTTTGGAAACTCAGGCTCGTTTCTGATGCTGAAAATAACTTTCTACCAGTTGTTGCTGTTTTATTCGATGCAAGAAAGCTTGACAACAACACCAACATTTATTTCTAGGACTTTTTCATCAACCTGACACCACATTTTCACTTGAACTATCAATCTTGCTTATTTTCTTCCTATTGTAATACTTATGTAGGTGGTGTGTAACGACATTTGCTTATTTTAGCGCTCAGTTACGCTTCTGGGGCCTCCTCGAGAAAGCGACCGTAACAAAAAATGTTTTATCATCGATCTAGATGAAACTCTCGTGCACAGTTCCTTCAAGGTGAATTTTCCTGCAACCGATTGACTTTTATTAGCCTTTTCCTGAGACTTCCATTCTTTGCCATGTAATGCGTTCTCAGCCTTCAGAAGCACGTAGAAATTTTTTGATTTTGAAATCTTGACTCCTTTGTTAGAAGTGGAAAAGTTAGTCTTCTGACCCCGCAGCACTCCATGAGAAGGAACTATGCGCTATACATCGAACTCTATTCTGTCGATCCGCCCATTTCCCTGAGGAATAGGAAGGGCGAACATTATTAGCCGGAGCATTGCGCAAAACGACTTGTCCACCCCAAAACAGCGCTGCTCAGCCCTTTCCCCGTCATTAGCGTAGTCACTTTCGTCTGTTATTGTTATAACACCCGAATGCTACCATGCATCGCGGACGAATTTGTATGAAACTTTGCTTGGTTTAAATATTTTCATGTAATTTATCTGTCACCTTTTCACTCTCCTTGGAAATAAGTCGCTAACTTGAAATAACTCAGTTGCAATCCAGCTTTATAGGCTCAGTCCCGAAAGTTAATATCAACACATATTCCCTAGCTACAACAGAATAACCGCATAAAATTCATAAACGGCCAACAAACTGTCTGTAGTACAGACGTATTTTATCATTAACAATACTGATAGCACAGGCATTAGCTAAAAGTCCTGGCAGCTGTGTCACATGGTGACAGAATATCGACGCAACGTATGTCTGGACTTTTATGTAGTATCTGTGCCTTCTGTATAATTAATTCTACATTAGGTCTGTTGACTAGTCTAGTTGCGGACTTTTGCGAGTGCCCTTTATATTTCCGCGGCATGGAGCATTGCTCTTTTTTATCATGTGTTCCTTTTTATTACTTGACTGTAGGCTGTTGAAAAGGCGGATTTTCGTGTGGGTGTGGAAATAGACGGAAGTATCCACCAAGTGTATGTTCTCAAACGACCGTTCGTTGATGAATTCCTTCAGGCCATGGCTGACATCTACGAATGCGTACTATTCACAGCCAGTTTGTCAAAGGTAAACATCTGGCTTTTACGTTACATTCTAACCTTATATATAAATGCTTATTTTCTGTACCCTTCTACACGGATTTCTGGTTTATTTACGTCCAGAATTCGTTCCCCACATGCAGTCCCAACGGTCACGACCATGCATATGAATGTAGCCCATTCAACGTCTAACATTTCGTATGCCTTTTCGCAGTTATAACGCTGCTGCTGAAAATTCAATTTTCAAAATGCCACACTTGGTCATGTTTACAAAAACTGTCCTTTTTAGAGGCAGCACGTACGATCCCAACCAGGAATCGACCTCCGCCTTCTGTATGCATATGCTGCGAATAAAGTGTACAATTAGCTGACTCTGCTTCTAACTTGAAAGACGAATGTGTTTAGGGTGAAGTGTCTTTGATTAATGCACTCTCCACAACAAAAGGGAGCGTTTCAAACGGCCGCATTAGTCAAGAAGTTACGCAAGTGGAGAAGTTGAGAATTTTAATCAAATCAGTGTTCGTCAGAACCCTGCCTGCAAATGGGAATAAGTTAATAAGAAGGACCACACACGTCGCATGTGTGTTTGGCAATCAAGATTAGTATTCACTTAGCCTACTCCGATATAAAGAAGGTCTTGATGGGAAAGAGAAAAAGTATCAAAAGTGTTAGATAATTTGCGCTTGTATTAGGTTAACCATACGAATAGTTAGTCTGATAATTACCGACAAAGAACTTACGCAGTGTTGGCAGCCGTATACTGTGTATAGTTCCACTCCATGAGCTTAATGTCGAATATTTAACGGATTACTATCAGACACTAAATTTGTTTTATCAGTTCCCGTGAGACTCACATTTTCTTGATTTAATAGGTCCAAATGTGATTGTTTCCTTGCCCTTAATTAACACTACAGGGCCTGCGGGTATATCGTTTGCATATCCTCAGTAAGATTATGTTCCACTCCATTCAATACAGGTTTGATATTTCATTATCGAGCAATGGCAGATAATATAGCCCTCGTGCAGCTTTGATGTCAGTAAGGACTTTAAACAAAACCTTCGCAATTCGGCCCATAGTGTATAAAGGTCTTGTAAAGTATCTAGCCCAACTCGTGAAATGTTAACTGGAATCCCGTTACTTATTTTAGTTTAGACAATTGCTTAGGTGGGGTTGTAATATTGGCTATCGTGCAACGTAATCCCAAGTTATTTCAGTAACGCCAGGATGTTAAAATTTAAATTAGATCCTTTCCGGCCGGCTGTAAAACCCACATTCGGTAAAAAAATGGCTGCATTATTAATTTTATTTGTCTCATTGATTTTCGATGCCATTATAAATTCAGTGATATTTTATTTTCTAAAAGACGTCGACAAAGTATTTTTTGATAGAAAATAGAGTCTTCTTTAAATTTTAAACTTAAAAAAGAGTGTTATTAGGTTTTAAGAGTAGTCGATTTCCGATAGATTTCTTTACGATATTAGGACCACGTCATATTGGACTTATAAACTGAATGAGCTTGAATGGTCTGGTTCAGTACAACTCTAGAAGTCGACTAGATCATGGACCCGGCAGTCTAAAATGCAGCCCCGTGCCTTGACGGTGACGTATACTTGTGCTCAGCGTACTCCTTTGTAGTTGCGAGTCAGCCCCTGGTCCTCGGGACTGTTTGAATGGTTCTCTCTGCGCTACGGTTTTTTTCAACCTAGGAGTTGCCCGGCTTAGCCATTGCAGTAGAGCATAGTTCAACTGCGTCTCGTTGGTTCTTTTTTTGTGGATGCTATGTGTTAGTCCGTCAGACTGTGGGCCGTCAACATGTTTTCGCGTACATCCTTGTGAAAATATGCTGGGTACGCGTCTATTGTTATTCTGGTTGCGATTTCCTTGTGTTCTGTACGTTTTTAAATGCAAAACTTGAATGCATCCGCTAACTGCAAAGCACCACCTCGTGGCCAGCGGAAGCTCGATGTCCCTTACTGCGGTTTATACCTTGAGAACTGTTGCCCAGGTCCTTTTATCCCTAACTACTTAATTTTGCTTCTGTCTTTTTCTTCATGATTTTCTCAAACCTTTTAGCCTAGCGACTGTAGGCTTTGTTCCAGCCCCTAAAAATCGTTTTCATCCTTCCTACGCCTTACTGCACCCCTCTCTAAAATCTGACTTTCGCCATGCCATCATACCGTTAAAAAGGAAAGGAGTCGATGAGAGCGTGTGTGCCTGCTCTGACATGCAGTAGGTGGTGTGTGCTATGCAACAAACGGAAATTCTGAAATATGGTTTCATTTAAAAAGAGAATTTCTTAGTTGGGTTTTTGATGTCGATTTTCATCCATTATAAAGTTAAAGTAAACTATGGCCGGAGTGTTGGCTTATGTGTACTTACCTTTCCTGTCGCTTGCAAAAATCACGCCAAATTATAAATGACTACTTAAGTAACTACCCTTCGATACCCCTATAAATCTCAATAGCGTATGTATGAAAATGTTATCTCTTGTACTCACTTTGTGATGAATTACGCCCTCTTAAATTTTTGTACTCGAGGGAAGTTTTTTTCCAGCTTTAAAAGAGCTGTTTAAGTTCCTGACTAATGTTTAACCAGGCCTGTTATAGCACTGACGTTTAAGCTTTTCAAACTGCAAACTGTGCCTTTTTCTCTTCAAGGAAAGGCGTACATTTCTATGTTACTAAGGGGGCACCATTTAGCGCCAATACTATAAAAAATAGATATGCATCACGAATTATAAAGTGCTTCAGTACAAATATAGATACAGAGTTGACGTACTGTTGCGTATGGAAATTGATCCCGAGCCGTTGAAGTCTCCTTCACATGCAGTGATGGACCAACAATTATATGACATCTTGACATCCAGCGCGTGTCCTCCAGATTGTTGGGTGTAGGACGGTGACCTTCACGGGAATGGGTTTATAGTGATAGCCTACCTGAGCCCAATGATGAAACAAAATCAATTTGGACAGAAACGGGTTCGGACGCTGTGGCTAGCAAAGCCAATTAACCTGTATCCCCCTGTCGCACCCTGCCTGTTCCCTCCACAGTGTACCCAGATTTTATTTAAAAAAGGGTGTCACGTATGTGAATGTGCTATAGAGGCCACGTTAAGAAGGGGCCATTGATCCTGACTCAGTCACGCCACATCTTCACTGCGAGGACAGTTAGCAACCTCCCAACCTACGGCTTTGCGTCGTTATGATGGATTAATACGCATCGGATATTTTATGTTGCCCAGTGTGTTTAGGTACCGCAGGAATGCATCATCCAGGGTCGACCTCACTTCTTCACCCCTATGCCAGTACTTTCTGTTATTTTGCTCAGGAATTGGGCGCAGTCATTGGTGCAGCTTGGGTGGTACTTTCACTTGATTCTGACATGCAGAATCAAATACAGTATGGCGAGTGCTGCAAGCAAAATGCCGAAATTTGCGAAAGACTGGTAATCACTCACAAACCAAGATAAAGTAGCAATACAATACTGATTATCGTGCAGTCTAATTGCAAGTCTTTTAACTCACGCCAGGATGCCGGCTTTTTATTTAGCTTCTTTCTGACCGCTTATAAAATGCAGATTCTGAAAAAAATTGCTTCTAAAATAGCATGCATTTTTATCATTGATTTTGACTGCCTCGATAAATTCAAATATATTTTATGCAAAAATATACACGAACATATTCTTTCTTATACTCGTTTGGTAGCAAAGTGCACCCTAAATTTTATACTCAAAAGAGGGGTATTCTTCGGCTTCATAAAAATTCTAATCATGAGATTTTTACGCCTGTGAGGTGTTCATTCATAATAAATTGTATGCGTCAATTTATTAAAGCTTTATACTTCAAAAGGGCATCTTTCGGCTTTCGAAAAAATGCTAATTATGAGATCTTTTACGATTGTGAGATGTTCATTCATAATTCATGGTGTCAATCAGTTTATTAATGTTGCCTATAATGTATACAGCATAATCCACATCTATTGCAAAATTTTATGAGTACTATGTGACCGCTTCCTCAAACCGTAGGCAAAACCCTTTATTTACTTAAACAGAATATACACAGCATGCTGTTTGGAAACCTTGAATTCAGGTGTAGCAGTCGGTAAATTTTAAAATTATTCGGCAATTAAGAAACTTTTTAAAAACCGAATATAAAAGAAGTATGAAAGAAGTATAAAGAAGGCGTAATTTCCTACCAAACGAGTACAAGAAAGAATATGTTCGTGCATATTTTTGTATAAAAAATATATTTGAATTTATAAAGGCAGTCAAAATCAGTTATAAAGATGCATACTATTTCAGTAGCGCTTTTTTCAGAATCTACATTTTATAAGCGGTCAAAAAGAAGCTCTATAAAAAGCTGGCATCCTGACGTGACTGAAAAGACTGCACGATAATCAATATTGTACTACTACTACTCAATGTTGGTTTGCGAGTGATTACCAGTCTTTCGTAAATTTCAGCATTTTGCTAGCAGCACTCGCCATATTGTACATACTGCGCATAGACCGGTCATTTCAACGTGACTTGTCATCCGTTGAGTTTATTCATCTCTATCGATGAGGTATGGCGTGATGAGAGTAAGACAACAAGGCTTACCTCGTGTATGATAACAAACCATCACTCCCGATGATAGTGCTTCAGGGGCTTGCACATTGACTACTTCTCTCTACTTTCTAGTTAAAAGGTTCAATCAGCATCTATAGATAGTTCAATTTTTGGCTCTTTTGCTCTTGCAGTTGTGTCTCATACGGAACTGTTCTTTATTCCGACAAAAAATTACTACGTGTACAGTCCGTTTAAGGGGTTTATTTTAAAAGCTACAAGAGCCTTAACGTTCTCGGAAAGGATTGTGGGCAACAGTAGCTTATGCAGACCCACTCATTTATCCCTACTCCCTTCATGTTTTCCTACGAGGACGGTGGTTATAGGGTTTTATGGGTGGGGAATTAGAACACGCAGTGGAATATACTTTAATAAATGCTAAATACATTTTTATTTTAGTCTACTTAGAAGTGTTGTTGATTTATATCTGTAGATTTTCCTAATCTGTATTATCATTTAATTTATTGCGGAAAAACCCGATTATCAAATTGCAGGTCTCTTAAATTTCCCGAAAAATGGAAATAGTCGTTAGGGGTCGTCTATTTCAACTTACCTGAGGTCCAACTCAGCGTTCTGGAGTTAGGTTAGTATAAACCGTGGCGCGAAGCGCCGCGGACACCTTCAATTTACATGCGGAACAATTTACTCCCAGCAGCCGCGGGAAGCAAATTCGACTAATTTTTTTTCACTTTACATTTACTTCTACAAATTTACTTCTCTGCCTTTCCTATTTTTCCCCCCCCCCCCCCCCCCCCCCAAAAAAAGTCTTTAACCACCGTTTTTGCAGGACATAATGCTGGGACTAGGGATATATGAGTGGGCTTGCATTAGCTACTTTTGGCGGATTGTCTTTCCTATGCCATGTTAAATAAGCTGTCCATGAAATATTGAAAGTTCAGGGCGCTTCTATTTATTTAAAGTTGTCAACCCATCCTTGGATGTTTGAACTCACTCACCTTTTTTTCCTATTGGGTTTGTTTTTCTATACACTTTGAACAAAACTTTTTCTTTGAATCAATAAAAAAACTATTATATTGTTTTAAATAATTTCTTTTTAGTATGCTGATCCCGTGGCGGACTTCCTCGACAAGTGGAACGTTTTCCGGTATCGGCTTTTCCGTGAAGCCTGTGTGTATCACCGTGGCAACTACGTTAAAGACCTGGCTCAAATTGGTCGCCCTATCGATCAAATTGTAATCCTGGACAATTCTCCAGTCTCTTACATGTTTCATGCCACTCACGCGGTACGCATCGCCCTTTTAATGCCTTTAAAGTACCCCAATAACGACCTTTTGTAACATTTCATAATACCAGGTAGGTCAGGTAGTCAAGGCTCCTTGCGACTTTTATTTAAGCAGGCATTGTTTGGTTAAGTTCTTCCTTGTGTTAAGGTTTGGGGTTAAAAGCCTGCGTCCTACGGCCCCACCCGTATAACTCATGTTACCACCACTTTCACAGTATGCGTTTCACCGGCTGTCTATTGCCGACCTCGACCATATCCCATATCCTCGGCTAATAAAATTTAGCATTAAAATTATTGCATTTGTCTTGGTAACACTATCACGAGGCATCCCATGGCATTCCGCCTTAAAAGCACCCGCTTTGGCTTGATCGGCAGTAGAGATGGGATTTGCCGAGTCGGATTACACTCATATCACTGACTCTAGTTATCATATCTCATAAGGTTCGCTGTTTTGGGCGTGTATTCCAGTCGCATTTCCCACTCAATCGTTATTTTCTCTCGTCCTATGTCTGTAGATGTACTAACTATCATCCCCCTCTATTCACGAGAAATTTGAAAGCATGTAATGTCTCCTCCCCCCAATCTGTTCCTGTTTAAGCTTGCTTATATTAGGGTTTTACGTTTGGTGCATAACGTTGATTGCGAATCGGCAGGCTTTCTACATGGAAGCGAGAGCCTCGTTTCCAACGAGCCTCGCTCACTTTACCTAGGGACAGGATGGAAGGCTTAGCCAAATCAGGCACTCCATGTGGCCACTCTCGCAAATACTGCGTAGTCAGCTTGTTATATCTCGGCACTTTTTTCTCGTTTGCACAGGACAGCAAAATGACTATTCAAAACGTCTTGTTTAGCTTCCACTTCCTAGCTGTTGTTGTTTGTGCAACTAGTACTGCAAAAAATCTGGCAGGCGGGTAGTGGAGACTGTGTTGCCAACGCAGTCAGGGCAGCCTCAAGGAGGCACTTTCGTCTTGCCTAGTTTCTGCAAGCAGCCGACTAACGGACTCACGATCGGTATTGTTGATCCACATTCGGATTTGAACAAGTATCAAATCACGCATCGCATTGTGCCCTTTCCCTGTTCATAGTAGACCAGCTAACTCAACATCTTTGTCGATATCTTTGGTTTTTCACCCCGGCACTATTGTCGACCGAGGCTTGGTTCGTGTATACTGCTGCTGACAGCGTAAAGTCACTTGTGCACAGGGTCCCGCCAACACACATCGGCCTGGCTGGCGGTCACCCGTTGGGAACCTCTGACCACCACATAAATTTTGCTTAGTTCGGAAGCCTATTCGATCGGTGTTTGCACATTTCTGAGTGAATATATATATATATGCTTGGCTGATGAAGGCTAATAAGCCCGAAACATTTCTGTATCAAGTTACCCCCAGATGCTGTCATACCCCACTTATTGCTATATATATATATATATATATAAATATATATATATATATATTCACTGAGAAATGTGCGAACACCGATCGAATAGGCTTCCCAAATAAACAAAGTTCGTGTGGTGGTCAGAGGTCCCCAACGGGTGACCGCCTGCCAGGCCGATGCCGGCCAAGTCATAATATATACATATATATATGAGAAGAAGAGGCGATCTCGGGAATAATGGGTATAATATCCTGACGTTTCGAAAGCGTACAGGCTCGCATCGACGGAGGTTGGTGTTTGTACACGCCTCACAGTCTTTTATAGGTGCTACAACTGACGTCTCGTTCGCTCTCCGACATTGTGGAGACCAATGCCATACATAGAGAATGTTTCTGAAGCAGTCGCTCGTCTGTTA
>JAYGXS010000002.1:30549135-30630374 GCA_036362985.1 Ligula intestinalis | reverse complement strand
CCACCGAGGCTGCCGAGTTTTCCCCAAATGAATTACCGGCAAAAAGTGAAACTGGAGTGCAAATGTCTGCCTTATTAACCGTTATCAGCCACTCAGCCTTTCCCCTCACCCACTGCCTTGATTTTGAAACTCTGATGATGGAAACGAGGTAATTTTCGAAATGTCGGTGCAAATTTACGTCGATCCCCGAAATTGCCGTCTGTGCGTATTTTTCGGACAAAGATAAACGCGATGCATGTGTTGGCTGTCACAAGCCAACCAGCGGCGCAGCAACCTGGATCGACTTCCTGAACAGATAACCACGAGCCAGGCAAAACTTGAACAAAACATGATAGCAGAGAACGTGTCGACATGGATGCCAGCAAATTGGTACAGGATTGTTTCGGGTTTCTTCCTGGCTCTATCCAGCCAATAATAATCATCTGGCACCAGAAAATGCGTGCGCGCACAGCACACCTTTGCAGCCTGGGTGTATCTGATGAGTCATGGACTTTTTCTGTCTGTCTTTTCTGGCTTTTTCTGTATTTGCGGATGTGTCAGCTGCGTAGTTGCGCTTGAGAACCAAGAGATGGCCATCGTAAGCCACCATCAAAACTACCTGTTTTCGGTATTACCTGTATTTCTTTCTCCATGTAACACGCTAATCTCTTCGCTAGGTCCAACCTTGTGTCGGATGATCTTCTCATGTTTGTTTCCTAACCTAGCCCACTTAAAGTTCGCATGACATGCTGCACCTATTACGCGTAGTATGCCATCGTCTTTAGTATGAGAATCAGGCATTGCCGGATTTTGCATAATTATTCAACAGGAAGGTAATATTTGGAAGTCTTTCTGACTCCGCTTTTTGAACCTCAAGCTTGTGGGGTTTTTGAAAATGCAAATGGAATCAACAGTGACATGTGTGTAAACTTGAGCATTTACCTATTCCGCGAAGAAAAATGTGTAATGCCAGAAAGACATGCGGTTTGTGTAGAGGCTCGTGAACTTGTATTAAGTTGGAATCCACGAAACATCCTGCACAGTTGAATAGCCCTTAGTTAACAGATAAAACGGAGATGACATAGTGTTGTACAGTAGAAGTTGCACAACAGGCGGGCTTTGCATCTGCCTCGTGAAACTGCATTTCGTTCATCGCAAGATACACTGGGGCGTTTGGAAAAGACTAGAAGAGTAAGAATAAAGTGACTGCTTTTCTTTAGTGTTTTAATGCAGCGTAGAATTAAAGTAAATGTAGAGTTTTGACCATTATTGAAGGATCTTGTGAAACCTATATTTCAGCTTATTGTTGACCAACATTCTTCTTTTTGCAGGCTTTCCTTGTACAGGTGGAACATTATTTTCCCACTTGTGTTTTCCTGGGTAATCGTAGAAATAGAGATTATTGTTAGGCTGTGTTTAAAAACGGCGGTTGCTGTCCCACACGACAGATAAGTTAGTATGAACTAGCCGATTCAACCTGTGAAAAAATAATTACACTTCGACAAAATTCGCTATGCACTAGTCAGGGTATGACTAGTTTCCAACAATGGCTTTCGAAAATAACTGTTAATCTGACGTACCCTTTTTATAACGATCAGCTATTCATGGGATTCACAAGATGTTTTCATCATGATAACCTCATTTTTGAATCTTTTATCAATAAATCTAAAATATCTGAAAGGATGTTAATCTGCTAGTTCAAAGGCCAGGTAAATAAGTTGTATAAAGTACGATCTCATAGGTGAATTCTAGAAGTTTTGTTTGGGCTATATCATGCAGAAGGATGGTTTTAGGTCTGCTTGCCTCACCCTTTCCTTTTCGGACCCTGTATTACTTTTTTCAAAACGCTGCGACTCATTTGTACTTGTCTCCGTCAGGTTCGAGAGACTTCAGCGAACCATCGCACAGTCATTGACCTTTTTCATTGGAAGCCTGACTTTATAGCTCGTTTGGAAGCATGGCCAGTCTCCAGCCATTGTTCTAATGATTGTGCTGAGTCTGCTTCTTGCAAGAGGCAATCATTTTTTTCCGTTTCAGGCAATCAGCAAAATGTAAGCGCAATCGCCTTTTGTTCCTTCAAGTCGCGCTTTACAGTATTGCGTAGTTTTTTCTCCCGTCGCCAAGAATTACTACAGATCCAGACTATCGAATCTATTGTTAGAAATAATCCAGTTGTTTATGTATTAGTCTTGACGGTTGTCCACGATTTTTCCGTATGAGCAAGGATTGTGGATCCTGCTTGGGACTTTATTTTCACTTATGATATCACCCAGCCGGAATTATTGCGACTTATCACAGTTTTCCTTCGTTCGCTGATTATTTCCTGCATCTCGTTGGTTCATTTAATTGCAATTTAACTTACTCGAAAGCATTATCCGTGCTTATAATGGACAGTAAAATGGTTCTTCATTTCTTAGTTTGAAGACAAATTCTAGCGAACATCGTCTTTGTGTCAGCTCAGAATCAGGTTGAACCCAAGATGAGGTACCTATGTTGTAATTTCTCGTGCAAGCGACCAACGATAGCCAAGTTTACAGTCAGCGCAATGCCTGCAACCCAAGGCGCAGGGCTTCATAAACCAATATTCAGATCAAAAACGGTCGCTCTGTGTGAAGAAAATTCCAAAAACAATAAATGTACGCGGGAGCGTTGTTTCTCAAATCTTAGCATCCATTCGTGATATAGGTGTGTTTTGTGTTGAAGCAGAGTGTGACATCCTGCGAACCACCGCCAAACCTCGCCAAATGATTGCTTCATTTGCTACATGATTAAACGCCTTCCTCCGAACTGCCCCCTTGCTACGCTTATCTCTCCCAGCTCCCCTTCAGCTGTTAGACTAGACTGTGTAAAGTCACTCATGATTGGCACCGACAGAGCAACTCAGTGGCCATTGACATCGGAGTTTAAGTTGCCGAATGCAGGCTTTAGGCATTACTAATTGGTAGCGAACAGCTAGCTAGACGTGTCTGTTCTACTTTCCCTTGTTTTTCGATTATCTTTTCCAGAAAATCACATTATTAACTAAAGAACCGTGCGACTAGTCAGCCCATCAGCAATAAAGTTTTGCCTTGTTGTTCTACGTTTCGCCAGGTAAGGTATACATCATCATCAGTTCTCTTCTCTTTCACTTGAAACAAAATTTTCTCATGCGTCTCATCAGATTAATATTTTCAACTGCTCTGTCCTTTCAGGTGCAAATAACTTCCTGGTTTGATGACACTTCGGACCGTGCGCTTCTGGAACTCATCCCTTATTTTCAGCAGCTTGCAGGCGAGCCCAATGTTGTGGAATTTTTGAGAAACAACCATCCGCCCCCGAAATGTGCAGTTGTCGGAAACTATGATTTGTCAATGCTGAATCCCATTGCAGTTGCAGCCAACCGCAACCAACATCACGCGATAGGTGCGCTTGTCACCCAGGTAGCCAAGGCAAACCCTCTGCCACCTGCCACCGGCACCACCACCATAGATTCTCCTAACAACGACTCTTTCTTTGCACCCGTTTCCTCGGCAACACCTTCGGGGGCACTCCGGACGTCTTTTTCGAGTCCCACGACCACTAACAGCACCACCCCCACAACCAGAGCCACTCTTTTTTCTCGTATTACGACTGCCGAGAGCCCCATCACTTCCTGTCCTCGAACCCGTTCACAAACGTCGTCAGCGCTGAGAAATTCTTTACCAGTTGCTACTCGAGCATCGTTACGGCCAAGTGTCCATCGGCCTCTTTCCACCCCGGTGGGCTCCTCATTATCAACCGCTAAATCTCGCATCTCCACTGAGATCGGTACTCTGCGGCACGCCGGATCCTCCCTAGTGGCAGAAGAACCGGCAGTAAAGCAAGTTGCTATCTTTTCTCCAACACCACTTCTGCCTGCTACGGCTTCCCTTAGCACTAAGGACCATAATTTGGATACCTGAATGCTGTAGATTGCATTATTTTTTAATTAGCCTCGCCGCATGTCGCTCTGTGGACTTTGAATTCGAGCGCCAGTTCGTTGGCAGATCCATTCGCATGTATTGTGCCTCCTGTAAATTCAGTCACTTTTACGCGTGCGCCCGACCATCCACCTCTCCTCTTATCCGGCAGATGATCTTATATGGCACTATTTCTTCAGCTTTTGCCAGATTACTGCTGACAGCAGTGGCTATCTGTCTGATCTTGGGGCTTATTTTATCGTCCTCTTTCTCCGACATCCGGCATATTTTGCGCCATACCTCATTTGTGTTTGATTTCTATCCCCCGTTTTTTCTTCTCATTCCACAGATTTGTTACATTAGTCTCCTCACAGCAATACCTGTATTCAACTTGGAGTACGGACAATATCGCAATGCTGGAGGTTGGAGCACTTTCCAGCCGACGTATTCACGTTTACCAGTTCTTTCTAGTATTAACCATTCTGCGTCCTTATATGTATACATATATGACACCTATATGCATTCGAATTTCCTGTTCGGAAAGGTCTGAGTCTTTCAAACGTGTACTTATATCTATACATATATCAACTGGCCTAAATATACTCTTCTTAAAGTTAACTTCTTCATTCAAGTAAACATGCTGACTTCTCGCACTACAGTCTTTGCTCTCGGTTAAGGTCGATTTTCCATAGCTCATTTGACTTAGTTTCTTCCGTCGAAGTTCAAAGACTAGAATTCTCTCTGCAGGTAGACCCAACGCAGCTATTAGACAACGGTCCCTGTCGTAGTGGTCACGAAAAATGTTGTTGGCCCCAATTGCTACATCCGTGGAAATGCTGCGTCAAATGAACTGGAAGATTATCATTTACGCTTAAAGCTGAGCCTTAACAGAGGTATTAGGTGACGTCACCGCATCAATCGCAATTCACTGCGTATTTTCTTGCCGCACTAAGCTAATCAGTAGTGACATTCAATGCTTCGTACACTGTCGTCATTCCATCTTCCTTTTGATTTGTCGCTTTCAGAATCGTAATTTCCGACGGCCTTCAGACCTCTGTTCGCTTTCCAATCGGATTTTTTGGTTCATTCGGTGCAAATAACGTTATTTCTCTCATCAGTCTTGGACTGTTTGGTGACTTCCAGCAGTCCAAACTGGGCATTAAAGTGTACATGATAACAGTTTATCATTTCGTGAAATTAAGGACTGAGGAAGCCTTATATAGCACATGTCCAATAATTCTTGTAAACTGTGGACTTCTACAAATTGAGTAGGTTTGCTACAGAACTGTAATGTTAATTTCGATTTCGACGCTCTCTCCGTAAGCTGAATACCAGTTTAGGATTTCGAAAATTGTAAAAGGATTGAAGGTAGTCCTCTATAAAAATTCTTCCGACGCTATTGGTAGCATAAACTCCTCCTTAGTCACAAATCTCTGCACAGTCAATCGATGTCGCAGAGATATCGGGTGCTGTATTTAAGCGCATTTTATTGATATGTGGCACACATTTTTACGATTGCCTACAATAACTTTCGGTATTGGTTGGTTTATGGTCGTCGCCCTCGTAGAAACGAGCACCTATTAAGGCATGTCGTTTGGATTGTTCGATCACTGGGGTCTTCTTTATCGTTCTATTAATTGCATCGAATCAGTGAAAGTACTTAGGGCGCTACAATAATTACGACTCAGTCTAATAGGCAAAAGACACCAGGGGGGTATAGTGCATAAAGTACAGCAACCACGCATTAATTCGAGTCGCGAATGTGCGGCGGGCTCTGGTTCGGTTCACATGCGGATGTTGCGGTAATTGGATCACGTGAGGGTCAGTCAATGTCAACCTGGTTAGTTAATTGGATGGTTGCAATATTTGTGGACACCTGCGATTGGTTGGCCCAGAGGGGCTGCATGCGCGTGTGAACCGACAGCTCGAGAGGTCAAGTCAAATTTATTAAAGGAAATATAGGCAAACGCCTTTGAACTCCCTCTTGGTACATAGGGTTTCAGAAATGCATCAGCATAGCCGAACATTCCAAAGAAGTCATTGACACAATTTCAGACGATTTCTCGCTTGTTTCAAGTAATACACTCACACTCAGTTTACACGAGCCGGCAGTGTAACTAAGGAAGAAGAGCAGACAGTGAAAATTGAATGCCATTTGTGGTTTTTAGGAAAAAACTGTCGCTCGTGGGGGAATTATGTGAATGATAGGGACATGATGCTTCTGTGAATGTTGACGGCAGCCATGGCGTCCATGACGAGTAATATCTACATCCGAAGGACCATACGAGGAGGAGACCTCGGAGTCACGAGAACGTCCTGAAGAACCGAAGATGCGACCATGATAAGCCTTTGCTGTGCCAAGAGCCGAGGAACCCGCCACGTCGTCAACGGTCGGTCGATACGAGAAAGGGTGTGACAGGGCCGCGTAGCCTAGGACCATAGGTGCGGTAGATGTGACCTCAGATGCGATCAGCGCAGTTCACAGTGAGCAGAGACGTCGGAGCTAGGCAATGTCTTAACGCATTTGGTTAAATACTAATAATAATACTACTTAAAAATTACTGTTAGTATATAGTTATAGCATTTCAGTGTTTGGATTTAGAGCGCTTCCATTTTTGGATTTGGAACACTTTAGTGATTGGATTTGAAGTACTTAATAGCGATGATACTCATTAAATTGGTCTAGGTTTGCCTTGAAAACATCCACGGAAGGGAACGTGACAATATCCGCAGGAAGGGCATTCCATGCCTGGATTACCCTCTTAGAGAAAAAGAATTTTCTTGGGTCAAGTCTTGCCCCAGTCACACGTAATTTGAGGGGGTGTCCTCGCAGCCTAGAGGTGGTGGCCCGCTCAAAGAAGTCATTTGTTTGGAGGCAGCAATCCTGACCACGCAACATGCGAAATGCCTGGATTAGGTCCCCATGTATCTGCCTGTAATCCAGAGGAAACAAGTCAAGATTTACCAATCGGGTCTCATAAGTGAGGTTCCGTTGGCCTCGTACTAATTTTGTTGCGCGTCTTTGTACCCTTTCGAGGTTTATTTGTCTTTGGCTGTCCAAGGTCTCCAGGCTTGGATGGCGAATTCCAGTTGAGGTCGCACGAACGTGCCGAATACCTTGCCAAATACAAATTTGTCAAACTTAGCAAAGGCGCGCTTGATTAGATACAAGCTCGACACTGCGGATTTAGCCACTTTCAGGACGTGGAGTGATGGCTTCAGTGAAGGCGTGAACAACACCCCCATGTCTTTTTGAGTCTCTAACTCTGTTAGCGGCGTGTGATTCAGGTAATACACCCTCCGATGCATAGTGCTGGTTCTACCAAAGCACATTAGGTTGCATTTGGCCACATTGAATGGCATGAGCCAAAGGGTCGATCATTGCTCCAGTCTATGCAAATTTGCCTGGAGGTTTAATTCGTCGTCTTTGTTGCGTATGACCTTCCAAAGTTTTATGTCCTCAGCAAACATTTCGATTTCGCAGTCTAGTCCGCTTATGCAGTCATCAATATATAAAAGGAAGAGAATAGGGCCAAGAACAGATCCCTGTGGAACCCCGCTCTCAACTGCTACCTCCGCCGACCGCTGTTCGCCCATACATACGGTCTGGCTACGACCAGTCAAGAAGTTTGCGATTCACTGCAAAAGGTTTCCCCTTACCCTTATGCGGCTGAGCTTGTATAAGAGACGTTGATGAGGCACCGTGTCAAACGCCTTCTTGAAGTCTAAAAAGACTGTATGCACCGTATTCCCTTCATCGATCGCTCGGGTCCATTGTTCTAGACAATAGAGCAGATTGGTCAAGCAGGACCTTCCCCTGCGGAATCCGTGCTGCTTATCAGAAAGAAGTTGATGTTACTCCAAAAGGTGCATCAGCTCGCGTTTGACTATGCGTTCCATAAGCTCGCAGGATATTGTGGTGAGGCTGACCGGTCTATAGTTATTTGCGGTCGCCCAACTTCCACTTTTGTGGATGGGTGAGATCCACGCTGCCTTCCAATCGGGTGGCACTTGTCCACTATTAAGAGAAGCTCGAAAGATTAGGAACAGGGGTAACACCAACTCTATGGCTAGCTCTTTTAATAGCTTTGCAGGTATCTCATCCGGACCTGACGACTTGGTTTTTTTGAGCTGTAGAAGTTCTCGCTGAACGGTAGTTTCCGTGAGTGCAATCGAGTCTATGGTCTGGATCACACCCACACTGTAGTTAATAGCGGTGAACTCAGACACTCTCGTAAAGACCGACTGGAAGAAGCAGGATAGTTGTTCCGCCTTTTCGTTAATCTCGGAAATTTCTACACCGTCGTCTGTTTTTAGCAGAGGAATAGGGTCTCGTCTCTATTTCGAGTACATTGCCTAACGTAGCTGTAGAAAATCTTTGGGTTTCTTACTGCACGGTTTATTAGATTACTCTAGAAGTTTTGGCGGCTAATTCGTATCAGGCTCTTAATTTTGTTGCTCTGCGCCTTATACCTATTGTACGATTCGGGAGTCCTCTCTCTCTCTGCGATAGATTTTGAACATCCTTCCTTTGCGGTTTACTTCCCTTTTTAGCGTCGGCGGTAGCCATCGAGGCCTATTTGTTACTTTTTTTACCGTGATATGACAGAAATCGGTAATTAGTCTGTGTAATACGGCTTTGAATGCCGACCAATCATCGAGAACGCACCCGGTGAATAGTTCGTTCCAGTCTATCTCGCTCACTGTGGTTTTCATTTGTGTAAAGTCCCCTCTCCAGATGTTGCGTCTGGTTACCACACTACGATCGGGAACAGAAAAGAGTGATTATTCCCACTGCAGCACTACGTGATCACTTTTTCCGAGAGGTGGTAAACAGTTTACACTGTCCACGCTATCAGGTGCTTTGGTTAGTACTAGGTCTAAGCAATTAGCTTGTTGCCCATCGCGTAGTCTGGTCGGATATAGGACATGTTGCGTTATGAAAGATGCCTGCATTGTGCGCAGGACTCGTCGATCGAAATTTACTTCTGAGCTGGGCGCAGAACTCACATTCCAGTCGACATGGGAGGCGTTAAAGTCTCCCATGGCCATGACATCGGATCTCTTAGCAATATCTTCGACTACTTCTATCAGACTAGTGTCTGACTGTTGGTTGCTCGATGGTGGACGGTAGACCGCCATTATGTCAAGAGTCTGTGACCCCGGTGTTCTAACGGTGAGCCATATAGCCTCTATATTGCCCGAAAGGTTTCGGGATTTGTCGGACACGAGCAGGTCGTGTCTTACATAGATAAGCACACCCCCACCTTGACGCCCGACTCTATCTTTTCGGAAAACTTGAAACCCGGGGAGAGCAATTGCCTGGTCGCCTACCTTCGTGGTCAACCATGTTTCTGTTATGCAGACGACGTCTGGTTCCACTTGGCAAATAGTAATCTTGAGCTCATCTAATTTGGAGAGCAGGCTTTGTGCATTGGTGTACAGGCACTTTAGTTTCTTTGTACGGTGTAATCCGGTTGTGACAGTCATTTCCTGACCGTCGTTCGGAGTATTACGGTTTGGTTCAATGTTTTCTCCTGAATTATCTTCCCGTTGAAGATTTTCAGACCTACCTCGCCATTCTTGTTCCTCGACTGTAGTTCCGCTACTAGTTCTCGGCGTTTCAGCCGTTCCTCCAGGGAGTAGTGCGGTTGAAAAAAAACTCTTTATGCGCGTGACGTAAGTTAGTTTTTTTTAGACAGGATTACCTGAACATGTTCTCTGTTTTTAAATATGATTTTTAGCGGTCTGGGTCGGAGCATTTCTGCAGTATCTGCCTGCCTTTTCCCCATACGCAATGACCTCAGCACTTCAAATTCGTTTCCTGGCGGAAACAGATCGCTCAGGACATCGTTAAACGAAACCATGTCTGGATCGTGTTGGTCGTTTGAGCGGTCTGAAATGTCTTCGTTTAGCCCCTGCACAACTATGCAGTAATCATGATCCTCTCGGTGTCGTGTGCCCTTAGCCGAAGTTTTTGCAGCATTTTTGCAGTAGGCCTGGAGCTCGAACTGGGTGGTGTGACTGCTTGGTCGTCAGAGCTGTCTGAATTTGCTTCTTGCAACCCCTGAACAAATACACCATGTTCACCACCCTGTCGGGAGTCCTCAATTTCGGTTTTGGTCATCTTCGCTGCAGTGGGCCTAGAGCTCGAAACGGATGGTGTGACTGCTTGGTCATCGGATCTGTCTGAAGTTGTCTCACCGGTGTCTAGGTTGTCCACTATGGCGGTCTGTACTTCAGGTATAGGCATCCATTGTTCTTCTTTAGGCGGTCCATATGTATGCATTGAAGTCCTCACTTTTTCCATCGCAGCGATGGTCTGGTGGAGGAGTTGTTTCATATTTTTCATTTGACCTTCAAGTTTGCTATACTTAGAGGTTGGAATATGATATCCTTCGCATCGGTTCTCGGAGTGCGTCGATCGTACCCAATAAGTCTAGCTTTTTGATCGCTGTTACAGCGTGCGGCGATAGCGTAGCGGTTAGCATCGCGGTCTTGTATTGAAGGAGTTTTGAGCTCGAACTTCTCTCGTGGCAGATTTTGCATTTGACTTCTCGTTTGCATTATTTTCGCACGACGAGTGAAATTTCCGCAAAAAAGGTTCAGATGTGAAGCTTTACCTTATATACGAGACAGATAGCCTAAGTCGTCGCTTGGCTAATGTAAGAATACGTTAAAGGCCATTCTCCTTACTAAAGACGATTGGTTTTAGAATTTTAGAAGCAGAACTTTGACGGACTACTAGATCAATGTCTAAACGTGGAAACTTTGTTCAGGGTTGGTAAGAGCAGGCGTAATAACTGAGCTAGTTTAATTTCTATCTATGCAGTAAGTTACTCCAATACTGGTATCCAAGCAAATGTGATACAATAGAATTTAGCGACTCAGCCTTTGCTCCTCCGTGTATACTAGCGTCTGAGAATTTCACCAGCAACAAATTTGTAGAAGTTTGGTTGCTCCGACCTCGTTTAGGAAGATTTTCGACGATTGTCTGCTTTGCTAGTCAAAACGTAACTGTGCGAGCAGATGGATTTAGACCAAGGTGGCAACTGAGGAGAGGAATACTGTAGTACGGTTTGTTCAAGGAACAAATTTTGTGAGTATCCGGATTTGTACGCAAATCGAGTGTGTTGATCTTGACACACTATCTTTTGCTCTTTGGAAACAAGTATTTTTCTCTTGAAATGCCACTGCTTCAAAATTTCAAACCGCGAGGGGGCAGGATTTTTTCACGTGATCCTTCGTGCGGCGCGCCAGAAATGCTACACTTTTTAATGCACATTTTGGAGTGATTTTCTTCGCCTGGCTTTCCCTGCTTCCACTCCTTTTCATTCTTTAACATGTTCACTTATCAGGATAACTTTTGGGCACATTTTAAACATCTTAGTTCTGCTTAAGGGGTCATGCAGGTGTCTTACAAGCAAATCACCCAAATGAAAATGAGACAGTGAACTTCGTCTAGTAGTATTCAGCAGTAGAACTCTCCAAGACCCAGTCAAGTTACGTGTTAAGTAAACTGTCGCAAACGCAAATGGAGAAGACTTCCGTTTTTGACCTATGCCCTTACGGATCAGGCATTGCAAGTTTAAAATGTCCCAGCTTAGATTTGGAGCTATCCGACAATCCATCGATCCCTGAATGATGCCTGATATGGGGGTTGAGCTCCACTGATCGCACTAGGTGTTGACAGATGGACTAGGATAGATCTAGCGGACTGTTTCAAGGAAACTGCCTCCTAAACGGCGATCCAACAGTCATGTTTGGTTTCCTCTGGCCAATTTCCAACCGTGAAATTTCGATTGACGCCCTGTCAATAAGGATCGTCAGGTCTGTGCACCTCAAATAAAACTTATTTGGAAAGACAGATATAAAAATTAAGGATAATTTTCAGCGAATCTAAGGTTGCAAAAAAACTACGTGGTAGCATTCCGCACAAAACACGAGCAAGAATTTCCTAGAGGTAAGAACCTTGGGTCGTAGGGGGTTGTTGGGTACGAAGCCTCTGTTTTGCCCTGTTGGGATAGCCAGCATTGTCATTCACGGCAGTTTTGTGACATGGGCGCTAAATCGCCATTCTATCACATGTGTGTAGAGACGACGATTGCATAAGGATAAAACTGCAAATTCATTAGCTAGTTTAGTGGTCAAACGTAACATCGCTTGGTTGAGCTTGGAAAGAGCTCCAAGGATGTTTACCTCGTTATTTCTTCCAGCTACTCTACTTCATAGACCACGGTTCGTTCGATAATTCTAAACAAAGTTTTGAGCCCGCAACTGATAACACTTCTGTGACCAGAATTGCCTGGGAAAAGTCAGTTGCTGCCGAATTTTCCAAATCACCGACGCCATCAACATACATTTGAAGAGCGTCGGACAAAGTCGTCTGGGTCTCCAACAGGTATCTGGTAAGGTACTTCCTTGTCATGTCGAACATTTCATGTATAAACATGACACAATTGCTGGAAGAGGAGTTTTATTCATCTGGCGTTTCGGAGCCATATTCGTAAATATCATCAGATACAGATAGTTCATGCATTAAAGGTTGCAGCATTTGTAGGATGAAGTCGCTATGCGTCCGCATAACTACGCAACCAGAGTTTCCGCTTCCCTTTTCTTTTGTTAAGATGTCGCGTCCTTGAACTTCCGAGGAACTTGTCCTAAACTAGCGTTGTAAGTTTGTTCATCAGCAGTGATTGCGTTGGACCTAGATGCTTTCCTGTTCGACAACTGGTTTACGGCTCTGGGAAGGAAGTTGGAAGCTCCAGATCGTCGTTTTCCCCCATTTGAAGGGACTGGTCAATGGCGGCGTCGAAGATCTTACGTGGGCGTCAAGGACATTCGAAAATGACCGCCTTATCGCTTCGAAATCTGCAATTCCTCTGCCAGAATTGTTGTTCCATCGGATGTGCAGCAGTGTGCTTTCTTATGTGTGGAAGTCGTAGATAGTCTTGATTGAGGAGAAACTCTTCGTTCCGTTACAGTTTGCGTATCTTTGGGCTCCCACAGCCCTGAACTTAATTTAGGCGTCATGCATCGCCCTCAGTAGGTGTTGCACAAAGCGATAACATCTGAAGAGGACGACTCTGCCCTCGTCAGCAGACAATTAATTTAAGCTTTGTGCAGTCTAATCTTTTTCGGCGAAAAGTTGGTTGTCATACAAATCCTGGTGTTGATGCCGTGGGCAACCAACGATGTGAATGGCATTCCACAGTTGGCGCCACCATGTCCTCCTCACCTTCTTATTTACGACAAATTTACTGACCCTGTCCTGGAGGAAAACTGGAGCCTATTTAATTCAAATTGCAAATGGGAAAATATGTCGAGATTTAGGTCCGAACAGCTTCTCTTACCTTACGTTCATCCCAAATATCATTTAGTCACTATTTCCGTTAATTTAGTTGGTGCTATTACTCACAAAAGCGAGTGGCTTCTTCAGTTTTCAGTTTATTTTTGTGGATATTTTGCTTTCGAGCTCATGAGTTAATGAATGCTTACCGTGCCATCTTCGCTTAATTCTTTGATCAAGTACGTCATGCTCGGTGTGAAGAGTATCTGTCAGCCTACTGCTTTGTATAATTTGTCTGTTTAAAAGGTTTGCCAGTCTGAGGCTCTTACATTTCGCATCGATGTATATTCAAGTCCAGCGTGGCCAACTTGCCCTTTCAAGAAGAATGCGCTTTTTTGAAAACCTCAGGTAATATATAGGCTCTACTTTGATCTTTCCTTCCCACTTGTTTAAAGCCATAAAACGCACGTCTAGACTCAGTCAGAAATTGAGGTGGAAGCACTCGTTGAATTTTTAACTTCGTTGCTCCCCGACGACTTGCATACTCTTCTTAAAAGAGACAGAAAGCAGTGTTGCGATTAACTTCTGACATCATACGCGCTTGGCCTTTTTTCGTTAACGTAAGAAGAGAAAATCCAAAAAATGACAATTTTCTGTCAAAAAGTATACTTCTAAAGAAATGCGACATCCTTCTCCTCTAGTTTCGGCTACTTATGTTCCATATTTGATGTGGGCGGAACAAAAAATGAAATTTTTTTCCTGGGCTGTTATCTTGCGTCCTGAGCTTTGGCTTGGTGAAATAACATTTCTTTCCTCTCGCCTGAACAACTGCTATGCAGTTGTTTAAGCTAAACGACTTTATCACAAAACTGCCCAGCTTTTTGCCTGATTCAGTCATTAAGTATACGAGAGCTGCATTGTCGGAACCGCTTACTTCGAGGCCTTAAAAGCAGGTGTGAACGCAAAGCACTTACTTTTAACATTTGAAAAATTAGCATGGTATCCAAAGGGTGCATACTGCCGCCAATATGTATACAGTAGACGCCGTTGATCATGCAATATTTCGACATATGCGAAAGACTAATACTCTTTCGCTCATCGGCATCGACTCAGGTTGTGATATTATCATGAAGTCTATTCTGAAGTCATTCCAGTCAAGATAGGAAGCCGGCTTTTAACGAGCTTCGTTCCGACTCCTAGCAAAAAGTATCGATTGTAAAAACTGACTGCGTAAGTAATCTGCCTTTTTATCATTGATTTGACTGCCTTTATAAATTCCAATATATTTTATGGAAAAAATGCACCTGAAAATTATTTTTTGTACTTGTTTGATAGCAAATTACGCGTTCTTTAAATTTTATACTCAAATGTCCGTATCCTATCATGACTTAAATAACTTCAGAATCGACTGCACGATAATCAGTATCACAACCTGAGTTAATGTCTATTAGGGCAAGAGCATCAATCTTTCGTATATGTTGGCATGTTGCACGAATTCTGTCGCGTACTGTAATTTACGAAGCTTGATTCTCTGTAGCATTTGGAACATGAAAACTGCGTAATGTCACGTGGCCTCCAGGCCTACTGCACTGCACTATTTCCCCACTGTCACCTCTCACGCACATTACCCACTCTGACTCATATGCTCACTTTTGCACACCTGTGTTGGCCATTCGGCTTCGTAGTTTTTTAAAGGTTATTGCACTTTTTCTCCATTTTCCCCACATTTTGACTATGCAAGTTCGATTAAGCCACCTCGGTAGGGCTAAAAAACAATTTGACTAATCGATAACAGACTTGCCTTCACTCCCTCGTACCAACGACGCGGTAAACTTGCTCTTAACAACGCAAGTTAGCGTGGAGTTGGGATATATCGATCAGTTTTAGCCGCAAACGTGGTGACTCCAGATCCTGGACCATTTTCACTTGCTCGAGTTCCACTGCTGCAGTCGTACACTTTTATCTACCCGGTAGTTTGACCGTCGATTTTGACTAGGTCTACCTTATGCTCCAGGGACGGTGACTTGCGTATGAATTAGTTTTCAGTGGAAGTAGACTTGCGCGGCATCTACCACACTCTCTTTTCCCTCAGCCACCTTGACCCGGTGTCAAGGCACACTCCAGAAGACCGGAAGCGGGCTCGGGCCTAGGAGTCGCGCGCAGCCGAAGCCGACCCTATGCATGCCACTCGCATCCCCATGTTCGACATTCACTATCGACTCACAACCCAAATAACGTCTGCCGTACCTTTTTCTGGCCCTGTGCATCTGCCGCGCGACTCGTTTAGTGGGCACACCTAATCACTGACATGACAATGATGGATAATTCTATTGGTGCCCTGGCTCCCTCTCTACCGGGTTCCTGGAATACTATGCCCGGACTATACCTCCTTCACACTGACCCTAGTCTTCATTTGGCAAACTTCTACAGATGCCTTCTGGAAATTTACCACGCAACAAGAAGAAAATGGAAATTTTCCGACTTCCTGTTGTTTCAGATAGCAAGCAATGCTGTCAGTTGATTCGCAAGGAGTGTTTGGACGACCAAATGCTGGCTGAGTTCTTAAGGGAGCTGCAGGCTGTCAGCGGTAAGCTACAGCTTAGTAATAAAGTCTTGATAAGTTGTTTTAAAGCCCATGCTAATAGAAATCTAAATATTTTTGGTTTCTGGCTCTGAGGGTCTCTATTCACCCAAATCCAGGCACCTGTGGTGACGCTGCATCTCTCACAAGTACTCGCACGTGCCCACTAGTGACAGTATCGTTCTCGGCCAATCACAGCTTTCCAGCCAGTCAATTTCAAAGCCGAATCAGGTGTGTCCTCGCGCAAAGCCCTGCGACACATTACTCACTGTCACTTGGGACGCCGGTGCTCGCGGTCCGGCCGCCAACTTCTACCAACCTATTCTCCAATAGTTCTGTACAGAATACAACATCCTCCCAAATGGCGTCCCACTTCTCTTCTTCCTATTCGGAACCGAAGCTGAAGGTTGGACCGAATGGTGTCTTCCTATGGCCTTAGCAGCTACGACAAATCTGTCAGTCTCACAGATGACTGGAATAGCATACAGCTTGATCGGTGTGCAGCGGCTATAGCCGTTCTCCTTCGCCGAAATCTTCTCTTAATCGCTGTTGACTCAGTGGTCAAATAGTAATGCAGGTAGCGGAAAAGGGGGAAGAAAGTGATATCTTTTAACTTACTTTAGATCCCTTAGCCGTTCTTGCTCTCATTCTAGAGCAGCCGACAGTTGTTGATGTCAAACGGGGTTAGTTGCCAAGATCTGTTGATGTTCTTTTCCCCGTTCCTGCAAGTTCATACAGGGAAGCAATTCAGACCGAGAGCGGAGGTGATCCTTTAATTTGACTTTTCTCGTCCTGGTCGCACTTGCTACGTCTGCGACAGTCTGACGGGCAGAGGTTTCCTTATGGACACTTGAGCATAGATCAGCTTGGTCTCACCAACTTCAGTATAATCCCATTCTTGACTGGATTGGTTCGTCACGGAATGAAGTCCTGCAGTGGGGCGTGCCATCACATCGTTCACTTCAATGCTGGTAGTTTTGAACCCATGCGGTGCAGTTCGATTAACGCGCAAATCTGATCCCGTTCTGACCCAGCGGATGTACCGGGCAACCCGTTTTCGATGTTTGGCGTACGGTCATCCACGAAGAATAGCTTCTGAACACTTGTTTCGGATATTTCGCGGTTTTCTGTCACTGAGAAAGTTTATGTGAATCCATGGCAGCTCCTCACGGAAGGCGTCCACCTGCAAAGTAAAACACAGGGAAATGAATTATGTGGGAGAAATTAAACGTTCTGGCTTTACCCCATTTGTAAGAGCAAATACTGCCCAAACAGCCCCATTGCTCTTGCTGTCAGCTACAATAGGGTTGTGTATTTAATGTCATGGAGGTATAAAACGTTCGGTTCATTCAAGTATTAGTTTTGCTTTCTAGTGTTGACCATGCCTGAGTGTATTATTGACCTTCGTTAGATTCCTGTGTACGCCTATCTACTAATGTATGGTCCCGATCAACAACCGTCAAGAAGCCGAACCCGATAGCTCGATGGAAAGGGCTTCTGCCCCTGCCCGGAGAGACGCGGGTTTGAAACTCGAGGGTGGCGGCAATTTCCGCTGCTACACTTGAGTAGAGTATATCCACCCGCCGACGCCTAATGAGGCACAAGTGGCCATCCTGTATTCTCTTGTCTTACGATAAAATGTCCAAAAAATAACAAAAATGTTACTACAGCTTAGTACGTAACATTACAGTTAGCCATGCGGCAAGGTTTGGGAGTGCCTGAACCCACTGGACACCAAACCAGGGCGGGTATGCCCTGTATCTGATCGGTGTACGCCTATCTACTAACTTTCTCATGTCTACTCTGGGAGCCTGTAAATGATGTGATAGAAGATTGTGGATGGGTAGTAATGGATGCTTCTGAATTACATTGTTCCAGCGCTTAAAAATTTGCTACTTCTCAGCAATCAGGGCCTTCACATAGGCACAAAGCTGTGCCACAGTTGCTTTGATTGTGGGACAACAGACCTATCGAGGGGGTGTTTAGACTACGAGGGTTAAGCCTAACGACTGCGATCTTTCAGGTGCGGTTTCTTAGGAGAGGAGGGAGAAGTCTTGGGAAGACCAGATTAGTAGGCATAGTGTATTCTGTACAGACGAAAAGCGGATAACTAGGACGAAGTTTGGACTGCCGGGGCGCACGTCTAGCCGTAAGGCGAGTAAGGTCCGGAGTGATGTCTGTCCAGACAGTTTGAGGCCAGTCTACGAAAGTGGGCATCTCATTGGATGGACGGAGGTCACGACGGGAAACAAAGGCACGCTCACTTGCGCCTGGTCCCCAAAGGCACGCCGTCAACAGCAGTGGGGCGCAATGAGTCAGTGATCACGGGTTCCCACAGTGGCGCTAATACACACTTCAGACCGTCATGATTAACACTACGAAATTTGTCGTTTCATTGCGGCCGTGTGTTCTTGGATTTTTTCGGCGCCTTACGAGCTATCCAGGGGTCTTGCGTCTTCCACAGTCCGTTGCGCCAGCCGTCAAGAACGACAGAAGGCAGTTTTGTACCGCCCCTATGACAGTTGATGCGGGCTTCGTGCACCCTAAGGGCAGTTTGACCATTTCTAATCGTCTTCGCCGTCAAAGTAGAGTTGGTGACGTGCGCGACCCAGAATATTACTCGAGGTGGAGTGAATAATGCTCAGCAGTTGATCTTGCGTCCTAACGGTGAGGTTGTTGCTGTGATTGTATATCTGAAATGTGAAGATCAAAATTTGAGTGGGGGATTTAACACACATTTGACGTTGTTTATTTTGGCGAAAATTCCCATTGAAAATTTCAGACGATGAAATGGCACACATACGTTTGTTTTCGATAATTCTCATCAGGCCTTTACAATTATATGGTAATTAAGTAAATGAAGAATGCGGGTTGTTTATTTTGTTCATTAAGTTGACTTGAGGCCCAAAATGCTATTTACTAGAAAAGAGTTCTGTTCAGATTATTATACTGGAGGTAAAGATGGGCGGAATGGGGCCAACTCCGACGTTTGTTGATATGCAAGGAATTTCAAGTCAAGTCAATTTTTTCATGGGCAATACACGCAGGCGCCGCTGACCTCTCTACTGGTACATAGTAGTGAAGAAGTGCATCGGTACAGCCAGACATTTCAAAAGAGGTCGTTTACATAATTGTAGGCGACTACTCACGTGTTGCAAGTAAAACACTAACATGTCATGATGTCAGTTAACACGAGTCAGCAGGTTGAACAGAGCAGAAAGAGCAGGCAGTGAAAAAAACTCCTGAAGCATGGCTCAAAATTCAAAAGATGGAATGTCACTTGTGGGATTTTTAGGAAAAAAGCTGTCACTCTACACAATTATACGCTGCAGAAAAGATTTTCTTGTTTATACGTTCTATAAAAGAGCATTAATTAAAACCAGAATCGTTTTAATTATATATTTTCAGGAAGCAGACTTATTTGTTTTGCGTTCATGAAATTGAAGTAAGCACAATTTTGAGATAACGCATTATTGTCGGGAAAAGAAAGGCGAATTTAGTCTAAAAAAGTATATTTTGAAAATCTGCTAAGTTTTGTGCCATAAAATTAAACAATTAACTTGTAAGACCGTAATTCGTTTTACCTCACCGAAAATAACGACCCCAAAACAAGCATTTATATAAACATCCGAGACAGGCCTTCAATTTTCTCCATCAAACCGTATACAAAAGACGTCCAAACATTTTCTTTCTATAGAACAGTATTAATTGATAGAAAAACTTGAAGTGGAGTGGGCTGAAGACCATTATCGTCGTTGATATTCGGCCACTCTGCTCTGCATTTTTTACCTTAGAACTGAGCCTAGAAGTAAACAAATATACTGAAAAATTCTCCGATATATATAAAAAAGTGAGTTCTTTCATTCGCAGCAGATAATATATCCCAAAGCTTTTGGGAATTCAAAAAACTGGCCAAAGTTTCCCATTTTATTCTTGACATAATCTTCAAAAAAGTTAATGTTCACAGAAATTTGACACCAAAATATCTAATATCAGCACTTATTCAAGAGGTAAATTGTTATAAAAAACATTTAAATTAATCTTTAGCATAATCATTCGCGACTTCTGTTGTGGACGTTCATTCTTCTCAGCAATGCGTTGACACGTTTGGCTGATTTAACAATCTTGACCCAAAGAGACAGTTGCATAAGAAAGAGTGTTTAAAAACTCATTATTTAGGTAAATGCATTTAAGAAATACTTTATTTTGACGGTTTTTGTAAGCACGCAGAATGACCAATAGACTGAAGCCAGTGAAAGTCGTAAAACGTTAATAACCATAACAAGAATGATCAGAACCTCATCGCAATCGAAAACCCAAAGAAATACTAAAGAAATGTGATAGAAGGAAATGTTTCTTCATGTACACAAAATGTTACCTTTATGACTGCACCTGACAATTTCATTTAAATTTAATAGTCACCGACCGTCATATCCGCACGTGAGCATACGAAATACCTTACTTCTGTGACCTACCAATCGGCAAAATCAAATAAAAAGCTAATTTTCGTAGCCCAGTGTAACTCAAATAATATGTAAACGGAAGAAACAACTAGCAATTCTCATGACACCGTGTTGGAATACATAATAGATAGTTGGGCTGTTCCGTAACAGCCATACATTGCATTTCACATAATCTAGAAGCATATTTATCCAAAAATTGTACAAAATGGTTACTTTTCAACGTAATTCTACTTGTGCTGCTTTACTTACTCATTTGTTGCACGAACAGGCCTCCTCTACATTTAAAACTTAAGTTTACCTATTACGCCCGATTTTCACTTTTTTGGAATTTTCTAAAAAGCTGGTATTTCTAAGTAACACAATATTACTTGGATAATCGCAACCTGCCCTTTTTGAAGAAAGACCATAACTTTATTGTTGTAAAACTTTGAGGGCCGCAGCTTGGGTTGCGTTTGCGTAACAGGGCGTTTCATGAAAAAATCCTTGGATTTCGTGAGTAAGAACACCTACTGTAACTTACCTTTTCTTCCTACCCTCTGCAGAGTCAAGCATCATTTCCAAATGCTGCAAACTCTTTTCCATTTTGCAAACCTGGCGATGATCTTCGATGTCACTTTTGATGGTCATCGCGTGTTCTAACGTTGTCGCCAACTTGTCGGTGGACTCTGCAGTCTGCTGGGTCGCATCTCGGTGGTGTTGCCTTGACTTCTACTGTCTCCCCTTCGTTTCGACACCGTTGTCCCCGACGACCCCTTCTTATCTCACCGCCACGATGCTATATTATTTTTCCCACGACAATAAGCTTTCCAAACCCTCAACACTAGGATTTCATCTAACTGCATTATATCATACCATATCAATCTAACTACTTATTTAGGCAGTTTTTTCTCCTACATTATTCTGGAAATCGGTGGCTCGCTGAACTCTGCCACCGATAAAGGAGTTTTTACTGCCCATTTACTATTATTTTATAAGAAAGTTCGTTGTGAATCCGATTTGACTTACTATCTTACTACGCGTAACATACTACCCCTTCCTGCTGTCATACAATTACTTACGCGTAACTGTGATTGCCAACTTTGTATTTTTTTACAACAGCACTAAGTTTGTAATGAAAGGGCTCCTTGGGCCTTAAATATACAATTTTTTATTATTACTGTCCACTATCCTGCTCACGTCAAGCAGATTTTAATGGAAATCGTATACAGTGAGTCCAGCGGTATAAAGTCGCCATCTATCACTCACCACACTTTAATGACTCCACACTGTGTCGTCCGTCACCATTGATTTCAGAGAATTTTATTGTGTGACTAAAGGGGAAAGCTAGTCGGGCCCGAGAATAGTTTGTTAATTGTTCTGAGGCTTAACTGAAGCTTAGTCCACGGATGGGAAATCAATCGATTTATCGATTTGGCGCTGACGTTAAGAGCCCTGCGAAGTCACCTCCAGAAGTGCGTCACAGGTCGTTGATTGATTTAAGTGAACGAAAGTTTTCAACTATTCATCATCTGGAAGAGTGAATAAAAGTTAAGGCAACCAATCAGAAGTAATTAAGGAGGAAGGGGTATTCAAGGATCAAAGGGTCAGATTGTAGTCATGGGTAGGGATCAGAGAGGGGGAAGGGGTCCGAGATTTATTGTATTTGCCTGATGATGAATAATCAAAAACGTTCGTTCGTTCGGTTACCTTGGCTTTCTCAAGGCTTACAAGAGTATCGTCGTTGAACTTTAAAAATTAGTCTATTTATTTAGTTCACGGAGCGGCTGTGTCCTTTAACGACCAGCTGATAGAATTAACACTTGCCATCCCTAACACAACATGTTAAAACAGCGGAGAAATTTAGAGAGAACCAGGAAGCGAGTTGCGTGGCCCTTGTCATCATGAAAGATTTCTTTAACCTTGACGAAGTGTTCCGTTGACGTTTCTGGATAAGTGACCATGGCAAGCTCACATTGAATTGCTTGTCCTATTTCCAGTGCCGGTAGAGAATGGAAGACCAACGAACTTTTTGGAAAGGAGATTTCAATGCGATGACGAAAGTGTTGGTGTTCATGAATTGGAATTATTTCCTTACGAGGGATCCAGAGGAGGAATGGAGATTGTTTAAAATGATTTAATTAAGTCGGATTTAGTGCTGCCGTATCAAAAGGTACAAAGACAACTTATCAGAGTATAAGGGAATAAAAGCAGAAAATAGAAACCACCTCAACGAATTTACCCGCCAATGGCCTTTTGTCAATACACGAATCCGTTAGGCAAGAGAAAATTATGAATCACGAAATATTCAGCTGGTTGAAGAGAAACCGAGTATTTTACTGCATTATATCGTCAATTTAATTAGAAGCCAGGACTTATTTATTGTACTTAGGGATGACAGCGACGTAGAACTCATTCAAACTGACAAGAAAGGAGAATGTTTGGTCTAACTCTTTCTTTCTGTGTTCATTACGGAAACAGAGTTTCAGCTTCGCAATCGTAACGGTTTTTTTCAGATATCGGCCAAGTGATTAAAGCTATATCTTACGCAGCAACCCTGGTGGCGTCCAAACAAGTGTTAGCCTAGCCTGTATTTGTTGTACCGTGATTGAAACTACAACCAAGAAACTGAGAAGAAAGTTTCTGGAGGCGAGCCCCTCAAACGCAAGGCTCCAACATAGCCTCAGGCAGAATAGTAACTACTTTTCACGTTTGCTAACTTCAACCAAACAGCGGACCCGTGCCCAGGACAACAGTGTAGGGTCGACCTCATCTACACATGTCTTCCACGCAAGCGACCTTTTTACGAACTATCGGGATTTAGGACGGAATGCATGCTGTTGACATAGATCACATATTTTCTTATAGGAAGGTCGCATTTCACCTATATTGGTGGCTCAATATTGTGTCCTACTTCGTTTTTTAGTGGCCTCTCCAGAGCTCAGCCCCTGATCCATTATTGTTCGTTAGCTATATCAACTTTTGTGTCAAAAACCTAGACTCCAGCTTCGTTGTGTCTGCTGATGATAGCAAACTCTGAAGAATCACCAGGTTCGACGCAGATAATTGCCAAGAGTCCGAGAGACTTCAAACCTCCTCAGCAGCTGGTCTGCTCGTTGGTGCCTAAACTGTAGCATTTTAAGTACGTGGTCCAGAGGCTCCGTAGCATAAAGTCCAACGCGAAAGAAAATTCTTGCTAATTGGTTCTTACTGAGCAGCCCTTTGCAGATCCTCTGCTAGAGAAGAATCTTGGTGCTCTAATGACCCCTTCCTGAAACCCTCGAAATAATTTTTGAAGGCAAAAAATGTGCGAAGAAGGTGCTATACAAATTTATAAGTATGTTTTTAGGTATAACTTAAGCGGCATCCGTTTGGAATGAATTAAAGGATATCGTAAAGGCCTGGCATCCGTTGTTTGAGAAGGATCAGTTGTTTCTGAATCCAGTGCAAGCGAGGACCATGACGACGGTAAACAATCTTGGTCCTCTAGCTTGTGTAGCCAGGCTGACTGAATTTACCGTTTCCCTTCTATATTATACGCAAGTGCATGATGGCAGGTTGGTGGTCCAAATGCGAGTGCATGTTCCACTGCCGACCCCACTGCAGCCAGCACATACTTGCATGTGCACACCAGTGTCCCCCAGTCCGTCCTGTCCTAATGGGCCAATCATTTTATGCTATGTTAAATCTCTATAACTTCATATTGACTGTAAAAATGCAATGGTCACTTCACACTTGTAGAGTTATCTGCCTCATATACTATGAGACAGGTGGCGAGACTGACTAACTCAAGACTACCAAACGATGCAACAACAATACTCTGATGACGGAAGCGGAAAGGCTCCGAACCGTCAGTATAAGTATAACTGTGTCCAAAAGCATGCCCTCTCTTTTCCTTCGTCTTCGGACGATAATAAACGCCCTAGATATATATATTTAATATGTTCATTGATCTAGCACCACTTGGGTGGTGTCACTTTTCTTAAAATGCAGGAAAAATTAAATCAAAATCCTCATTTCCACACACACACACTAACTTTTTTGGGTTTATGCTTAGTAAATAATGTGCAAAATTGGGAGTTGTATGTAACCTAAAAAGTGTTTCTAAAGGTAGATTGATAGGAAACAATGGGAATAAATGGCCATGCAGTGAATGGGTAATGTTTAATGCTAAGAATTTTTAGGATTGGGAATATTTTTCCAATTACGCACTTTTGACAGTCTTCCTTTGACGGAGGTAACATCATCTGCCGTTGACTTAGTGTACAATCAAGATCTATAAAATCTGATTGCATCGTACACGTGCGTGGTTCGGAAAGTGAGTTAGACCTATTTGGACGGATATGTAAAAAGATGGACGTAAATGAATGGCAGCAAACATTAAACAACAAACACGTTTAAGTGCTATCGGACATTCTATTATAACAGTTATTATATTGAATATTCAGATTCAAGACCTTGGTAAGTATTTTCCTATGGTATTTGTTATTGTCTGATTTGGCTTTATGAGCGACTAATCTCTGTAGGTTTATTGAGGATAAATTAATGATTTTGCTGAGACAGGTGCTGATAGCTGAATAATTGCATAAATAATTATTGGTGTCAATTTGCCAAACAGACCGAAATTAAACCGCCCGGAGCCCATTTCTAAACGGACTCCATAGTTTAAAGTGAAACGTGGTGGAATGAGCAAATATAGGACGCAAGAGTCATGTGACGTAGGCGCGCAGTAATTGTTGAATATAGGGAAAATACAAGCCACCCCTAAAATAAGGGGGAAATTTATAGTGGAAAAAGACACAAAATGGCTGAATATATAATCGATACACCAAGGAAAATGTCGGAAGAAAACACATTGGCCAACACAAATTTTAAGACCATCAAGGTTAGAAGAAGCCCTTGCAATATGTACGTTAGAGCATGTCTGGAATACGGCTCGTCTCTATTTAGCCTTCTGCGTGCTAGTGAATAGAAGGAAATTGACTCGGCCCAGCATTTCTTTGCTAAAAGAGTTTTCTCGTCAGAACACAAAACCTGTCCTACCAACAACGTTGTGAACATGTGAATCTTGATCCCTTGTGGCTTCGCAGATTACGGAAGGGATTTCTTTTACTGCTTAAATTTTTGAGCGGTCGCACCTTTATTCCCCTTAGTACTATGAGGCAGCTTGACCTCTGTCGGTGCACCAAACGCCGAGCTGTTCTTTATTTATTCCTATGGTACGCACAGTTAGATACCGCCAGATTTCTTTCAGTAAACGCCATAGCAATCTGTAATAAGCTACCCAGAATTATCAAAATTCAGCCAAGCTATCCTTTGTTTAAGAGATCTATCACTAGTTTTCTACATTCCAGACAATTTTCACGAATTTTGAGTGCTGAATCTCTGGAATCTACCCTTGATGGTGTCCGTTGTCTTTGAACCTTGTGCCAAACTTCATGTTGAGGGCAATGAGGCTGAATCTGCTGCCCACAATCGGCCAATACTTCTGCCGGCAGCGAGCAACCGTACACCGACACACAGTTTCCTGATGTGGAATACTGCATCCGTAACACTCAAAGGAGACTCAGAACATTGAGTTCGTGTTACAAACCTCACCCGTCTCGAACTCTAATCACTCAACGAGCTGCAGTTTTTTCTGCTCAAAAACCCTAGAAAGAAAGATCAGGATTTTTTCCACTGTCAGCCCGACCCGTTACTGTACACATCGTTTGACCTCGCCTGTAAGTTGGCAATTTATAAATAAATAATTGAAGACTTTCATTAAAAATACGAAGGCGACATAAAACCGAACCATGCATGAAAGTAGCCAAATAGGTCCGGCTAAACCGGTGTACAAAGCAGCTAAAATTAGTGCTTATCATAGCCCAAATAATGGCAAGCGTCTGAAGTCCTATAACTCAAACGGAAAACTGTTAAATCGAAATGTAAGTTCCCCTTCTGTCGTCGAAGCCCAAAAAACGCAACTAGCTAAGTAAAAGGCATATCAGAAGGTTTTATGAGAGGTGTGAGGCGGAATCTCAGTGGGGGAAGAAATGTAGGCCGGTAATTGGAGGGAGCGTCTGAAGAAAGTGAGTAGAAAGTGAAGGAAGGAAAACGTCTGTGTTTATTTTTTATTGCAGTGCAAGGGGCTTGGCGTCGGGAATCAGCCGAAGGGGAAGCTAAAGTTTCTGTGACGGCAAGCCGCCGCAGACAACAAGAAAAAGTGCAAACATCAGCGCAGGCATCTCCACATCATTCATGCTGGCCAGAAGGCAAAGAAAGTAAAGTAACCACCGTGGTGTTCAACTTGTTAGGATATTAGCCGAAACAAATGCTAGCAACATTTGGAGGCTTTCCTGAGGCGTCGAGCCTAGCCAAATTTCTTTGTTTCTTAGTTTTTACCGCATCCAGGCGATAACTCTCCCCGCGAGATGACCATAACCTCTGGAGAGGACAACGATGCATGCACTTGCAGGTGCGCATCTGTGAGAGAGGGCTGTTTTATTTTACGAAACAGCATGTTAATGCAGTAATAGCAAATCGATTGCACTCGTCGACACCAGGTTCGAAGAGACATGCTGTATCAGCTTATGCACTGCCGTAACAGGCGCTTGCAAAAAACTCGATTTTCCGGTGAGCCTGCTTTCTTCAATTTACATTTTTGTCTACTTCAGCCCTGACAGTAGATCCTAGCGGTCCCTGAGTTCAGCGCAGCCTACGCCCAGGGCAAATTACTGCACGCACTTATTTTAACGGAGCTGGTTGTTACGGGCCAGCTTAAGTGCACGCTGCCCGAAAAACGTTCCCACGCCAAGCGTCCGTTACGGTCCACCAACGCAGAGTGCATGTACGGCGCGCACATGCTGGCGGCGCCGCGGCGGCGACAGCGTGGCCGGTGAGCAAGGCAACCAGCCCAGTGGCACACGCACACAAAGTGCATTGTTTGACACCCGAGCCTAGCTACGGCTGGCTGGACTAACACAGCTGGCAGTGATCCGCCCACACAAGTGCATTGTTTGATGTTGTGCTCAAATACCCAGCCAAACGGTATACTAGCACTTCAATTCGCATGACTAACCTGCCAATGAATTCATGTCCTTCTTGTGACTACCATCTTATTGGCCCAACCTTTCTACAGACGCGTTTGCTCGCTCTTAAGTATGCTGTACTAGGTTTGCACTACGACTTCTGCTTTCTACCCACTCATGTTGTGTTCTTCCTTCGGGGCTCACACGAGGCGTTAGTCAGACGGAATATCGTAGCCTTTTTGGCCACCGTTATAACATTCGTGACGTGGACCCGTGGAATAACCTTCCCTAGGCGATTGTTGTGTCCCAATCTGTGAAGACATTCAAACACCGAATTGATATACACATGCTTCAACACAACATGAACTATGTGACAAATTAACCTTTAAATACCACTGAACCATGCGACTGTCTATATTTTCCTGACTGAAAACTTGTTAACATTGTTTATAATTCTTGAGATTTTGATGTGACAAATAGGGAGTTCAAAGGCGCGAGCCTATTTTTTCCCTCAAATATACTGACTGACTGACTGACATGCTTCATCCGGCAGTAGGGTCTCCTTTAGACTGCTTTAAGATATCCTTCTTTGGAAGAAGAAGAAACAATCACTGGAACAACAGGTTTATTGTTCTGACGTTTTGGATTCCCTCGGGAACCCTTAATCATAGGTAATATAAGAGCAGTCTGAGACATGCGCAGACCCTAATTTCGATCGCCCAACAAGATCACAGTCGATATTTCCCACGTTCCTCCTAGGACAGTTTTACATCTATATTCCCCGTCAATTACAACATAGAACATTGTGGCTGAAACCGTACGTGTAGAATTTCTTTCTGCGCCTCTGTAATTTTTTCTCCCGAGGAAGATCGTTTGAAGTCGGAATTTAAGAAGATTTTGTTTTCCAATCAATTTCCAATCAATTTCTACTTCTTCAAACCAACAGATTTGCAACAAAATCGCGGGCCCAGTAAAAGACATCGTCAAGATCCGAATATTCTCGAGACCTTCAAAGGCTGATACATTTCCCAATATTGAATGCATTTTATCAAATAAAATTAAAGTGCTTATTAACAAACAGCTACAGTATTTGTTAAGTTAACTCTGATTATTTGTCGTAAGTCATAGTCTGTAAATCATATAAACTGATTTTTTCTGAAAGTAATAATTAATACATTTTTTAAACAATTTTTAAGGGCTTTTAACAACCAACTGCGGTAAAATCCTATAGGCTGAGTTTTTCTAGACCTTCTCACATTTAAATCATATTTCCATCAAATTATGAGAACAAAAATTACAGCTCATCGTATGATATCTGCCCCCAGACCCAAGCGGTGCCTGACCACACCTAGTAGCCAATGCCTTGATATCAGCATGCAGCCCATTGTCAAGGCTAAGCAAATTGATTTATCTGCATTACAGAACTGTAATGACTTCATGCTGAAGTTTGCAGCTGTTTTGTCAATACTAGGGAACCTCTTTGAAGGTCAGTTATCTGAGGTACATTCCCGAGATTGCAAAAAGCTAGACTCTCTCGTCCAGCTAATAACCACGGAAGCTTTTGATAGACAAAAGCAAAATTGTAACTTTATACGTAAAAACGCCTCCACACTTAGTCGCCCTTTTGATATTGCAAGAGATTTTCTATGCTCGTGCGGGTTCAACTACAAAATTGCGGATGCAAAGTGCCTCCAATCGTGTAGCCAGAATCCGCCCATCCTAGTTAAATTGTTTTCACCGATCGAGGTGGACTCAATCTTTGCACAACGAGGTCGTATGTCTCGATATTTGGAAATAACTTAAAGTTTCCTCTGCCGAGATCTTACACCAATGGAGCGAAGAAATGCGGCTCTCCATTCAAATAGACCAATGACTTCTCCGCCTACTGTTCAGAAGTCTGGTCGTTGTTCCGATAGGGTCAATGCACACGCTAATCCTCCACCCCAGAAATCTGTTAATACACCCACTTACATCAGTACACCCGTTATCCCTGCCCCCCCGGATGTGTAGTCATAGTCCCGTAACAATCAGTTCACCTGCTATCCCTGCTATCCCTGCATCCCGAATGTTTATTCATAGGCTCTTAAACTTCAATGCACCAGTTAGCCCATCTCTATCGATGTCGGGACCTGCAAGCCCCGCCGCTCCACCATCTTCTGCGATTCAACTAGGCTAAATACATGCTCTGTCCAGCGATCGATAAATTCCGTTGCCTTTAACTCTGCAACAAGCTCATCAATAATGTCGCCAACACCGTCGAAAGAGTTTAGGCCAAACACTTCCCAACCACAACCTAGCTCCTCCCTTGACCCTGCGAGTCATGTTATTCCCCCGTATAATGCGTTATTGAACACGTCAGGCCCGAAACACTAAATATTTATTTTGCACGGCAGTCGCCCAAACTGGTATAGTTTTAAATCTAATCGGAGGTGCCGTACAGAAGATTCACTCATTAGGACCACTAGTCCTTACGCAAACGGCCCCAACACTTATTTTATGTCACCGTTTCCCCCGATCAGTTCCTATATCCACCCTCATCCACCCAAACCCGCAAACTTCTACATGCCTTCTAGCCTCCCCCTTCCTCCTTAATGGCCCAGACGCTTATTTTGGTCTATCCTCTCCTCATTTTCCCATGCCAGAAAGTGAGGTCCCTAGATATATCAGACCTTATCAGCCATTTATTAATGGCTACCCATATACAAATAGCTCCATACACCTCAGTAATTATTCCCCAAATAACAATGGCCTACATTTTGCCTACCCAACACCAAATTTTTTTATGAATAACGATAGCCATAGTCCCGCCACTCGAAACACACTAGATGTCATAGTCCTTAATGCCAGGTCCGTTATAAATAAAATGGCTCAACATCGAGCTACTGCTTTCGAGATGATGCCCGATGTTATATGCATAACAGAATCTTGGACCCATCCAATCATTTCTGACTCCCCCTTTATCATAGATGAATATGATATCTATCGTCAAAATCGCATAAATAAGCGTGGTGGTGGTTGTATTCTCTTTATTAGAACGTCATTTAGGTACTTTCCGTTTTATTTAAATAGCACGTCCTACTCTCGAAATTACTGTGTCGCTTCCATTATCCTGTCGGCCCGACAAAAGGCGATTATCGGATGTGTATATAATCCTACTAACTCTTCATCTGAAGAAGATGCAAATCTGTGTGAGATCTTCAAATTTATTTCAGAGTCCACTTTTGAAGTTACAATTATTGCTGGAGCTTTTAATTTTCCTGAAATCGGCTGGCTTTTAAACTGTTGTTAACCTAGATTTCAGCCTTTCCTAGATACCATTAATTTTTCGAACTGGTCTCAACTGGTTCGTTCCCCAACAAGACAGAATCATATGTTAGATCTGATTTTTACAAACGGTATTGTTCCCCTCTTCGTTGAGTTTAAGCAGAACACTTTCCAAAGTGATCACACATTAATTCAATGTTGCCTTCCGCTTCCTTCTACGGAAAAGGCTAGTGCTGGTCGTACCTATCATGCTTATGACCTCGCAGGCATTAGCTTAATCAACAATTTCCTTGACTCATTAGATTGGCAGAGACTCTTCTCCCTTAACGACGCTGCATATCAGGCTAAACTCATGTCGGTCGTTTCTAATAAAATGCTGGAATTTGTGCTCACTAAAATTGCGAAGACCTACAAACCAGAATCGACCGTACCTCATTTTCTTTTGCCCCTACTAAAGAATTTGAGAAAGCAGCTGAAAGTTCGATCAAGTAGTTCGCTGTCTGTGCATCTAAGGATTGCTGAGATCTTCGAATAAGCGTCCAAGATTCGTCTTGCGCGTGACCAGCATAGGAAATCTTGCGCCCTGAGCGAGTCAAACTCTGCGAAATAGGTTGCACAACTGTTTCGTTGTAGGTCCTTCGCAAAAGAAGGAATTGAAATGCCCCAATTGCTCAATGAAAATGTCAGCAGATAAATTGGCGAATATACGTTTGTTTTCGATAAATTCTCGTCAGGCCTTTACATTGATATGGTATGAATAAGCGATGATGGTTGGTGGACAGATGAAGCGTTCTCGTTGTCACGGAAGGGAGGAGGGCGGAGACAGGGGGATAGAGAGAAGTTGGGGAAGTTGAGATCGAAGGGTCCATGTCAATTAACTGCCAGCCCACACCACCTCAATGTGCATATATTCATTTACCTGTTCCTGTGGGGCAGGATATATTGGTCGCACGAGCCGGCGCTTGTCCAAAAGAGTAAATGAACACATACCCGCATGGTTAAGGAAGGGCCAGCTTAAAGGTATAAACAGTTCAATCATAGCGCACCTGGTAGACTCGAACCATCGCGTGGATGCCAAAGAGGCCTTCCGAGTGATTTACAAGGTACCTTCAAGCTACTCAAAAACTCCTCGGACAGCGTCTGTTGGCGACGGCAGAGGCAGCCGCCATCAGGCTTCATAGACCGCTGCTATGTGCCCAAAAGCATTCCGTCGCGGCGCCCCAGTTGCCATGGGCGAAACTAGGTAACACGGCCACCCACAGCGGACCACAGGCCTCGGAAACGGGCCCCCGCAGAGACGACCAAGTCCCAAGTCCAGCCACGCACACCTTATCGGCGGTCATGGACGCCGGGCCGTCTAGACATTGACACTCTGATCTCAACTCCCCCAAATTCCCCCCACCCCCCTTCCTCCCCCCTCCTCCCCACCGTGACAACGAGAGCACTTCATCTGTCCACCAACCACCATAGTTTATTCATACCATATTAATGTAAAGGCCTGACGAGAATTTATCGAAAACAAACGTATGTTCACCAATTTATCTTCTGAAATTTTTGATGGGAATTTTCGCACAGTTAAAACCAATCAAAGATCCCGCGGTGTTAAAGGCGCTCAATGGGTGCCTAAGAATAAACACCAAACTTGTGTTGGCGAATTCACCGGCCAGCATTATCGAGAGATGCGTCGAGGTAAACGAGTACCCAACTTTCTACTGGAGAGCAATGCGGAGAAGTCGCATGGTTATCACCAGTGATACCTTAAGAAGATTTGCCAAGAATGATTTGGAAAGCATCCGCGTAAGGATGGAAGAACTGGGACATCATTATTCCAACGTGCAGCCACACTTGACCACTTAAACGCAGATGAAAGACTAGAATTCGAGAATTATGTGCAGTCCATCGGGGAAAAGCGAGGAAAAGCCAAGACAACTTCTCTTCTTCGTAGTGTACAGGAATGCAGACCACAATCGAAGCTTCCTGAGGATCCAAGTCGGTACGTACACAACTATTCCTCCGTATCTCTTGATAAAACCTCGCTAGAAGCCTTATCATTGGGTCCAAAATTTTGCTGTCCCCGCCAGAAACCAAACCAGCTAGAGCTGGAAACACAGTTTTAAAACTTGCTTAATCAAACACATGGCCTTCAGCCAGTGTCAGCGGAGAGTACGCAGCACTTTAAGTCTACACTAGTTAACTGTTCATATCAGTACTTAAACAGTGGCCAAAATCATCGGGGTCTGCTGACGAAAGACCACATGGAGAAATTAAGGCAGCTCCGACAGAACAAGGAGATCCTAATAACGAGGCCAGATAAGCGAACGGGCGTTGTTCTAATGGATAGAACAGACTATATTGCGAAAATGCAATCCATTTTGTCAGACGAATAAAAGTTTTGCAAGACAGAAAAGGATAAAGATCGCACTGATGAGGTTGAACCCAGCTTACTGATTGTCTGAAAAGACTTCAAAAGGACGGCGTCATAAGCGAATATGACTTAGAGCGCCTTCGTCCCGTTGGCACGCACATACCTCGACTATACGGGCTGCCTAAGCTTCACAAAGATGGCGTGCCCCTTCGTCCCATATTAGACATGAGAAACTCGCCATACCATGCGACAGTAAAATGGTTAGCAGACAAGCTGAAACCCATACAAAGTCAAATAGCACCTCACAGCCTCCGAGACACCTTCGAATTCGTGGATGGCGTGAAAGGCCTTGACCTGAACGGGATGATGATGTTCTCAGTGGATGCCTCGTCCCTCTTCACGAACGTGCCGGTCACAGAAACAGTAGACTACATCTGTGAATTCATCACCTTGACTCAGCAGAACAAAGGAATGCCGGTTACTGCACTGAAGTAATTATTGTTAAAATGCACCTTGAATGTACAGTTCCTATTTGACAATAACCTGTACAGACAATTGGACGGAGTAGCTATGGGCTCGCCCCTGGGACCACTTCTAGCAAATATATTCATGGGCAAGCTAGAAGCTTCGCAACTCAGCCACCAGATAAATAATCTTACGTACTATAAACGGTACATAGACGACATATTTGCAGTTGCATCAGATCAAACCAACTTATCAACGCTAATGCATACAGTAAATCAGGTGCATGAATCGATAAAATTTATCCTAGAAGAAGAATGATCTGGATCGCTTCCATTCTACGATGTGCTACTGAGTAAAAGAGCCGATGGGAGCATTCAACGTAAGATATATTGCAAGAAGACGTGGTCCGGGCAATACATCAATTTCGCTTGTTTCGTACCGTTGAACTTCAAACGCAATTTAGTATGGTGTTTGACGCAAAGGGCGAAGAGGATTTTGTCAACCGATAGCATTGAAGAGGAGCTTAAGAAATTGCTAAGAGATCCGATGTCATGGTCATGGGAGACTTTAACGCCCCCCATGTCGACTGGAATGTGAGTTCTGCGCCCGGCTCAGAAGTAAATTTCGATCGACGACTCCTGCGCACAGTACAGGCATCTTTCCTAACGCAACACGTCCTATATCCGACCAGATTACGCGATGGGCAACAAGCTAATTGCTTAGACCTAGTACTAACCAAAGCACCTGATAGCGTGGACAGTGTAAACTGTTTACCACCTCTCGGAAAAAGTGATCACGTAGTGCTGCAGTGGGAATAATCACTCTTTTCTGTTCCCGATCGTAGTGTGGTAACCAGACGCAACATCTGGAGAGGGGACTTTACACAAATGAAAACCACAGTGAGCGAGATAGACTGGAACGAACTATTCACCGGGTGCGTTCTCGATGATTGGTCGGCATTCAAAGCCGTATTACACAGACTAATTACCGATTTCTGTCATGTCACGGTAAAAAAGTAACGAATAGGCCTCGATGGCTACCGCCGACGCTAAAAAGGGAAGTAAACCGCAAAGGAAGGATGTTCAATATCTATCGCAGAGAGAGAGGACCCCCGAATCGTACAATAGGTATAAGGCGCAGAGAAACAAAATTAAGAGCCTGATACGAATTAGCCGCCAAAACTTCAAGAGTAATCTAATAAACCATGCAGTAAGAAACCCAAAGCTTTTCTACAGCTACGTTAGGCAATGTACTCGAAATAGAGACGAGACCCTATTCCTCTGCTAAAAACAGACTACGGTGTAGAAATTTCCGAGATTAACGAAAAGGCGGAACATCTATCCTGCTTCTTCCAGTCGGTCTTTACGAGAGAGGCTGAGTTCACCGCTATTAACTACAGTGTGGGTGTGATCCAGACCATAGACTCGGTTGCACTCACGGAAGCTACCGTTTTGCGAGAACTTCTACAGCTCAAAAAAACGAAGTCGTCAGGTCCGGATGAGATACCTGCAAAGCTATTAAAAGAGCTAGCCATAGAGTTGGCGGTACACCTGTTCCTAATCTTTCGAGCTTCTCTTAATACTGGACAAGTGCCACCCGATTGGAAGACAGCGTGGATCTCACCCATCCACAAAAGTGGAAGTTGGGCGACCGCAAATAACTATAGACCGGTCAGCCTCACCTGAGTATCCTGCAAGCTTATGGAACGCATAGCTAAACGCGAGCTGATGCACCTTTTGGAGCAACATCAACTTTTTTCTGCCAAGCAGCACGGATTCCACAGGGGAAGGTCCTGCTTGACCAATCTGCTCTCTTGTCTAGAACAATGGACCCGAGCGATCGATGAAGGGAATACGGTGCATACAGTCTTCGTAGATTCAAGAAGGCGTTTGACATGGTGCCCCATCAACGTCTCTTACACAAGCTCAGCCGCATAGGGGTAAGGGGAAACCTTTCGTAGTGGATAGCAAACTTCTTGACTGGTCGTACTCAGACCGTATGTATGGGCGAACAGCGGTCGGCGGAGGTAGCAGTTGAGAGCGGGGTTCCACAGGGATCTGTTCTTGGCCCTATTCTCTTCCTTATATATATTGATGACTGCATAAGTGGACTAGACTGCGAAATTGCAATGTTTGCTGATGACATAAAACTTTGGAAGGTCATACGCAACAAAGACGATGAAGTAAACCTCCAGGCAAATTTGCATAGACTGGAGCAATGGTCGACCCTTTGGCTCATGCCATTTAATGTGACCAAGTGCAACCTAATGCGCTTTGGTAGAACCAGCACTACGCCTCGGAGGGTGTATTACCTGAAGCACACGCCGCTGCCAGAGGTAGAGGCTCAGAAAGACCTGGGGCTGTGGTTCACGCCTTCACTGAAGCCATCACTCCACGTCCTGAAAGTGGCTAAATCCGCAATGTCGAGCTTGTATCTAATCAAGCGCGCCTTTGCTAAGTTTGACAAAGTTGTAGTTGGCAAGGTATTCGGCACGTTCGTGTGACCTCAACTGGAATTCGCCATCCAAGCCTGGAGACCTTGGACAGCCAAAGACAAAAAAACCTCGAAAGGGTACAAAGACGCGCAACAAAATTAGTACGAGGCCAACGGAACCTCCCTTATGAGACCCGATTGGTAAATCTTGACTTGTTTCCTCTGGATTACAGGCAGATACGTGGGGACCTAATCCAGGCATTTCGCATGTTGCGTGGTCAGGATTGCTGCCTTCAAACAAATGACTTCTTTGAGCGGGCCATAACCTCTAGGCTGCGAGGACACCCCCTCATATTACGTGTGACTGGGGCAAGACTTGACCCAAGAAAATTCTTTTTCTCTAAGAGGGTAATCCAGGCATGGAATGCCCTTCCTGCGGATATTTCACGTCCCCTTCCGTGGATGTTTTTAAGGCAAACCTAGACCGATTTAATGCGTATCGTCACGATTAAGTACTCCAAATCCAATCAATGAAGTATTCCGATTCTAAAAATTGAAGCGCTCTACATCCAAAGCCTGAAATGCTAGAAATGCTATAACTTTATACTTATAGTTATTTTTAAGTAGTATTATTATTAGTATTTAACCAAATGCGTTAAGAAATTGCCTAGCTCCGACGTCTCTGCTCACTATGTGAACTGCGCTGATCGCATCTGAGGTCACATCTACCGCACCTATGGTCCTAGGCTACGTGGCCCTGTCACACCCTTTCTCGTATCGACCAACTGCTGACGACGTGGTGGGTTCCTCGGCTCTTTGCACAGCAAAGGCGTATCATGGTTGCATCTCCGGTCTTCGGGACGTACTCGTGACTCCGAGGTCTCCTCCTCGTATGGTCCTTCGGGTGTAGATATTACGCGTCATGGACGCCATGGCTACCGTCAACATTCACAGAAGCATCATGCCCCTATCATTCACATAATTCCCCCACGAGCGACAGTTTTTCTCCTAAAACCAAAAATGACATTCCATTTTGAATTATGAGCCAGCCTTAGGAGTTTTTTCACTGTCTGCTATTCTTCCTCAGTTACACTGCTGGCTCGTGTAAACTGCGTGTGAGTTTATTACTTGAAACAAGCGAGTGGTCGTTTGAAATTGTGTCAACGACTTCTTTAGAATGTTCGGCTTTGCCGATGCATTTCTTAAATCCTATGTACCAAGAGGGAGTTCAAAGGCGTTTGCCTATATTTCCTTTAATAAATTTGACTTGACTTGACTTGATTTCATATGTGCTCCACCCGACTGCACATTAACTGTAAGAATAACCTTGTTTGCGTTACATTAATAGGGTCTTCAAGGGCATTTCTTGCCTGTTACTCTTAAAATATAAATATTGATATGAATATGCATTTTCGCTCACTCATTGAAGGAGTGTTTTTACTTTTCGCTCATTGGTCGCAGCTGACCTCCTACTGTAAGCAAATATTTCTCACTGTATGTATCTGCATATTTATTTTGAGATTCACTTGTGTTAATCTTTTTAAAATAGATTGTTAGTTATAGTGAGAGTAACCACACGTGTAATCATTACAAAACAAAACACGTCATGGAACGTACTGCACGAAATAACGCTGCGGAAATTTTCCAACGTACTGCGATATAATGACAATTTTAGAATATAGACCGTCTGAATTGTCGACATGATTATGCAGATTTCGTAAAGCTTTCGATAGAAAGATTCAAAAAAACCACTAAAACACAACAACAAACGGCAGCCCGTCACAGGAATCGCTGACCGCGTATGTAGCGGGATTTTGCGGGCTGTATTTATTTTCCAGTATAAATATACATAATCTGATCATATCTGCAAGATCTACAGCACTTTTAGGTCTGAAATTTTCTTATTTTATATTACTTATTGTTCATTATTTCTGTTCTTTTTTTCATTTCGTTTATGTTCCATCGGCAGTATCCATAATTAGCGCTGTGATGCGTTTGAATCACCTCGAAACCCCCTTGAAGTACGCTCTATGAGCACTGATGAGTCGAGCACATTAATTCACCCAACCAACTACGTATACGTCATTGCACTTTTACGGCTTGTTACTAAGTTGCTTTTTTAGGAACCAAAAACTTTATTGAATACCCAATTTGTGTTCGCTATAGTCTAGATTGTTATTTGTCAGCTCAAGGTTGTCATAATCCGTTTAGTTGGCGCTCAAAACAAATTGCATGGAAGATCGTCTGTCTTTTTTGCCCCTAGAGGCGCCTGTCTTTTGTCCAACTTTTGAAGAATTTGAAGATCCGCTTCTTTATTTAGAAAAGATATATAGTTTGGCCTCCGTTTATGGTATCTGTAAAATTCGACCACCAAAGGTATTTACACTGTTTTATTAATTCTCCTCCTAGGGATGGCGCCCCCCATTCGCTATCGACGAGAACAAATTCCATTTTAACCCCCGGATTCAAACTTTGACTGACATCAGTGCGTATAATCGTGTGAAAAATGAATTCATAACTTCTCTAGTTAATTTTTGGGAATTGCAGGTGCGTTTGTGATTAGCAAAATCACTCTCATTTATGTAGAACGTGACTGTTTACGCACCGTTTATCAAGGGAAAATCCGTAGATCTTTTTACGCTGTGGAAAACAGTGCGTAATTATGGTGGCTATGAGCGGGTGGCCAACGGAAAGCACTGGAGCGATGTGTGCAAGAAACTCAATTTCGATGCCACCCCCGCCATTGCCTCAGCTATGTCAGAAAAATACAAAAAGTTTCTTTTGCCGTACGAAAAATTCCTTCAATACCGCGAGAAGGTTCCAGTAAGTTAATAAATGTAAACGAACATATTCAGGTGGAGACGCCCAAACCCAACGTGAAGGCAAGTCAAGGCAGACTCCGTAGCGAAGAAGTAATGCCTTGCCCTCTTCACTTACATTATTTTTACATAGTCTGACATGGTTTGCTGTCGAAAATGTGGAAAGAATGATCGGACTGATCTCCTTATTTGCGATGGTTGCGATTATGTGGGCGCCTATCATATGGCTTGTCTCGATCCGCTTCTTTCCTATGTGCCCAAAGGGAAGTGGTTTTGTCCAACCTGCTTTGTCAAAAACTTCAAACTCATCAACAAACTTGACGAGTTTGGATTTCGGAAGTCTGCTAATTCGTATTCGTTACAATCATTTGGTATCCATGCCGATGATTTCAAGTCGAAGTATTTCGGCAAGCCATCTCATGTAGCACAAACCTTATCATCTAACTTACCATTGTAGTTAATTGCCCTAGAGGATGTAGAGTTGGAGTTCTGGCGGTTGATTTCTGATCCTGAATGTGACATTTCTGTGGAATACGGAGCCGATCTAAATGTTTCTGTTTGTGGTTCCGGTTTTCCTACCTCCCCTACATCAAGATATGCTATTAAACAATATGTGAACTCACCATGGAATTTGAATAATTTCGCAACGAATGAGCGGTCCGCTCTGCGTTATCTCCCGACAGACATTTCTGGTATGAAGGTAAGTGCAATTTAATTTGTTTTCTTTTGAAAATCGCTGACTGTTTACTACCTGCTTTTTACTGACGTGCGTAGCGACCTGTCGACGTCCGAGGTTTTTGTCCCCGTATAAGACTAAGACTTTTTTGACATCGAACATTGTTGATCTTCCAAAAATGAGGTATCTGTCATAAAAATCTTTGGCGAAATTTAGACTTGCGTCCCCAATGTGTATTTTCGTAACCATCTTCTTCACTCCTGCAGTAGCGTTCTTGCTTTGGCCGTCGGAATCTATTACATTTTCAAGTTAATTTGACGAGCATCTGTGTTATTTAGCAGGCCTGACGTTCACTGCTTGTCAATTGCTGCGGTTTCGTAGGTTTACCCATCGGCTTTCCTTGCACCTGCCCAATTAGATATATGTACCACGTTTAGCTCGCAAAGGTATTTATCTTACAATCGTGGAGCTTTACGAAGTATAGGATAGTCTTGGTATCTAAGGTAAGTGAACCCACACAAGAGGCGATAATCCCTTATATAGTTCGAAGTTGTTTCCATTACCATCGTATACCTTTTCTACGCGAATTTATTCTTCTATTATTTGTGACATGGCGATTCTATAGCATTCTGCTCTCCTATAATTACTACTAGTGTTTTGAGATATAGTGAAAATTGTTCAGAACGGGTCACAGCTGTCGTGTAACCTATCCTTTCCATCTTAGTTTGCATTTTTCGAAAGCTTGCTTAACTTTATAATTTATCTGTTCCTTTGATTGCCTTGCAAGAGTTCTTCAACAATGCGAAGTGACGTGATTCCAAAGTCAGCTGTAGACTCACTTTCTTTTGTTTTTTATAGTTTCCATTTTACTGTCAAGTTTTTTTACAAGTTCTTCCCTTAGGTGCTTAATGTATAACTAGGTCGCGTTCATTATCTCGTAACTGGTTCCTGACTATTTTAAAAGCTCATTGAATTAGAAATTTTAGCACTCTACTGCTAACCTTTTTCCAGATATCTTATTTGCGTATTTACTTAATAGTTTCGAAGCTAATTGTATATCTTAAATCCATCTTCTTTCTCACTTTTATGGTATAAAGTTGTACTGAAATTAACAGGTGCAGGTCTACTTATGACCCCAGAGCACCATTCTTTGGTTGTTATTGTCATGAACCGGTTACGTACCGAGATCGTGACATCAGTGGCTCAAAAAGGCTATTAGAAAAGCAGCTATTTCAGCCTCATGTTTAATTTTGGCTTACCTTCAAGCCTGTATTTGTGGTAACTTAAGTGCTCAATGTCGCGTGACTTAAATATTTATGTATGGAAACTTTCGCTCGAACATTCGCTTGCGTCTGTATTGCCAGATTTCGTCGTATGATTTTGGGACGAACAAATATATACTTATCATAAGGAAGTATACTTTGCATTTTGATGCAAATCCTATCAATTTAAAAGTCTTCTAGTAAATTTTGAATTCTTATTATGTACTCCTCGTCCTTATTTCTTTCAGGTCCCATGGTGTTACGTAGGCATGGTTTTCTCTTGTTTCTGTTGGCATACGGAAGACCATTGGAGTTTTTCTATTAATTACTTACACAGGTAAATAATCTTTTGTTTATGTGCCCCTCTCTTTGCCTTTCAAGCATCAGATTTTGGTTTCTTTCCTTGCTTGACCATGTATTCTTTCTTTTCTTATCTCTTATTCCCCTATTTGAAAGTGTAACGTATTGCCACAGTTAATGGCCTCCTGAACTGCCCGTTATATTTACGCCTTCGAATTTGCTTATAAACTGGCAGGAGTGTTGGTTTGCTGATTTTGAACTTCAGCTGTACGCTTTTTAATTCCTCTTTTGTCAATGCATGTATATGCTCGTCAAAGCAGTTAGTTTTATTAGCTTTCAAAAATCATGTTTGTGACTGTGTTAATGGCACATTTTACCTACTAAGTCTGGTCATGCCTATTCAGAATTATTGTAAAGTTGAATTGAAGCTTGTGATTACAGCTGCAGTACGTCTGCATTCTTGAAAATTCGAAAAGTCAGTCACAGGGCAAGGTACACTCTATTCCTGTGTTAATATGTGGATTAATACTTTTGATGGCTAGCAGGTTTCCGATCTGATAGTTAATAATAGTAATTAGCGGAGAACAACATTTCCAGCACCGATAATTCAAAGGCATCTGGTGGTTCTGTTCTTAGGCAGGACTGTCAAAGCTAATTTAACTGCAACTCGACCTTTTCTAACTTTAAACGCTTTGTACAGTTATCCATAACCATCGCGTTATCACAGTTCTGGTCTACTTTCATAGAACGTATGAGATCTTTGTTATTTTACTCCATAACTTTATAAAATGCATGAGCAACTTTCACGTTTTTCTCTTTTATTCTGCAAATAGGGGTGAGCCGAAAACATGGTATGGCGTCCCCTCAACCTCCGCGGACGCTTTCGAAGCTGCAATTCGCCAAGAAGTGCCTGAGCTCTTCGAACACTCTCCAGACCTCCTTCATCACATGACCACTCTGCTCCCCCCGAGCCGATTGATCGCACATGGCGTGCCAGTCTTCAAGCTGAACCAAATGGCGGGTGATTTTGTCGTCACCTTCCCAAGAGCTTATCACAGCGGCTTTAATCATGGTTTTAATTTTGCCGAGGCTGTGAATTTCTGCCCCGCTTCTTGGGTAAGAATTCTCGTGAAACACGCTTACTGATTAAGTTTTAGTAGCTATGTTCTAACAAATTTTCATTTCACCTTTAAGTTTCCCTCTGGTCGTAACAGCATCGATCAATATGCACTCATTCATCGACCGCCGGTATTCTCACATGCAGAATTGCTCTGCCGAATGGCCGAATCGTTAGACACCCTATCGATAGACTTCCTCGTGGTTGTAACGGACCAGTTGTCCGATCTCTTGGAAAAGGAAAGGTCTCTTCGCCGTCATCTGGCTCGTCTTGGTGTTCGACGTACCGAACGTTTCGTTTTCGAGACCTGCGAGGAGGAACTGCGTGAGTGTATGCTCTGCAAAACGACACTTTTCACATCGGCGCTCACCTGTGACTGTTCAAAAAGTGAGCTGGCGTTTTTGGTTCGTTAGAAGCGATATTATATTCATGTTTGCACGACCATTTCAGGTGACCTTGGTCAGTTTGTTGTTCATCCACTATGAACAGATTCGGTTTTTTCTGCGAGCCTCGCATTTACTTTATAAACCGTCTGCTAATTATTGTACCCTTATGATGTTTTAGACTCATTCTCTGATAACAGTCAATTCGGCTCAATAGTTCTTGCAGTCCTTGTTTGCCTTTCTTGCTACCCCATTGCTATGGGAAGGCAATCCTTATTTTTAAGGCCTTTCTCGAGATTTATGCACAGAAACCTGGTGGCTTTTCCGCGAACACTATGACTACTACTGTGCATGGTGACTTCATGAACTCTTTTAGCTGTCTCAAACCGTATCCTTCACTCAGGGTTGTTCGTTGCCATACTTTCTTTCCATTTTGGCTACAAATTGGTACCGGCTTTATGTTCTCCAAGTTTAAGCTCTTTATGCCGTTATAAAAATTGGGGCATCAACGAAGTGTCTAAAATAGGACATTTTGGATTCTGTTGGGACGTATCTCCTCCGACGCACGCGGAGAATAGTTGTCCATCCTGGTACAACACATCAGCTTACTGAGCTGCGTGCATCCAACTAGCCAACCCTGAGAGGGTTCGATGAAATCAAAGGCGCCTGCCTGGAGACTCATGGTTAGAATGTACGGCCAGCTGATATATGCCGACAGTTCGGCCGTCGTTTGCGACTATGTCCACCACGAGCTTCTGTATGCTGAAAGCAAAAGCGGTGATTCAAGCTGAATTATAGTGAAGGTATACTCGCAGCATCTGCCCCACTTCCTGACCACTCCCTCATACCTGTCCCCGGTGTCAAGATAAAAGTCGAGAAGACCTGAGATAGGGAGGGCGCAGGTGCTGGCGCGTCCAGTACTCCAATAGCACACCTAGGCTCCCGCGTGCGCGGGAATGCCATAAAAGCCACATTAAGAAGGAACCATTGCAGTCGAACTCTTAGTCCACTGCACACAACAGGACACACGCTGAGCCGACTGTGCGGTTCGAGTTATCTCGTCAGTTGGCAACCTTCCAAGTCGCCGCCTTTAGCGCACCGTGATAGTTTCAAGCGCGTCAGATTGTTTTATAGTGAGGAAAGAAATGCGCTGACGATCGGCTTCACTTTCTCCCCCACCGCCCTCATCAAGCAACTATCTAGCTGATTGGTCGTTTGAAGTGGGATTGGCGCAGCGACTGACAGGGGCGGCAAACCCGTCTGCGCATGCCGCAGCAAGGCCTGGTCTCCTTGACGCACACCAGGATTCAGATAACCGAGGCATTAGAAGGCGTCTTCGCCTTTTGACTCCCAGTCCACCTCTTCACCCACAACACATATTGGGCTGATGGTGTATCTGATAAATGCGTCAGTTGGCAATGCTGAAAAGAAAGCAGGCTGGAGGTGAGCTCACCTCTAGCCGATATATACAGTAGGTCTGAAAGCACAAGTATGTTTCGGTTGACATAGTCCAATCTTCCTTTGCAGTATTCACCTAACACACCAAAACGGTCAATTTTAGTGCTTAACCTACCCATGCATATAAGTTAGATCACTAGTATTACAGCAAAGTTGATCAATAAATCGTTGTATTAGCGAGTCGAAGGTAGCCTAATCGTTGTATTCGTCATCTCACATGTGCACGTAAGTGGCTTCAGCTGTTTTTTTAAATGGCTTTGCGCCGCTGGCACTATTGCCAGTGTCTCTTAATCTTCTCTCTTATATTTTTTACCCGCAGATTTAGCTGCCATCAGAGGTGTATCATCCATCCCCCTGTGCTTGGTCTCATGTTGATAATAAGCTGACACTTTTAAGGCAGGTGTCTGATTTCTTTTGCTTTTTACGCATGTTCTAGCGATGGTCTGTCTTGAGCACTACCAGGCTCGTTCCTGTTGCTCTGTGGAGGATCAGGTGATGCTCTACCGGTACGGCCTCGACGAACTTTCCGAATTCATTGAGCGTCCACAGGCTCGTCTGCAGCAGTACTCCGAGTGGAAGTCTCGTGTTCTTCAGGGCACCCAGAGTGTCGCTGTTGGCTGTATGTCAGAAGGATCGGAGAAAACCCGACTGGAACTCTCCAGTCCCGGCTCTAAAATCAAGGCCGACCTTGAAAACACAGGTGAGATGTCACTTCATGGCATTATTCTAGTGAAGAGTGGGACGAAGTAGGCAAAAAAGTAAGCCAGCTCACCTGGCTGCTGACACGCACTGTCGAACGTACCGTGTCTGACTGCTAATATCACTGACTTTACGCGATTACTTAATATACTGACAGCAGTCGCTGACGGATTTCGGCAGAAATATTTATGCTAGGTTTTGGATTGAGCCTGAAAACGTCTGTTCCGAAGGATTTCCTCGGGCATGAATTTCCTCAGAAATTAAACAAGACCTCCTTGGTTTTGTTACTGATTATCAATCAACGGTTCGACGCCAGGAGCCTTGTATCCCATCATTTGAAAATGCTCCAAAATGGAAGATAGTTCATTTCCTTTTGAAAACCGCGATCTCTTCCGAAGTAGCATTTATATTCTTTCTTCGCTGCATTTTAAATGAAACTGCACTAATCCAATACAAGGTTTCTTTTTTTTTACTTTACTCCACCTCGCCATTGTAGTCCTGTCCTGAGGCCACCGTCTTGGTTAAATTTCTTACCTTTTTTCGAGCAGATAGTGATCAATCCAGTATTAGGTACTTTTCTCTGCTTTTGTATCGGCAATTCCGACTCCTGCTTAGTGCGTCGGCCGGCGATTTTGTCATCTAGCGATTGAAAAATGGTGCTGGTGATGGCGAGGTTGTGTTATACGCAGGTTTTCAACGAAAAGAGCCCGTTACCGATGCCGTGGCCTGCCTTTTGATGATCTATATTTACTTCCCAGACGACGTAGTCCGTGTCTACTTTGGGTCTTGACGTCGCAAAAAACACGATTAACACGGGCGCAGGCTCGAGGCAAGCGTGCAGTCCTACGTAAGACTTCTTCGCGTCATGGCTACTTGGCGTTGTAGGAGTGCAAATGGTGATGCATTTTTTTTCCGGAGGAGATGCAACCCCATTGAAGTGAAATGTTCATTGTTTCTAAAGATGTGGACGAGGAGGAGGGGGAGTACAGACAATGTCCTGGTGAGATTTTTTATGGTAACGAAGGTGACTTCATGGCACTCTTAATCGTGAAACTTGCTTCAGATAGAGGTGCGTCGTGCACCGAATTACTTCACCTGTCTTTGTTCCAAAAAACTGTACTCACTAAGTATGGCAATGTGCATCCTAAAACGCGCCTGTCTGTCTGGTCGGCTAGCCATTGGATTACCTACACACAGAGGGATATTTCAGTTTGTTAGAGCAAGCAGAGTTGATCTAGCGGGAGGATGGAAACTGGAGTTGTTGCTTCGCTTAGCGGTTCCAGCTTATGGTCAAACTTCCATGTTCAGCATGCGTGCAGTTTGATTACCAGTTTTTTTTGGGTTGCATATTTCATCCAAAGGGTGAGCTATGTCCGTCTACTTCGTAGACCTTCCAGGCCGCTGTTGAGTTTTATTGTAATTTATTGGAAAGAGGCCTCGAAATAGTCGAGACTACCAGCTAGAACTGCTTGCTACCCCTCTGCAGAAAGTTTGTGAGCGTTTTATGCATTTGAAGGCAGGGAGGTGTGGTTGTTTAGGCATTCAGTATCTGTCTACGCGTTCCTGTGCACCATCACTGGTTCATCCTTACAGCCCTAAGCAGGCATCATACACGCAGCAGCTGACACTCTCTGACTGCCCCCCCCTCTCTTCTGTTGTCTGTCCTGTCGATCTAAATGGTTATGGAATGTGGCTACCCCGCTGGTGCCGCAGAAGAACTCTGAGGGCTGGTAAGGGATTTAGCGAAGCAACGATCTTGTGGAACGACCCGTCACTCCTCCAACGTGTTTACCTTACCCAGAAATCTCCTCTCTCACGCCCTCAGTATGAGAAGGACTTAAGTGAAATGAGAGGTCTTTATTATTCCTACTGTGCAATGTTTCCTTCGTAAAAAGTATTGTGCTTGTCACAGGTATTGGACTCCCACCACTTCACGTTTGGCTTTCGAGGTAACCACATTAAAAGCATTCTAGCCTCGGGGATGCACACCTGTGCGTCAGACAGCTTTTTTTCAACTGTTGTGTAGGCTTTCCAGACCGATTGGCAAGAACTTCCTTCTGCTGTAAATGGACCAAAATGCTCCAAAGTGTTGTTTTCAGTACACACTCATTCAGTTCTCACTGGCGACTGTTTCATGATGTGCTTTATTTTACACACTCACCACACTACTTACAGTGTGTCGCTTTTCTTTTTTTTAGCTCTGCCTAAGCGCGAAGAGGGGGAGGAAGGAACCGCAACCTCGTTGTCCGAAGCAGGCCAAGAGGAACAACCCCAGGAGGACTCCAAACCCGCAACTGAACCTCCTTCACCAATCTTCAGTGACCCTACAGAGGACCTTTCAGTCGCTGTTTGCAAGCCATCGGCGAGTAGACCTTCACTGTCTGACATTCAGGTTAGTGGTACCCCCCCCCCCATCCCCCTCAGGAGGGTGTTGGCCCAGGCTTCATGCAGGGCTGCTCTCACCCTTCTGAGTTCCAATGGTCTGTATGCACATGCAATGCCAGTCTTCAGCCAACCACGGTCCCTGCGGCCTGAAAGGCGCTGGCACTTTCTCTCACTCCTGATTCCCTGTTGGTGACTGCGCTCGCGCTCCCACTGGGTTTCAGGCCCCACTGCGGGTGCCCGAAAAGCTAGGCGGTCACTATGTGCTGGGGGAGAGAGTGAGGTCGACCTCGGCGCGTTTCTTCCCTCACTATAATAAATCTGAATGCGTCTGAATCTATCACGGTGCGCTAAAAGCCGTGGCTTGGAGGGTCTGCCAACTGACGGGAAAACTCGGGCCCCCATGGTAGCTGCTCCTTCTGTACGCGTGTGTCTATGTGTGCATACAGGAGGAGAGGGAGGACTGAGAGTCAGGCTGCAATGGCTCCCTCTTAATGTGGCCTTTATGGCGCTCCCGCGCACGCGGGAGCATACCTAGCGAGATGGCTGTGTCAAGTGTGCGCGTGCTGAGTGTTTATCGCGCCAGCCATCTACACCCTCCCTCATCCCCGGTCTTATTGACTTTGTCATTACACCGGAAACGGAGGTGGGAGTGGCGAGCGAGTGGGTAGATTCTGTGCAAGTCTGCCTAAACTCCTATTTCTCTCGCACGAGTTCTCTGCGTTGCTCCTGCTTGCTGTTGCTTTCGTGTTGCTTGCCCAGCTCACCTCTGTGTCAGTTACGGCTTGCTTCAGCGTTTGCTGCGGCTTGTTGGAGCGCGTGGTGCCCATCGTCAAAATCGACGGGGGAACTGTCGACCCCCCCCCCATCCCCCTCACAATTTACACGTCATTTGATTTCTCCTGGCATTCATTTGAGGGTTTCCATACTGTGCCCTCGTACCTGAAAACGTGGTATCAGTCAGCTCGCAAATATCCTGGCTTGTTCTGGTCGGCGGACGTTTTAAGGTTCCCCCATTGAACAGTCGCGTAATCTGTCATGCTCTAGTGGATCTTATCATGGAAGAATGACGACGGTCTCGTATCACATATCGATCACGTTGCGTTGATTAAAGCAGGCAGTTATATGTGGGGTCGAGTCGTCGCTTCGATCTTTGCACTTAATTTACGAATGTTAGACAGGGACAGACGCTTTTCAGTAGGATTGACATCAACTGTTTAAGTAGCTCAGACAAGGTTCAGTTGCTTATGCTTTGCGAGCAAGTTTTGGACCCGGTTTCTTGAAATGGAGTGTGTAACAAAACTGCTCAAATCCTTCCTTGCGTACCATACCGCTTTTTAGCTATGGGATTGTTTGAGATGCTGGTTCTTTCACTTGTATGACTGGCATATGCCGATCCCTTTCCTAGGTAACATCACCATTGGGTAGAAGTACGAATTGTGTCCTGATCAACCAGTTTTGATTATCCGATCCTCACTCATCTGTCGGTATTTCACCTGTGCCACCTGGCGGCGTTGTTTACTTTACTTTTTATGGATATTCATTCTGTATTCTGGTGACATCAGCCCTCTTCGCTAATGTCACGAGGGAATTGGGCTCCATGCAAGCATGCATACTACATCTAGCCTAGTCACTGCTTACTGTCCGAGTTGGTTTTTTTTAAAGTTTTATTTCGTCGTGATCTCTAGCTATTTCCTTGTAACCCAACATGATATGTTTTCTTGCCCCTGCCTCTAAGGCATCCAGGTGATGATTTAGTTCAGTTCAATTTTAGGGAAAGGCTGGCGTCTACTTTTAAACTCTCTATTTTTGTACATGTGTTTTGTGCTATCATAAAATAGTACCTGAACCTATTGGCGATACCATATGCAACGAGCCAATTAGATAGAACAAAGGAACTAAGGGCAGACGGTAAAAAAAACGCTCCTTGGGATTTTAGGAGAAAAAATTGTCGCTCATGGGGATGGGAGAGAGAGGATCGAAACAAGGAGATCTCAGGGGTCATAGGGATCATCACCGCACTGTAAAAGATGCGGCCAGATACTCCTTTGCCGATTGCAGAACCCACCGACAAGGTTGCGAAAGCAGAAGCAGCCGCCACGGTAGTCGGCAGTCCATTACAGGTCGGCAATTGCCTGACAGACTGCGTAGTTTGTACGCAGTTTTTGGTCTCAAATTCTTATTGCAAGTATGGGAACATCAGTGAATGTGTATAAGTCTAAAACAGCCGACCTTTCCGTCCTTGTTCTAAACTGCCCTCAGTTATTGTCTTCTTGGTCCCTTTGCCCCTCCAGTATGCTATATCGGCGGATTTTTGACTTCTCAGAGGCCAACCAGTTCGGCAGGCATATATTGTCCCATGAACAGCCCAGTGTTAAAATTGTATCGCGTATCCTTACGCAAAGTGTAGTTTTCTCTTAAAAAATAACTATTACACTGCAGAGTTTTTTTGTTGAAAATAAAGCAGTTAGCTCACATGTGTTTTTATTGCCAGAAATTGGTCACGGTGGGCAAACAGAACCACTACCCAACAGAACTGGTCAGGCGTCTGGAGTCGCTCCTGGAAACAGCCCAGGAATGTGCCTCAGTTATCAGTTCTATCATCTTCCATCCTGAAGACGAAGACTATGTTCTCGAGGAGGAGGGTGAAGGGGACGGCAAAGTAGAAGACCAGACTGAAGACACACTGCCAGTTCGAGTGAAGCAAGAGGAGGATGACACAGCGACAGGATCTGACTTCGATCGTTCTAAAGTCGCTCAAAGTTCATCCAAGAGCCCGCATGTTATCACGAAAAAGTTGCGTGCCGCTTCCAAACGACAATCAACCGAGTCGCAGAGCCCTATAAAAACTCGAATTCAGATCAAGAATGAGGAGGATCAAGAGCAAGAGCAAGAATCGGATAAAGAATATGAACAGCTGGATACCTCAGCAGGCGACAAAAAGACCCTTTCGGGGCCTTCAGTTTCAAAGGTTTGTCATCCCAATTTTAATGGTGTATTTTTTGCCACTTTATTTTTATTTGATATGCTTTGACCTAGCCAAACCTCATAGGACTCATAACGGAACGCGTGTAACGGTAAATGGTATATGGTAGCTTTTTTCAAACCAGCCGCGTGTCTTGTCTTCCGACTTTTAACATTACAGAATTGGTAAATAGGTGGACCGCTTTCAAAGAATTATTTGAGCTATGCGGTTCATAAGGAGGACTTTGTAACTTTTTTCCACTTAACCGATGCCATCAGTGGGCCCTCCATCGCCCTTAGTACTGGTATTCCATTCCGTAAGAATACTTCATAATTGCGGCTCTAGACCGAAATTCCAAAACGAAACTGGAAACTCTCCCACATCCAACCCACAGTCTGCGTAGATCCGCGAATGAGACGATCATCTGACTTAAAATATTCACGGCATCAATCGGCAGGACCTGATTCTGTGATTTGGGTCGCAGAGAGCAACGCACAACAGTCACCCGGAGCGTGGTTTCAGAACTTTACTCTCTTCCACCTGACCGGCTGAAGACTTTGTATGAGCCGATAACGGCCTGTGCAGCCGCGTTCTTCGCGTGCATATTTCTTTTTTATTTTGAATTTGGATTATAAGTCTTTTCAGCTATTCAGGAAATGTTGGCTTATCTCCACGACACACCCCTGTGTGCCTCTGGCCCATGGATGCCCTGGTTACTTCTTATCTAGGCAGCCCTTCGAAGGGCCGCCAATCTCATGAATGTCATGTGCATTGGTTCTTCTACACGCATGCAATTTAGACTCTTCACCGAAATTTTAGTGTGGTAACTCATTTTCTTCTGTTGTTAACAGCTTAGTCTGTCTGAATTCGCCCGCTTCGTCTCGATGGTTTCTAACCTACCCTGCGTGATTCCGGAGGCGAGGCCCCTGGAGCGATTTGCGGATTACGTCGCCAAGTGGCGTACAAAAGCGCGCAATATCCTCGACTTGGCCAATCGCAGTCACCCCTATGACTTTGAATCGGCTGATTTACTTGGCGTCAATAACGATTTGAAGGTGGAAGCAACTCCAGACGCAGACCCTTCGATCCCCACTGTTGCCACAATTAGTCAGATGATGCAATTTGCAAGGACCGTCAGTATTGACCTGCCGGAGACGAAACGGCTCGATCGGGTGAGTTCGGTATCGCTTACTTTTACGTATTCTCTTCTGTAAGAATGCCTGCCACATCGCAATTGCCTATAGGAGGTGGCGTAGCATGTGAAATATACATAGATTTACGGTAAATCTTTAATCGAACGGAAACCGATCCAATTTCATGGAGTAGAATGCCCAGTTAGTAAGGAACAGCTCTCGGTGAAACAAAAGACCAGCAAAATTTAAAAAAAGTGATTTCGCGTTATTCGGCAGAAAAACAATCAGAAGAAGTGGTTTTGATGAGTTTGAATAATTGTTAAGATACAGGAATAGAAGTCCTCGATACTACGGACAGTTTTTCGCACGAGTCTGAGAACGGTAACTATTTCTGTGCCATAACCCAAACCCGAGCCTTGAACGTAACCCTGATCTTACCACTAACCCTAATTGAGAAGACGCATATGTGATCGCTGGATGAATAATTTTATTCGCGTCACGTTTCCCGATCCGTTGCGGATCAATCATCAAAGATAATAGCAGAAACGGATAATTCGTACACAGGGAGTTGCAGTATTTTAGAATATAATTAGTATGCTACTGAATACTTATGATAATCACTCACTCCCCTATCAAGGATATTTGCCCGCTTGTGCGCTAATTGCTTAGTGGTCAGTGTGTGAGTCGTGACCTGCCGAACTTTCGTCGCATGTGGTGGGCTTGGGCATGATGATGGCTCCACCATGGCTGGCTAGTAGCCCTTGTTGGATCAGGAGCTCCGCCGGGTGGGCCTCAATCCCGGCGGCGAGGAGAAGTCGGAGCAGCATCGTCGGGAGGGGCTGCTCCGTCATGAAAAACACTGATGGAGAGGAGGGGAGATAGATTCACCGTAGTACGATTGGTGTAGCAGACCTTGACCGCCATGAGGGCAGGTGGGAAAGCGACGGAGACGCGTCTGCTGTGCTTCCTATGGCTCCACCATCTGACTCCCTGCCGTTGGTGATGGACGGCGCGTTGGCCTGAGCGTTCCCCGAGTGACGAATTATTTTAGCCAAACTAAGCCTAAGCAGGGAATATGGATTAAGCAAGTCGTTGCACTTGTTTATAGACTGAGAGCCCGTGAACCATGACGTGTGCGTATGCTGTAGCATAGCGAATGCATCCTATAAATACTGCAAATCCCTGTGGATGAATTACCCGTTTCTGCTTTTGTCTCTGATGATGGATATACGGCGTATTTCGAAATTTCAGGCGTCCTAGCGATCACCTCTGTGTCTTATTAACTACTTTCTGGAACTCGTATGTTCGCTTTTAATAGTACTAACCCTAATCTACATAGTAATTAGCACTAGGCCTCCAAAATTAGGTGGAGAAGGGGGCTACAATTCCTGCGCCTTGCCAGATAATTCAATCGACTAAATTGTCCTAAACTCAGCGGTCTACTAAACAGTGAGCCTTGTGTATTTTGGATTTATTGCTTTGGAAAACCTGCAATGGCAGTCAGGATTGCGTACACCGGAATAAGTTAGGCCCCTAACTCGATCCACATGTGACTTAACTCAGGGCTCTACATTTGAGCTTAGTTTAAAAGACTTCCATTTTCGTTTATCACATTTATTCTACGAAAAAATTGATACATTTGCCAATAGAGGAGAATATACGAGTTCCAGGCAGCAGTTCCGAAGAAGAAGATGCGATCACTGGAACAAGGACTTTATTTTCCTGACGTTTTGGATTCCGTCGGGAATCCTTAGTCATAGGTAATCGTAAACAGGTCTGAGACATGCGTAGATAAGGGGTGATACATGCACAGATTGCACGGTATTTATAGTTCACAGTGGTCACCCGCATGCGTACTATAATTGTCCGTGCCTGTAGCCACCGCTTGAAGTCTTACTTGGTGCGATGATTGCTCATTAATTGCCACAGCGTTCTTGTCCACTTCAGATTCCGGTTTGATAATTGCTTGATAATTACGCCCGCTGTCGTCAGAGTTGTCGTTGCACCCAGTCCTTCCCACGTGACTGATTCTCTTGCTTAGGAAATTTTTCAGTACACCGTATGGGAACGCCAAATCGTTGCGCTTGTTGATGGACTGGGGGCCTGAGAATCATGACTCGAGCAGCTCGCGGCTCACGCGGTTGTCACCTCTTGCGAGGATTTCGGCCTCGGCAAACTTGAAAATATGGCCGGGTCTCGTTGAGTGAGCATGTCTCAGACCTGTTTACGATTAACTATGACTAAGGATTCCCGACGGAATCCAAAACGTCAGGAAAATAAAGTCCTTGTTCCAGTGATCGCATCTTCTTTCTCGGCATTGATACCTTTCTCTAAGCAGCACTGCAGTCCTTCTTGGGGTCATGTTTACTCGACGTTTGGTGAGATAATAGTGATTTGGTGTTATTTTTCTGAATTACCGAATCTTTATCCGCCTCAAGTCATGCTCGTTTCCATTGACATCAACCTCTTTGGATAACTCGGTTTCACAACCTTTTTGTGTTCAGCTACTGGAATGCGTCAGCTGGATTGAGAAAGTCGATGCAGCTCTTGTATCACCGGAGAGACCGCAACTGGAAGAGCTCTGCGACCTGCAGTTACGCGGAGATTCGGTGGCCGCCGCAGTTGCTTACACCAGGAACGCTCTCACCCTAGGCGACAACGATTTGGCCTCCGACCTACCAGCTAAACCGGCACTTTACAGCGAGTCCAAAAGCCCGGTTCATTCAGTGCTTGATGCAGTTCTGTCGAAAACTAGTGCCCGGCTTCTCCACGTCATTGGCCAGGCTCGGCTGCTTGAGGAAGCCGTCAAGAAGATCATTGATGCTAAGTGGGTCTTTGCTTATAACATTCCAAGCATTGCCATTGTTATTTTGAGAGTGGAGTGTTTAAATAAGCATTATTTTATCCATTTAGGCCAGGAAGTTGTTCACTAAGCGACGCGGAAGCCCTCGTCATGCAAGCCAACCAACTCAAGGCTTCCTTCAGTCTTTCCAAAGTTCTGAGCGATCTGTGCAATCAGGCCCACAAAGTGCTCACACACTTCCATTCTTTCGAACAGTTACTCCAACTTTCCTCTGAAAACACTACTCCATTGTCAGGGTTTCCACCGGACTTTGTGCAGCAAACGAAACTCGGCACTGTTGATTCTACACCGCGCGCCTGGCTAGACTTCTTTGAAGAGGTCTGTGAGGCTGCCAACAAGTTGCCCTTCAAATTTCCCCCCGTTGACCACTTGAAGCAGCTGGTGAGTAGTATTCGGTTCGGTGGGGACAGGTGTCGTGCAAGGGCCTTTTTGTTCCTGATATGGAATGAAAAGTTGCGCTTTAGCAATGTCTTTACAGCCAATGATAAAAATCTTTCAAATATGATTATATTCTTCCTAAAAATTAACGTTAACATCTCAGGAGTTTGTGAACAGTTGTTTTAAGAACTTTTTGGCGAGTTATACTGGAAATAACCTACATTAGGTGATGTCTTCACTACTATTTGCTTAACTGAACAAGACGCGTTTTTATCTATAAAGAAAACAAGCGAGATTGACATCAAAAAGGCTACCTGTTGAGAAGGGAATATGGAACTAAAGGTAGGTTATCGTTATAGGATTATAGTCTTATTACCCATCACATATCGTGCTAACGCTGGTGCATCTGATCACTACCTAACAGCAATTAGAATCTTATCACGTACAATACTTTAACGCAGTGTCTGACCTTTGTGAAATAATATCACACAGTATGTCATATTTTACTTACTTGCGCTCGGTACGGCTGCTCGAATGGTAACCACTGGCTGTTCCCCTCTTGGGTCGTGAAACAAGTCTGCATTGCTGTGCCCAGGACTTCGGCGGTGCTGGTTTGTCGAAGTGTTGCGACGTCAAAGCGTCACGCACGTGGTATTTTGTGTGCAAATGAAAGGTGGACTCTAACGCGTATTCAAACGGTTTCCTTGTGGTTATAAATAGATGACACTAATTGCAGGAACGACCATCTGGAAACGGGAAAATCACGTTTCAGTAAAGCAGGCTCAACAAAGGAATATATGCACTTGCGAGGAACGTAAATGATGTGCATAATAAGTAGAGTTACGGATGTTGTTGTTATTCATAGGACAGCACCAAGGTTCAAGAGAGATGCTGCTTCACTTTTCGTGAATGTCAAACAATGGCGATCCGCGAATGGTAACAGTCGAAAAGACACTCTACTGCAGTCTTCTACGCGTATAATAATTTATTTCGAGTGTCTACTATCATAAAAACTTAATATTCGTTTTCATTAATACAGTTACAGGAATTAGCTAGAGTTTCTATTAAAATGTATATGGGAGGGCTGCGTAAATGGACCTTTCTGGCTTAAATAGTCGTTGGTCAGTCCTTAAAACCATGCTTAGGTATTGTTTTCAAGTCATCGGATTTAGGATGGTGTAGGAGCGTATTTGTAAAATTTTCTCTCATCTCGCTCAAAGGTTCTTCGATATTTCAGTACTTTAAACTAGGCTTTCATCCTGTTGTTTTCCTAGTGTTTTAAAATATTCGTTAATGTGTTGCCCTTTACTAGAAAATAGCCCTTATTTTTAAGGTGCACTCATTCTACTCGATTCTCATTTCACCATTGTTCATGTATTTTCGTTAGTGTATTCAGTCTAGGAAGACGAGTAGCAAGTTACTCTTTTCAGGGTAAATTTTCTGTACTGAACTTTGCCGTGTCTTTCGGTTTTCGGTTGCCATTTTCATCAGCCAGTCTGTCGATGACATTTTGTCTTGTTTGGTGTTTCGCGTCAACCAATAGTGTCTACATTGAGCATTTTATTGACTGACTGGGATAAATATTCAGAATATCCACCTATGATCCAACCATTTTGCTCGAACACCGTTAACTTTTTCGTCGAAGTCGCCCTTGTACTTTTTGGCCTTCTCCGATGCTACATACTTTTGCTTACCCACAGCTCATTATCCATTGTATTGCATTTAAACCCAGCAAAGCGGTATGTTTATAAGATGATCTTGTTTGCTGCTGCACTTTAGCTCACATGCCTCGACCGCTGTCATTCCCGCATCCGAGAGGCATTTCTTCGACCCAACGCCTCCACCTCTAACAATCTCCTCGAGGTCCTTCTCCCTCGTTCGCCCAGAGGCCTTGACCTGCTGATACATCGCGACGCAAAGCTCCCTCGAAGTGGTCAACCACCGTACGCCCAAGATGACGAACATGATGTGGGCGCTGGTCGTGTTGCCTCTTCATCAGCTTCCGACTACTTGAACCCCGACGACCTCGGCTCCACAGCCTATCTTGCCGCCTGTGCAGACAACGCAAATGTAAGTTTTGCGTTTTTGAAAGCTCATACCTTCAGAATGTCAGTAGACCGTTTCTGTGTGCACAGAATCGCTTTAACTCTTCATTTAACAGCTTTTTCTTATAAATTTTTGCTTGACAAAAATGGTAGATTCTTTATCTGCTGCCAACCCTGAGAGCGTGACGCTCTATTTTTAAAGTAGCATTCCAAATCGTTCAGCAAAAACTTCGCCCTTTACTGTGAATAAATCTGGTTACAGAAACCATTTGGGGCCGGAAGGTCACAAGCGATGCGTAGTGGCCGAAGGCGGTAACTTTCGTCAGTGCATGAGTCGAAAAATGCAAATGCGATTTTGCCTCCTTTAAAGTGATATTAGCGAAGTTTGCAGATGACCTCATTTTTTATATTCCGAATGAACAAAGAGGGGTACATATCGGTATATAATGAGTAAAACAGACCAGACTATGTATATATGGGAAGAAGAGGCGATAGTGGGAGCAATATGTTTAATATCCTGACGTTCCAAAAGCATACGAGCTTCCATCGTCGGGGCGAGGGTGGGTTCTGTTCGGCAAGTCATGGTGTTTATGAGTGTGTGTGTGTGTGTATATGTGTATGTGTGTCGTAGCCCATAGTTGGATTAGGAATCCCCGCCGGAATCCAAGCTGGGAGTAGTTAAGAGACGGAGAAGAGCCGCGACCTCGACGGGCTTGAGCCAAAGTTCCGCGGGAGTGAGGTAGGTGCCTGGCCGGGAACTGCAGGCGAACAGATGCTGACAGTCATGCGGAAAAGCGCCGCAGTCGGGACAGCAGTCGGGTGTGAACGGGTCAAGCCAATGTTGATACTGAGAAAGAACCATTGAGTAGCCACTGCGCAGTTGAGCCAGAGTACAGCGAATGACCCTCGGTAGGTGTTGTTCTGAAGCCGCAATCGGAGGTTGATAGCCACCCGAAAGGACTGGAGGGGGGGCGGTAACCTCGTGTCTCCTCGACAACGACTCTCTGGTGGAGACGCTGGATGCCTGTCTTGGTGGCAGAGCTATCAACGGGTAGAATCGGGAGAGACAAAACAACAGCTTCCTTGTGGAGAGCTAAAATGGACGGCCGGACGTTGCAACTGGGCTCAGGAGCGTTGCAACGGTGATGATTGGGATGGCCGGATTGCGAACAAGTCCACGAGAACTGCTGGCTTAGGAGTGTGTTGTGATGGGTGACCGGTAGGACAGAAGCCACTGCATTGAAATGATCTGTAGGCGACATTTTATTGCAACCCGTGATCGTGCGGAGGGCAGCGTTCTGTGTTGGCTGGAGGCGGTGGCGACTGGAAGAGTTCATCGTAGGAAGAAACCACAGCAGACGTGTCTACGACCGCGTTCCCACCCGCCCTCCCGGCGGCCAAGGTCTGCTACACCCATCTCCCTACGTTGGATCAGTCTCCATCGGTGATGACCCCGACTGTCTGGGAACCGCTGCAATTATGGCTTGTATGTGAATCGAACTATGATGACGTAGACTCGATCAGGATTTACCATTTTCTGTATCCTTCGGCGCTGCTGATGCTCACGACGACTGCAAATGGTTGCTGCAACAGTAACTGTCGAGGCTTGCTCTGCATATGCTTGTAATAAGTTCGTGCAGGCAGTTCGGCCATCGCGAGGGGCGATCTCTACCACATGCCGCGCACCATGGGTGGCGGAGGTCGGTGGCTAGCGCCGGAATTAGTTAATTGTGATTATAGACTTGCATTGAATCTATCGTACTCTGTCGTTGGAGTTGGACACAGCGATCAATCTCAGCCTACCATATACATCCTGGGTGCACGCGCGATTGTCAGAAACAAGTGGGAATGAAATACAGTTCACCCTAAAAAGGTACCATTGCAGCCTGACTGTCTTAAGGGTGAGACCGAATTATTTTGTCAGGTGGATAGTCTTCGAAGGCACGGCCTTTAGTGTGCCGTGATAGTTTAAGAGCGCACCAGATTGTTTGAAGGGAGGAATATGTATGAAGAGTCGACCTCCTTTTTTCTCTAGCTCGTCTCGTGGGTATCAATATCAGCAGGTTAGCAATGCGATGTAGGAATTAGGCGCAGGCGGTTGAGAGAACTGTAGGAGTTTTTATATGTGTATCGTATCGTACAAAGCATTATGTGTCCACACGAAGAAATATTCTAGTTCCTACACACGCACATCCGAGCCAAATTCGACTAGGTGTCATTACTCCAACCGAAGGGAACTACCACAAAAGGCCACAACAGGAAGTTTCCATTGCGACCTGATCATCACCAGTCCGAAAGAAGCCCGGGTTTTCCGTCAATTTGCAATCTTTTAGGCCGCTACTTTTAATGTGTCCAGGTAGTTTGACGTTTGATAAACGCCGGCTATTTTGGCTTGGAATTTAAATATGCCTTCTGTGGGCTACAACATGCCTGTCTTCTTTTACGTTTTGAGTGTATCTCGGCTGATCTAGGGGGCAAATTTACCCGTAGAACTGTCACCCAGTTTTCGGAAGCATAGCAGCCGCATAATTCTCATTTTACAATTTCTTGTTGTTCGTCTTCGCTAGAGACCACCTTATTAATTCCATAACTGAAACATTTCGGAGGTGAGAGGGGGGCAGTATTTCGAAACAGAACACTTTAAAGTACGTGCGACCGACGGGCTGTTGAAATGCTGCTGTCTCTCTTGGTGATAACAAGCAAGGTGGTCTTTTGCTTTTCGTCTTTCTTCGCATTATAGCAGCTCTGGTGGCTGGGAGGTTTCTCTGCAATATTTCCAGCACATTTTTTTTCCTTTTCCGACATGCAGTTGCAATAAGTCTGAGTGGAGTCGACCTATTATGAGATCCAGCCTGGTGTTAACCTCTGTGTTATGCGAACCAGACACCTGTGTGGCCACCCATCCAGCCCAAACATAATCGCGATCGAAGTTTTGTTTCCACTCTCATGTTCATCCAGCCGTTACCTTAATCTGTTGCATATTTAAACCCTAAAACGCTGCCAATAACTTGGTTTCAAAGGTCGTCAGCCGACGAGTGACAACCAGACTCTACTGGTACCTCAACATGGACTTCACGGCCAACTCACCGCCCCCCCCCCCCCCCCGATGTGAGATCTAATTTGGTATGCGGGATCCAGTATGTGTGAAGTAAATGCGGGCGTGGACTTTATATAAGACCAGCCACTGCGTTCACGTCCATTTTAAATCTTCCTGACTTCGCCCTCGCTGCGTAATTTGACCTCATTACAGACTTAGTCACGTGCCAGCCACGATTGGTCCTGCTCTTGGTAATGACAACGCTAAGGCATAACAATTGGAAAAAACGACCAGAATCGAAACCTCTGCGCATCCGCATATTGCCATAAGAAATTATTTTACATTTCACGAGTAACTTCGCATTCGAAATTGCGTCACCAAATTGGATTGTTTGCTGTGGTGGAGAAGCTGGGTGGCTGAATCGATACATTAAGCCGTCGCAGTGACATGTTTTGCGTTGGAGATCTGTGAAACCAATGTGCTGGCGCCTCTCGCTTCTGTTTTCTGCCTGGCCTTGTCTGTGTGTTAATTCTTCCTTTTGCAGATAAGCCATTTAAGCCTTTCCGTAAATATGTTATTCTCCAAGTGGTTCCTTCTTTATTTTCAGGAGTTCCTGATCCAGTTGGAGGGTGGGAAAGATTTTGACAATCTCTACGACGCTGTCTACAGCAAGATGATTGAGGGCGAGCTAAGGCGGTTGCACTACCTGCGACGATCAAATTTGACAAAGTCAACTGATCGGGACCAGGCTAGCACACATTACTGTATGTGCCGCCGCTCTGGCTTCTCCGGTTTCATGTTACAATGCGAACTCTGTCGCGACTGGTTCCACCCCAAATGTGTTGGCTTTCCGCTCAAGGTAATACCACTTTTGTTTTCCGGTTTTTACCATATTTCTTGTTAGATTTATGTGTATCTAAACGGAATTTTCTATTATACTCTTATCCTTCCGCTGTGTTAGCGTTGACTGCAGCACTGAATACGGACGATTGCAAAATCCTAGTCTATAGTCGTCGTGGACAGTCGCGCATATGAACAAACGGTCAATAGTAGTGACTTATTGTTCATAAGAAATAGCGTGACTGAATAACCCCTTTTGTGTTCCTTCTGGCAACCTCAGCAACTCCAAGCGCCTTTCTTATCTGAGTAAACATTCTCGGTCAATGGAATTGGGTCCGTGACTTAGGTGCCAACTGGAAAACGTATGCAGGTTCCAACCGTAGGTCCACCTGGCCTGCGGCTGGTTTTGGTCTAGCTGACGTCGGCAAATACACTTTGTCCCTCTACGCATGTTGGACGTCTCTGACTCGAGGAAAACCCACTCTTTGGGGGACAAGCGAGAACTGAATGAGATCGGATCTACATCGCATCTGCTTCTGTAGAAAAAACTATTTTCAGAAGCGACTGACAGGCGCAAGTATACCGAGACTGTGTGATTTAGAGAAGAAGCAGATGCGATAGCTGGGACGGTAATTTTCATTCGCCTGCCCTTTCGAAATCCCTAGAAAATAATAACAGAAACGGGTAATTCATACACAGAGTTGCAGCTTTTAATAGGATACGGTCACTATGTTAGTGCACACTTATGACAGCAAATGGCTCCCCTATGGAGGATAATTGCCCGCTTGTGCGCTACTTGCTTGATGGCCGGTGTGTGGGTAGTGACCCGCTGACCTTTCAACACCCATGCTGGACTTGGGCGTGATGGTTACTTGACCATCTGGTTCCCTGGCGTTGGTGTTGGACGACGCGTTGGCCTATACGTCAGTGATTATGTTAGCTTTCCTAAAGAAGTTAGCCCGCAAGCTGACAGTTTGCTGAAAGACTCAATGACCTACTGATACCACTAAGATGACAAACCTAGTTTGTCACTATCATAAAAACCATGAGACGCAGACCTACCAAGAAGGCTAGTACTGCAAGGACTTCTATTATTTCTTTATCTGTCTGAGGTTCGAAACCACTGAGAGGATTCTTTCTCGCTCGAATAGGCCCAAATTAGGTCTCCCGGGAAACAGTTCAATCGTCGGCAGCTTCCACATCAAGGTATTTGCCCTTCTCAAGAATTGCTTTGGACGAAACCTCGCCAGGGACACGGTTCGGCATCTACTATTTAGAAGAACTCACAAGTACATCCACTGAGAACTAGAGGGTTATCTAGTCATTAGGAAGAATACTCAATGAACGTGCCTACGTCAAGTGTGCTCTGTGCTGCTGGCTAGCACCTATTCATCGTAAGGCGGAAATTGTTAATCTATTCATGAGGGGCAAAGTAAGGAAACGAATGCTAAAAAAGGTGTTCCGGGCAGCATCCTGACAAAATATGCCTTGGAATAAAAAAACCGAAGTCAGGGGCATAATGGAATACAAATAAGAATGCAAACACACTGTGTGAGGTGACTTGCCGCATTCCTTTTAAGATACTCGGCTTTTACGCAGATTGTCAGTAAAGCTACTTTTCAGAGAAGAAATACATCAATGGAGCCCATTAGATCATGTGGACTCCTGCGTTCAGTAGGCGCTGATAACAAGAACAGAAACTTGACTAAAAACGAAGGCTGCTTAATCTAAAGATATATTACCTGTGGTAAACTGAACGCATTCTTCGTGAGCACCAGGACATTCAAAGGCCTACAGCCCAAGAGGATTCCGCCACCATTCGCTTCAACCAAAAACGCTCTTAAGGAAAAAATAACATATCGTGAAGCGCTGCACTGAATACTTCCGGCGCACAGAGGAATCACACTGCCACTACGCAAACTATCTTCACCTGCTGGCATTGTTATCAGCGCCTGCATGCTCTTAACTGACTACCCGCTGCTTCGCTACAGCACTAACTGGGCGCCACCGTAAACAAGTAGGACCGGCACTGCCCAAAAACTCATTACTTGCCCCCACTGCTAATAAGATGTACGGATCTGAATGACAATCTGTCCGTTAGACTCGACAGCATTGAACCTTCTCCGGGAAATGGCGTTGGCTCGTACGTGAATTAGAAAGCAGACGGACTTTTAAAGCTTGTAAATATGTCACTTTCTCCCTCACTCCCCATTGTTTTTTTTCAGTGAGACAGTGCTTTTTTGGTCTTTCATCTGCTAGTTGGCCGTTTTACTCCTCTGTTAGCCCTCATGATCGGTACTGTTACTCTACTATGTCCACTTGCAGGACATAGATGTCAACCGCCTGCGCTACACCTGCCCCAGATGCGAGCGTTCCCTCCGCCCAGAGCTTGCCACCGTGATTCCCATCCTAGAAGATTTGCTTCCTTTTGTTGCGCCACCCAAGTCGAACGTCCCTGGGAAGGCTAGTGGGTCAAGGCCAGAAGAGCATGAGGCCTCCGTGGGTGCTCTGCCCGGCGCCACCTCGTCCATTACCTCGGGTCTTGTGGTCTCCCTTATCTCGGTCGCCTTCCTTCTGCGTCTTCCCGACCTTGCTGCCGTACAGATGTTGTGTGAACGTGCCTTTGCCTTTGCCCGTCGGGTTCGTACCATCCTCTTGGTAAGTCTACTACCCATCGAAGACAAAATCTCTTTCTTGTAGGTTATTCCTACCGTTTGTTTTCTATCGCTTTCTTCTGCATATTAAGAGGTCCAGCTGAGTTGACTACCACAAAAAATATTTCTGTAAAAGCTAGGCTCAGAACAGCAGCATTCAGACTACATCGTGTCACTTGCGCGGTTACGTTTTTTTCTGTGGCAATCGACGGATTTATAAACCTTAATCATCCCTGTGGCCATAGGCTTCAATCCACCGAAGCTTGGAGCTCGTAGGGTGCGCTTATCAGCGTAGTCGAGTTCAGTCAGCCGGCGTCCGCTTGCAAACTCTACGCCGTCATCTTCATGCAGAGCCTTCCCAGCAATCCTGTCAAGAACGTCGTTAACAGAATAAGCAACAGGATAAAAATTTGTGGAATATCAGGCCGAATGCCTGACGACTTGGCATATTTTAATGTACGAGAACGCGCGCCATGGCATGTGTTGATATTTTGCCGGTCCGCTCTCTAAAGCTATTATCCGTCGCAGCGACTCACGATGGTCGGAGTCGAACGCACTGGCTAAGTTATCAAAGCAGACGGCTGGCAGCCGGTTGTTGGTAGCTATGGCTAAATTCAAGAATGCGCCTAATTGTGTATATCTGGTCTGTACGCCCACGCCCAGCTCGTAATCCGGCTTGGTTGGGCCTCGTCCTGAAGTAATGCTTAGCCTGAAATCGCCTGCAAAAAACAATAGCGAAGATCTTAGTACCAACATAGATTAGGGTTTGTCGTTCGTCTTTGAAAGTAAATACAAAGATGATCGAGGCCCTGTCATACTTCACCAATCACCCCCAGAATGCCAACACAAAACTTTTAGGTTTCAGCAGGCATACCGGCCCCCTGTTTGCCTTATTGCTGCGCAGCCTTTGTGTGGCATCTACGGCTTCCCCTTCAGAAGGGCGGGGCCTCGTTACACTTCTCAAATTGGCGTTTGATAAAACGTAGGCATGTTGAATTGGATATCGAAATTGCAAAGGTGCTGACAGCGCCCGACTTTTGCCTACTTGACAGCAATAAAGCCGCCATTCACATCATATGCACACAAATTCACAGTGCAGGGGGCTTATCACTAGCTTGACAGATAATTTAGTAGAATTTTCGAATGCCACTGAATTTGGATGGATGCCTCATTGTGGTCGCTACGTGACCGACTTTGCCATCACTTTACAAAACTGGCGAAATAAATCATTACCGTAAATATTTTTTCTATCGCTGCGGTACCGTTGGATGTATCCAAGCATTTTATCAGCTGCCTCAAATTTATGTCCTTGGTGCTGCCCACTGGCTACTGCCAGCTGCCTCAGTTCGGATCATAAAACAAGACCAGGTTTCTGTGCCCAAAAATTCACAGGTAGTGGATCGTTGAAGTGTTGTGACGTTAGGGCGTCTAGCACTTTGCTTTTGAGCGTGGTTGAAATTTGAACTTTTAAACGCGTATAAACCAGAACCTACTACGGCCCATGCTCCGCATAAAACAATGCATTTATGGGCGTTACCGGTTTGGGCGCCACCCATCAGTCTGTTATCGTGAACTCCGCTGCGAAAAGTTCAGCTGACTAGAATGTAGCCGATCTGACTGGTCGCAGATGTTTGTGACGGTGGTGGTGGTGGTGGTGAAAACACGTTTTTGTGACAAATTGTCGCTTCTGATCAATAAAGTCCAGCAATCACTCATTATTTTCACATCGAGAACTAAGCTCCCAGCCGCCAATAAGGTGAAAGATACACGATCCTCAACCGCGAATTCGATTTGATTCTTCACTATAAGCAACCAAACGCGCTTTTAAAGTAGCACGATGCGCTGTCAACCGTGGGTTTATAAGTTATCAGCAGAGTGGATAAGTAGATCCTATTCAGGGTTCAGGATCAGTTTGCAATAGCGCTTTATATGACATTTACACCAGTCACTTATTGAGATCCGAGGTCCCGCCTTTGAAGCCTGATCTTTGCGGAGTTTGTGGAACCAGTCGCATATCACACGTTCTGACAGGCTTTTTAGCTTTGTCCATCTCCGTTTTTCCTGTCTTTGTCTCTCGTTAGAATACGTTTATTTTGGTAATAGCGGCTGTGGTAGATGCTGTATCGCCTGTTACTGGAATTTGGCGCAAAGGCGCCTCTATTGCGGGTGGTTCCTGTTCCTATGTCCAGCTTAGGGGCTATGTAAGCCATCCTTATCATTTTATTTTGAGATTTATGGTAGAAAACGACTGAAGGCTCTCAAGCTACGATTGGTAATTTTCAATTTAGTTTTCTAAGGGTTTACTTATGTAGTCAGTGTAGAATTCTGCTGCCGTTTATTTCGGTCCCTGGTCTGAGCAAACAATCAGTGCTTTAATGGGTCTCGGTTAGTAATATTTTATTGTACACCAGTTTGAACCAAATCTTCCGTTGGGTTAAGCTAAAATTAATAACGCACACGAACCCGACTGATCTCTTGTATGAGCACTCTACTGTTAACTTATTCCAGCCTTTTCTCGCGCTCATCTATCTCACCAAAGCTCTCTCGTGTGTCTCGTTGATACTCTGTGCTCTTCTCAATTATGCACTGTTTTTGCGACATGTCTGCCAGCCGCCAGCGGGAATGTCTACTAATTCACCTCCCTGTCTTGCTTCTTCTTCTGCTCCGCACAGTCCACCCCAGAACTGCGACGCGCACTGACCCAGTACGAGGCCTTTGTCGGCATGCAAATGCCCTGGAACAACTTTAGCGAAGAAGTCGGAACACCGATTCCCACTGGCCGAGTGGCCTGCTCCACCAACGCCGGTGACATAATCTACCACCAGTCCGCCGGACTGTCCTCACACGACCTGCCGCCGGGTGTGCGACCACCGGGCATGCAGCCGTTGGTGCTGCGCACGACAGGACCCCGGACAAACTACGGGGGCCGCGGACGCCCCATTGGCAGCGGACGCGGTCGGGGCGCCCAGAGGGGCACTCAAGAACCCTACGTCCCTCTTCAACCGGCTGGGGCAACCAGGCGGCCTCCGCGGCAGGATGTGGATCTAGATCGGATTTCCGACGTAAGTTCTGCTGACTCGCACGGATATCTCGCATTGAGCCAAATAAGGTACACGAGAAAGGATTTTCTGCAGTAGACTATTGCTTGCCTGGACTTTCTGCGCGCTGAGCTTAACGTGCTTTGAAACGAATATTGACGCTCTCGATAGCGCTTCAAATTCTGAGCACAAAGGGCTTCTTGACGTCGATCCTATTTAGGCCGTAGTCAAGTCAATTTATCGGGCAATCGCGCCCCATTAGAAAATGAAACTCCCCGAAAACAATATAGTATACTAGGCAGATTAACCAGGGCAAAATTAAAGTGATTTAATATCTTTTAAAATTTATCATCGTGAGGTCAAAGTCGTGGTGCACACGAGGAGAATGCAGACTACAATATCTTGTCTCTAGACTAAATTACCGGAAGGATTGTTTGCGCAAAGGTGACTAAGAACCACGTGGTGTATAGTGAGCGAGCATAGGAGGCCTAGTTAAAACCAGTAGTTTCAAATTGAGTGAATTGAATGAGTAGATGTCCCACACGCTGTAAATTCTAGAAGGCGGGAGGCTTTATCTAATGCTGGAGTGGCGGATGGTGAACTTGCGTCAGTTAATAATAGAGTGCCAAGCCTCGCGAAAACATAGGCGAATGTTTGATGGGATGGCTTGGACACCCATCAGAGATAACCGCCGAGTAGGACGATAAATGCACAGGTTACGCAGTGTTCATAGTCCGTAGCGGCCACGCCATGCATGCACACTACAATTAATTTCTCCCATTATCATGGCTGGCTGGCTAGTAGCCCTTGTTGGATCAGAAGCTCCGCTGGATGGGCCTCAATCCCGGCGGCGAGGAGCAGTCGGAGCAGCATGGTCGGGAGGGGCTGCTACGTCATCAAAAGCACAAATGGAGAGGAGGGGAGGTAGACCCACCGTAGGGAACTTGGTGTAGCAGACCTTGACGGCCGTGAGGGCGGGTGGGAACGCGACAAAGACGCATCTGCTGTAGTTCCCCTCCCATTATCATCGCGGAAGGTCGTAATTAATGCGATGATGTTTTGGCAGCCCGCTTCCTAGTCATTGCTAACCGCGATTTCATCATCCGTGTTGGATTTTGACTTGATAATTACGTGACAGTTAGGTTCACTATTCTAAAAATTGTTGCTGGGCCGCTTCCTCCCCACGTGACTGATTTCCTTCCTCAGACAAAGTCTCGGTACGGAATATGGGAACGGCAAGTCATTGCGCTTATGAATTGACTGTAGGTTTGGACACCATGATTCTAGCAGATCGCAGCTCACGCCGTTGGCACCCCTCATGAGGATTTCGGCCTCGTTACATTTGAAAATATGGCCGGCTGCGGTCGAGTGAGCTTCAACCTGGGAGTTGGCGTCTTTTTTCCCTACCGCCGCTGCATGCTCGGTCATTCGCGTTCGGAGTAATCCCTTGGTTTCTCCGACGTAGTTGCTTTGCCCACAACTGCACCAGATACGTTAAAGGACTCGACCCGTCTCCGGTCGTGGCAATGGGTCTTTCGGCTTCATAACCCGGTGCCTTATGCTGGCTTCCGGTCTGTATGCAATTCCAACTGTAAGTGGAGCGAGCAGACGGCTGAGTACTTCCGATACATTCTTCACCAAACCCTTGGGCTGGTTGGGTTTGGTCTCTTGCTTCGCTTGCGTACGCTCTGATTGAAAAGTAGCGTGGGTAGTCATTCACTTTTTTTACCCGTTGAATATATTGTACTTCAGCAACTTCCATTTGACTGCAATACGTCTCAACGCGCCGGTATAGTGCCCTTACGCAACTGCGTTGGTGACTGGTCAAGTTGTTGCTGTTGAGCCTCAGGACTTGCATCGTTTTGGTTGCTTTCCTGAACACGTTAGTTTTTAGGCCACCACAGTCTTTGCTGCAAATGAAGACACCCAGGAAATCTAGCTGGTTGTTTTCTTCTTCCCCCATCATAAATTAAATGTGCGGGAAGGTGACATTCCGTTCCTTGAATGCCAGCACTTGGTCTCACTCGATCACAACAAAGGCGTCATCCACATACCGGGCCCACAATTTCGGTCTGTGTTGTCGGAAAACCAGCGACTCCAGTCTCTGCAAAACCGTCTCGGCTATGAGTCCGAAAATTGGCGAACCCATAGGCATGCCCTTCACTTGCTCGTAGATTGTTCCGTTGATTGTGAAGTACCTCTTGAAGCAGAACTTCAGCAGTTTGAGGATTTGGGCGTGTCCGAGGTTATTCTCTGTTTCATCATATTTTTCTCGTAGGAGTAATTGGATTGCCTCGTCTGCAAGCTCCTGTGCAAGAGAAGTAAAAAGGGGCGTTGCATCAAGAGGTACCATAACATCTTGGCAAAAGGCTTACCCTTTTAAATGTCTCTGAGAATTGTGCTGGCGACCTAATTGTGGTCTCAGGACTCGTGGTCAAAAATTTGAGTCGTCGAAACAGCCACTTTGCCAGTCCGCATGATGAAGTTCCTTTGAGAGATAGGTGTGTCCTCTTTGTGCACTTTTAAGGTGACCATAAAATGAAAGGTTCAAGCCAGAATCCGAAACGTCAGGCAAATAAACTCCTTTTTCCAGCGATCTCACCTCCTCCTTCTGCCTCTAGTTTACTGGCCTTCTTAAGTTTACTCTAGCTGGTAGGATTTTTGAGGTCGTTTATGAGGATGTTGACGTTTTGTGAGCCGCAGTTTTCTGCATATTTCTGTCGCAAACAATCAGGTTATCCTGAAATCTTATGCAGTATTCTATACTGAGCTGAAATCCTTCAATTCACTCGGAAAGAAACACAACGGGTAGAGTTTGGGTTAGGGTTATGTTGGCGTGTAGATAGGTGCCTAATACGGTCTAATTCAGTGCTAAAAGAACCAATTGAACGATTACCTTGGGCATTTGCATTTCTTTTTATTGCCAACGCGCTACCGCTCATTTCCGTCCTTTGAGTTGCCCCACCCCTTGCCACTGTTCCTATCACACGCCTACCTATCGCTTCTGTTCTTTACTAGTGACGTAAAGTGGATTTTTGCCAATGAGTGGAGTGGTACGATCAATCCTTGCCCACAACCCTGCTAATAAGTACATTCCTTACGACAAACTTTTACGGCATGGACGTTATGACTATTTAACCTAGCCCACCATTCCCGAACGGTTCCACGGGATATTTTGGCTAAAGATAACTGTCATGCGGTACCCTATTCGTTTTTTAGGAAAAAATTTAATTTGTTTGACTCCTTTCCTGTTGTTTTCGACTGATATCTTTATCTTGTTCGGACCACGTTGACCAGTCGGTTAAGATCATTCCATCCACCCGTTAGGAACTTAATAAAAAGCCTACTGTTTCAGTTGTCAAAGGTTTTCAACTTTCCAGCGTCTCTTTTTAAACCGTTTTTTTTCACAGTGTTCAGTATTATATTCCTTTTCATGCCTCATCTTTCGAATGGGTAGCATTTAATTACCGTTCGGTTTTGTTTTGTTTTTGTAAAACTATCATACCAGTTGTAACCGACACTTCGGTATTGTAGGGTAATGCGTACGTAGATCACAATAAATATCTCAGCTGGTTTTTATACGACACTTTCAGAAAAAAACAAATCGAAACCTCGGCATTGTATGCTCGTACGCAACCATTCGGCTGAATTTAACGCCCGACTCCAAATAACAAATTTTGGTCTCGCGAGAGTGAATTACGCGCGTGTATGGGAACGATTTTAAACAAAAGTGCTGCTTATCAGTTTCAAGGTTGAACTGAAGACCAAATAAAGCTGTCTAGTTCAGGTGGGTAGGATAACGATAGAGAAGGTAGGAAAAAATATACTTGTTCGACTGAAAATAAGACTAAACCTCCTCGTGGGACTGACCTGTCTGATGCATTCTTTGCGTTTCGGTTTACCCTCGTTTATTTCGATCTACCTACGCTTATTTGCCTCTGCAACATAGGATCATGGAGGTGATTTTGCAGAGACCGCTGCTGCTGGCTCCAGATCCTCTCACCGCGATACCTCGGGCCTCTATGCTTCCACTCCCTCGGAGACGAAGGAAGCCGAGGCGGCTGTCGCACTGGCTGGTCTCTCAGCCGCCTTGCTCCCCAACGGGCCGGGCTCCTCCAAGGACCATCTTTCACCGGACAACTTCAAGGTGCCGTCCGGTACCGGAGCGGCTTGGGGCGGTCCCTCACGGACATCCTCTTCCACTAACTTGGAATACCCCAGTCGAACCGGGAGCAGTGATCGTGGGTCCAACCGAGCTGGTGGTATGTATCCTCAGGTTTTTACCATGTAAATGAAAAGACGGGTTGACTGTGTGCTAAAAAAGTCCTTGAACAGTGTTGCAGCACTGATTTCTATGAAACCTTGATCCAAGTCAGTCCATACGTGCTGCCGCCATTCATATGGAAACGGTAGATTTGCTATTTCGTGAAATGTTGGTAAATATTTTGAAATGTTTTTCCGATTCAAAAAAATATTTGCTGTGTGGGATTCTAACATTACTTATCGGGCAGTCGATATTTCAGTCATTTCAGGATGCCGGATTTGTTAGAGACTTCGTTCTGGTCGCCTGCAAAAACTACACTGTATGGAAAATGGTTCCTGCAGTAGTATACATTTTTCTAATTTATTTTCGGTGCGCTCTTATAAATTCCAGCGTATTTTATAGAAAACAAATGTTCAAAAGTATTATTTATTCTACTCACATGGTAGCAAATTACGTCTTAAATTTAATGCACGGAGGAGGCATATCTTTTTATTTTAATTTTCAAATTATGAGATTTAAAAGACTGTGAAATATCCATTTATTAAGTACTTTCTCCGCGCATTTATTAATGCGGCCTATAAAGTATACAACATGGTCGACTTCCAACGGTAAATTCTGTAGGCTGTAAGTGCCGTCTTCCTCGTAGCGTAGAGAAGTGTGCGATATTTTTAAACAGGTCTGTGACATGTGTGATATTTCTTATATGGAGTGTATACCAGGTGTATTTTGCGAATCCGAAATGCCAACGTAACGACAGCTCGGGTCCAAAATTAGTCAGCAATTGCCAAAGTTTTTTCTCAAGAAGGACCCTCTTTTGCATGTATAAAATTTAAAGACGTACTTTGCTACCGAATGAGTGGAGTCGCGCATTTTTTTCTTTAATTTATATTTACATTTACAAGATCATCGGCAATCAATAGGAACAATTCATATTACTTAAGTAGCCGTTTTTGCAGCTGATGAGAAATAAATTCATTCAAAAATACAAAATTCTTAGACTGATTGATAATACTAGAACTCTGGTTAAATAATTGTAGCAAACCGAAACATATTTCAAAACTTCGGTTAACATTGCATGAGAAGTGTAAATTCAGTCAAATGGGATGATTTTGAAGGGTACCAAAGCTCAAAACGCTTTTTGATGTCTGTTCCTCGAGTCGTCTTTAGTTGTACGTTACCTTGAGTGAAAAAATATACCATGTGGTTTATTAGTTGATTGCTCCGTGCTTCCTTGTGCTGTTGTTTCGATGCCTTCGAAAAATAGTATCTCCTTCCCTCACAGTCTAATATATGAAACCAACCTTTCCAGTTAATTCCGTCCGATGACAGTTTATTCAATAGAAGGTTAAGCTTTAGCAATACAAATTGGTTTTTTCCATACGTTCTCCTCCTTCTCCTATGTGTATACATCTATGCTGATGAGCATCAACTTTCATCTCACTATGTTTGTATTTTTCCCTGAACGGTGTAGATCGGGGCTCCTCGGCCAAGTCGCCGAGCTTCGAAGAAACGCCGCATCGATTCTTTCGGTTCCGTCTCTCCCCAGACGGTCGCAAACGTCTTGACACCCTCATCAGCGAGGCCTGCTCCCTGGAGGTGAACCTACCACAGACACGCTGGCTCTGGCAGCTGAACCTGGCGGCGGACCCCGAGTGTGCCGGCGCCACCGACCCCAGAACAGCCCAGGCCGAGGAGGCACTGCAGAAGCAGCGACTCCTGCGTCATCTGCACAGACACCGCACTGATGCTGCTGGGGCTAGACTGAGTCTGTCGCCCACGAGTAGGCGTTGGCAACGCAAACACACCATGGCACGAAGACTGTCCAGTGTGCCTGTTCGCCAGACCTCCCATGACCGCAGTCTCCAGGCGGCGACCGGGGCCGAGGAACGTCTTTCAATGAAAGCCAGGAGTCTGCGTCGGCGCGAGGACATTAGGACGCGAAAGGAGGCTCAACGTCTGGCGGCCGCAGCACACAGATCAAGGGTATGAAATGGTTTTGTTTGCTTACCTGCTCTTCGCGCCGCTCATTCGTTTGGTCCTATTTGGGCATATTTTAATCTGCCAAGCGTGACATCGAAGCCTTTTTTCACTTTCTTCTTAATGCCATTGTGCAGTTGTTAAGTTGGCATTATCGCCGCAATTGTCACAGCGCATTCCGTTTCCGCTCAGTTATATTTCCACTAAGACCTAATTTTTCGATATGCCTATACTTTCAAGGCCAGATGTTTCGTAAATGTGCTGCTTCTACAATTCATTATAGTTCACGAAGGTAGTGCTGTATTCAATGATTGCACTATCTAGAGATTTTTAAGGCGCCTGTGTATAAACTTCCACTTGGAGGTTTTTTAGCCTGCCTATGTGAATCCTTTGTGTATATTTCTGTTGAAAAGTCGGCCTCTTATTTCTGATTCTACAACAAGCTAAAGGGTTTTGATTTCTAGTAAGGGCAGTGCTTCATGGAATTTGTGCAGTCAGGTTCTGCTGGCAACTTCAATCAGAACCCTGGTGACTTATGCGAACAACAGCCGAGTTCCTGGGTAGTTACGATTTTCAGTGTCATCTATAACTGTTCCCACTCCTAGGATATGAAGATCGAAATCCGAGGGCCTAGTTTAACACACATTTGAGGTTGTTTATTGTTTTTCATTGAATTGACTTGGGGCGTAGAATGTTGTTTACTATAAAAGAGTTCCGTTCAGCTTAAAAGACTTCAGGGTTTAACCTGGATCCACATGGTCTTTAAACTAAACAACCTGACCCTTATCTGTTAAACCAGGCTACTCCTGCTGTGATCAAAAACAGTTGGAATCAGAAGGTGTGGTTTTCGTCGTTTTTGGGAGGTTGCGAGACAGATCACCCGTTTCTCCCATGTAAGTAGGTTAGCCTTTCAAACCCTGCCCCCAAGCGACAGTTTCGTGGACAGGCTGTAATCCATAGGTTTATTTAGTTTGATTACTCATCTCATATATGTGTCCCCAGGAAGTGACTAGGGCCACATGCCAAGAAATGGTAAATGGCGCTATTGACTAACCTCTTTCCTTTGGTGATGCAAAGTTTTAACCTGCATTTTCGTATTGATCCTGTTAGTGTCTTGCATATCACACCTTATGTCGGTAAACCAGATCATTAGGTATCAGTTTTGTTGTGTTCTTTCCAGCTCGGCCGTGGTCCTCATCCGGCTTCCTACTGGCATGCAAAGGATTCCTCCGTCAGACGAGGTGTCCGCAAGCGTCTGCCCTCGTTTGACGATAATCAGCCGCGCAAAAGAAGTAGTCTTGCCCTCTCATCGTCTGCGTACCGGTCAGCCAGGGGTACCCGAAGGTACTTTGTCCATGCCTTCTTTTTTCATTTGTGACCTGAATTACCTCTTTTTTCTGTGCTTTTTCCCCCAATCTCTAGGCTTTTGTTGGTTTGCCGGTTGTGATGTGCTCCTATAGACCAGTTTTTTGTTAGCTGCACCTTTAGAAACACCCTCCTCAACCACTCTGTGAGATTGTCTCTTTATTGCAGTTTTCCACTTAAGTTGTTGAGATTTATAAATTTATGTGGAGACTGTTGTGAGTTAGGGTTTGTTTTACGACTGAAGTTGGGATTACAGATGGAGTCCAGAGGTAAGTTTGAAATTTCAGTGAGTGTCAGACAAGTTGGATTAGGATTAGGTGTAGGGCTAAGCCTACCGTTTTAACCTAATCATGTTTTCCTGGTGTACATTTAACTTGCTACCCGCAGCAAGTCAGAATTTAGCAAAAATGGTGAATCAACAAAAACAGTTCGCAGGGGGTTCCTAAATTTGCATCATACTTGTTTTATGGCGTCTAGACGTCCTCTTCTGTAAAAAAATCAAATTTGGGCAATCTCATTTACCGTAAGCATCTGAAGGTTGAGGAAATACCGTTTTGAATTTGATGCTTTTAATAAACTAGGCCAATGCCTCTTAGGTGCATCCTGTACCGTGTTGTATTGTCTTGTTTTACCTTTTCTTCCGCTGTGTTAGCTTTGATTGGGCCTACTTATCGTCATTTCTCCTCCCTCACTCCGATTATAAACTGTCTCCAGGTCTCCAGTCTGGAAAAAAACAGTCTTAAATCAAGCGCAGACAGATTTCATTTCCTGAAATTGTGACAACTCTTTCCAAAAACCTTATTTTTAAACCTGACCCTGTCAAATATCTGGACAGTTTCTACGGGGAGGGCGGCGGAGACGAGTTTATCTTATGCCACACCTTGCGTGCTTGACCACTGATTGTGGTTAGGAGCCTTTAAAACCGCCAGTGAAGGCAGAATAATTGCCGTTTTCTTGAAACCAAGCATGTGCCTGCATTTCTTGTCCCATGATTGCATTAGAAGTTATCACCTGCTCCCTCTCCTCAAACGCAAAGATCAAAATATAAAAAGAACCAGATGAGACAAAAATGAAATGTAATGTCAGACAAACGCATGTAGACTGCATTTATGACAGCCTACCACCACGCATTCCAGGTAAGGCATCTATTATGGATGCGCATGCCTAATAACGCTATCGTGCCCTGGTCTATCCTCCGTGTTGGTCCTGCGCATCTACTGAAGGCATGCTCATTCTATGGCATGATCATACGCACAACTATTGTCAGCCTATAAAACGGTGGGGGTGTTCAGTTGAAAGCACCATTCTTCGTTAGTTCGACCACATGAAAACACGTTCCACGGTAAAGCAATTATTCCTGTGCACCCCGGTATTATTCAATAAGTGACATTTGAAAATGATTGAGCTTTTGAATTTCGATCGTCTCAACACACGATGTTTGTCTTTAAACACGATATATGGTACTATCATTTTTGGAAAGTAACTATCATTTTGGAGATTTAAATTATTACTGAAGTTCGGTATATATGGCTCTTCTAAGGGCCTACTACTTAACAGGATGGCAATTGGCAAACAGATCTTTCCAGCAATGCATCGCCAGGCCACTGCAATTGCATAGAGGATCAACGTGTGCGTTGCAGACATGATTCTTATGAAGAATAAGCTTGCTGATAAAGACAACGAGGACTGGAATGGCAGTTTTGGATTGTGAGCGAATAAAAGTATGGCCCCAGTGTTCGCATCTTCTTCTCGTTTACTTCCTGGGACTCGCAGGTCCCCTTGTGTTGGCAATTGTTAGCTGTCACCAGCCAGCCATACCCACCACCAGGGAACCACAGCAGAAGCGTCTTCGACCGCGTTCCCACCCGCCCTCAGGCCGGCCAAGGTCTGTTACACCAAACCTCCCTACGGTGGATCTATCTCCCCTCCGCTACATCTCTGTTTTGATGACGGAGCAGACCTTCTCGACCACCCTGCTCCGACTTCCCCTCGCCAACTCAGCGGGGCTCTTGATCCACAAGGGCTACTAGCCAGCCAACCCACCACCAGGTTTTGCACCTCGGAAACTCACATACCGATTAATGTGTGGTTCAGGGAGATAGTCACGTTCCTCGTTCCCAGGCCGCCCGCATGATGAAAATCGGTGCGTTTTTGTTGAGGTCGGGGGTACGGTGTGGGCAGTGAGCCTGACTGCCATTAGGGGGGCGGAGGAATGGCCTGTGATCATCGCTTGGAGTCGACAACAGGGCCTACCACTGCAACTGCAGAGAGGGAAAATGCACTTCTAAGACGTAATTTTCTAGGGTATGTAGTAAGTGAACTCTTAAGATGACCTCTAAACACAAAGAATCCCGAGGTCTTTTCTCGCATGTAATCTAGCTTTGTTTTCAAGACCTGACAGGCCTTTGCTTAGGGTATTCACCATCTCCTCTTTTTTGCCTTCAGGCAAATCTAGACATGCGTTTACCACCTTCTTTAAACTGTGTTTCTTTCCTTGTTCTCGCAAGTGTGCAAAAAACTCTGATTTTCTGTTGTTTTTTTACCTACTCGCTCTTTTATTCTTGTACCAGTTAGCGGGCATTTTCCTCGACGGAGGCAAATAACATATTTGTCAACCTTACACGCCATATGTTCGGCTTCACAGCCATAAGCATGTTACGTCTGTGCAGGGTCTCCATGTGCCCATAGACGGCCCTTCGTTGGCTCCCAATGTAACTTCCTCGCCCATGATTAAATTTATCGCATGATCCATCTATTTTTTACAACATTTTCTGGTTCAGATCGGCTGATCCGCAGAATTCTAGCGCGAAATACGGACGTTCTCCGGCCACCGATGATCGCACCCAATCTGAGTCGCCGAATGAAGAGGAGGAGGAGGAGGAGGACTCAAACTGGGGGGACAATCTTGAAAGGCACGCCTCTCGTCAACAGCGCGGCCGACGCTGCGTGCCGGGAGAGCGTCCGCCCTCAGCGCGACCTGTCTGTCGCAAGGGACGTGACCAGGATAGCTATGCCCGTGACCGTGAGACGCTATTTGAAGACAGTGGTGGGGAGGAGGAGGACGGGGGCTCGGGTGAAGAGCACTCTGATTCCTTTGACTCAGCGTCGGCCTTGGGTGGTCACAGCCTGGCCGCTGCTCTCTCACCTCGTCATTATCGTCGCCGTGGCGGTCGTGCCATGGGCCGTTGCCTTTCCGATGACCGCCGACGATCTGCTAACTATTCTCAGGGTGAAGTTGTATGTCCCTTTCTCCTAATGCCTCCCCCGTCTTTTTCTGGTTCTCCAATAAGCTCTCAAAATTAGTTGCAAGTGGTGTCCTTTAAATACTTTAAATCAACCTTTTGACAAGTCTGAGGAAACTCGAATGAACCTTCCTGAATTATTTACCGTCAGCAACCCGCCGTTTCCAACCATGGGAACTTGAAATTCCTATCAGTTAAACACTGGGCAATTGTGTTTAGCACTCTGCTACTTGAGCCACGGTTTCATTCAGCTGGAACGAGTTCTGTTTAAAATGAAACTGATCTTCGGTCTTCATCCCCTCCGTTGTCACAACTTGTTCGAGTTCAGTCTGATAACTGGTTGTCTATTCGTGATGCTTAGCACTTCTCCGTTGGTCAGTGCTGCAAACCGGTGGACCGACGATAAATAATAAGTCAGAAAAGGTCACTTTGGTCTCTCTTTGTAAATCCTTTTCCTGCATGCATATATTTATGTGGTGGTATTGACGTGCACCGATATATTTGCGGGACGTACTCGCCTGTTGCGCCTTAGGCCTCTATCTAGAGCGCCCAGGCTACTAGAAATAAGCACACGTAAGTGAACTCCGACAAAGAAAAACTGGTCTGTAACGCGTGTGTCCTGCAACCTTGCCGACAAACGCTCTTTCTGCGAAAGAGAGAATTTTCAATATCCACCAAATGCACAATAGATGCGTGGCTCATTGATGAAATGATAGACTTCAAACCGCTCGGTGGCCATAGGTATTCATTTGGAACCTTAAGTTGTCTAAACTGGGAGTTGGATAAGACTGGCTAGCAAACCAGAACCTTCCACATCTGCCCCTCCTACCTTCGTCGGTCCTCGCCCCTTTGAATGTGCTACTGGTCGCCGTACGACTTTCTGCAATGGCTCTAGATTGAACTGTCAGGAGCAGCAAAACGAGTATACCTCCATTACTAGATCAATAAACGCTCTTTCGCCATAGAAAATTCTGTGTCAGCCTGTTTATGCTTGCTGTGTATGACTAGTCTATAGACGACAATTTTCACTCATTTGATTTTATCCAGGCGTAATCCTCATTTAGTATTAGAAACCGCTGAAAACTTTGTCACTGGAAACAGTGCATACGGTTCCTATGTTCGAAACGGGCTGGACATTGGCAGGCATTCCTAGGTTTCCGCCCCTCGGCTCTTCTATATTCACACAAACGGGCAAGCTATCCGAAAAAAAAGTGGTCTCATGTGTTACTTAGTAATGCAACCGAGTTAGATTTTCAGGGGTACTAACAAAAGAAGAAATAAGTAAGCCTTGGAAAGTTGCTCCATCTCTTCCTCTCTGTTCCTAGTTTCTGGTGACATAGGTCTGTTAAATTTTCCCATCCGCTGTTTCCTGTTTGAGGGAATTTTTTCACGTCTTCCAATGAAATTTAGTTAGCTGCAGATGGGCGTCGATGTCCAATTAAAAATTTAATAAGAGCATTCAAACAACTGTTACACCTATGAATTAGCTTGAGATTTTTTTCAATGTATAATCAGAGATCACCATACCTTTCTGTTCCATCTTGACACCTGGGATCAGCATTTCGCGTATATAAAGTCCCCCTACCATTTTATGAGGCTTATAAGACAGAATAAAAATATATTAATTTTTGGCAGCGAATAATGCAACAACATACACACTTTGTATTTATTTCTTAGTGCTTTTTTGAAGGCTTTCGATGAATTATAACTATCTGTTGAAAAATTAGTGCGAGTATTAAAACGATTACTATGGATAGTCGGCTGGTTCACCAGACGTATGAAATAACTTGTGATATTTTTTTCATTTACTGATACTGACCAAACTGATTCTCTTTTGCACACGATTAATAAAATAGCTTACCTAATCTTGTTCCACATTTTTCTTCAATCACCTTTTTCCCAGAAACATAACTAGAGACTTGGATTTATCTTTTCAGACTATCATTTGTTTATGTGATTGTTACCCGCCTTAGAGGGTGCTCGTTAAGTTCGCGGTTCGCACCTATATCTATGTCAGTACTCTTCAACCTCTTTCTTGCATTTATTTCAATCACATGTTACTTCTACTCCTAATCGTGTGTTAGCCTTGACCTGTTTGGTAGACTGCATTAGCTCATAATATCTGCTCTGTAGGTCATAAACTTGCACCTGGTCATTAATTATTCTCCCAAAATTCGTCTTCTGACGCTGTATGCAATAAATCAAAACTATCAGCTGTTAGTAAATGCAGCTGATCCCTTAGCTGCATTCTCACCTGCTTTTTAGACTCCCGTCCCACGACACCACGCTGGTTGGAGCAGGCAGCCAAGAGGCCATTCGGTTCGGCGCGGCATCGAAAGCCAGCTGACTTCCCGTGGCTCCCACAAGCGTATGGGTCCACCTACGCGTCGACGTAAGCCCACCTCTACAAAGACGCATTCCGCGTCCAGTGCATCTGACGAGGAGTCTGGCGAGGAGGATGTCTGTACCGTACCTGGTGGCTGCTTGAAACCCCGTGGAACCGTTGAGTGGGTCGCCTGTGATCGCTGCAACACCTGGTATCATCAGGTTTGCGTAGGCATAATGTCCGCTCTTGATGTACGTGCCTTTGCAGTTTGTGCCATATTTTTGTTATTTAATTTTAATTGCCACGCATTTATTATTTTCTGTGGGTTACATTTTCCGGGTACATTTGTCCCAACGAGACTGTTCTTTTTTACCTCAGGTCCCCGAGGTTTACGTTTGCGCCAGCTGTCGAGGCAAGGAGCCCGTAGCCAGAAGCCTTAACCCGCCAACAGACCAATGCAGTCAAGCCCCCGTTAAGTCGCCTGTCAAGTTTCGGCCAATTCCCACTTCAGGCAATGCCAAGTTTGCTGCATTTGGTGGCAGTCAGTTTGAGCTGCTGGGTCATTCTCGTAAACGTCGACGCTACTCCTCCACCATGGAACCCCCCAGTCCCGAGAGCACGGTTTGCAAGCTTTCGCGGTCAGAACACGGTAACCATCGGGCTCCCCCGCGCAACAGTGCCAGTTGTCCTACCGACGAGTGGGCTGACTATTCGCGCAGTTCTTCGGAAGAAGAAGAATTGGAAGATGAGGAGGATGAGGATGAGGAACCTCCAAAATGGCCAATTCGTCCAGTCAGTGAAAGCCTGCCGTCTCATACCTCTCAGCATTCACCTCCCATCGTGCAGATTCGATCCGAGCATCAGCAGCAGCCCTGTCCTGGTGGTCCTGCGCCACAGCGAAATCCCATCGGTATGTTTGTTGCCTGACTTTTGTTCGAATGACGCCTCTTCACGTGGAGTGAATTTGGTGCTACAATAGCGTGATGCACACCCTAGTCGAGGCTGGCAAAGAATCAGATGTAAAACATGTCATTTATAGTTCGAAAATTCAATCAGAATCGGCTTACAAGACTTTCACAGCAGATACTTCCCTAGATTGTCGCGTAGGATTGCTACGAAGTGGTCTTTATCTCCTTTCAAAACACATCAGCTGTATTCAGTCAATTGCTTCTGTCGTAAATGCTGTGGATCTCTGCGATTTTTCTTCAGCATCTGAATCTTTTTTTTTCAGCCAAGTCCTCTCGCTTTGCCGGCTGTGCCCACCGGTATCCGCTTCAACGTAGTTTTGCCGATGATTTACGGTTTTGGGGTCGTAGCAAGCCTGATTAAGTCGTCGATAATGTAACCGTCAGAATGTATTGTTGAACGGGACTTTAAGTCGCTGAATCTGGCTTGTGTATGTAAACATATCCAACGCCTGTACCCTGACCCAATCCAAAGACTCATGGACCATCAATCTGTGAGTAGTGGTTCCCATACTTCTGCACTGAATCAGCAGTTGCATTTCCAGCTAAAAGATGGCCAGTACAATTATACTTACGGCGCCTTCCGCGTTTGGCCTCATCGATTTGTAGTGTTCCACTCTGCCTTCCTCTCCTAGCTACAAATACCACTTTGGAGCAGACTTGTCGGCAGTAATTTAACCAGCCAAGCACAGTATTTGGGGCTCAACCAGTAAGCTATAGCACTTTATTCCGGTGGCATTCTGTTGCTTCAAAGAAAAGACGACGTCTAAAATGTCACAGAATTTCAAATTACAGTGGAGTTCGCCGTTAAAGTCACAATAATGAACTTATTTGTTATCCTGTTCTTACTGACCGAACGGACTGGAAGCCCTTTCTTCTGTACCTCCATACCGGCACATTCTGACCTTTTTCGTGAAAGTCGCTGGCCAATTGCACTTGCAGTCGGATGTTTGTCTCTGCTAAGGGGCCATATCGGAAGAGAATTCGTGACACCGTTTCTTTCCTGTACACCAGTTCGGTACAAAACCCTCGTAACACCATTTTTGAGGGTAGACTAAAATAGGAACAAAAAGGAAGGTAGCGATCACATTATATTGTAGGACCGCTGCTTTAATGTCTCCCAGCTGCTAGCATCTAGTAGAGACTTCCCCTTTAGTTCATCTGTTTAATTTCATTAGAAATTTGATGTTTATATTTGGGCCGAATTCGGTCTGCTACTGCAGAATAACCGCATAATTTACACATGCTGCCAATGGGAAGACAGTAGTAGTAGTAGTAGTAGTAGTAGTAGTAGTAGTAGTAGTAGTAG
>JAYGXS010000002.1:30528882-30549125 GCA_036362985.1 Ligula intestinalis | reverse complement strand
TAGTAGTAGTAGTAGTAGTAGTAGTAGTAGTAGTAGTAGTAGTAGTATTAGTAGTAGTAGTAGTAGTAGTAGTAGTAGTAGTAGTAGTAGTAGTAGTAGTAGTAGTAGTAGATATTAATTTTGCAACTTTTACTTAACGTTGGTTTATGTCTACAGACATTAAATATGCTGATGTATACTGAGGACATAAATTAATTTCTTAAGAAATTAAGAAACTGATATACCACCAAGAAAGGAAGCAGGGGGACTCACTAGTGAGCCGCACTCCTCGCAGCTGTGTAAGCAGCGGAAAAGTACCGGCAAAACACGCGACTGGGGCTTTTTAGCTTGTCTTTTTGGTGAGTACGGAAAATTGTGCGATTTTTTACGTTCTGCTGTGCCCTTCGGCTCAAACATTTCAATCCTTTTGACGGGGACAGCCAAGCCTCCTGCAGCACTGAGCCAAACACGTAAGTTACATCTCCAGCCTTCCACTGGAGGTTATATACAGACTTCCTCAATAAAAAATACAATGTTAGCTTTCATCGTTCGCTATTTATGTAATAGAGGCTGGAGGGCGAGGGGTTGTGCAACGTTATGTTCCCTTTCCTCCGAAAGCTAAAAATGCTGCATTGACATACACATTTTAAGCAACCTAACCTGTATTTGCCAGAAGATTTAAAGCCACGGACAAATCCCGCTAGACGCCAAGAGTATGGTCCTTGTGCACCTCCACAAACGAGAATAGAGGCGGTGGGTGGGTGATATTCATTGTTGTATCTCCACTCTCACTGTTGTTGGCAGAACTTCTGTCTCCAACTTCTAGACGGGAACAGGGTTTAATATAGATCCAGGTTATGGGTTCTGAAATCCCCTGGGACAACAATCGATCTGACAGGCACTTCAGGCAGAAAATAATGGGGCCTGAGAATTAAATTTTGCGCCATCTGCATCGGTCCTCATTGCCAAAGTTTTAATTTTCATAAACCCCAAGTTACCCTTCAATTTAAACAGGAAATATTGCCGCCGACAGAGGTTCGCGTAACTGGACCTGTAAATGCACGACTGAGTACTGATGCACACAAAAACTTAAAACTGCGTCCTTTTCGATGCAGCGATAGTACCAGTTGCTTTTAACGAATTACCTAGCTGTTTTTTTAAGTGGCTGCTCATCGATTAGCTGTGGGACACACTCGACCCATTATGCCTTGAGGCTCAGCTGTTCCGTGACTGTTGCTATAAGCAGATGATTATTACCGACAAAGAAAAAAGCTACTGGAATGGCCATTTCTGGCTTAGTACTCGTCATCAACCAGGTGTAGCCATCAAACTTATTGTCGTTAGACTTGTGGGAGGCTAACATTCTGCTTCCTAACTCAATAGTCGGGACAAAAACTCTTTCATGGCTTTTATTTCGAGATGTTATTCCGTTCGTCCTCTAAGCGTGTGCTGTGCTTTTCCACTGTCCTTAATTGTTCTGATTTTGCTTCTTTACAGGCACTGACGCCGCCTTTACGGATATGTCACATGGAAGCGCCGGTGCGGAGGCACTTTTGCAGGCCATCGAAGTCCTGGACGCCCAACCGAATGCCTGAGCTCTGCTGCTGACCTTTGTAGTCAGTATCCTCCACCCCGCCAGCAACCAGCTTTCCAGACTTCTACCGATCCCACTCGGTACTCCTGTTTTATCCTACACCAAAATAATTCTCCTTTGTCCCCTTACTGACCCAGTCAGTATGATGGCCAGACTAGCTATTTTATGTCAGAAAATGGACTGCTTATCTTGACGTTTCTTTTTTTTGAATTCGTCGACCCTGCTTCCTTTGCGAGAATGTCAGTGCCCTTTGACTTCTTAGCCAGTTATTGTAAACCGCAAATTAACGCGTTTGTACGTAGTTTTTGCGCTGGCTGAGATATTCAGCGCGTTTGAATAGTCACCACCATGGTCATTTTCCGTTTAGAAGTATGGATGGTTCTTTTCTTTGGCGGGTTTTGGTAGGTTCAATCGCGTTGGGCTTATTATAATGAAAAATGTGCTGTGCCTGAGATATTGGGCGTATCTCCATTGTCACCGTCATGGTCGAATTCCGTTGGGCAGTATGGGGGGAGGGAGGTCCCTTACATTGGCCATAGCAGGAAGGGACCTTCGCAGCAACCTGTAGACCCTGACGAATCCGACGTGCTTGTTATACCATCATCAAGACGTGCGTGGATCTCGAGCCCGTGATCATGCTTGCCTCAGGAAATTTCTTGTTAGTTTAACTGGCGCGTGTTCTGACTCCTACCGTTGGCCAGTCTATCTGCCATGAAGCTTTTTTAAGACACTGTACGCCTTGATGGTCCCAGGTCAAGAGAAGAGTTTGTAATCCATCGTTTGCAGGCTGAAATGACTGGTGATTTGCATTAAAGTAGCCTCAGAATGCGTCTATGCAGTCGTAGGTTTAGCATCACCTTTAGATCGTTCGAAAAGTTTGACACATGCCAAGAAATCCATTCATTCTTTTCTTTAGCACTTTTAAAATGAACGAAGAAGGGCTCTGTTGTCGCTCTTCCCTTCAATTTATAAATCAAAAACTTGATCCGCGGCTTCCGTCGTTCCTGCCAAGTCTAGTAACTCTTTGAATAATTATTGAGTGTATCCTCCAGCACCTGTTCACTAGGTCGTCTGTTATGGATGGGTTAAAATCTGCTACTAAGTTTTATTGTCTATGCGTTTTCTTTTATTTGCTTTAACTTCTGGGGAACGCGAATTTTTATCATTTTATGACAATTTTCCTTCCAACACCTTGGACTCTGGCTTATTCATTATGGAGACACTGCGCGCTTGCACGTCGTTGCCGCTGTTTGATATTTGGTTTGACGGTCTCACTCTTTATAGGGGGATAGAATGGAGCCGAATTCAGTTGCGACTATAGGATCGTGACCGTTCTCTCTGTTAATGAATGTTCTATTACTACATCCCATACATGTTGAGGTTTTTTCCCGTTTCCAACTAATTTTCCCCCCATCATCATTGTTGTAGGGCGAGAAATCGCTTTTTTTAACGCTTTTGGTCCAGCCAGTGAGGGCACACCGTACTAGCCCTCCTATCAATAAAATCCCAGCTAAGTCGTGGCTTTCCGGGAATGGGTTTGTTTTGTAAATTCCAAGATAAACTGCTTCGTTCAGGCTAATTTAAGCTTTTGGGACTGTGTCAGACGTCAACCGACGAAGCCGTTCTAGGTGACGCGTAAAGTCTTCCGGTTCCTCATGCAGTCAAAGCTCGCATCTGGAGGTATCATTGTTGCATGATCCACTACTCCGGATGCTTCTGCGGTGGTGGCCTACCTATTTCATTTTTCTCCATCGCCTGTGAATAGCCTAAAGACAAGCACCGTTTCGCATAGGCTCCTGCCGCCTTAACTACTCTGACTGGGATTCACGGGGTCTAACTCCTTCAATCGCCGCAGTTTTGTACACTAAGCTAGTCACCGGCCAACCACTAACCCGTTATTACTTACTTATATGTTTAAAATAATTCCATGTAGTGCTTCTCACGACCTAACTGTCTTCTTTTTCAGAGCCCACTTCCGTGGCCCCAGCGAATCCCACGCTCAACAAACGGACGGATGGCGTCCTGTGTCCCTCCGTCCACTTCCCTAGGACATTTTTGGCGATTTGTAGTCCCCTGTTTATACTTCGCTGCATTTTAAATAATCCTTCCTGTAACCTTGTTCAGCTGCGCGTACGCACACACACACAGATGGAGAAGCTAGAGTCCTCTGTAAAGTAATAATTGGCCACACAACAGACATGCTTCCTTCTTGTTTCGATGTTTTTCCTGACAATTTTTACCCCTTGCATATATCAAACATATGTACCCTGCTTGGACTAACTTCGACTACTATATAGAATCCGCTTTTTCCTGCCTCTTTGACTTTCAATGCTTGTTTTATAGGTGTACTCTGGTCGTCGACCAGTTTCCATCATCGTGGGTGTGACAACTGTTGCATGCTTCCAGGGGATGTTTATCAACGCCGGTAGGCGAGGCATCTGAAAATGTTCTTTCAGGCTCAAATGCTGCTCTTCATCCTTGGTTCCTTTGACTGCTTGTTCGACCGCTATTCTACATCGCACACGACCACGCTTAACCTTACAAAGCATATCTTGGTCATTCACACTTTTCACATGAGAGGAAAGTATGATCCTTGGCTCCTCTTTCATGTGGCTCCCTTGTTGCATGTACGCTCCAAGGTTGAGGCCATCGTGGTGGGCTACGTGCTGTGACTTGAAAGGTTGCCAACTGGCCATTGCACTCAGACGTCGTAGTAAACTCAGTGTGTATTTGTGTGGAGTGGCCAACTGGTGGTCTGAGTCAGGTTGCAACGGCTCTTCCTTAGCCTAACTTCCGGCACTCTTATACATGCAAGCCGCGAACCACTCAACCCCTTCTTGTGTGTCATCCTGGTGCTTGCATTTAGGGGATTAAGTCGTGTATGGGGCGCCCATATACCGCACCAATTAACTGACCGGCAGTGGCTGGGGTATAGAAATAGAGAGAGAGCGAGGTCGACGGCTCAGCGCGTTTTCCTCACTACAAACAATGCAATGCGCCTGAGGCTATAACGGTGCACTAAAAGCCGTGACTTGAAAGATTGCCAACTAGGGGGATAAACCGAACTGCACAGTATGTATTGGCGGACTGAGTTTATGGCTGCGATGCCTACTTAATTTGACTCATGGCCTTCCCACTCACTTGGGATTAGAACCAAGGTGCGCTTAGGGACCGTTTCTAGACGCGCTAAACACCTGCACCCTCTACCGTCTCCGGTTTCCTTGACGTACTTATGATACTGGGCCCAGATGGGTTAGAGAGTGCGGCAGATGCTGTGTAAGTGTACTATCACTTTAAAATAACTCACCTGCTGGCCACAGTCTCTGTGCTCGCCGTGCTGTTGGACGCAGGGTGGAGGTCGTCGGCCACGATGGTCGAACTCGTGTGTGGGGGTATTAATTGACTGGTGCACCGAGCTCCAAACGCTGAACCTTTTCTGATGTGAACTATATGACTCTTTCAAGTTCCTAAGATCGGAGCTGCTACTGGGTAAACAGTGCACGTGGACCATGTCGCGTAGACGAGCGAATGTAACTCCTGCTGCCACTGCGCTGAATCGCAGAATAGACGACTGACCGGTTTGGACGGTGGACTTGTCGAAAGTTGCTGGTGTCGACAACAGAAGGTACCCCAAATCACAAGTCAGGGAAAACGGAATAAACTGGAACAGCTCTACTGCGGGAAAATGGCATGTAAAAAGGCTGCGTCACGCGCCAGTTGCCAACTATGTCTGCACGTCAGGTGGTCCGTGGAGTTATGTTTATTGTGAGACCTTGACTGCGGGCTGGATGCTCTGTTGTCTGCAGCGAATCAAACGAAGCGGAGGTATCGATGAGCTTCGAGTGTGGGAAAGAACAAGAGCGTGCAAGGCTTGGCGAACGAACACAGCATAAGTCTGCTCTGGGCGTACGGACTCCCCCAGACCGATATGTGCGATGAGAAAAACAGGGTTAGATCGACATTGTGTGATCATCGACGATCTCCTCGCTGTAAAAATATAACGCACTGGACGTTATTTCGGCTTTGAGAGCTGCTAAGCGCAAAACATCACTAGCCGCTTGAACGGTTTCACCCTGTCCCCATTACCACGACACTCTCTGTTCAGGTATCGGTGTAATCGGTAATTTGCAATTCAATTGAACCAAGACTGGCGAGCCAGTTTCGCAATTACCTATGTGCACTCGCTAAACACGGCCCTCTTCCGACTACTGAATGGATTATAAAGCCATGTGCACCTCCAGAAAAATCGTAGGCACAGGATTGCAGTTACGACTGCTTCGCAAAGTTTCATGAAATTTACATACACACCCAGCCGAACCTGCATTCCACTCTCCCTTACTTGATATTTTGCTCCTGTAGTAAACATGCGATTCAGTAGCTATGTTTACCAACCACTGGACGCAATCCCCTCTACCGTTTACCGACATAGTCGGATGGTCTGCTGGTGCCTCGGAGTGGGGGGAGGGGGTGAGACTGAGGGATCCATCATAACGGAGGATACATAGCGTCGAAGAAGTGGTTGTAGCCAGAGCACTATAACCCCAGGCCAAATCTCATTTTGTACGTTAAGGACAGAAGGCACCAAGGTGGGGAATTTATGGTGCACCGAACCCTCCGTTACTGCCTCAGACAGCAGTGGCCACTAACAAAGCCAGTTGAGTCACGCCTGAGAGAGAGTGAGCGTGTGACAGTGATGGTCGCTGCTTTTGCGTGATTGATGAGCAAATTCAAGTGATGTCCAATTAGTATGCTGCCTTACCCGAGGGGATGGCGCGTATAGGGATCCATGCTGCATTGACCGAGACGTCTTATGTTCAAGTGGCCTTTAGGCAACCTAGGCCCGCGAGTGTAATTCGGTCAAGGGTCTGCGGGTCAACCAGTCAGGAACAGTTACCTGTGAAGTTTAACTACGTTGACGCAGTGGATGTCAAACTAGGAGGTCGGACAGCACTTTAATTCATCTGATCCATTTTAGTTCATTATGACGCGCTAACTGTCGTGACCGCGGAGGCTTGCAATAGGCTTGATCCTCTTGATTATGTTAAAGGGAGTGAGGTCTGTGAGTAAGCCGGCAGTAGCTACTTACCGTAAATATTATGGTATTCCCACGCATATGAGGTCACAGATGTGGAAGCCTGGTACTGTATCAGGTCATCTATATGATAAGCGTAGGCTGACCATTACATCCACTTCAACTACCGCTCTTCTCGTTGCTATCACGTCGTCGGAGCCACAAAGATGGGGACTGAGAGAGGACTGTATAGGGCTGCCCTATTATGAACTAATTCACACTCAACTGCCTGGATTTGCGCCCTTTCCGTGGGTTACACGATGGAATTTGTTGCTTGCAAAATTTGTAGTATCGTAAGGGTTGTACGGTCTGTCTCATCCTCTGCTATTGCTTTGGCAAACGCATTATTTCAATGGCTACTTTTTATCACCAACCTGGCAATATGTCTTTTTTTCAATTTAAAACATGATATTTAAGGCAAGAAGCTTGTTTCTTTAAAGGTGACATCAAAATACTGATATGTGTAAAGAAGAGATTTAACGCATTCTCCTAATTCGATGGTGGAACATTTTGACTGCAGACACAGTTTATGGCTACTGAAGTTCATTTCAACCTTTACGAATGCCTACCACCTTCAATTCCACCAAAAGCTAAGATGTTTCTTCATAGTCTGCAGGCTGGATGTCAGAAGATTAATAATTGTACTCATTTCAGTAGTCGAAACTTATTTAGCTTTTGGGGTGCATCAAAATATTGAGCGTGTTTTAAGTTTGAATAGCTACTTAAATCCTACATTTTATTTTAGGATATCAGACAGACCAAATGCTAGCAATATTTAGAGGCTTTCCTAGGGCGTCGAGCCTAGCCAAGTGTTTGTGTTTTTTAGCTCTGACCGCATACAGGTGATGACTGTCCACGCGAGATGACCTTAACCTCTGGAGAGGAAACGGATGCACGCGCTTGCTCGCGCGCGCCACTGGTCGCATTTGTCCCAATGCGCCAATCAGGCTACAGGCGAACGCGCACCAGACACTCTCTTATAAGACACTGCCCCCCTGGCACAGAGGGAGTTGCAACAGCGGATGCGAGGCCACGCTAGTCCACTCCCAATGCCGGGGCTTGCCTCCGATGCTAGACAAAGAGCGCGCTGTAGATCAACCAGCGGCAACAGCCAACCGAGACAGCTCACCCGGGTTTTGTACTCAATTAACGCTCCTCGGGTGGATTCCAGAAGTATGCCCTTCTTATGGTGTTATTCTTTGGGGATCTCAACAGGGCGTAATTCGACGTTGGCACACGTCAGGTATCATCTTTATAACACTAGCGACGCTGAACTCGTCGTTCTAGCATTTTATACTTGAGGTTTTAAGGACATAATATTAACTTTCATGATTCAGGTACTGTGTCAGTCCATGCTCAGCGCCTCTGCGCCGAATCATCTTGCTTTCGCTTGTCAAGCCTTGGATACTCACGTGTGACAACCTCTCCCGCACGCCCTCGATCGATCGTTGCTAGATACCCGTCTTTTCCTGTCGACCTCACGCCCCGGTTGATTAGCTGCTGCGTCGCACTTAAGCTCGAAGTCAATCAGTACGCGCCATTTCATTGATTTGCTGCAGGTGACGGAGGCTGGCCTCAATCCGTCTGGACACAGACCTCAATGTGGTGACTCCGGCCAGCCATCACATCGGACCTTGCCTTCTTGCGGCTGGCCCTGGGCTCCGACATTCAAAACTTTCTCACTATTCTTTAGTCAATCTGTACAGAATGCACTCTTCCCACCACAGATCAGCCGATAGGGTTAACCTTACCTCGATAGACACGTCCTGGAGGCAAGAAATCTCAACAGCGAATACTGACTGACAGGACTTGTCTGAAGACACAGTTGGTGGATAACGCTTGGCAGAGCCCTTTGTAGAGCTCTTCTAACGCAATAAAACGCTGGTGCGACCTAGTTCCTCCCCCCCCTCAATTTTTGATTTGGGAACCCTTTGTTTTGTCGACGCACCAACCTTAACAACTGGTGGCCTCGAAGGAACACCAATCTTCTTCCAACGCTACGATTTATTTAAGTGTTGACCATGTAAAACTTTCCACCAGATGTTCAACGTATCTTGGCGCCTAATGCTGGCTGCCTTCCTGCCGCTTAACCCATCCAAATGGCCGAAAGGTTGACAGAGAAGCATGGTTTGATCAAGCAATTACTTCCCGAACTTCTAACTCCTGCAGTTTCTCTTATGCCTCCTCTCTCACACCTGAAAATTCAGATTCTCTAACTTACCAAGCCGGTAACTTATCTTCAAGAGCAAGCAACCTCTTCATCCCGCAGTCCACCAAAGTCAACTGCTCGGAATTTCAAGCCTGCTTCTTCATCTCGCCCTGAATAAAATGCCAACTCTGGTTTTTGTCGCAGATGGTAGTGTCGACAAAAAGATGATTTCCTAAATCAGAAGTCAGGGAAGACAGAGTAGGCTTGACCAGTATTTTTGCGTGAAATGCACTTCACATAGGGTTTTGTCAAGCGCTAATTGCTAGTTGTGTCTTTGTGTAATTTATGTCTTTGTGTGTGTGCCGTTTGGGGGCTTTAAGTCCGTGACGTGTCTTTTGAGCTTACTTGCGACTTAAGCAGCGAATCGACTGAGATCGTGCGACGTACAGGGCAAAACTTAGCTCTAGCCAGTCGCTGCATCTTTCCTGGATCCTCCATCTCCAAACAGGACAAACAGGTCAGCTTGCAGGTCCTGTGGGAAAAATCTCATTGGTGTCTCTACCGCTGGTCATACCTTTGTGGCGATATTCAACAGTACTTGGTCTTACGCAGTTATATATGCTGCAGTGTATGCTTCCCCGTAAGGTTACGACATTGTGCTACCAGAGCATAATAAAAGCCGACTAAGGTTACAGTCACGTGTTCACCTTCTCTTTGTCATAACTGGCTACCCTTCAGCCTATTACGTTTAAGCCACGCCAGACTTCTCTCAAGGCCGGTCACAAAGGACCTTATTTCGGTGACTGCCTACGCCCATGCACACCTGGACCCGGCGACCTCACTGCCGGAGTGCGACTCTTGACTCGCTCCACTCATGTCTGATGGCACTTTTTCGACAGTCAATTACTCATACTTCACTTCTTGTGCACTTAATAAATATATTGCTAACGCTTTGGCCTCCCACTTCTTACCTTCTTATTTACTAGTTTATAACCGTTGGGATAGGTCCATCTTCTATAACGCGATCGGACTGCTTCTTATCCTACACCATTGACCTCGATGTTCTCTATCCTACACCTTCGGCGATTGCAACACCTGCAGTGGCAAACATTTCCTGATTGGTACTGGTGCTCAGTTAAGTGTCTTCCCTCCCTCAGCGGCTGAACGTTGGTGTGTCAACCCTGGCTTATTCCTTTAGGCCGTAAACACCTCCTTTATTGCCACCTTCGGTACTTGCTCATCTGACATTGGCTTCCGGTGTCCCTTCCCTTGGGTCTTTGTCGTTGCTGAAGTGCCCTGTGCCATTTTTGGTGCAAACATTCTTGCCGCCTGCAAACTTGTGGTCGTGTGGTGACCTTTTATTCTAAGCCATGCTTTTCTCACATGCCTGTGGGGCATGACCTGAATGTCTAGCTTTCTTGCCTAACAGTGCGTGCGCGCTAGACGATATTAAACCTCCGATTAAAGTCAAGTATTTGTCTGGCCAACTGGCCAACCACCTCCCAAGTTCAAGGGCGAAAGCCTTTTTCCCTTAGTAAAGTGACTTAAGAGGACGTTAAGGTAATGACTGCCTATTCTCAGACACTCACGGAGCAGGCAACCTACTGCCTGTTTCAGACTTCCAGACCCAGCGACTACACCGACCGGAATGTAACTCTGGACTCCGGCCCACTCATGGCTGGAGTGCATTCGTCTGGGAGTCACTTATCCATTACTTATATTCTATTTATTCAGCACTTCATTAAATTATTCATGACACACTGGCCTTCTTTAAAGGAACGTTTTCCAGGCGCAAATATAAAGATAGCAATAACAGCAAGGTTTATTGGATCCATGGCATTTCGAGAGAGAGAGAGAGGGAGGCAGCAACTGAAGAGCTCTCTCGAACTGCTACGTATCCGCTAAATTTTGCTGTTATTGCTATCTCTAAACTCTGGCCTTCCACGCCTTATCCTATTTGCTATTTTTATAACCTTTGGGATACGTTCTATCGTCTATTATCTGTTTGGACTACTTTGTATCCCACAGTCGTCTGCTATTGCTCCTGTCCGCGATACCAAGCCACAAGCCTCTCTGTTTTAGGTATACTTTCGACATAATTGTCCCACAAATTCACCGTCTGATCCAGAGAGTCCATTTCAGCAGCTTTTTTCTAAATTGCTGTTCAATAAATTGTACGTTGAAGGCTTTTGGGCCTTTAAATTTCCGGTGCTTATCCATCTAAACGTATGTGCACGACAGAAGAAACGTCGTGGAGGCGAGTAACCCTCACATCGGACACTAACCGACAGGACTTGTGTGAAGACACGGCTGGTACGATGACGAGAACCACCGGGCTTACAATATATAATTTATTCATGGTGGATGGCGCTTGAGAGAGCACACGGAAGAGCTCATTTCTCGCAGTAAGAGGTTATTGCAACCTACTCCATAGGCCCTGAATTTTGATGTGGGATCCTTTCGTTTTGTCGACACAACAACCTTGACCATCATTTAGTCATTATGAAGGAGGAAGACTAGTAAATTCAACTGCTCTGAATTTTATGGTTGTTTAATGAAGAGATGGAACGGCCCGATAAGAACGAAGGATTTAACACTGTAATTCGCTGTATAAATATAAATATACAAGCCTTCTCGGCAAACATGAAGGACGTATGTACTAATATAAATAAGTGTGTATGAGGGAAAAAGGCGGATCCTCTGAAAACCTTATTTACAGCTAAATTTGGGCAAATGATGGATATGCGATAGAGCGATATGAGCATATTATATTCATAATTTATGTCTACCACGTATACGGCCATCAAGTAAAGTTTCTTCCAGTTTTTGAAATGTCTGAACTCTTTTAGCAAGAGCAATCGGAGAAGATAATTCTCTCCAGTATTCAATCCCCCGACGGGAAATGAATTTGACCTGCATATCAAGTCTGGCATGGTGTTTATTCAGGTTGTTTTGGTGACCTCGGAGATTTGTCATGTTTGTCAATTCAAGAACATCGTCATCTAAAAAGCAAAGCCTATTTCTCTGGTGACTTTGAAGGCCATAGTCAGAGGTATCTGTCTTGCCTATAAAAAATAAGAAAATATTAGTTGTCTCGAGTCAACTCCCACGCGGTAGACATTCCAATTCGCTGACTATTTTGGTTGCTATTTCTTTAACTTTATCGAGCAGAGTGTGATCTTGCTTCACTCACGGCACCACGCCTAAACGCAGTATTCGAACACCGGCCGGATAATGGCTCAAAATACGCGACCAAAAAGCTCTAAATCAAATTCAAGGAAGGAATTCCTGATCGATCCTAGAATGCCCACAGCCCTTCTCACAATTTTGACACAGCGGGTTGATGGGTTGGCCGTGGGTGTCATGCACACATCTCGATCCTCTTACTCGTTTACTTGTTCGATTTGGTGACCTCCCGTGAATTTTACATGAAAAAGTCTTGTCATCTTTCTGTTGCTCGGCCGCAGCCAAATAACTTGACATTGGTTGAAATAAAAGTTAAGCAGCCACATATCTCACCACTTTTGCTTGTTCTGCGTATCTCCGATCTTTTAATTCAATTCCATAATTTCAGCTCATCTCCGAACATAACTTTCTGATCGGTGAATCAATCAGAGCAGCCTTTCACATAAATTAGAAACAGAATATTATCCAGAACGCTTTCTGCAGAAACCCGCTGCGAAAGGTTTCCCATTCCAATATGGGGGCCCAAGTACGAAGACAGTGACGCTTGCCTTTAAGGCAGTCAACTTACCATTTAAGTAAGTTGCCAGCCAAACCCACTTGATGCAGTTTCGCCTTTGTAGAATTCTGTATAAGGCTTTATTTAACTGCATGTAGATCGCGCACACCGAAGAACCCATGTCCAGTGAATTCGGCCAGCTTTCCATGCATATTTGAAGGTAAGTGAGACAGGCTCGACCACTTCTCTGCCTATTTAGATGCGCAGTTAGCAATTTGTTCTTTTCAGTATGCCTTATTAGTTAAGTTTTGATTATTTTCTCCTTTAGTTGGTAGCAAATTCCTATAAGACTCAGTGGTCTAAGGCTACCAGTTTCAGTTTTCTCTCCTACTTTATGAATAAAATTGATGTTACCTATCTTCCAGTCGGTCGGCAGAAGCCCCTGCTTCATCGAACTTTCGAAGACCTTTCCGAACACTTATTTAGTGTTTTTGTAGGTATGGACGATACGCCACTATCGCGCCAATTCGATCGCCGCTAAAAGGCTGTCTTACTTGTACCCTTATAGAAAGTTCGACATAGGGCCGGGGACTCGCATGTAAATACGCTTATGGTGATAAGATATTTGTGCAATATATGCGGCAGTTTCTGTTCCCTAACCAATCTGGTTCAGAGGGCAACACAGATTCGAAACCATTGGAAGTGGAGTCGGCGCAATGACTGAAGAAGCTGCACGGTTGATGAGTGTTGTTGTGATCGTATCACTGCTTATTTCAATTCTGTTTACCGATCGAAAATCAAAATGTAGATGGAACGCATGTAACAAAATAAAAGGGACATGGAATAACTGCATGTTCATTGTAATATATCATACATTTTACAGTGTGAAAGTAAATACTTTGTGTCTGTGAATAAAGCCAGCAAAACGCAAACAACTCTTCCCAGTCGCCTGCACCATCGCAAATTAAATCTACAAACCTCCAACAGCAATAGCAATATTTTGAAGGCACTTACTGGTAAACGTTAATATGGGTGTGTTCCACTAAATAGGCCGAGCTTAATTGAAAATGGGGGAATATTTCAGAATCCACCATAAAAATATAGAACTGTGGTGGTTGTACGACATCTTTTGGTCTTGCGATTGTAAGCCCTGAAGGACTAGATCAAAGGGAACTTTGAGAGGTCTGTATAGGGAATGGGAGATGATGTACGCAAACAATTTTCCATGTCAAGTTTACGAGGTTGAAGTGGACAGAAGTACGTGAAGTTTTACTGATAGACTATTCAATTTGATCATTGGTGCTTTTATATCTCTGGCGAGAACCACGTCTTGGTTGCTAGTTACCGTTTAATTTAATTCAAACATTGTCTCTTTAACGAGTCCAGTTTTTTAGGGTGGCCCACATATGATCAGAAGGTTTAGCTTGTATGCCCTGCACTTGCGGCGGAACAAGATTTTTGCACTTGTGGTAAGAAAGTGGAGTTTTGCCCAGATAGATTTTAGAATAATATCTTGAACAGACTTATTAGATAGTTGGTGTGCCATATAAGGTGCATTGTCTGGTAACGAGTCTGTTGTCTTTTGATTGAACTGTGCGTCGAGGCGGTTTTCGCCATTTGCGTCGATTGACTCCGCAGTAATGTGCGATCTTTTTTATGGTATGGCTGCTCTCCATACTGATTGGTACGGGATTTCTCCTGAAAAATGACATCTGGACATATATACATGCTTCCATAAGAATTTTGTGGATCTCGCGCATTCTCGATTTCCTTACGAATTCTGCTTTGATATCTTTTCAACTCCTGAGTTTTGAAGTAAAAAAGCCGACCGAAGAGACATTGGATGGATACTTCGGAGTGCGAATTTCCTTCTCAGCATTAACTGACCTTGTGCCTCATTCTGAAAGCCAACATTAAACAGCCCCTTTGGACTGACCCATACTTTATGTCTTTAACTAAGCCCATCTCGAAGGCAAATACAATATTTCTTACTTGTCCTCCTATAAGAGGGAGTTTAGATGTTGTAAAAATGTGGTCGAACTGATATATTTCTGTCGTATAGCACGCACACACGGGATTTCCAAATATTGGCTCATAACACTAGACTAAGACATGTCCCTATTCTTTAATCCATTAACTGGAGCAGGAAAAATATACTTTGGAGATTACTGTACGATAGATTAAATGCAGTCCATGGACGCAGTGGTGTTCAGTTTGAGTCCCTATTTACTTCTAATATCGAGCAGATACAATTTTACTTGAAATATAAGGGGGTAAGCTTTAGGGTTAAGTTATGAGTTAAGGTTTAGCTTCAGTTGGAATTAAATTGAGGGTAAGAGTTCGAATTCGGTTAAGGTTGAATTTTAAGTACACAGTAAATTTCAGTATTGTCAATGTCTTGGTATAGAATTGGGGTTTGATTTGTAAGCAAAGATTGGTTTTTATCTATAATATAATGTCTTAATTATGCCAGTTTACAGGCAATTGTAAAGAGTTGGTAATGCACCTCTTCGGCGCCTTCCAACACCTCGAAGACCGGAAAAAAACCTAAAACAAACTCCTTATGTTGCGGCCTTGATTGGTTTTTTCAGGTTTTTTGTTTTGTCAATGCGGGGCGAGATAGCGAGTTTGTTTCAAGTGAAAAATACCTGCCTTTAAAGGTATGATACAAACGGAATAAATGTACAGTTGTAAGCTGAGTTGACTCATCAGCAGGAGAAATGTTTCATATCAGTTAAGGACATTAGTTCCAGACGGAGAGGGTTGGCACAAGAACACAGTGTTCTCAGTCTTCCTTCAATGGTTGTCGGCAAAAGTTGCGCACTATCCGCTGAAGGGTAAGCAGACTGCGGGCTGTTGCTTCAGCAGCATTATCTTCAGCATTAAGCCTGGCGGAGTTCAAAGTCCACGAACGCCATCAGAGTGAAGGAGAGGTTCCACCGAGTCAGCCCCCAAAATTTGTGAAAGTTGTCCTGAATGTAGAAAACTAGTTATAGCTCTCTTAAACATAAGGTAGTTTTGATTTAGGATTGGGCTAAGAGCAACGCTTATTGTAAGGGTGATTTTCCGCGTTTGTTTTTGGTTTAACGATAGGATTATACAATGATTGATCGGCCAATTTCTGCGATTTATCCGTGCTCTAGCTATAGTACATGGTGATCTACGCATAAAAAGAGAGATTATAATTTTGAATTTTCGGTTGGAGTCTGGTTTTGGCATTGGTTCCATTCACTTTAATTGCAAGTGCATATAAAATGCTCACTGTTTTTATATTCAGCTTAACGACAAGGCTAAGATCACGAGTTGAGCAGGATTTATTGACGTCATAAAATTTTGTGACATCTAATTCCTCTGCAAACGGCCATTGCCTCTTAATATAGTAAATTAACTGTCCAATTAGAAGAGTGAAGCTTTATCTGTAAATAGGGTGGGAAACATAAGTCAAAAATGTAGGTGCATAGTGAGGGGTAGAGGAGGGGGCAGGTACTTATCAAGGCAATTTGGCTCAGGTTACAGTGAAAGCCTGCGAAGTGTAATTAAAGGGGGGGGCAAACTACGGGTCAGCAGTCGGTCATAGGGAGGGGGCGAGGGAGAAGGCGTGAGATGGGCTGGGGTGATCGATCGTTACCCTGGCAATTTGAGGCTAATCGCATGATCCAGCTGCTTACAGAATTCTGGTTTTCCTCTGCGTATCACATTGGCCTCGGCAAATTATAGGAGACGTCCGGTTGCCACCCGAAGTATTCCTTAAACGCGATCTTTTGGTCAACTGCATGGCCAGTATCCACTAAGTGCTAAGTGTTCCCCGTCTCAGGCCTATTGGGTAACATATTCCCAGGCTATACGTGATACCAGAATTACACAAGCCTGGAGTGTCATTACGGCCAATTCTATCAAAGAGCGGTTCACCGCAGTATCAGCTTGCCCAATGGCTAGTCCAACAAATTGAACCTATCAGATACAACCTTGCTACTCACACGACCAAAGGCACATTTTCGTTTAAATAAATAAATAAATTTTATATTTTAGGCCTGGAGGGCCTCGTCATTGCTAACTTAGTGCTGTGGAAAAATAAATACACAGTTGATAAATGCTGCTCTCCATGAAACAACCACATAGACAGCGGGAGCGTTTAGTAGTGTTGGTAGATAAATTCGTCATATCGTCATTTTAAAATAGTAGTCAACGCATGGTGAACTAAGAAGGAAGCAGTGAAAAAAAACTCCTACCATTTAAGCTGGGGCTGAGTTCAGCCAACCCCTGCTTAAAAAAAAACAAAACGTAGGAGAAAAAAACTGCTTCAAAAAAGTTAAGGGGTTTGGTTGAGAGGATTGATTGTAGTGCAAATGAGACAGGACTGTTGATGAGAACGAATGAGGGTGGGAAACGCTTCTTGTGATTGGAGACATCATATAATAGCAGAGGCTGTCTTTCACCATTGTTACACCGCCCGACTGGCTTCATGATCAACCATCAGGGAGATGAGACCGGAGGAGACCATCGCGGACCACAGAGTCAGGAAGATGAGGGAACGGCAGAGGTCACCTGATCATCAACGAAACGTCCGAGCTGTGACCTTGTAGACTGCGGAGTTTAGCGACGAGCTGGCGAAAATAGCAGAACCGCCACGAGCATGACTAAGGACCATGAAGCCTATCGTCAGGGTAGTAAAACGGAGAATAGAGAAAACGGCAATGATGACTGGACAGAGAAGTGGACGAAACATCGTTGTAAATATCACTGAAAGAATGAAGAAATAGACATGTATGGAAAAAATTTGATATAAACATAACAACCTCAGATACCAGGGGACCCTTTTCAAAGTCCAAAAGTTGTGTGTTTGGGAAGGAGACGGATAACAAGGACTTTATATCTTCTGAAGTTAAGTGTTTACGTAATTTGACTTTAAAACCTGCTAAGTTAGACGACAGCCTAATTTCGAGGGGAATATTATTCCAGAGGAAGGCATATTTGGAGGCAAAGAAGTGAGAATGGTTGGAAGTGGAGCTTAAGGGGGGTGCAATAATCCTGGAGGAATTACGAGTGGCATAAGGTCTATCTGCGGGAATGAGAGCATTGATTCGTGGAAGGTTAGGTGTAGAGTTAACGCGAAAGAGGAAACAGAGGCCCGCTTCGAGTCTTCTGACCCAAAGAAATGTCATGTTCGCTAACTGACATCTCTCCGTATAAGAAAGCGTGGATCGAGGAAGAGCGAATATTTTGCGAGTAAATACCCTCTGTACATTTTCAATCTTACTGCGGTCTGAAGCATTCATTAGACCAAAGAGGGGACAGCAGTATTCTAGGATGGGTAGAACATACATGCGATAAAGTTTTAACTTTATTTCCAGCAGGAAGAAATTGTGTGATATAAAACCACATATCTGTGCAGCCTTCGCAGATATTCGATCGGCATGAGGCGACAATGCTAGTTTATTTGTGTAGCTTAGACCTAAGTCTTTTATAGTGGATCGTTCTAAAATTGGAGTATTTTGAAAGACTAGGGGACGAGGAAGCTTGGCGGGACCAAAACACATAAAACTACACTTGGATGGAGAGAATTCCATCTGCCAGGTAGCACTCCAACGTGAGAGTGTAAGTAGGTCCGCATTTATTTTATCAACGCATATGCTTGCCGTGTCCTTAGAAAACGAGTATATGCATTTTAGGTCGTCTGCATAAATGAGAGTGTGTGAATTTTTTAGAACAGTCGAAATTTCGTTTATGTATAGAATGAAGAGTAATGGACCCAAGACAGTGCCTTGAAAAACGCCACTCGTGATCAGCTGAGAAGTGGAGTAACTATTACCCACTAGGACTTTCTGGCTGCGGTTAGACAAGTAGGAACCGATGAAGTCGAGGAGAGGGGGACGGATGCCAATGGCTTCCAGTTTTACCAGAAGCCGTCTGTGCGGTACCTTGTCGAAGGCTTTGCTCAGGTCAAAGTAGATAACAACCACGGATTGCTGCTCGTTACGGAGGGAAGTGACGTGGTTAAGAAAAGCTAAATGACACGTCTCGCATGATCTTCCAGGTAGAAAACCATGCTGCGAGTCACTTAAAAGCTTATTTTTTAGGCAAAAATCGAGAATTTGATTAAAAATTATCTTCTCCAGAAGTTTAGCTAGGGCCGGGGTTTTATGTACACCGCGGTAGTTATTTATTTCTGAACGAGATCCTGATTTAAAGACTGGAAGAATAATGGATGTCTTCCAAGTGTCAGGAAAGTAACCATTTAAGAGATAGACTGAAAATATATGGCTAAGTAATTTGGGAAAGGTCGACACTCTTTTGATAACTGAATTGGGGATACCATCAGTTCCGGAAGAGTGCGAGTATTTTAGACAAATTATCTGTTTACGAATTAATTCTATGGAGAAATCAATGTTTCCGAGAGTATTGTCCGAGTATGGTTGAAACGACGGGACCGGTTCAGATTCTGTCGTAAAATGCTTCGCAAAGAAGGCATTGAATAAGTCAGCCTTATCAGACTCATCTACTACAAATGTTTTGTTTTCATTGAGCAATGGGGGTATTTCAATTCCTCGTTTTGCGGAGGCCCTACGACGAAACAGTTGTGCAACCGATTTTGCAGAGTTTGACTCGCTCAGGGCGCAAGATTCCCTGTGCTGGTCACGAGCAAGACGAATCTTTGACGCTAATTCGAAGATCTCTGCGATCCTTAGATGCACAGACAGCGAACTAGTAGATCTATCTTTCAGCTGCCTCCTCAATTTCTTTAGTCTGGGCAAAAGAAAATGAGGGACGGTCGATTCTGGTGTGTAGGGTTTCGCAATTTTAGTGGGCACAAATTCCAGCATTTTAGTGGAAACGACCGACATGAGTTCAGAAAGATATGCAGCGTCGTTAATGGAGGAGAGGCTCTGCCAATCTAATGAGTCAAGAAAATTGTTGATTGAGCTAATATCTGCGAGGTCGTACGCATGATAGGTACGACTAGCACTAGCCTTTTCCGTAGAAGGAAGCGGAAGGCAACAGTGAATTAATTTGTGATCACTTTGGAAGATGTCCTGCTTAAAATCAACCAAGAGAGGGGCAATACCATTAGTGAAAATCAGATCTAGGATATGATTCTGTCTTGTTGGGGAACTAACCAGTTGAGACCAGTTAGAAAAATTAATGGTATCCAGGAAAGGCTGAAATCTAGGTGGGCAATAGTTTGAAAGCCAGTCGATTTCAGGAAAATTAAAATCTCCAGCGATAATTTTAACTTCAAAAGTGGATTCTGAAATAAACTTGAACATTTCACACAAATTTGCATCTTCTTCAGATGAAGAGTTAGGAGGATTATATATACAACCGATAATCGCCTTTTGCCGGGGCGACAGGATAATAGAGGCGAAACAGTAATTTCCAGAGAAGGACGTGCTATTTAGATAAAACGGAAAGTGCCTAAATGACGTTCTTATATACAGAAGACAACCACCACCACGCTTATTAATGCGATCGTGACGATATAAATCATAATCGTCTATGATAAGGGAGGAGTCAGAAATGATTGGATGGGTCCAAGATTCTGTTATGCATATAACATCAGGCATCATCTCAAAAGCGATAGCTCGAAGTTGAGCCATTTTATTTATAACGGACCTGGCATTAAGCACTATGACATCTAGTGTGTTTCGAGTGACAGGACTATGGCTATAGTTATTCATAAAAAAGAATTTGAGGGTGGGAAGACAAACTGTAGGCCGTTATTATTTGTGGAATAAGTACTGACGGGTATGGAGCTGTTAGCATACGGGTA
>JAYGXS010000002.1:30515076-30528782 GCA_036362985.1 Ligula intestinalis | reverse complement strand
GCACACCTGGACCCGGCGACCTCACTGCCGGAGTGCGACTCTTGACTTGCTCCGCTCATGTCTGATGGCACTTTTTCGACAGTCAATTACTCATACTTCACTTCTTGTGCACTTAATAAATATATTGCTAACGCTTTGGCCTCCCACTTCTTACCTTCTTATTTACTAGTTTATAACCGTTGGGATAGGTCCATCTTCTATAACGCGATCGGACTGCTTCTTATCCTACACCATTGACCTCGATGTTCTCTATCCTACACCTTCGACGATTGCAACACCTGCAGTGGCAAACATTTCCTGATTGGTACTGGTGCTCAGTTAAGTGTCTTCCCTCCCTCAGCGGCTGAACGTTGGTGTGTCAACCCTGGCTTATTCCTTTAGGCTGTAAACACCTCCTTTATTGCCACCTTCGGTACTTGCTCATCTGACATCGGCTTCCGGTGTCCCTTCCCTTGGGTCTGTGTCGTTGCTGAAGTGCCCTGTGCCATTTTTGGTGCAAACATTCTTGCCGCCTGCAAACTTGTGGTCGTGTGGCGACATTTTATTCTAAGCCATTCTTTTCTCACATGCCTGTGGGGCATGACCTGAATGTCTAGCTTTCTTGCCTAACAGTGTGTGCGCGCTAGACGATATTAAACCTCCGATCAAAGTCAAGTATTTGTCTGGCCAACTGGCCAACCACCTCCCAAGTTCAAGGGCGAAAGCCTTTTTCCCTTAGAAAAGTGACTTAAGAGGACCTTAAGGTAATGACTGCCTATTCTCAGACACTCACGGAGCAGGCAACCTACTGCCTGTTTCAGACTTCCAGACCCAGCGACTACACCGACCGGAATGTAACTCTGGACTCCGGCCCACTCATGGCTGGAGTGCATTCGTCTGGGAGTCACTTATTCATTACTTATATTCTATTCATTCAGCACTTCATTAAATTATACATAACACACTGGCCTTCTTTAAAGGAACGTTTTCCAGGCGCAAATATAAAGATAGCAATAACAGCAAGGTTTATTGGATCCATGGCATTTCGAGAGAGAGAGGGAGGCAGCAACTGAAGAGCTCTACGTATCCGCTAAATTTGTTGTTATTGCTATCTCTAAACTCTGGCCTTCCACGCCTTATCCTATTTGCTATTTTTATAACCGTTGGGTTACGTTCTATCGTCTATTATCTGTCTGGACTACTTTGTATCCCACAGTCGTCTGCTTTTGCTCCCGTCCGCGATACCAAGCCACAAACCTTTCTGTTTTAGGTATACCTTCGACAGAATTGTCCCACAAATTCACCGTCTTGGATCCTGATCCAGAGAGTCCATTTCAGCAGCTTTTTTCTAAATTGCTGTTCAATAAATTGAACGTTGAAGGCTATTGGGCCTTTAAATTTCCGGTGCATTTCCATCTAAACGTATGTGCACGACAGAAGAAACGTCGTGGAGGCGAGTAACCTTAACACCGGACACTAACTGACAGGACTTGTGTGAAGACACGGCTGGTACGATGACGAGACCCACCGGGCCTAAAATATATAATTTATTTATGGTGGATGGCGCTTGAGAGAGCACTTGGAAGAGCTCATTTCTCGCAGTAAGAGGTTATTGCAACCTACTCCATAGGCCCTGAATGTTGATGTGGGATCCTTTCGTTTTGTCGACACAACAACCTTGACCATCATTTAGTCATTATGAAGGAGGAAGACTAGTAAATTCAACTGCTCTGAATTTTGTGGTTATTTAATGAAGAGATGGAACGGCCCGATAAGAACGAAGGATTTAACACTATTATTCGCTGTATAAATATATAAGCCTTCCCGGCAAAAATGAAGGACATATGTACTAATATAAATAAGTGTGTATGAGGGAAAAAGGCGGATCCTCTGAAAACCTTATTTACAGCTTAATTTGGGCAAATGATGGATATGCGATAGAGCGATATAAGCATATTATATTCATAATTTATGTCTACCACGTATACGGCCATCAAGTAAAGTTTCCTCCAGTTTTTGAAATGTCTGAACTCTTTTAGCAAGAGCAATCGGAGATGATAATTCTCTCCAGTATTCAATCCCCCGACGGGAAATGAATTTGACCTGCATATCAAGTCTGGCATGGTGTTTATTCAGGTTGTTTTGGTGACCTCGGAGATTTGTCATGTTTGTCCATTCAAGAACATCGTCATCTAAAAAGCACAGCCTATTTCTCTGGTGACTTTGAAGGCCATAGTCAGAGGTATCTGTCTTACCTATAAAAAATACGAAAATATTAGTTTTCTCGAGTCAACTCCCACGCGGTAGACATTCCAATCCGCTGACTATTTTGGTTGCTATTTCTTGAACTTTATCGAGCAGAGTGTAATCTTGCTTCACTTACGGCACCACGTCTAAACGCAGTATTCGAACACCGGCCGGATAATGGCTCAAAATACGCGACCAAAAAGCTCTAAATCAAATTCAAGGAAGGAATTCCTGATTGATCCTAGAATGCCCACAGCCCTTCTCACAATTTTGACACAGCGGGTTGATGGGTTGGCAATGGGTGTCATGCACACATCTCGATCCCCTTACTCGTTTACTCGTTCGATTTGGTGACCTCCCATGAATTTTACATGAAAAAGTCTTGTCATCTTTCTGTTGCTCGGCCGCAGCCAAATAACTTGACATTGGTTGAAATAAAGGTTAAGCAGCCACATATCTCACCAGTTTTGCATGTTCTGTGTATCTCCGATCTTTTAATTCAATTCCATAATTTCAGCTTATCTCCGAACATTACTTTCTGATAGGTGAATCAATCAGGGCAGCCTTTCACATAAATTAGAAAAAGAATATGATCCAGAACGCTTTCTACGGAAACCCGCTGCGAAAGATTTCCCATTCCAATATGGGGGCCCAAGTACAAAGACACTGACGCTTGCCTTTAAGGCAGTCAACTTACAATTTAAGTAAGTTGCCAGCCAAACCCACTTGATGCAGTTTTGCCTATGTAGAATTCTGTATAAGGCTTTATTAAACTGAATGTAGATCGCGCACACCGAAGAAACCATGTCCAGTGAATCCAGCCAGCTTTCCGTGCATATTTGCAGGTAAGTGAGACAGGCTCGACCACTTCTCTGCCTATTTAGATGCGCAGTTAGCAATTTGTTCTTTTCAGTATGCCTTATTAGTTAAGTTTTGATTATTTTCTCCTATAGTTGGTAGCAAATTCCTATAAGACTCACTGGTCTAAGGCTACCAGGTTCAGTTTTCTCTCCTACTTTATGAATAAAATTGATGTTAGCTATCTTCCAGTCGGTCGGCAGAAGCCCCTGCTTCATCGAACTTTCGAAGACCTTTCCGAACACTTATTTAGTGCTTTTGTAGGTATGGACGATACGCCACTATCGCGCCAATTCGATCGCCGCTAAAACGCTGTCTTACTTGTACCCTTATAGCAAGTTCGACATAGGGCCGGGGACTCGCATGTAAATACGCTTATGGTGATAAGATATTTGTGCAATATATGCGGCAGTTTCTGTTCCCTAACCAATCTGGTTCAGAGGGCAACACAGATTCGAAACCATTGGAAGTGGAGTCAGCGCAATGTCTGAAGAAGCTGCACGGTTGATGAGTGTTGTTGTGATCGAATCACTGCTTATTTCCATTCTGTTAATCGATCGAAAATCAAAATGTAGATGGAACGCATGTAACAAAATAAAAGGGACATGCAATAACTGCATGTTCATTGTAATGTATCATACATTTTACAGTGTGAAAGCAATTCAGGAAATTAAATACTTTTTGTCTGTGAATAAAGCCAGCAAAACGCAAACAACTCTTCCCAGTCGCCTGCACCATCGCAAATTAAATCTACAAACCTCCAACAGCAATAGCAATATTTTGAAGGCACTTACTGGTAAACGTTCATATGGGTGTGTTCCACTAAATAGGCCGAGCTTAATTGAAAATCGGGGAATATTTCAGAATCCACCATAAAAATATAGAACTGTGGTGGCTGTACGACAGCTTTTGGTCTTGCAATTGTAAGCCCTGAAGGACTAGATCAAAGGGAACTTGGAGAGGTCTGTATAGGGAATGGGAGATGATATACGCAAACAATTTTCCGTGTCAAGTTTACGAGGTTTAAGTGGACAGAAGTACGCGAATTTTTACTGATAGACTATTCAATTTGATCATTGGTGCTTTTATATCTCTGGCGAGAACCACGTCTTGGTTGCTAGTTACCGTTTAATTTAATTCAAACATTGTCTCTTTAACGAGTCCAGTTTTTTCGGGTGGCTTACATATGATCAGAAGGTTTAGCTTGTATGCCCTGCACTTGCGGCGGAACAAGATTTGTGCACTTGTGGTAAGAAAGCGGAGTTTTGCCCAGATAGATTTTAGAATAATATCTTGAGCAGACTTTTTAGATAGTTGGTGGGCCATATAAGGTGCATTGTCTGGTAACGAGTCTGTTGTCTTTTGATTAAACTGTGCGTCGAGGCGGTTTTCGCCATTTGCGCTGATTGACTCCGCAGTAATGTGCGATCTTTTTTATGATATGGCTGCTCTCCATACTGATTGGTACGGGATTTCTCCTGAAAAATGATATCTGGACATATATAAATGCTTCCATAAGAATTTTGTGGATCTCGCGCATTCTTGATTTCCTTACGAATTCTGCTTTGATGTCTTTTCAACGCCTTAGTTTTGAAGTGAAAAAGCCGACCGAAGAGACATTGGATGGATAATTTGGAGTGCGAATTTCCTTCTCAGCATTAACTGACCTTGTGCCTCATTCTGAAAGACAAGATTAAACAGCCCCTTTGGACTGACCCATACTTTATGTGTTTAGCTAAGCCCATCTCGAAGGTAAATACAATATTTCTTACTTGTCCTCCTATAAGAGGGAGTTTAGATACTGTAAAAATGTGGTCGAAATGATATATTTCTGTCGTATAGCACGCACACACGAGATTTCCAAATATTGGCTCATAACACTAGACTAAGACATGTCCCTATTCTTTAATCCATTAACTGGAGCAGGAAGAATATACTTTGGAGATTACTGTACGATAAATTAAATGCAGTCCATGGACGCAGTGGTGTTCAGTTTGAGTCCCTGTTTACTTCTAATATCAAGCACATACAATTTTACTTGAAATATAAGGGGGTTAGCTTTAGGGTTAAGTTATGAGTTAAGGTTTAGCTTCAGTTGGAATTAAATTGAGGGTAAGAGTTCGAATTCGGATAAGTTGAATTTTAAGTACACAGTAAATTTCCGTGTTGTCAATGTCTTGGTATAGAATTGGGGTTTGATTTGTACGCAAAGATTGGTTTTTATCTATAATATAATGTGTTAATTATGCCAGTTTACAGGCAATTGTAAAGAGTTGGTAATGCACCTCTTCGGCGCCTTCCAACACCTCGAAGACCAGAAAAAACCTAAAACAAACTCCTTATGTTGCAGCCTTGATTGGTTTTGTTTCAGGTTTTTTGTTTTGTCAGTGGTGGGCGAGATAGGGAGTTTGTTTCAAGTGAAAAAACCTGCCTTCAAAGGTATGATACAAAAAGAATAAATGTACAGTTATAAGCTGCGTTGACTCATCAGCAGGAGAAATGTTTCATATCGTTTAAGGACATTAGTTCCAGACGGAGAGGGTTGGCACAAGAACACAGTGTTCTCAGTATTCCTTCAATGGTTGTCGGCAAAAGTTGCGCACTATCGGGTGAAGGGTAAGCAGACTGCGGGCTGTTGCTTCAGCAGCATTATCTTCAGCATTAAGCCTGGCGGAGTTCAAAGTCTACGAACGCCATCAGAGTGAAGGAGAGATTCCACCGAGTCAGCCCCCAAAATTCGTGAAAGTTGTCCTGAATGTAGAAAACTAGTTATAGCTCTCTTAAACATAACGTAGTTTTGCTCTAGGATTGGGCTAAGAGCTACGCTTATTGTAAGGGTGATTTTCCGCGTTTGTTTTTGGTTTAACGATAGGATTATACAATGATTGATCGGCCAATTTCTGCGATTTATCCGTGCTCTAGCTATAGTACATGGTGATCTAGGCATAAAAAGAGAGATTATAATTTTGAATTTTCGGTTTGAGTTTGGTTTTGGCATTGGTTCCATTCACATTAACTGCAAGTGCATATAAAATGCTCACTGTTTTTATATTCAGCTTAACGACAAGGCTAAGCTCACGAGTTGAGCAGGATTTATTGACGTCATAAAATTTTGTGACATCTGATTCCTCTCCAAACGGCCATTGCCTCTTAATATAGTAAATTAACTGTCCAATCAGAAGAGTGAAGCTTTATCTGTAAATAGGTTGGGAAACATAGGTCAAAAATGTAGGTGCATAGTGAGGGGTAGAGGAGGGGGCAGGTACTTATCAAGGCAATTTGGTTCAGGTTACAGTGAAAGCCTACGAAGTGTAATTAAAGGGGGGGGGGGCAAACTACGGGTCAGCAGTCGGTCATATTGGGGGGGGCGAGGGAGAAGGCGTGAGAGGGTCTGGGGTGATCGATCGTTACCCTGGCAATTTGAGGCTAATCGCATGATCCAGCTGCTCACAGAGTTCTGGATTTCCTCTGCGTATCGCAGTGGCCTCGGCAAATTATAGGAGACGTCCGGTTGCCACCCGAAGTATTCCTTAAACGCGATCTTTTGGTCATATGTATGGCCAGTATCCACTAAGTGCTTAGTGTTTCCCGTCTCAGGCCTATTGGGTCAAATATTCCCAGGCTATACGTGATACCAGAATTACACAAGCCTGGAGTGTCATTACGGCCAATTCTATCAAAGAGCGGTTCACCGCAGTATCAGCTTGCCCAATGGCTTGTTCAACAAATTGAACCTATCAGATACAACCTTACTACTCACACGACCAAAGACACATTTTCGTTTGTGGACGAGCTGAAGAACCAAAGTTGATGTAATAAGCACATAATGTCACTCGACGAAACCATTGACATAATTTGTGAGCATGCGGCTGAAACATGTTTGGAAGCAAGCCAACTACAGGAACTATTACAGATATGCACGAAGAATGTGCAGTTCCTCTTCAATGGATAGCTGTATCGACAGATCGAGAGTGTAGGTATGGGCAGCCCACTATGACCAGTCCTACTGGATATTTTCATTTCGAACCTTGAATAAAAAGTGGCCAAACACATAGAGAAGACTGCTTTTTATCGACGATACGTGGATGACATTTGTGTCATAGTCAAAAACCCTAAAGAAGGAGAACCGCTACTCAAAGCCAGGAACGAAACACATGTAAAGATCAAATTTAGGATTGAGCATGGTAAGGACGACACACTGACTTTCCTAGACGTGTTTCTACGCAGGTGGGCAGATGGTTCCATTCAAAGGTCCATCTACCGGAAAACCACATGGAAAGGGCAATCCATGCACTTTCTCAATTTCGTTCCAATGCAGAGGAAACGAATCTTGGTATTTTGCCCTTTCCATAGAGCTGCTATAATCTGTTCTACGGATACGATCAATGAAGAGATGTGTTTTCTCAAGAATGTGTTTCTTAGAAATGGCTATCCTAAGAAATTCATTGGCAAGTATAGCAAACGCAGACAACAAACTTCTACTGAAATAGCCGTGGCAACAATGTCAGTGAGCATCTTTCTCCCCTTCGAGGGTGATAATGTGTCCAGCATGAGAAAGCGAAGGCTTAGATGCAGGATTGAAACACCTAACCCCGCCTCCAAATTGTTGTACATAAGCAAAACAAAGGCTTTTCCAGTAAGACCAACCTAAGACCTTCTGCCGGTGCATTCCACCTCAAGCTGCGTTTACGAGTTTACATGTACTTGCGGATGCAAATGCATCGGGCACACGCAAAAGCAGTTGGCAAAATGGTCAGCTGACCATATTCCGAAAGGGTTGGTCAGGGCGGTAAATAAAATACCTAAGAGCTCGACCACTAAGCACCTAGTTGATACTGGCCATACATTTGACCAAAAGACCGCGTTTAAGGAAGTACTACGGGCGGCAACCGGACGTCTCCTACGATTAGCCGGGGCCACTGCGATAAGCAGAGGAAAACCAGAACTCTGTAAGCAGCTGGATCATATGATCAACCTCGCCTTGCCATGGAAACGATCGATCACCCCAGACCCCCTCACCCCTCTCCCTCCCCCCCCCCCCCCCCCACTATGACCGACTGCTGACCCGTAGTTTGCCCCCCCTTTAATTACACTTCGTAGGCTTTCACTGTAACCTGAACCAAGTTGCCTTGATAATTACCTGCCCCCTCCTCTACCCCTCACCATGCACCTACATTTTTGACTTATGTTACCTACCCTATTTACAGATAAAGCTTCACCCTTCTAATTGGACAGTTAATTGACTATATTAAGAGGCAATGGCTGTTTGCAGATGAATAAGAGGTCACGACATTTTATGCCTCAATAAATCCTGCTCAGCTCGTGATCTTCGCCTTGTTCAACATTCTTCTGGGAAATTATTTTACCAATATTCGGTTTTAGTCTTCCTACACAAGAAACCAGTGCTGTGCAATCCGCCAGGCGCAGTTTAAACAGCTTTTTGGTGCTCCTTAATCAAGTCTAACTACGCTTTAACGTTTTTCACAATGTTTGCAAATGGCTTCTCTTTAACCCACCATTTAAAAATATATTTAGATTTCCTTTTCCAAAGCTATCATATGGATGGCAAATGTTGGTCAAATACGTTTCAAAAAGCTAGTTGGCGTTCGTGGAAGAGATCATTTACAAAATGATGTCTTTTTTTCCTGCTCGTCAGGAACTCCTGAAGTAAATGTCATTTTCTTCGGTGGGGACATTCAGGCAGGTTTATATTTTAAAGTTTGTTGCAGTTATTTATATTCATTATCACACTGATAGCGTAATGATTGTTTTGTCTTGTAATATTCTAATATAGTAGAATATACTAGCTTGAGATTAGAACATATGTGTACACCGATCATATGCAGGGCACACCTGCCCTGGTATTTAATGCCTTTCAGCTGTCCCAATGTTTCTGCCGGTAATGCCTAAAATAACTGTGTTAATGAAGCATAGTAAACAAAAGCATGTCTTCGCAGTTTAACATTTTTTCCTTGGAGTATCAGTGACGTCGAGAGGAACTTATTTTTCTGTTCCGCTTGGTTGTGCTCAAACACTACCCAGAGTTGGATTGGATCATTATTCGAAATTACGACGCTCGCAGCCGAGGCCACTCCTTCCGCCTAGTCCAGCAACGTTCAGACCATCTGCCTCAGAATTACCGGTTTTCCCGTCGGTTAATCAAAAACTGGAACTCCCTGAGTGAGAATATTGTCCAAGCAATGTCGGTTCCCAGTTTCTAAAGACGCCTTGATGCCTTTTCTTCTAATGGCCGTAGATGAAAACATCTACTCAACCAGTCAGCGGTTCCCACTCTCTTTCGAGGACCGCCGACCTGTTTAAGTTTATTTTTCTGTCTTGAACTATCTGTGAAGGAACTCCTCCGGTACTTGGGCATCTTGTCTTAAATATATCGAAATTGAATATGTGCAAAGTCATGTGGCAGACGGTTGTGTGACTCACATCCTCGCATGGCAGCTGAAAGGTATTAAATACCAGGGCAGGTGTGCTCTGCATATGATCGGTGTACACATGTGTTCTAATCTATATCCCGAGAAACAACCGGCAAAACATCGAGCCCGATAGCTCAGGGGTTAGGGCGTTCGCCCCTGACCAGGCGTGGGTTCAAATCTCGGGTGTGGCAGCGATTTCCGCGACTACACTGGAGTTGGGTATCTGCATCTGATGAGACCTTATAAGGTCGAAATACGTATCATGCAAGTCCCAATGTTTCTGCCGGTAATGCCTAATATACTAGCTTGACTCCGTGGGGCTCTCTCGAATGCATGCATGAATTATTTGTCTCCCATTTGTGGTTATGTCTCCCCTGTGATTTGCCTAACCCTGGTGTTTAATGTTCTTTCTTGTTTTATAATCTGCGCAAGTTCCCTATGTGCACAGGCGACTGGAATAAACGGGTGTAAACGAGGATTACCCCGTCCTTAACGTGGATGAAAATTGTGATTAAACTTATTATATTGAGAGAACGCATTTATAGAAATCTACTTTTTTATCAATAAATTATCAATAACTTTATTCTTTTACATAAGTATCAATTTGGAAGCTTAAAAATGAGGAAAAGGTGGCGTCTCGCTGCGCAAACGCTTTTCCGGCTGGCGGGTGACGGTTTGAAATCCCCGTCAGTAGCTCATTGACGGGGATTAAAATTCTGACGTATGTACATGTTCTGCGTTTTTATCAATTGCACATTCGGCCCTTTTATAGTGCCCCTACCAGTGTAAATATTCGGATTTTTTTGTCTTATTTATGGTATATTAAGCTATTGTCTTCGAGTTTGTTTTGGCTTTAAACGTGACAGTGATAAAATGACCGGAATCGATTCAAATTACATTGCTTTGTGTAGTTTACGGACTGTCCCTACTTTGATTGGACTTCAGACTATGGTGACAGCCGTTGTCAATTATTTGTTTGCCCATACGTGTTAATTTTTTGTTTGTTCCTTTTTGCGGACTCCCTGTTTTTAATGATGGTAAAGAATGCTTCAGCCTAAAAGTAGCTTTAAAATAATGATCATCGAGGCTTCAGTTAATCCTCTCACTTGGTCCTTAGTGTAGAGTTGTTTCTCGAGAATCATGTTGCTTTCCTTCTCGTCTGCCCAGGAAACCTCTCAACTGAAACCGAGATAAATCTATTATAGCGCATGCTATATAAAGGTCTTAGTCGTTGAATTCCACTAGTTCATAATGGGGAACGTAAAATAAAGCCTATCCTAAAAACGACGTTCTGCAAGTTCCTTACTATTGACATGAATAACAAATATTTGTTCCTTAGCGGTACTCAATTATAAAATAAATCGCTCCTCCGAAAAAAGAGTCTGGTAGCAACGATTCCTTAGTGAGCCCTTTATATCTTCTCTCTTCCTTGGGTTATTAAAGTTGATAAAAGGACGCGTCGGTCACTGTCTCAATTTTTTTCTCCAGTCTTCCTACCTCCGCGCAGAAAAGCTGCTCAGTGCATACTTTACTCACAATATGAATTGTGAAACCTTTTATGCATGAAAACTCGAAAGCATGGCCAAAAAGGTCTCTCGTGTAAGTACTTAGAACGTTCATGAATAACGAATCACCAGCCCCTTTCCCTCAAGAGCGGAGAAACGTATGGTCCTCCTGGCAAGTCTTGTCCTAGCGATCACATATGCTTATTATCAGATACTTCCTGTAGCTTTCATATTCGCTTATATTGGCAATTTCAACTGTCTCAGAGTGAAAATTTTCTCAAACTACCAGAATATGTAGTTTACCTTACCTGTTCGCAGGGTGTTGTTAGACTTTCAAAGCTCCATGTGAACAGATCTTAGTAGCTAAATCACCAGAAAGGTCCGCGTGTATAGGGGGCCTCTTCGGAAATGTTTTTCCCTCCGCTCTGAATACAGGGTTTCCCGATTTACATATAAGATAAAACTGACAATTATCGTTTACCACTATCCTACAGTGATCTTCCGATTGGCGAACACTAACTTTGTTTCCGGTGACCCAGCCCACTCACGTTGTGACAGCATAGCAACTTTATATCTAGACGTCAAATAGGTATTTTTAGGTGGTTTAGACACAGTCTGTGCTGCTTGCGTATAGTTCGCACCAAACCTCATGGAACATTCATGGAGTTCGTAAGATTTGCTCTCAAATATCAAAGGTCAGTTGATTGAGGCCTCAATGCCGGTAAGCATGATAAATGAAAATTAAACACTACCCCACTAAACTTTCCCAAGTCAGCTGAAAGAGTAGGTCCACAAAGTCCATCAAGACATGCAACAGTATTCGGTTTTACCGTTGGAACAAGAGATGTGATTAGAGGCCGTCGGATCGTCACGAGTGTAGAAGCCTTGTGTGCTTATTGTTGAATTCTTCCAGGTCAGGTATGATTACGGCTTTTCGAGGATCTTCTTTATTGGCATTCCCCAAATACCCTTTCCATTTACCATTGTGGCAGTTCTTGGTGATTGTCATTAAGTGGACAAAAGTTTGCCCAGCGGTTTTGACTACTTCCACCGTATAATTAAACAAACTGAAGGCAAACGCGCTGGCTTGCGCGTGGATTAGTTTTAAGATATGGTAAACTTTCGCTGCATCCACCGCACTCTCCTTCACCCCTTGTGTCAGATGTCCGGACAGAGTCAAGAAGGACCGGAGGTAGGATAAGGTGCAGGTGACTGGCACGACCAAAGCCGTTCCTATGCGTGCCATCTCGCCCTCATGTTCGACATTTTTTCTGGGAGTATAACCCGAATAACGCATGCCGTGCCCTGATCTGGTGCACCCACCACGCGGCCTGCTTAGAGGGTCACAATTGAGTGCACAATAGGGCAAACACATTCAGAGTAACTCCACAAGACTGATGTTCTACACAGCACGGTTTCCTCTAGCTAGTCAATCATGGTCGGGTCTTTGCAGATTTTCAATAGCCTTTGTCCTTTTCTAACCATTCTTTGTCATTTACTGGAAAGTATGCACTGTTTTCCTCAATTCTAGAATGAGACCCAAATGATGGAGAAGCACCGTGATAACCGACACTATGTGAAGTGGAGTCTTGACGCAACATCAGAGCTTCTCATCAGACGTGCCTCGACCCTATTTTCGAACGGCAAAGGTGTGCATCTATGGGTCATACGAGCCTCTCGATGGATTCTGCAGACCTTTGCATGCTACGATAACTTCGTCCAGGTTTCAGAGACTGGCTTGCCAAATTTCTCTGGTGTTCATGGTTTTGGTCGTGCGACAGCCTGGTGTCATCTTGACAATTTACTCCGTAATGCGGTCTTGGCTATCAACGAGGAGTGCCCAGACGTACATGCGACTGCTGATTTACCTTGTTGTATAGTTGGATTCAGCAAGGGCTCCTGTGTTACCACGCAGCTTCTATATGAATTAGGAGTTTTTGCTGATCTCCCTGTCTTCCTTTCAATCCCGCTTGTTACACGAACGTTCTCTCTTGTTTGGCTGGATGCTGGTCACAATGGACAAAGCCATCTTTGGCCTACGTCAACACACAACCTGTCTCGCCTGCCCTTTTTGCAAAAACTCCCCAAAATCTACGCTTTTGCTACGCCCTATGAGGTACCACCCTCTCATTTAATTGCTTCTATAACGATTGCCACTACTAGCGACTTATTTCCTCATTGTAACTACTGCCACTCCTGTTAGGCCTACTGCCCCTCTCCTTTGATCCCACTAAGACTACTATTATTAACTGTTGTTTTTTAGTGCTGCTACTACTACTACCTACAACCAAACAGTAGTAATGCGTGTGTCTTGTTTTAGTTATGCGATCGAAATCGGCCCTGGAATCGGCGGGATTTCATTGCTTTCCAACGTCTTCTGAAGCTCAATAAGCTACCTCACCACGTTGACACAATGTTTAAAGGAGAACACTGGGATTTCGAAGCATTCGACTGTGATCAAGAGGAGCTTGGCGCCACCCTCGACACTCATTTTGAAATTTTGAGCACTTTTCCTATTGACCTTTGTGTTTCCCCTCCTGCATTTATGCGTCAGCTAGGCAGCTAACATGCAACATTTATCTTGTTCGACTATAATCGTGTCGCCTTCCTAAAATTTTAATTTTCTCGCCGACAGAGTGCTTAACTTTCTCCTTCTGCCAAAACGTGAACTCCCGCCTTTGTGAAC
>JAYGXS010000002.1:30418976-30508968 GCA_036362985.1 Ligula intestinalis | reverse complement strand
TCCATATGAGCGAAAAGTTGAGCGGGTAATATCGATCCAAGTGTGATAAAACTCATGGCGTGAAGTGGGCGTTTGTAGCTTAGCGGTAGAGCATTAGCCTCCGGCAAAGGCTTTCTCTGATGCGCGGGTTCAAATCCCGCCGAACGCCTAGAGTTTTTCACACTTGGGTCAACTCAAATCAAGTTGCTACTTTTATTTCTGATAATGGCTTCCTGTACGAGGCCGAAAGTTCAGATGAATAAATGACTGATTCCGGTGAGTAAACACTCCCTTCTTACATTTCTTGCCAATTATCTAATCAAATTCCCGACTTAAGTTGTACACCGTATGCGTTTCGTCTGGACGCGTTACATAGTTTACTGTAATGCACGGCGTACTAGACAATGGCAGGGGGCAAGGTAGCACAGCCCTATGTCAATCTTATTCAGACGAAACCAGTTAGGCTTATATTGGGCCCCTGCGCGAAGCGGTTAACCCACATTTTCGTCTATATCTACATATCTCGACATACCGATATACGGGGTACATTGCCGTCGATATTGCCTGTTATTAGGGTTATGGATAGCAGTTGTGTCTACCATAGCTGACGATGGACGCTTGTACGAGTTCTAAACCTCAGAATAATAAATATAATTTCCGTGCTCGACCAGTCTTCTTCCTTACTCGTGCAGTCATCTGGAACTCGAACATTGGAATCCCCACACTAGGGGTACGAAATAACCGTCTCTTTATCCTTAAACTTCAAATACAATTCCACCGCTCAAGGGAGCAGTTTGGTACTGCGTGTTGGAAATGCTCGAGGAAATAGTTAACGATGGTAAGTGCACAATCAAAATTAATAAATTAGCCAGGCTGCTCCTCGAGACGTTTATAATTTATAAAGTGCTATGCACATTCATCAAGGTCCAGGATTGCTGTTGCCAGTAAGGTTGCATAGACAAGAGCAATGGAGAAGCTGGTTGACCCGCAGAAGTACCATCCAAAAGGCAAGCAATCCATTAGTCGCCTCATCTTTGAGCACTAATTCAGATAGCAATGTCTGTGTCATCTATTTTGCCTTAGTGAAAGAGTTCATCGCTGGATGGCCTTGACGACTTATCCTCTTAGAATTCCATGGAGGTAGACGAACTCGCAACGCGACCGAAGGGTGCAGGCGTAAGTGGCGTATTGCACGAGGGAGTCTTGCAGGTTTGGGAGTCCAGTATGTCATGAAAGCTGACGTAAAAAATAATAATTTACTCAGAAAATACGAACAGTTGCTATTGTTTGGTTTCGAGAAGGAAAAAGAAAAAGAAAAACTAGAGTGACGATCCCCGACCTATTGTTTGTCATCAATCACGACCTGGGAACGATTTTCACATTCCAGATGTGTGCATAGAAGTAAACCAGTAGAAGACAGTTTCTCTATTTTCGTAGCAACTATCCAGTGTCCTCACACAGACAAAGCTGTGTGAGGACACTGTTCAAACGAATCCAGGCACACTGCAGCAACCGGGGAGTAAAAGCACGCGAGACCCAATATCTCCGCCGCCAGCTTTTGCGGAACGGCTATCTGAAGCCAATGCCTACGTGTCCGCCCCGGAGGAACCAACCAGACCCGGCTTATACGGTATAGCATGCGCTGTCATACAGCATGTATGCGTCGGAGGCGACTGAATGCATTGTTGAGGAACAAGGTGTAAGAATTGCACATCGGCCAAAACCTACCATGCGCAGTAGAATCATTAAAGTCAAACGGTTGGGTGCAGGGTATCGCATCCCTTGCCTAAACTCTCCTCGATGCTACACAGGATATACTGGACGCGTGCTTGGATCGCACATGCGCGACCATGAGTTGACGAAGAATAGCACGTTGGTGCCCTCAACTACAAAACAGCCCGAGTCTAACTTCACAGCCAAGAAGATAATCGCCCATGCCAGAATCAAAATAAGACAGGAATTGATTGAAACCAGGGCCTCCGATGAGGAATCAGTCAATTGATTTATGGGTCTGGCGCCGGCATACAGAGTCCTACGCAGTCATTTCCGTGCAAGCGCTACTGGTGTTTAATTGTTCCAGCCCCTATAACTGTTGCTTGTTTTTTGTTGCCACTTTTATCACTGACGATGGCCGCCAGTTCGAGTTCAAAAACTTAGCTTAATAGGGCCATCATTCCGGCGACCAAAGAGCCTTCTTTTTCTTCATTGTTATCAGCCAACCACACACAAGGAGAAAATGCAAGCACTGAAACAGGTAGTTTTGTCAGCCTAACGTTTCGGATTCTCGTTCCAATCCATTATCAGAGACAATAGAGGCAACAGAGGCATAGTTCTTTCAGCCCGAAGTGGCCACGAAAAAAAAATGCGTACTAAGAAATGCATATTTTGCAATCACCACATTGGGCATTAATTGATACACTGAGGACTTGGCAGTCCGCATCCATTCAAACTTCCACGAAATGTTTACTAAACCTGATATGATTCCTGGTACGGTGTTCGTGAAAAAAGTGGATCGGATGTAAAGTCTGCGAACTGACGTTCTTTGATGACTTTCGTACAGACAAATTGAACAGACGCCTTCGCACAGACCTAGACACAAAAACGCTGACGGGGCACCTCCTCTCCACTACCTTAAGCTGCTTACAGTCAAAAGTCCTGCTTCATCATCCAAGTAGAAGTGTGGGGTGCATGCATCCGACTATCACCTCTATCGATAACACTGGCTGAAATTTCTTGCCAGTCGAGCTGCATTAAAAACGTGAACGACTATGGCATTAACGGCAAAGACAGCGAGGACTGAATTGGCCATTTCTGGTTCATGATCCGCCATCAGTCAGTCATACGCAATCCCAAGTGGTGCACCGTCCGAGGCTCAAATCCGCAAACATTTTAATCAGAAACATCATACTCTAATCGTTGAGCCACAGGCTCATTGTCTTGCCGGTTTAGATAGGGAATATTGAAACTCGTTGACGAACGTTCACCGATCGCTAACGGAATTCATTCATCCCGCTCTGAGCTTCTGTAGGGGTCTAAGTAGTTATTGTACTTAGAATGCTTTTATCTTAATTTAAAACCCTCAGTAGTAGGTAAAAAAAACAGGAGCCACCAGCAGGAGGGTTTTTGTGCACAAAACCCTATACTGCTGTCTCAGACATCAGTGGCCATTGGCGAAGTCAGAGCTATTGTTGACTGCGTCTAGTCGTGCCCGAGAGTGTCTGGCTGTGTGTGTCGTGTCAGAGTGTTGTGAGAGATGAGATGGTGACAGTTGCTTTTAGAGGATTGTGATGCAAATTCAAGTGATGTAGGATTGGTGTTTTGCAATGCCCGAAACAAAGAGGCCCCCTGCTACCTGGCCGAGGAAGGGCGTGTTCCTTTTTGGCATGCGTGCTTATTTGTACGCACATGAATGTGCGCGCGTGTGTGTGAATAAGCGGAGGTCAACTCTGGGGGGTCGCCATGTTTAGTGGAACGCCTTTCAGTCAGCGGGATTGTCTCGGCAGTCAAGATGTCGAAGAAAGGGGACACTGAAGCAGCTACTATTGGTCACCCAGAAAGGGAGGACTAACGCAGCTTCCAGCTTAAACCTGGGGACCTCTGAGCATTTACAGAGCACCTGTCGGTTAGTCTGAAGTCGTGGCAGTGGGCATTGCGCGAGTAGGCCGAATATCACTGCTGGCCACCCGCCACCCCACTTAGTTATCGTAAAAATGTAGAAGTTTTGGTGAGAGTACCTACTGGGGCCGCATAAGGTCCTTATGTATTATTACCACCTACTTACCAATTTTAATAGGTTGTATTACCCACAATCTTCCAATTTTCTGCACGCCGGCCGTCGACGCAGAATAGATTGGATGAGTCAGTATATTACGCAAAAAGGCTTTTCAAATTAACCACGGAAAAATCGTTTAATTAAGAATTTTAAGTAGGGTGGAGCCCACGGTCTTCCAAATTCTGCACTCGTTCACCTTGCTTGCAGTTGAGGTTAGCGATACTACTAGAAAAAGTATCCCCAAGAACCTCGCCCGAGGTCAGAGCACACTCCCCCTACATACACGCGCTCTCCATTGGCCCGGTGGGGGTTAGCGATGATATTAAAGTGTGCTTCAGTGGCCCCGCCCACGGTCTGAGTATGCGTCCTAACTTACCCTCGTAACTTTTTTGATTTTACAGGATTATTGCGAACTTATTTGTTCCCTGATATGTCCCACCCATCCTCTCCCCTAAAATCAGGAGCCCGTAAGACAGAAGGGCGCGCGAAGCGCACCCCCCAGGTAGCCCCACGAGGTACTTCTATCGACGTTTGTTACTGACAAGCCACGAAGATTGCAACCTTCACTCTCTCCCTTTCTCTGTCTGGTCGTTTCCCACCTTAGATCTGTCAATACTCCAGTGAATTTCTCCACCCTATCCTATAAATTCAGAGAACCCAAAGATCTTCGTCAAATGCATTTAATTCCTCCCAAGGTAGTTTTTAAAGTGGCAGCACAAGGAGAAGTACGATATATTATATTTGCTGAGTTGCTAATAATACCGGGTATCAATAATCATGGGTAATAAGCTTACGAGTTTCTTATCTCATAAATTAAAATTGGGGCTGCTGAGACAACAGTTCTCTTTTTAATACAAGCAAAAATGCGAAACCCACGAAGTAATTTTGAAGTGCACACTATCATTGGGACAAGAATTTTATTCGCCTGACGTTTCGGATCCTTGCCCAAACCCATCATCAGACACGGGTAATTCGCACATTAGGAATTGGAAAATTTATAGGATGTGGTCACTGTACCACCACACATTTGCGACAATTAGCAGCTCACACCGAACGGGATCAAATACTAAACTTTAAAGAAGGAGGACTGAGAGTCAGGCTGCAATGGCTGTCTCTTAATGTGGCCTTTATGGCGCTCCCGCGCAGTCGGGAGCATACCTAGCGAGATGGCTGTGTCAAGTGTGCGCGTGCTGAGTGTTTATCGCGCCAGCCATCTACACCCTCCCTCATCCCCGGTCTTATTGACTTTGTCTTTACACCGGAAACGGAGGTGGGAGTGGCGAGTGAGTGGGTAGATTCTGTGCAAGTCTGCCTAAACTCCTGTTTTTCTCTCGCACGAGTTCTCTGCGTTGCTCCTGCTAGCTGTCGCTTGTGTATTGCTTGCCCAGCTAGCCTTTGTGTCAGTTGCGGCTTGCTTCAGCGTTTGCTATGGCTGTTGGAGCACGCAGTGCCCATCGTCGAAATCGACGGGGGAACTGTCGTGAGGTCAAGTGATTTACGATAAGGCTGGCTTCCTTTCAAACAATGAAAGCAGTCAGGCGATAGGACAGTAGAGAAACACACACGCGCATGCCATTGGCGCGCGCACGTGCGCTTACGAAGTGAGCGTAGTACTAACACACGCGCGTCGAAGGAGCAGAAGGTGTTTCAATCTGGCCTCTTCGACCAATGATAACAGAGATGCACACAGAGACATTCAAGACTTTTATTCAGTATACAGATACAGAGTTGCACCTAGGAATCGCTTGAGATATATTCTGGTGCATTTACCATCCTTCATGCAAGGACTGTTGGGATTTATCTGACCACATGGATAATGCACCATTTGAGTTTTGATCGTTTCAAACAGAGCAGGGTCAACGGACCGCTCAGGCAACTCTGCGCATATGAATTTGTCGACATCAGAAGAGTGCAGTTTTTCCTTTAGCTAGACCAAAATGTAAGCCTGGGGCAGTCCTCTCTTTTGCCACTCTACAGTGTACATATGACACTGAAAGTCACCGAAACTTTTAAATTTTGTGATGTGTTTCATCATGGTCTTCAACTTAAGCTGGAATACCCACGCGGACAAATCATGGCGATCCTTTGGCATTTGACCGGGGAGCAGCTCATTAGTAATTTCAGGCCATAATGGGTTGCAGGTTAACGTAATGAATAGATCCGGGCGTCTAAAATGTCTAACGTAAACCAACGCATCTTGAGTTTTCTCATGCATATAGCGAGGAGACCCAGTGTGGCTTGACGGCAAGATGAAAAGTTGACCGCGACCAGCATTATCACAAAAATCAGTAAGGATATTACCTCTAAGGCGGATGTAGTTGTCCACGCGAAATTCTTTCTGGTACGTGCGAAAATAGAAAAGTCGCTCTGTTTCCATTTTGGCAAACATATCATATCCAAATGCGGCGCCTGGATCGATGCCATGCTCTGGCAACTTTTGCCGGCGTATGCCTAGGGCGAAAAATCCGTGTTCAGGGCACACGCGTTCAAATAGGGGGGAGGGGTGTCTGGGGTAGAGGTGTAGGGGGTGACTGCAGTCTCAGGTGGACGTGAAAGCTTGTGTGTGGGTGGTCGACCATCGATTTCGATGACGGCTTGTAGACTACCCCGGCCAGTGCACGGAATACCGCCCATATACACAATCACTGCGCAGTGAGACGAAAGTGGAACCAAAAAGGAACGAAAGTGGGACCATTGTTCCACTGAAACCACTCTCTCCTTTGGTTCCGGAAAATTGGCAGTAGGGTAACGCGTTGCGTTTGACCGGCAGAAATGTTGTTATTGAAGCTACCAGGTTGTCGGAAACCTAATGCATCAATGCGTGTCTCATGGTAGAGACTTTATGGCGCACTCGTTGATCGGCCTTCTTCACAAAGTACTGCTCGTTTCCAACGAGGTATTTTGAAAAAAGAAGCGTTCTACTATCTAAAAGTCTTATATATAAATGCACCTCTCGTGGCAGATACTGTATGGCGCACTCGCTGATTGACCTTCCTAATAAGAAGTAGGTCTTTCTAGTGGAGCCTCCTTGTGAAGTTGCGCTAACAGTGTTCCTGGTTTATAGGCTTCAATTTATTAACCAACTAGCGCGAAGGCCTGGCTTCACCTTGGGCTTTGCCGACGTTGCGAATCACTTATCCTACCTAGCTCTCTTTGCAGAGTTTAGACTTCAGATTTTTGGAAGCGATTAGTTTGATGGCAAATCGCGTCTTCGTGCCTTCGTTGGAGCATTTGATCATCGTTTTCTTTGAAACTTCGATAGCGCTGACGCATAGCATTAGTCTCCAAGCGAAGCCGTCTTTCTGCTTGTGTTTCTTGCGAACGTCTATTAACATTGGCAAATCTCTTCTGTTCCATCGTCTGAACTTGTGTTCTCATGGCTGCTCTAATTCCTTTTCTACCTAATGAGAGAGAACCTACAAATAGGTTATTATTCTGAACAAAATAACATTGGGTAGAAAATAAGTAAGTTCACAACGTTACCTTCAGTCACCGGCACATCATCGTTTGTCGGGTTGTTTGCATTCAGAAAATTTCTGACGGCATCACTGTTGTCCATAAGGATAGATTGTAAAGGTTAGAATAAAAGTGTAGGGATTTATGTGGTAGGCCATTCAATCCAATCTAAGAGCTAGCCCGCGACAACATACGCGTAAGCAAAAGGGGGTCCAAATGATATTAGGTCACGGGGTTTCGGCCAGCGAGTATGAAACCCCTTCCCCACCCCCGCCCACCCCCCTTGACGTATTCACAGGCGCCTGTCACGGCGGGTGTCAATCGCGAGTCTGAAACAGCTGCCTGCCATCAATGATAAAGGGGACAAAAACAGACACAGTGACACCAGCACTGTCCCCTGTGATCGACGTACAGACTGGCGCGCGTGACTAATATACGGACAGGAGCGCATGCCCTGCTTGCGCGTGTGTGTGTGCCCACACTCCGGGATCAACTTAAAACGGATACCATCCACCAATGATAATGGATGTCTACACAGAGGCAAGCAAGACTTTTATTGAGTATACAGATTTCATGGTTATACAGATTTCGAGGTTATTGCATTTTACTTCAGGATTTTTAGAAAGGGAGACTGGAAAAATACAGTGAATTAGTGCGTGGTCACTTGTGAAAAGATCACGATGGAAATCTCATAAAAATAGGGTGGACATCATTTGTAAAAATTAAATCGGTAACAGTAGCTTTTGTAGCCCCACCCACTAATCCCTATAAGCTTCATGTTTTCTTACGAAAACGGTGTTTATCGGGTTTTATGGGCGGGAAATTAGGACACGCAGTGAAATATACTTTAATAAGTGCCAAATGCATTTTTATTTTACTGTATTTAGAAGTTTTGTTGGTTTATATCTGTAGATTTTCCTAATCTGTCTTAGCATTTAACTTAATGCCGAAAAACCCTTTTATCAAACTACAGGTTTCTTGAAATTCCCGAAAAATTTAAATGGTGGTTAAGAGGTCGTATACTTCAACTTACCTGTGGTTCAACTTACCGTTCTGGAGTTATATTAGTATAGTCCGCGGCGAGAAGCCTCGCGCACACCTTCAATTTACATGCGGAACAACCTGCTCCCAGCGGCCGTGGAAAGTAACTTCGACAACATTTTTTCACTTTGCACTTACTTCTAAAAAGTTCCTTCTCTGCCTATCCGATTTCCCTACCTTACAGAACTCTATAACCACCGTTTTTGCAGGCCAAAATGCTGGGACTAGGGGTATATGAGTGGGGCTACATAAACTAATTTTGCCCACATTCGCTTCTATCGTCAGGGTGCCGATCTTACCTTTCCGTAGGCCTTGAATGAAATCGCCTCGCCGCCAGCCTTGTGTTATCTTCGTGCTCATTGCAGGTACGTTCACCTGCCTGGTGGCCGTTGGTTGATTCCGACCTTTTTTGCAATCAACCAATGGCGGATCCGCACCTCATTTGTTCCCTGCGTCATTATCGTGGGTTACACGGCGTCAGCGCGACGGTCTTCCCCTTGCCAGGCGGTTGTTGTTGTTCGCCCAGAGCTCCGTCGGCTTCGCAGGCGCCTCTGTGAGAAAGCGTGTCGTGCCTGATTGTCATTGCCTTTTTCCTCCGCGGGTTTTGGATCTTGGCTCTGCGTAACCTCCTCCGTCTCTTTCTGAGCGACTCTGAGCCTAGTACAGAGCACTTGGTAGACGGGATTTAAATTGATAGCTTGGTTTAGTGTTTCCTCGAGGACCAACTTTATGGAACTAGTCTGGCCATCCTCTCATTGGCTCTTGCGATTATGTTCGCCTTCTCAAAGGCAAAGTCGTAGTTGAGTTTCTGAACATGATTGTAGACCAAAGGAAGCTTGTATTTTTGGTTGTTTGGCTGTTTGGTTGTTTGGTTGTTCGCGCAGTCTTGTACCTAAGCATTTGCCTGTTTCACCAACATACCTGAAGGCGCGATTTTTGCAGGGTATGCTGTAAATCACTGCTGATTTTGCTATCATTGGCAGCGGATCCCTGGGCTTCATGACACGCTGCCAGGCACAATGTCAGGTCACAGTGGTAACGGCAACTCTACATGCTGTAATAATCAATTCACTGACCCATTAATAGGTAAACTCTCAGAAAATTGAGTCTTTAATGGACTAAATTTGACTGCTGATCAAATTGAGTGGCTCTCACTTCCGGAGGCAGTGAATGCCAAAAGACAACCAAAAGAATTAACAAGACCAGGCGATGACTAGTCAAATTTGACCTTATTCATTTTTTCTAATTCTGTACCTCAGTTGTTTGCGCTGTCTGTTGTAGATTCCATAGAAAATGTTTTTAACTCAGATAACTTCATCTCGGTGCCGTTTCTAGCTGTCTTCCTTATGTTCTATGGAACGCTCTTGTGTATGAAATGAGTAAGTTATTTAGAAACCAAAAGTAGGTCTAGATGACTAAATAGCACACCTCAAGAACGAGGCATTGTGATTTTGAGGTAACTTTACCTAAAATGGCATGGTTTCGTCGTCAATGTGTAACAAATTGCGCGTTGTGTCTTACAACCAAAATGCGAGTTTTCCAAACTTATCCCACGTCCTTCTCCCAGTTGCTGGTCTAACCGACAAAGCAAATTTTAACACGCGCAAAATGCATCTGCTAGTTTAATTTAAGCTATAGAAGAAGTTAAGACGTTCGCTGGGACCAGGAGTGTATTTGTCCGACTTTTTGAACTCTCCTGCGAGCTCATTGTCAAGGAACGAGAAAACGTACAGCTCACAGTGTACGTTCCTCGACGTGCTGGTGTGCAAAAAAGATGGTGAGGAACTCAAAACAACAATTTACAGGAAGGCGACAAATTCCTCTCACATCCTGAGTTACCTCAGCAACCATCCCGTCTCGCAGAAACGCAGCTGCGTGTGAACGTTCTATCCTCGTGTACAGACTCACTGCATCGAACCAGCCGACAAGAAGGCCGAGGTCCAGTATCTGATAAAAACTTTTCACAATGAATGGCTATCCTGGCGCCTTCGTCGAAAAAAATGCAGGCGAAAAGCCAAACGAAGAAAACCAACGGAACAGCCAGAACCGACACGCTGGCGAGCAATACCATATATTGCTGGTGTTTCTGAAGAATTCGCTCGACTGGTGAGCGAATTTGGGATTGGCGCTGCTCACAGACCGAAATCCACAATCCGCAGGCAACTTATGCGGCCCAAGGACCCAGTACCCGTTAATCAAAAGTTCGGTGTCATTTACCGTATTAACTGTCTTTGTGGTCAAGCCAATTATGTTGGTGAAACCGGCAGACGGGTCCTCATGAGAATGCACCAGCATGACCTCGCCGTGCAACGAACGACAAGAATTCCCTGGTGGCCGCCCACGCATCCGTGCCAGGGCACAGCTGCGACTTCGAACACGTGCAAATACTGGGTCGGTCAGACAACCGAACTTCACGCCTGCTGCAGGAAGCCTGGAATTCACGCGCGGACTCAATTAAAAGGCATGTCGAGCTTCCTAAGGCCTACCTCGCGTTGCGCGAGCAGATCGAGGGCAGAGGTCAAGGGCAGAGGTTGATCTCAGCGGAACTGACTTAATTACACTGTGAGCTGTACGTTTTCTCATTCCTTGACAATGAGCTCGCGGGAGGGTTCGAAACGTCGGACAAATACACTCCTGGTCCCAGAGAACGTCTTAACTTCTTCTATTCAGTTACCTTGGCCTCACATATTTTCGACCATTCTGAATTTAAGCTATATTTACACTCGTTGATGAACATTTAACGACCGCTAACGGAATTCACCTGTCCTGTTCTGTCTTGGAGCGCATTGCTAAAGGCCTGAGAGCAGCCGTAGCTGGTAGTTAAATAAATTGGTGCCAAAGAAAAGTTTAGCGTTCATAAATGAGTGCCACTATGTCTCGACTTTAAGCAATAAGACCTCGAGCTCGTGCCTCAATGGTGAGGGCGGTAGCCTCTGATCAAAAATATCGCAAGTTCGAGGTTTAGGTGTTGCCCGACAATCATCTGGGGTATGAATGGCTGACGACCGCTAATAAGTCATAAATGACAAATCCGTTCTCCTTTGTCTTTGCCGGCAATACTAACAGCTTAAGTAATATTCAATGGCTTGTATGTCAGATCCGTCATATGCAACGAGCGCATTTATTGTCAGAATAATGGCGGCTTTGAAAATACGCAAAAACAAAAATTAATGATTGGCTGGTTACAGACGAAGCTTAATACTATCTTCGCGATAAGGGACGCCGAGCGTACAGCAAACTTAGAGACGACGTCACTTTTGATCCGGCACGTTTATATCACGTTATTCATCATGTGTATTTGTAACCTCTAAATAAGATCACTTCTATTTGTCTGCCTTGACTGAAATAGCTTAATTTGCTGGTGTTGGTAACAAAAAAACTGGTTTGTGTCGCCTTCAAAAGAAGATTTCTAAAGTAGCTAGAACACTTAGAAGCTAGAAGTCGATCTAAGCGAAGAAGCCACTTTTCACGCGCAAAAAGTGTCTGCTAGTTTAATAAAAATATTGATCCACGGTAATGTAAGTCAAATCAGCCATACATTTGGAGTATCTTATGGGTTGACTTTTTCTCAATATAGCGGCCGCTTCGCAGATAAACAGACAAAAAACATAATGTGTGACTGGTTACGGATTCCCGTCACATTAACCTTTGCTATAAACTATAATGAATTATCTAAATGCGGCTTAAGCAATCTTCAGTATTCCAGCTGGCATGGTTTTCGTAAAGGTCTACGCAGGATAACATTATCTATATTAATACTAACATAGCTGCTTATAGTATTTCGGTAGGCATGCACTTCTGCTGATAGGATCCTATCAGTTTGCCTCCGGCTATTGCGTGCTAAGATTCTGGGGTCGGGCCTGGGGTTAATTATAGGGTTAAGGAAAACAATTTTATCGACATCTTAGCCTTTTTTTGAGTTTTTGCACTTTGTTAGCAAACGCCGGATTTCCAATTGCACATTGCTGTCCAAACTGAAACAATGTATCTTCAGAAGGTACATCGTGCTTACTATCCGTTCCATTTTACGTTGATATTAACCAACTGGAAGACAGAAAGCATGAGCACTGAAATTTATACTATTGGGCAAATCAAAAGGACAAATGGACGATAGGTTGAACGTCTGTGAAAGCCTCGGAAAATCTTTCACACGAAGATTTCACAAAAATATATCTGAAGGCTAAGACACATTCATAGAAACGAAATCTCATGGCTTTGATATAGGAATTCAAGACACTTACTACGAAATAAGACGTCATCACACCTTTATAGCGTCCAAGTCTGCTTTTGTGAACTCCAAAATACCGTTGACCAGTATAGATACAAGGGCAATATACACTCCAGCCCTCCCAGTCAACAAAAAGCAATGCCCAGTACAACCGTCGATCCTGACAACCCTGCTTTAGAAAATAAACTGACACATTTTTTTCCCGGAAGAAATTTTATCAAAGCGAAGCTCGTGAGATTATCGAAATTTAATGGTGTCACAAAAATTTTCATGACCTCTTGTTCAGCTGCAGATGCTCGTTACCTATTAATAAGAGAATTAAATGCCCAATTAAGTGTCGGCCTAGAGTGATGAAACTTGATTGATAAAGGGAGTAGAAACAATTAGTCATGGATGTGTGTGTACTAATCTAACTCCAGAACGGTAAGTCGGACCTCAGGTAAGTTGAAGTAGACGACCTCCTAACCACCATTTCAATTTTTGGGAAATTGAAGAAACCTGCAATTTCATAATTGGGTTTATCCGCAATAAGTTAAACGATAATACAGACTAGGAAAATTTACAGATATAAATCAACAAAATTTCTTAATACAGTAAAATAAAAATGCACTTAGCATTTATTACGGTATATTCCACTGTATTTCCTAATTCCCCACACATAAAAGCATATAACCACAGTTTTCATAGGAAAGCGTTAAGGAAGTAGGGATTAATGAGTGGGCCTACATCAGATACCGTTGCCCAATGTTTTAGTGACCATATAGAACATAACCCTTATTTTTGAATAATCGACTGTAACCACCGCAAATCGAGAAATATTAACAACACTCTCAAGAACGAGTTAACCGTCGTCCGTAGGTTTATGATTGCACCTGTCAATTCCACTTACCGATAGGAGAGAATATGCGAGTTACAGGAAGCACTTCAGAAGATGTGATCACTAGAACAAGAGTTCTATTTTTTGATATTTCGGATTCTATCGAGAATCCTTAATCAAGGGTGATCGTAGTAAAGTGTGAGACATGTGCAAATTAATGTGATATATGCACAGATTGCACGACATGTATAGTTCTTAACGGCCATTCGCATGCCTCCTATAATTATCAGCTGCTGTTACCACCACTTGAGGCCTTAATTGGTACGTTGATGGCTTGACACTTCGCTTCCGACTCATTTAATGCCGCCGTTTCGTTGTCCGTGTCGGATGAGGGTTTGGTTATTGAGGGGAAATTATACGCAGCGCAGTCGACGGGACCTAGCCATATCATTTTTGAGTTAAAGGAGGTGAAAATCCTTGCAAGAAGTGACAACCGCGTGAGACCCGAGCTGCTCGAGTCATAGTTCTCAGGCCCACAGTCACTCAACAAGCGCAGCGATTGGCCTTTCCCATATTGCGTACTGTGATGTTGCCTGAGAAAGAGCATTATTCAACTTGGAAGAGCCAAGCCCAGTATCAATCTAACGACAGTGAGTATAATCCTCGCACAAGTGTCAAGCCCGCATCCGACACAGGCAACGCAATCGTGTCAATTAATGAGTCGAAAGCGACACCGCACCAATAAAGACGCCAAGTGGTGGTTACAGTAATTGATAATTATAGTAAGCATGTGGATGACCGTTATAAACTATAGATATCGTGCAATCTGTGCATATATCACAACAATCTGCATATGCCTCACACTACACTACGATTCTCTGTGCTTAAGGATTTTCGACAGAATCTGAAAAGTCAGAAAAACGAAATTCTTCCTTCACTGGTCGCATCTTCTTTGTTTGAATTCGATTTACATTTATTAGTCACGGGCCGGCAACGAAATATCTACCTCATGTGACCTTGCGATCGGTGTAATTGAGCGAAAATCTGGTTGTCTTAGTCCAACGAAACTCAAAAAATATACAAGTGAAAGAAAAAACTAGCAATTCTCGTGAAACCATGTTGGAATACAGTTTTGGGGCTGTTTAGTAACGACCATACGTTATTTTGTGCGTAATATGGTGACATAGGTATTTAAAACACTTTCAAAAGCATTATTTTCCAATGAAAATCGCCTTATGCTGCATTATTTACTCTTATCTGCATGAATAGGCTATCTTTGCACTAAACACTTAACTTACCAAGGGTGACTGGCGTTTACTGTATCTTAATTTTTCGCTTTTCTAAAAAAACTGGTATTTCTTAAAATGATCATTGACTTGATCTGGAAAAAGGAGAATTAATTTAGTGCTGTAAGACGTTTAGAGATGCAACGTGAACAGGGTTTGCGTAGGAGGCATTCCATTGTAAAAATCGTTAAGTTTTATGAGTAAGGGCATGTTATGCAGGATGATTGCTCTTATAGTCTAGGATAATTTCCGAATATGCTTCCTTGTGGTAAACAGTCTCTCAGTAGTGCTCAATTGAGCGTTCGTTAGCTGTTAACTATTTTGGGACACTTTTAATTTATTCTGTGTCTGACACAATCTGTGGCTCCAATCTCGAAACCTCACTCACAATTCTATTTTCCGAAGAAAGTATACGACTTGAGCGTTTGTTCCTTTGGATGCCTACCTTTTTAAAAATACATAAATATGAGGTAGAGCCGTCAAATACAAGGGAGACTGGAAAGACCCCTTTTCTATTCTTAGCCCTTATCCGAAAGTCATGCCCAATTCCAGTTTTGGGTCACCCAGGATTCGAATCTGGGACGTATGTTCATTGAGTTGAAAATTCTATCATTGTACCAGCTCATGTTTCATCCCCGAAGTCTTAAAACAGCAAAGTAATGGCCGTTCTTCAAAATAGGCCATGCTGCAGTTTATCACGCTTATTATCTTGTTTAGAAAAAGCAGTTACCTAAGAAAAGCGGAAAATTAAGGACAAGTAAACATCAGGCGTACAAGGTACTACGAATAAGTCCGCCCCTTAGATACTCCAAATGTTTGGCGGACTTGACTTACACTACCGTAGAACAATACCTTTATTAAACTAGCAGAGACTTTTCTTGCTAGTTAAAAGTGGCTTTTTTCAGTTAGATGGACTTATAGCATCTTAGTGTTGTAGATTCTCCATTAGTTTTCTTCCGAAGTCAACGCAAACCAATTCTATCATTAGAGCCTAGAGCAACCTACGTTTATTTAGGCAAGGCTGAAAAGGAATTACCATGAAGTACGTGCCAACGAACCCTGTCTAAGTCTATTGTCCTGTTTCAATGTTTTGCGTGAACTTTGTTTTTCTTCTTCGTTCTTGACACCGTAAGCAGAGTCATCTTAGCTTCCCGCCTGCTCTATTAGCCCGCTATGCGTTTCAGTCGTCAGTTTGGCAAGCGTCTCTGCCTGGCTGCACATGAAGTCACGTTCCTTCGCCTAATTCAATTATCACTGCTTGAAGCAAAGTAACAATTTGTTCAAACTCACCGGAGGCCCACAGCGATCAATAGTACATCCGAAGTTAAGTAAGCCAACCCCAAAATACAGTAGGTGGTATAGCTGAGGAAATACAAGGACTAATGGCACTGGTGATTGGAGGTTCCCCCACCCTTCCCCCTCCTTTCCATAATGGGTGATTGACTCCTGCGTCCTTTAACCAGCGCTTGTCTTTCGTTTACGCCTTTTATCTCTGATGGTGGACTATAGAAAGCTCAGACGAGTAAAAGTATGATTCCGGTGATTGCAACGCCCTCTATTTCTCTGTCTACACACATACCTGGGATGCGAACTTTCGCCTCAATTCACAAAACAATGTCTGGTACGTAAAGAAGCCCAAGCTACGTTCCCTAAGGTCTTACTGCAGAGAGCACGTGACAAACAAAACTGTTCGGTGGTTGCTTTATTTCTACCTCCGCGACGATAGGCTGAACTAATTCAAGCAGATTTTACTTGTTTGTGTCGATGCGTGTATCACAGAATTAAGGTATTTCGTGAGCTTACATGCAGACCTGTCAGCCAGTGGCTGATAAATTTGAATATATTTTAAAACCGTAATCGCAAACACATCATCTTGCATTCCTTAAATCACCCCCAGAAAAGGAAGAAGAAGTAGAGACGATTTCTGGGACCAAAGTGTATTCTGGCTGACGTTTCAAGAAGACGCTCGTGAGGGCAGAAGCAATTCAAACAGCCACGAAAATCCGTCGGTGCAATCGATTGACTAATGGGCATTAACCAAAACAAATGGTCGTTCACATTTATCTGACGCGAACAGGAGATCAGACACCACGCTCTGAGGATGGAAGCGAGCAAGCTTTTGAAACGTCGGCCAGAATACACTATGGTCCCAGAAATCGTCTCTACTTCTTCTTCCTCTTCCGGGGATGATGCAAGGAATATTTTGTCTGGACCTCGATTTTTTTCGCATATCATCTTGTGTATATAGAGCTATAATTTCTTTCCTCAGTTTACTTTGTAATTATTTAGGGAATTCAAATGTGAAGCGCTTCAGATTGTACTTTGCTGCTTAGCACTTTAAGAATTTCAATCCTTTGTCCTTCAATACGCGTTTACCAAAAACTTAGACTTTTCGAATTTCCTAAAAGTTAGGGATAAATCTTCTCCTGAAAATGAAACAATTTACTCTTCCATTTATGCCGGAGGAGTTTTCAGTATATTTTGTTTACTTTTAGACATGGTCGTCTGATTGCAAAAACCCAACCAAGTGACAGAATATATCCTTCGATATTTTTAAGCATGATAATCTTCCGCCTGTTCCGTTTCAAGCTTTATACATCTCATGATTCTCTTCTATGTATTTAAAACGTTTGGCCGGGGTTCGTTTATGGCAGTGCAGATAAAATTTATGACATTTCGTGACATTTCATATGCAGTCAAACGTGGTCAATATTTGGAAAAAGATGACTCGATCGCTGGGACAACACTTTTATTCGCCTGACCTTTCACTCAAGAAGGCAATTACGGTTAATGGTCGTCGTATGTTTGCAGTAATTACTGCTTCCCATAAATACTGCAAACTCTTTTGAATGTGCCACCCTATCTGCTTTTGCTCTCTGACTATGTCTTTGGTGACGAATCCGCGGCGGATACCGAAACGTCAGGCGTAGAAAAGTATTGTCCCAGCGATCGAGTCGTCTTCTTCCCAATTACTTTCTGGGACTCGCATGTTCACTTGTATTGGTGGTTAATATTGTCGGCGTAGTAAAATAACTTGCGCTTAGCTTTATGGCAGAAAGCGTAAAATATTTGCAAGCCAAAAGTGTGTTAACTGGCTTCGCTCTTCTTTTCCCGAAAATAATGCGTTGTCTCATACGTACACCTTCCTCAATTTCTTGAACGCAAAACAACACATGCGAGCAAGACGTTTTTCCCGCAGCGTTTAATAGCGTAGCAAATTCGCTGGATATCAACAAACGTTGGATTCGGCCGAATTCCGCCCCTATTTTCCCAGAATTTGTTTCGAGTAAACAGTATTATGCATGTCAAGTCAACCTGATGAACAAAATAACCAACCTCAAATGTGTGTTAAATCCCCCGCGCAAATTTTGACTTTCACATTTCACGAGAGAAACTATCTACTGTATATGTTACATAGGACTTACATATCCTATATCATCAAAGCTTCTTTTACTGGAAGACCTGTCGGTTGTTATATGGAATTCTAAACGTAAAGTATAGTAGTTCGTAGCTCGACAGTTAGGTATGGTTAAGCCTTTTAAGCCAGATGAAAATCAGTTTTCGCAGTATAGAGGGGAACAAAACTTTCGGTGATTGCGTTCTATGGGGATTGGTCGGAAGTGAAGGCCGTATTACACTGACTGATCAACAGATGCTGTCCTAACTTAAAAATGAATGTTGAAGCATATGACATCGCACCAGCTACCATAAGAGCTGAGCAACGAAATTTTCAGGAAGTCTTCCGAGCTAATGGATACCTAGATTAATTTATCAAGCAATGCAAGCTCCGAGTGAACAGACGACGGCCAGTGCAACAGCAAATCGAATTCTGGAGGGTTATTTCCTACATAAAAGGGGTCTCCGAAACAGAATCACGACGGTTATGACCTGCTGGCGTAGGCATAGCCCATCGACCTCAGGCGACAATACGCCGCCTCTTACAGAAACCTCTGCAGTCATCTACAAGATACTTTGCAACAATGGAGACTACAATTTCATTGGAGAAACTGGCCGCAAATTGCAGACTAGCCTAGACGAGCACAAACTAGCGCCTCGGAGACTAGGCCCAAACTCTCAACTTGCAGCACACGTCACAGAGCCTGGCCATGACTTCAATCTCCAAGGTGCGACCATCGTAGGTAGAGGGACGTCAAAAGCCGAAAGGCTGACGCTTGACGCAGATGCCAGCTCTGTCAACAGACATCTAGACCTGGCCGCGGGCTACAAAGTCTTGCGCCATTATGTGGAAAAAGACAGAACAAAGCCAAACCAAAAGTTAGCATGGCAAATGAAGAGGACCCCACAATGAACCGGCCAGAAGGGGAGGCAAGATTGCCAGGACCTTCTACCGGGTGACAAGGTGCCACACTAATTGCTGCTCATGACCTCCTGCTCCACTGACAACTAATTACCGTTTACACCACTATAATAGCCTTTCCGACCCCACTGACATCTAATTACCCTCCTCCCCCATCCTTTTTCATTGCTATGTCTAGCCATTTGACAACCTGATGATTTCTGACAGTTGATTGACCTATGGCCACTGTAATAACCCTCGTCTTGGCTGCTACTTCTCATCTCTAAATATGGATTCCTGCAAGAGTTTGAAAGATCAGACCGATAAGTCAATTGATCTGGAGCTCGATACCTCTTCTTCCTCGTCCATGCAAACACCTGAATCACGAACCTTCTCATTCAGTTTTAGCTTGTTTGTATTAGGTTGATTTTTTATTAAATGTTTTATTTATTTTATTCTACTTTTACTCTCTTAGAGGCACGCAGTTGTTTTTTAGTCTAAAAAGCTATTGCACGTTTTTAAAAGATAGGCAAACAGACTATATTTAATAGATTCGATTGTTTCCAATTTGTCTGAAGTATACGATAAAGATTCGATATACGGTTGTATCCAATTCGCGGGAACTCTTGCGTAATTCTTGTTTCCTATTAGTTGTATTTCCTATTTTTATTATCGCCCGCCGAACATAAGCTTATTTTAATCAATATTCCTATAATTTTAGACCTTTATCCATTCAAGTTTTTAATCTTTTTTAAACTCTTTCACCCAAATAATCCCCTATTTCTACGAGTCTTCTATTACACAATTGCTGCAGTGAGCCCGGGAATGAAATCAGTCACTTAATAAGCCCGTATGCTGGGAGGGCAAACATTTCACTAAAGGTTGAGGATAAGATTGACTGATGCAATCGGCAAATCCTAACCTTTCTGATTTGTATCACATTTGTCCGTCCGCTTCTGTGACAGCAGGTAATGAGACAAGGGGTAAGCTCTCCGGTTCCTATGTGCAATCAGTAACTGTTTTACATTATTTTTGTCTGAAGAAGAACAAGTGAGCAGTGCTGCATACCGATATCAACGGATATATATTTAGGATATTTTGCTTCGGAAGCGACGGCCTTCTTCGCAAGCTTCTCTTCCACATTATTTGAACACCGTGCACTGTCTGTCAACGTTAGCGAAATAGTCGAAGCGATTTCTGGGGAATGAGTGCAGTTCATTGAGGTTTTGATGCAGGAAACCGCATAGGCGACATTCAGTTCGTGTGTCATGGCCAACCTTAAAATAAATATAAAAAAATACACGTAGAGGATAAGTAATTAATTGTTAAGTTTTAAGATTTGTTTGCTGCATGAGTTACGTTACTAAAAATGTAGTAGACAGGCGCTCCGGTTACAGGTCTCACTCGTTTCGTTGGGGGCCTTTGAGCTCTCTCACGTTCTCTAAACTCAACAGCCAGCCACATAGCGGGTAGTGATATAGACAGAATGGCATTAACGATAAAGATGAAGGAAGCTGGAGTGTTCAATTCTGTATTATTAGCCTTTATCAGCCAGTCATAGACAATCCCAATGGTAAATCCTCGGAGCTAGGCCCCGGTCTACCAGAGTGCGTATTAGTGATAGAAAACGGCAAGGCCATGACTCAGTGGCGCATTGTTTTGGGCGTTTTACTTCTAGCCAACAAATTCGCATCTACAATAGGTGGACTAACTAAGGGATGTGTGAAAATCGAAATTGAAATGCGAGGTTCGAAAGAAATTTGTGTTTGTTTATTTTATTCATTAAAATGCAGTTATCTAGGAATGAGTTCAATTAAGATGGGTGTATTGAAAAAAAAGGTGAACCCAATTGGGCCAAACCCAACAAGAATGGCCTGCACTAATATAAGTGAACATGCGATTCCCAGGAAGCACTAAAGAGGAAAAATATTCGATCGCTGGGACAATGGTTTTATCCGCCTGACGTTTTGATATCCATCGCGGGTTCATCGTGAGAGATATAAGCAGAGAGTAGTTGCAGATACGGATAGCATATGCACAGGAGTTCATAGTATTTATAGGATACAGTCATTACTGCAAACATACAACACCGATTAACGGTAATTGCCTACTTGTTTGTTGATAGTTTATTGGAATGCATGTGGACCCTGACCTGCTGAACTTTCACCACGCGTGGTGAACTCGGGCATGATGATAGCTCGGCCATCTGGCCCTCCGGTGGTGGCCTGTCCGTTCTCCAAGTGGCGACTTGCTTTGGCCAACTCCAGTCTCAGCCCCGAATATGGATTGGGCAACTCGTTGCACTTGTTTATGGATTGGGTACCCATCAACCATGACTCTAGTAATTCTCTGCCCTCCCGATTGTCACCTCTTGCGAGAATTTCGGCCTCATCAAATTTGGATGTGTGGTCTGGTCTCGTCGAATGAGCCGCAACTTGAGAATTGGCATCATTTCACCGCACTGCTGCCACGAGTTCGGCAATTCGCGTCTTGAGAAGTCTGCCAGTTTCTCCGAAATAGTTGCTTTGGGCGCAATTGCACCAGATCCTGTAGACGTCTCCAGATGTTTCTTGCCGTGGCAGTGGGTCTTTCGGATTCATTATCTGACGCCTTATGGTTGCCTGCGGCCTGTATGCGACTTAAACTCCAAGTGGTGCGAGAAGGCGGCCGACGGCCTCCGAGAAGTTTTTGACGTACAGGATCGCTCACCAAATTTCCGGGTCGGTGCGCTTTTGTTGGCCATCTCGTTCGTGCAAGCACCGGTTGAAGAAGTTCCGCGGATAGCCGTTTTCTCTAAACACCGTCAAAGGTATTGTATCTCGGAAACTTTATCTTCTGGGGACCATTGGTCAGTCGACTGAGGTAACAAGACTGACATTTTTCAGATGTTATCGCTGCCTCACTGGTACAGTCGGTATGTCCTCACTTAGTTTTGATTCCTTCAACTTGCATCGACTGCTGCGTTGACCGGCTGAATGTTATTTCGGACAAAATACGCACTAGATGAATGCGCAGGCCCACTATGTCGTAGCTGGTATACATTCAGTAAATTGCATATCGTATGAAGTGTGACAATCAAAATTTGAGTGGAGGCATTTAAGACACATTTGATATTGCTTATTTTGTTCATTTAGGCGCAAAATGCTGTGTACTAGAAAGGACTCAAGTTTAGGTCAGTAAACTGGGGGAAAGGCGGAAGTTGGCAAAATCCGGCGTTTGTTGATTTTCGAGGAATTTTTTACTTTAGTTAACGCTGCGGAAAAAGCTTCTTGTTCGTGCATGTCGTACTATAAAACAACATTCATAAAGAGCATGAAATTTCGGCAAGAGTAGCTTATGTAGGTCCATTCATTAATCTCTATTCTCTGCATGTTTCCCTACAAAAACGGTGGTAATAGGGTTTTAAGGGTGGGAGATTAGGAAATGCAGTGCAACATACCTCCATAAATGTTAAAAGGAATATAACAAAGGGAAATTTATTTAAATATACACAGGGTGTTATAAATTTGATTACAAGTACAACCGTAATCTAACTTTTAGATTACAGCCGGCCTCTGCATGTGGCCTTCAATCGCCTTTTGCTACGGGAAACAGCCCTGACATAAATCCAATTGAAAATATGTTTGCACTTGTCAAAAGGCTTTGGTAAAAAGCCAACAAAGTCTTTTCGGGGATGAAAAAGTGGATTATATTCTCAATACCCACACTGTGTAAACAACTATTGATAGCTTGGCAACTTCTTTCTCCGATAGACTTACTACCGTTTTTAATGTTGATGGACGTCACACGAACTATTAAATTTTGTATTTGTACATACTCTGTATTACGTTGACGTTTTTAAAGATCCCTGCCTAAAAACATTTTTAATTCATCTTGGATCAGTGACTTCTCGTTCTGTCCTTACCTGAGTTTGCAGATTTTTGTGAAAATTAATTATTTGTATGCTAGTACATAGTAATTTGTCAACCAAGCTATATTCTTCTTTTACTTATCGTTTTTAATTTACTGCCTTTATAGTTTAGGGGCACGCCACGTGCACCGACTTTGCTCAACATGACATTTATTACTTAATCCACGACATTTTATGCGATGGGCAATCTTCTTTTATTAGGTAAGCAGTAAGTAGTCCTCAAGGCAAACCGAATCGGTAAGATTTACTGTCAATAAAACGAAGGCCATATTGATTACCCGAAGGTTTTTCCGGACAGCTAGACGTTTCCGCAAACCCACCCGGTATTTTTGACTGAGAAATACGTGCAAGCTTAAGGTGCATTTGACAATCCGCCGAAAAAAGAGAATAACACGTTGTATATCGTAAAAACCCCAAGCGCCTTTTCATATCTACTTACTACTTAAAGAGATGGGAAAAGAAACTTAAACAAAAGGTGGCGAATGAACTTACCACAATTTTTCCGTATGCCCGCCAAGCGAAGTAGGATGCGTAGGCGGTGTCGTTTTGGTCAAGCCAATTCAGGTATTCCTCCAGCTGAGCAAGCGATGAAAAATCGTCAACGTGGATGAAGGAATTGGGCAGCGCTATTGCACAGTAATCTTCTCGCGGAGTGCCCATGACCACTGGAAGCATCCCGAACCTGTGAAAATGTGATGGGTTCAGTTGATTGTAATATTTGTTTGGACGTATGGAGAGGCAATTTAAGTATTTTAAGATTGGCTTTATATTCTTATTAGTCAGTATGCTTTTATGAGATGCCGGTAAAACAGCATCAAAAAAATCAGGGGCCAAAGACGCAATGACGCTCGCAATCCTCAATTTGGTTGCATCAGGGAAAATTAGAAGACCAATACCTTCAAGGGCGAGCTGGAGAAGTTTCGACTCCGTGACCAGATCCATGAGTTAAAACACTACGGTTGCTATGTCGATAATATCCTCGCCTTTGCTCCAGTAGAAACCGATGTAGATGCCCTTCTAAGTACTGTCAGTCAAGCACACCCCTCTATAATACTCACATTTGAGGTGCAAACGGCAGGTTCGCTTCCTTTCTTGTACGTCCTTCTAAGTAGAACACCTGACAGTAGCGTCCAAAGGAACGTTTATCGAAAGAAAACCTGGTCCGGAGAGTATACGAACTCTAACAAATGCGTATCTATTCAAAGTCCGCTGCTTAAGGCAAAGGGCTAGAAACATCTGCACGGTGGATACAATTGAGACAGAGCTCAAGAGGATCCAGGACCTGCTTTGAGAGAATGGGTATCCTGTCAGATTCATCCAAAATAATATGATTGAAAGAGAAACCAAACCCATAACTCCATCCGTGGAAAAGAAGACGCTGTTCCACAAAGTCCCCTTTCAAGGGGATGCAGCAAGTGAACTTATAAGCAAGCGCCTTAACCAAGCCGTGTCACGAGTCTTCCCAGCAGCGAGAGTACGGATGTTATTCGCAATCAACCCAGTCCTGCACGGTGAAGGTAAGGATAGGTTGCCAGCTCGGACCACTTCTATGTGCATCTTCTCATTAAGTAGTCCCTGTGGAGCAGTTTACATCGGTCGCATGAGTCCGCGTTTATCCAAAAGAATGCGGGAACACCTCCCAGCATGGCTGAGCAGAGGTGAAGTCACGAGTATCAACAGTGCCATTCTTGCCCACATGGTGGACTCGGGAAATCGTGTGGACCTCAACGAAGCCTTCAAGGTGATTTACAAGGTCCCACCAAACTACCCAAAGTCCTTTGGTCAGCGGTTGCCAACATCAGCAGAAGCAACCGCCATCCGGTTGAGGAAACCAGTTTGTACGTGCAGAAGAACCACCTGCAAGTTCCGAGCCTAGCATGGCCAACGGCCCCATAACTCCACTTGGGTTATGTCCTGCATGATACTTAAGACTCAAACGCTCTTCCCACAAGTCAACAAAAGCTCTGGCTAAGATATTTAGATGCCATTTTTGTCATTATCAGGAAGAATCACTAAGACCTTCTCCACAAGAAGCCCAACTCTACATTTTCAGGAATCGAATTGACATACGAAACGGAGGTTGATTGACAACTTCCACTTCTGGATTTCCTGGCCCATCAAAACACTGATGGATCACTCTGACCATCATTTTCCCGTAAATAAACATATTCAGACTCATTGAACATTTTGAGAACGACTAATAAATCTCTCACAATAGGTCTGTTTACAGCCACCTAAATCGAGCCAAAACCCACTGCTCTGATGAAGAAAGTTACCAAGCAGAAATAAAATACCTTTTTCAATGGATATCTAAGAAACTTCCTTCGTCAGTGCATGAAACGACAGGAATCCAAACAAAAGGGCACTTCAAATGAAAGTACCATCCAGGCTTCCAAAACAATGACCTGTAAAACCCTCCCATACGTGAAAAATGTGTCTGACCTTGGCAAAAGACAACTAATAAAATATCAGATAACAGTGGCACACCAGCCGGCAACCACCTTACGCTCACAGCTTGTACACCCTGAGAACAGGATTGGCTATCGTGAAAGAAAAGGTGTTGTCTACAAGATCTCGTGCGCCAGTTGTGATGCAGTTTATTGTGACCAATCTGGGAAATGTGAATCAAACCGCATACACGAACCTCAATTAGCGGTCAGAAGACGAGACCACATATCCCAGATGGTCACAAGTTCACGTGGGAGAACACACTTGGCCAACCAGAAAAGGCCGTGAATCCCTGGAGGATATGCACTCTGGTGACGCATGCATCAACAGACATATCGATTTGGATGCGAGCTATATTTATCTCAAGGCCAAAGTGCAACGCGCGCGGCAAACCACGGCAGGATGACATAATGTATACAATGCCTATTAGCGCAGATTTTAGCGAGCCAACTTTGAGAACATTGACGCATGAAAGATTCAAGTTTCCTGAAGAAGCGTTTCCCTTCTCATTTAAATATCTTGGGATACCCATATTTCGACGCTGAATTTTTTTAGGAAAACACACAACTAGTCTTTTAAACTTACTGCAGTGCGTTCATTAAAAACTTCTCCGTGATATAGTCCACGCAATTGGAATTTTCAAATGCAAGATAAAATTCATAGTTAAGGGCAAGTGTTTCCAGGCAGTTACCACCTGCGCTCGGGCAAGGTCGCCCCGCTCGACCTTAGATATCAACCTAAAATAAGTTGCAAGAGTATGTGAGAACAGTTTACGTAATTACCTTTCAGAGAATTGTTCCATTCAAAAATGAGCAGACTATATAAATCATCGGAGTTCTGCATGTGAAAATAATGGCCCATAAGTTGCTAAGCCTAATCATTTGTCCATTTATAGGGAGTGAAATCATCTGAATTGAGTCCATCATGACAAAAAATGTAAAAAATGCATATAATTTTACTGGTGGATGGGCGCCTCTGGAATAAAGTAGACTTGTTATGTATTGAACGCACTCTGAGCTCTACCAGCAGCCATGCGAGGGCTAATATCAAATTGTGACTGATGAATACTAATGAGAAAAATCTGGCTTTTCAGTTTGTCGTTGTCTTTTTTGGTAAAGTTCGTCTGTAATATAATTGCAGGATAATTGTCCTGCAATTATCAAACGCGAAGTGTCAAGCCAGTGCCGCATCAATTAAGATGCAAGTGGTGGCTACAGAAGTGAACAATTATCACACACACGCGGATGACCACTATGAACTATAAATACCGTGCAGCCTGTGCGTGTCTCCACCCTATCTGTGCATGACCATGATGACGTTATCATTACCTATGATTAAGGATTCCAGAGGGAATCCGAAACGTCCGGAAAATAAAGCCCTTGTTCCAGTGATAGCATATTCTTCTTCTGAAATGCTGCCTGGAACTCGCATATTCTCCTCTATTGGTAAACTTTTACTGTCTACTAAGTTGTATAAGCATCCTCCTTGTGTCGGCAGAAAATGTTTTTGCAAAGTAAACGGCTGCGAGTGGAACGGGCTGAGCCATTTAGTGAAATTCACTGTCTTTGCCAACCTCACATGGCCTATACCCGATGCAGTATCCAACCTTTTGCACCCTCATAAAATCAATATGACATCCACACAACAAGTATCACAAAAAAATAGACAGGCCATACGTGAGTGTAAGTTGCAAGTTCAGCAATATAGTCCTTCCTTTTTTTCGCGGTACGCTATTGGAAATTAAAGCGACAGCCTTCTTTCTGCGCTGAGCCTGGTGCACCGGCAACCACCGAGTGTTGTTCGAATCCAGCATATGCATTTTCTCGTGCGGTGGCATAATGTGCTCCGGCTGTTCATTGGCCACGAAAACACCGGTAACCCAGGGCACGTGCGATTCGGAGTTGGTTGTCAAAAATATTGTTAACTACAAATGGATGAAGAGGTTGCATTTTCAAAAGCTCCAAGTTTGGAGATTGTATATGATGAATTTATTCCATTTTTCGCTCTCTAATACAACCTGAGTCACGAATAAATCCAAAGCAACCAAATGTAAATCCAGACAATACCAGGGAGGGTATTTTCGATTACTGAGGGGTGCGAACAAAATCGGAAACGGCAGAGGATGAACCTACGAATTGGAAGTTTAATTAACGTTTCAATACTGTTTTATTAATATAATATTTAATAACAAAAGGGGCACTGTCAATAGTTTATTTATAGACAATCTTTTAGTTACAGTTATAACTTATTTGGTTTCTCCGTTCAGTTTTAGTTTTTTCAGTTAACAAAGAAGTTAAATTATTTTTATCCTTTTAGTTAAGCAAGTGCAATTTATTTTAGTTTGCCTTTGTTAAGTCAGCATAGTTGTGTTTGATTTTAATTTTTAGTTCGGTCTTAAATGTACTAGCCCGATGCGGTTGTTTTTCGGGTTGAAATCACTTCCAGTTTGGTTTACCTTACTTTAATGAGTTTGCTTTGTTTAAATTATTTATATTTTAAAAAATCGTATTAGCAAACAGTTGTTTTCTGTCGTCCATCATCAGGCCGGTAGATGACATGGCAATAAAAATGTTCAGTTAGTTGCAGCATTTATATGATCATCAAGTTGGAGGGAGGAAGAGTGTTAGTGGGTCGGTGAATTTAATTAAGCATTTGTGTTTTCCCTTGTGTCCTGAATGCGGGCACCAGTGCAGGTGGGACGGTGGTTGCGATGCGCAGAGAAGACAGGAGATGTTCTCATGGTCAGAGGGTTGAGGTCCGTATGTCAGCCGCGCAGCATGCACTTTACTATTCTCTGTGGTTTTGTTTTCTGTTTTTTTCGGACAACGTGGCTTCAAGAGGTGTGGGATTTCCGCTTGCAGTCGGCAACAGGAGGCAGATTGCTTGTACCAGCGCCTTTTGACAGCATAGGGTGGGTTTTGCTAACCGGATTGCCACTGCCTCTGCTGTGGCTACCATCCGTTTGCGCAGGCCTTTGGAGTAGTGTGTTGGCGTGCGGCATATGACCTGAAAGGCTTCTCTCGCGTCCACTTGGTGGTTTGTATCAATAAGTTGGACAAAAATTGGGCTTGAGATCGGCCTATTCTCTCCTTTGCTGAGCCACGCTGGTATGTGCTCGCGTATTCTCTTCTCCAGACGTCGCGTTGTTACGCCAATATATCCCGCTCCACAGGAACAGGTGAAAGAATAGATGCACATCGATGTGGCCTGAAACGGAAGTCTGTCTTTACCTCCCATTTCTAGAAGGGGAGAGTTAGTGAAGAGTACGAGTAAGTTTGTCGCGGGGAAGGCACTCGTGACTGCTGTCCTCAGTGTCATCGTACCAGTTCACTTGCTGCGTCTCCCATAAAAGGCAATCTTTGGAATAGATCTTTCTTTTTCCCCGTTGCAACAGCGGCCTTTGTGACACGCTCCCTGATGTTCCGAAGGATGAACCTTTCTGGATAACCGTTTTCATGGAGTGTGTTTTGTAGCTGTTGCAATTTTACCTCCACTATTTCAGAAGCGCAGATACGGCGTATTCTGGCTGCCATTGCCTGGACTAAGTTCCGTTTGACGTTAAGGGGAAGAATGCTGTGAAAATAAATGTATTGCCTGATCCAGATTTTTGTTCCGAATATACAGCGTTGTATTGAGCCATCCTCTTGTCTATGTAAGAGGACATCTAGGAAAGCGAGTTCAGTGTTTTCCACTGTTTTAGCTGTAAATGTTAAGGCTGTGTGGGCCGTATTGAATTTTTCGACAAGAAAATCGATATTAGTGGTCCATAGAACTGTGGTCGATACGTGAACGATATATTTTGCCTGACAAATAAGACCACTGATATCAATGGTCTAGTCCAAAAATTCAATATGGACCACGCAGCACTAATATTTACAGCTTAAACAGAGGAAAACAATAAACTCGCTTTCCTAGATGTCCTCTTACAAAGACAAGAGGATGGCTCAATACAACGCTGTATATTTGGAACGAAAATCTGGATGAGGCAATACATTTATTTTCACAGCTTTCTTCCCCTTAACGTCAAACGGAACTTTGTCCAGGCAATGGCAGCCAGAATACGCCGTATCTGCGCTTCTGAAATAGTGGAGGTAAAATATAGTTTTAAGTATATATTCTGCAGAAAACATGCATGAAAATATTCTTTATTGTACTCGTATGCTAGCAAAGTACGCTTTCTTTAAGGTTTCGACTTAAAATTTGGTACCTTTCAATTGAATGTTTTTGTACATTTTCAAGTAATATTGAAACTTACGGACCATTACACCTTAATTCAAGGTTAACAAACTGCAGGCAGTGTAAATCCCCTCTAAGAAAAAGTAAGTTTTCCCCTAGAGGTTGAGGAAGTGATCGCATAGTTCTAATATACTTTGGAACTAGGAGTGGATCATGCTTTATACTTTATAGGTAACAGCAATAAATTGACGGATACAATGTACTATGTGCGAACATTTCACAGTCATAAAAACGCTTATAGTAAGGACTTTTCTAAAACCGAAATATAACCTTATTTTAGGTAAACAATTCGATGATGACGCAATTTTCTATCAAAAGGGTACAAGACAGAATAATTTTGTGGATTTTATACATAAAGTATATTTGAATTAATATGGGCAGTGAAAATAAATGAGTTAAATGTATGCTACCTTCGTAGCCATTTCTTAGATGATATGCTCTCTATGAGCGCTCATAAAGACGCTCCTTAAAAAGGCCGAAATCCCGACGTAAGTTAAATGAAGTTAGACTGCACAATAATCAGTATTGAAGGCCTACTTAATGCCGTTTTGTGCGTGATTATCAATATTTGGCAAGTTTCGGCATTGTGCATGGAAAAACCGCCACTACTGTATTTCTAAATAGCACAGTCTGCCTACAAACTTACTGTGTCCCGGGTGTTCGTGATCCATTGCATCTGACGAATAACAGAAGTGTAGCCATAGGTACTATTCCGTGGAACAATATCTGTGCAGTATCGATTGTAGAAGATCTTATAGTTTTTTGCCACATAAACGTTTTTTTCAGGAGACACTTTTCCCAGCATTGAAAAAAGCAGCGAACGTGTACCGGGGATGGTAGTTATCCTGTGGATGATGACAGTGACCACAACGACTGCGAAACAAATCAAGTAGAAATATTTTCAGCGTTTCGCCGACATTCCCTGGATTTTTGTTCGTTACAAGTTGAACAGAAATTTGTTGAAATACAACCAGCTTATATGAACGCGAAACCGCTGTGCCAAGTCCCGGGCAAATTTGGGCTGCTCCTGGCAGAAGCAAGGAAGGGCGTCGTTGCGCTTAAATTATGTGTAAAAACGGCACCATTGTACGTAAGCGAGTGTGTTCCAGTCGGTGCGCTACGTATAGAGGGATATGTAAATTGTCATTGGTGCCGAGACGGAGACTGTTATGCTCCCTTGGACCAATAACTGTACCAGAATACATAACATCGAACTTGATCCATAAGTAGAGTATGGCGAGAGCTGCATGAAACATTCCGCAATTTGAAAAAGACCGGTACTCACTCGCAAACCAACATTGAGAAGGGTTGCAATACTGTAAATCATACAGTCCAATTTTAATTATTTTCAGTCATGCTTGGATGCCGACTATGTGATGAGGTTATTTTGACCGCTGCGAAAAAGTTGATTCTGTACAAAAATGGCTACTTAAATAGTATCCATTTTTATCATTGATTTGAAGTGCCTTTATAAATTTAAATTTATTTTATGGAAAGCATGCACGAAAAAATCCTCTCTTGTACTTATTTGATAGGAAATTAGGCCAAGTGTCGCGTCCACAGGTAGAAAATAGCGAAACGGCCTACAGCGAAGGCAAGCTGTGGAAGAAGGAGGCTCCTGAGTCTGGCACGCTAAAAGCCTATAAACTGCCACAACCCTTAATGACGACTTTGGGACCTGGCGACCGTGAAGCGTCATTAAATAGGTTTGCTTGCCACCACTGCCGTGTGGTTAGGTTCTTGAGTCAAACTGCTAGAAGAGATAATCTTGAACACGCCATTCATGTGGCTGTTGGGGATCCGCCTGCCTTCTAACTCCCCAATAACCTTCATGAACATGTCTACTGACAGTAATATTATCCAAGCTGCGGAAACCATCACACTCCCTTGTCGACCGCTGACAGTTGATTTGCCTTTGGCCACTTTAATTACCCTCCTTTTGGTTGCTGCTTCTTATCTCTGAATATGAACTCCTGTAAGAGTTCGAAAGCTCAGGTCAATAAACAAATTGATCCGGTGCTCGACAAGTCTTCTGCCTTATCCATACCTGGAACGCGAACCTTTTCATCCTGTTATCTTTGATCAGTAGCGCGGGCGAATAGTATGCCAACTGGACTACTCAATCAGGAACGGACACTTCGTATTGGATTCAGGAACGTGTGAACACTTCTGGCACTTGGTACCCAATGTTTGACGGAGCACAGTCTTCATCAATATCACGTGCATGTCTGCTCTCTGCCGAAGTCCAACTCCACGACTGGGGGCGCCCGAGAATTAAAATTCCGCGAGTCAATTCCCAGCTGGCCCTGTAGCAAAGCGGCCCACACGACCCTCCCAGTAGCCACGGTATGATTATTGCTCTCTCGGTACAAGCAAACCGCACACTATTAGCATGGAAACCAGTCAATTAGCCATTTGCTTACATGCGACAAAAGGGGCGTTTTAAGAACATCTCTGTCGTCTTTGTGTAAACGCCAACAACAGCTGTCGAACAGCGAGATAAAGAAGACTGCTATTTACTGCTAGAGGAGCTAGTGGAAAGACTTCCGCGCCGTGATCTGTTAACTGTCGCCGGGCCTGGAATGACCGGACTGGACCCGGTGACTCATCAAACAGTCACCTTATTGGTCTTTATGAGCTTGTGCCTTGATCCGAAAATGGTGAGAGGATGTTGCATTTTGCTGATACGAACTGACTCCTTGTTACTAACCCATTTTCTAAGCATCGTCACAAACATCTACTGAATTGGCATTCAAACGATAGCCATACCGCTAGTAGTGCCCACAAGTCTGACACTGTTCTTGTCGGCACACACCTGAAGGTTCGCCTCACAATTACGCCCCAAAATTCCACGTGCGAGGGGCCTTGTGGTCGCAAAAACTCGGAGTAATCCAGCACTACCGAGGCTCTAAGCAGCGAACAGAGTCAAGTCAATTCAAGTTTATTAAGGGAAATCTAGGCAAACGTCTTTTAACTCCCTCTTGGTACATAGGATTTAAGAACTGCATCGGCACAGCCGAACATTCAAAGAAGTCGTTGACACAATTGTAGACGACTACTCGCTTGTTTCAAGTAATACACTCACACTCAGTTAACACGAGCCGGCAGAGTAACTGAGGAAGAAGAGCAGACAGTGAAAAAACTCCTAATGCTGGCTCATAATTCAAAATGGAATGTCATTTGTGATTTTTAGGAGAAAAACTGTCGCTCGTGGAGAAAGTATGTGAATGAGAGGAGCAGGATGCTTCTATGAATGGTGGCGGCAGCCATGGCGTCCATGGCGAGTAATATCTACATCCGAAGGACCATGCGAGGAGGAGACCTTGGAGTCACGAGAACGTTCCGAAGAACCGGAGATGCGACCATGATACGCCTTGGCTGTGTCAAGAGCAGAAGAGCCTGCCACATCGTCAGCAGTCGGTCGATACGAGAAAGGGTTTGACAGGGCCGCGTAGCCTAGGACCATAGTTGCAGTAGATGTGACCTCAGATGCGATCAGCGCAGTTCGCATATTGAGCAGAGACGTCCGTTAGCCAGGTAGTCTTAACGCATTTGTTTAAATACAAATAATAAAATTACCTAAAATTTACTATAAGTATATATCTATAACATGTCAGTGTTTGGATTTAGAGCAGTTCAGTTTTTTTTTCATCGGAGCACTTCAATGTTTGGATTCCGAAAACTTCAGTGTTAGATTCATTGCACTCAATCACGACGATACTCATTAAATCGTTCAATTTTTGCTTTAAAAACATCCATGGAAGGGGACATGACATATCCGCGGGAAAGGCATTCCATGCCTGGATTACCTCTTAGAGAAAAAGAATTTTCTTGGGTCAAGTCTTGCCCCAGTCACACGTAATTTGAGGGGGTATCCTCGCAGCCTAGAGGTGGTGGCCTGCTCAAAGCAGTCATTTGTTTGGAGGCAGCGATCTTGACCACGCAGCATGCGAAATGCGAGTGTGGAGGACTTGCCACCAGCACTTGAGGGCTGCTCAATGACGGTCGCTGGTTCGGATGAATACTTCTGCCAGTCATCGCTACCCAAAATTTTTTCATCTTTTAGAGTTAAATGAAGGAGGCATCGTTGCGAAGCTTGGTTTGAGAAGTCTGGGCAGACAGCTGCAAGATTCTTCCACTAATCCAGCTGCCGCAACGGTGGACCACGTGCTACTGTAAAAAGCTAAGGTCGCAGTTCAACGACATCAACCGAAAGGGGAATCAACTAGTGAAGGATTGGGACTGTTTCCTATGGGACGTTTGGACACCTTCATGAATTAAATTATAAATATATAGTAAATATCATGCACAAACAACTTCAAGAAAACAATTTTGCATATTTCGACCTAAGATTCATTTACAACAAAACTCTGGGTATCTAGGGAGCCACAGCTGTCGCATGTCGATGCCCGCTGATCGGCGACCTGAGAAGAGGAAAGGCCATCAGCAGATGATAGGAGTTGCGACAATAGAACATTATGGCCCAGATATAGGCTGTGTGAAGTGCCTGTAGATGTGGCTGCCTTCATGCTCATCAATCATAGGCTGCACGCGTAAACCTTCAGTGGTGTTGACTCCATATTGCAAGTGCACGGTAGTGGGTGTGGGTGAAAACTGCAAGCCAAGTGCTGCGCAAGTCAGCCAGAGTATTAACCAATTTAAGCCCAATTCACCACTGCACTTCTAGGATATTGGTCGTCCTTATCACTCGCGTTGTGCAAACTAATTTAGTGCTGGCTACGTGCTCCCATTTTTGCCTGTAGTCTTGAATACTGCAGCCAGAGTGAAGTTATCACCAATAATCAATACGAAAACCTTCGCAAAGATGGACCGAGGTCTCGCATGCTTATGTCGGCAGCAGGCCATACGGTGAGTCTTGGCTGGCAAATTTGGCTGAAACATCGTGTGGATCCTGCTGTTAAACAGTCTGTCTACGCGCGCCACACACAGTCTCCTCCCAACATAAAAGGTAGCGAGTGACGTTTAAGGGGTCTCCGATCTCATGTCAGAGATGTACTGAAACGTGGATAGGTCACCCGAACCCGGGTTAGGCACTCTACGATACTAACCTCTCATTGTAAGAGACTTATACTTGTTCATTCTGCAACCTAATCGCGAGTGACCTTACGCGGCCTGATAACTTGCACGATTAAGTGTTTGCCCTCTGCAATGTAATGTTTCCAGTCTTACCTGCTCGCCTGGGTGTCTTAAAAATCAGACCAGGGGAAGTTGAGGAAGCTGGTACGCTCATATTCCCATCTCGTATGCTTATTGACAGAATAGGATAAATGTCAACCATTGATACTGTTTTAGGAACATATAAGTAGAATGCTAAAAATGCTATTTACTGGTCTTATTAAGTATGATTATTAGAATAATCACTCTTAGCAGTTGCATAAGACATCTAGCAGCATCCTCCAACTCCACCTCGTAGTCCAAACTTAGTAGAATGTGACAGCTTTTGGGGGACAGAAGTGAGTAGGCGTGAATCAAGACAAGCTATGATGTACTCCGGGCCTCAAACATGTATTTACTTGGAATAGCATAAATTCAAGTTTACACTCGTAATTGAGATAGAGAGAACATGAACCCGAGCGTTGAATTAAATTAGCGTCACCTCTAACAAAAGGTAGCGTAGGTAATAGTAAAGGTCCTACTCTAATTAACCAACATCGCTATCTAGAATGAGTAGAAATAGAAATAGTAGAACTATCAGTATCGATATTCTTGCGTCTGTCTTGATATCAGCTGAATTTGAGTGAGGATAGGAGTGCGGCAGTGTCAGCGCTTGAGTCTGCTGTCACTTAAAACAAAAGTACGCGCGGTGTTTTGACCTGTGTCGAAGAAAACGGCTAACGGTGGATCCCGCTGTTCAGTCCTCTTGACGCTGGGTGTAGGTGGAAAATGCGGTTCATGGTGTAAGACGTCTAAAAATCCCTTTAAATTAACCCCTGTTACTAGCCACCTTCATTGCACCAGCCTATTTGAAGCACTCATCGAAATTGATGGTGTAACTATCATTATCATCATCGTCGTTATACGTAGTATCGGGTTTACTGGTTCCCATGCCTGTCTCTTCAAGTTTTTTTATTTATCATCATCAGTTTACACTTCTAAAGCATATTTATGAGACATTTCAATTTCAACTGCTGCGGTAGCCAACATATCTAGGCAAAACAGTGTCCAGGACGCAGGCCTGTTTACGTCCAGGGACGTCTTTGATGCTTTCTACGACTGAATTTTAAGGGTAGGCAGGGTACCACTTTTAAATCGCAAGCAGTCAAAGCTGCCGTAATGAAGGCGAATCCAGGCGAAAATCTGCCTATAACTACTGGTCTCTGTCCTCTGTAGATAAGAAGATAAGGAAGCTGGTAAGGTCACATTCCCATCTTTTATGCTTATTGTATGCGTCATTACTCAGTATTGGTAGAGTTATAGGATACACCATGCATTATCAGTACTACTATCACTCAGTTGTATTGTCATTATAAGTAGTAGTATTGGACTGATTTTATTGCAAATCTGAGACAGATATCGATAAGGAAAAGGTCACAGAAGTCCGCGAGTGGCCAGCCCCAGGCAATGAAATAGGTCAGAAGTTTCTATAGTCCCCCTTCCTACTATAGGAAGCTCATCAAGTACTATTAATATACAGCCAAGCCCAAAAACACGCTCACCAAAAAAGTGGGTATTAGCAGGGCTCCTGCTACGGTTGTTATCGGTCAACGACCTGGTTACAAAAAAGATAATGTCTTCGTTCCTTTGTGCCGTGGACCTCAATCGAGGGCCCGTGCCGAATAAATGTTGGCACACACGAGAGGTTGGGATGGCCATTTCTGGCTTCTTAATCGTGGCCAGCCAGCCAGATCATTTCTAGACCTTGCGTAGTTAATAACGTTCTCCAAAGGGTGCACGACATGAAACCACAAACAAGAACCCCCGCCCCCTTCCCCCCCCCAAACATACAGTTCGATGCGTACACATCCATTCCACTATGCCAATTGATAAAACAGGGCTTGAATCATTATCCCTAGGTCCTTAATTCTGCATGTCCGGTCAAAAAGTTAAGCAGTTAGAGTTTAAAAACAGAGTTCGAGAACCTCTGCAACCAAACTTAAAATCAAAAACCAACCTCCGTTGATAGTGTCGAAATTCTGGAGAGATAAGGGGATGATCCGGGGGTGACGATGGGGATTTGATGGGGTGGGGACGGGGTTTTCAACCCGCATATCCCCTTCCTCACCCTCGTCGTCACTCCCGGATCTCTCCGTCGAAATTCTTGGTTAGTATGCATATTATCAAATTATCCGTAAAAATAATACCAAATGTCACCTAAAAATGCACGTTAAGTTCAAAATAGTCAAAAAATGAGTTTGATTGCCTGTTAGGTTCGTCTAAAGCATTCTGGAAATTTCGGGTTGCAGAATAATACATATGCCTTTAGCATCAACCCCGGATACACACGCACCACCGCCCCCGTCGTCACCCCCGCCCACTTTTGGGTGTCTGCTGGCAGGGTGGCAAAGTCTGGGCTCAAGGCTTATCGATTTGCTTCGAGCTTGCGCGCTAATCGATCGGCGAGCGTGAGAAAGTGCGATGCAAGGTAAGTTTTCAAGAGTGGGTGCAAGGCTCAGTGGCCTTTGGGTGGTCTCAGAGCTACACGCAGGCATCTACGTATCCATGCTGTTAAAAGGGTGTAGGGGGGACCCAGGCTGATCTGCGTGAATAAATAAACCCAATGGCGACACAGCGCCCGAAAATGCAATCGATACAGATGGGTGGACAGCGCGAAAATGCACCGCTTAGACAACTGAGCCAACCGTCACAAAAGCACGGTTAAAAGCACTAAATGTCACAGAAGTTATAATAGACTGTTCACGTTCCACGAAACCCTGTCATACCTTCAAGTTCGAAAAGGCCGAATTTCTCGTAGAGGGGTGACGGCCACATGAGTCACAAACTGCTTGATTCATGGTTATTTCGTATTCACTCAATTAGCAAAAGAAAAAATCTGTCACCTGCGTATTAAGTGCTGGGACAGCCTGGGCAGAGTAATTAGCCAGTTCGGGAGGGCGCGGTAGACCAACCTTCTTGCGACACTATCGGTGAGCCAAATGGTCCACATATTATCATATAAATAGTCAAAAGCAATAGTACGACTGTAATAACCTTGTGTGTTCCTGCGTCAACACTGGTTATGTCCCCTAGTTACGTGTTAGGAAGAGAAGGCAGAACAGGATAGCAGATAGTCCTTTACTGCTACTAGTTCTGATTGTACATCAGCGTTGTCTTCTGTGTGCCCGGCAGCTTGATCTTCTGTGCCCGTCAGCAGCGTGTTTTCTGTCGTCGGTCTCACCTCGGTAGCAGTCTCTCGTCTAGGGCAACAGAGTCCTGTGTCTCCAGCAGCAGAATGTCGGGTCGTCGGTAGAGCGTCTCGGCAACAGAGTGCGCCTTCTGTCTGCGGCGTCATATTTAAAGGCCGGCCGCATTTGTTCCCTATTGGCTCCTCCACGGCTCGAGTTGTCACTCGGCCGTCCTAACAGCCACAGTCGGCAATAAGTAAGGAATAAGAAGAGTAAGATGGTCTTAGATCTTATACTAAGTGACTGCTTATAGCGATAGGCTGAACGTATGATTGAGGTATGGCAAGAGGAGCCGAAGTCCTGTTTATTACGACAAGTGCCAAATAATAAAACTTAATTGCCTAGATGCTAACACAGAGTAACTATGGATAGCAGTCATATTCAAATACTATTGACGCTAGTATTAAAAGATCATGCTTAGTACTACAAGTACAGATTAGCAGGTAAGTTCAGCAAGAGCAGTATCCAACTTACCTGGAGGTTCTCTATGTGCTTGAAGGCACATCCTTATCTTGGAGATGGCGAGGCAATAAGTGAGTGAGGCTGGAGCTGGTGGTGGGTGTAGGTGTCTACGATGTGCTGGGTTTGTCGAAATCGCTGTCTGTGCCGCTGTCGTGAATGCGCATTTGACCTTATAGGCCCATGAGATGGGAGGATGCCCGAAGCAGTGAACACGGCAGTCCTTGCTATGTGTTAGTGCTCCGGGTACTATTCACCAGTCTCTGTGAGATGGATTCGCAAGTGACCGACCAGGCCGATGTGTTAAGTTAATGTGCGATTGCAGTAAGTGCAGGTTAGGTTCCAGTCCACAGTGCTGCTGGATGTTGTAAATGTAGTGGTGAGGATGTCGGTAGGTGGTGGTGCGTCGTTGAGGGTGGAGAGCTTGGCGGGTGAGATGATATCAGTGGATGAAGGCAGCGGGGCATCCGTGATTAATGTGGTTCTCGTCAAAGTTCTAGGCACAGAAGGGCTTGTTGAAGTGTTTGAGGCCGTAGAAGTGGGTGCCATCGAAGGAATGGCGCATTGCGTCCGGAGGTGACCGATCAAGCCCATGCGTGCACGAAAGCTGTGTTGACAACGCCGCCGTTTACCTGTGGGTCGGTACGTTGGAAGGAGAATAGGATGTGTCCTTGATGTCGACTTCATATGCTAGTCAATCGGCACGTTGCAAGGAGGAAAGGACATCTCGACTACGCGTCCTGTAAGTCGGCAAGTTGGTAGTAGGAAAAGAACTCTTCGGACACAAGGCATCCCAGTGACAGCTGAATTGGACGAATTTGTCGGTGAAGTACGTTCACTGTCGTCCAGACACTTAATAGAGAGAGAGTGGAATGTCGAAAGTATGAAAATTTATCGATACGTACACAATTGCATGTTGAGTGTATCATGAAAAGAACTCATAAATGATGGTTGCGTTGCTGCTGGGCAGAGGAATGTCTCGTATGCATGATAGCTGTGAGGTGATAGCAACACATTTGGTTGATTTCTCCATATTACCTGACTGCGGTTCAACCTGAACTTTAATGGTTGAGTTTTGTTGAGGGCACCAGTCTCGATTCGCGACAGGGTGTCAGCAAATGCGTTCCCCTACCCATGGGGACGATGATTGACGAAGGGAAAACAGTACGGTAAAATCGAGTCGAATATTTCAGCAAGAAGCTGTCAGCCATATCAGAAAGTTTTGAGCAGGGGTTGTGCTCTGAAGAATGTGTGTTTATAATATAATATGTTTATTATGCCAGTTTACAGGCAATTGTAAAGAGTTGGTAATGCACCTCTTGGGCGCCTTCCAACACCTCGAAAACCGGAAAAAACCTAAAACAAACTCCCTATGTTGCAGCTAGTATTGGTTTTGTTGCAGGTTTTTTTGTTTTGTCAATACTGGGCGAGATAGGGAGTTTGTTTCAAGTGAAAAAAACCTGCCTTCAAAGGTATGATACAAACTGAATATATGTACAGTTGTAAGCTGAGTTGACTCTTCAGCAGGAGAAATGTTTCATATCGTTTAAGGACATTAGTTCCAGACGGAGAGGGTTGGCACAAGAACATAGTGTTCTCAGTCTTCCTTCAATGGTTGTCGGCAAAAGTTGCGCGCTATCGGCTGAAGGGTTAGCAGACTTCGGGCTGCTGCTTCAGCAGCATTATCTTTAGTATGAAGCCTGGCGGGGTTCAAAGTCCACGAACGCCATCAGAGTGAAAGAGAGATTTCAGATTTATATCATGCCGGGATCACTAATTTGAAACGGTCGAAGTAGTTTTTGTACTCGGATCACTACTATCATCAGGCCAAATCCCAGGTATGAAGTTTAAATTCAGACCTCACCATAAGGAGTGAATTATTGCATAGAGGACTCCCAATTGCTGTCACAGGTGGCAGTGGCCACTAGCGGAGCCAGGGCTAGTGTTGACTGCATCTAGCCAGACCTGAGAGAGTGGACGGGACTGTGGAGGCAGCTGCTTAAGTAGGATTGCACAGGGAGATTAGCAAAAGTAGCTTATGTATCCCCACTCACTAATCCCTATAACCTGCATGTTTTCTCACAAAAACGGTGTTTATCGGGTTTTATGGGCGAGAAATTAGGACACGCAGTGGAATATACTTTAATAAAGGCCAAATGCATTTTTATTTTACTGTATTTAGAAGTGTTGTTGATTTATATCTCTAGATTTTCCTAATCTGTCTTATCATTTAACTTATTGCGGAAAAACCCGATTATCGAACTGCAGGTTTCTTGAATTTCCCAAAAAATTTAAATGGTGGTTTGGAGGTCGTCTACTTCAACTTACCTGTAGTTCAACTTACCGTCTTGGAATTAGATTAGTATGGTCCGCGGCGCAACGCGCCGCGCACGCCTTCAATTTACATGCGGATCAACCTGCTCCCAGCGGCCGCGGGAAGTAAATTCGACAACATTTTTTTCACTTTACACTTACTTCTAAAAATTTCCTTCTCTGCCTATCCTATTTCCCTACCCCACAGAACTCTATAACCACCGTTTTTGCAGGACAAAATGCTGGGACTAGGGGTGTATGAGTGGAGCTGCATAAGCTACTTTAGCCATTAAATATATTATGCTGTCATTTCCAGTCACTGAAATGATCACTTTTGACATGTTTGAAAGTGAGTAGTATCTTCCAATTTCTGAAGTTTTGGTGGACAGGTATTTGCGTGCCAGTCAATGTCTGGCAGACTAAAATCACCTACGATTATTTCGACATCAACTTGAGTCCCTGCTACATATTCAAACATTTCACAGAGCGTGGTTTCATTGCCTGCATTACGCGGGGATTTGTAGACGCAGCCAATTACCGGTTTTTTATTATGGGGGAGGATGACTGAAGCAAAACAAACATTTACAAAAAATGACGAAATGCTCAAAAGAAACGGAAAATGTACAAAAGATGATTGAATTTAAAGAAGGCAACCACCGCTACCTTTTTCAGCGCCTTATCTGTACACACTCAAATTATCTAGAGCGAGCGTAGATTAAGAAAGAAGATAGTGAGCTCAAGAGTCAGTGACACACAGCACATCTGGATCAGGCTCAAAATCTACTGTTCTAGGCTCTGCCATCTTATTTACGCCCAATCGTGACGGCGCCAAAGATGTGCTTTACAAATAAACCTTATTATTATTATTATAGTGAGCGTATCTCTGAGATGCAGGTTACGCTCATCAGTATTTATAAAAAAAGGAAGACTTTGAGGCGTTAAAGGAAACTACAGGGGTGAGACAAGTGGTGGGCTGCCGTGCATCTGCATAAAGTGACTAGCAATCTACAAAAATGGTGAGCCGACATCGTTACAGGCAGGCGTTGGCGCGTTTGTAACAAATGCACTGACACTGTCACTGAGCAGTTTCCCTCATGCAGTTTTTTCCGGAAGCGGGTTTCACGGAAATCAGCACCATTCTTCATTATATGAGTCCTTTTCCCTACTTCTCTGTTTACTAACCATCATTTTCAGGACTCTGCTAGCCATTTTTAATTATAAAAATATTTATATATGCATATGCCGTATTCTTTTGTTTTTTTCGGATATGAGAAGTAGATGTTTAACCCTGTTAAAACCACAAAGCTCACAAGATTTTGCTGCCTATCAATACAAATTTAAATAGAGCAGTGTAGGCTAGTAAACAGTTACTGAACTCATAAAATAAAAGCGTGCATTCAATGTTTGCAATTCACATAACGCTGACCCGTTGGACTTTTAACCAACAAGGTCGCGAGCTCAAGGATTGGTTGCCGCAACACATTGGGGTTTCAATGACGGGCCGATGACATCTAACATAGCAGAAGTTGCCATGTTAAGTATGGTGACTCACTTCACATAGGTTGCATGCCGCAAGGCCCATCGCTGCTAACGCGTGCGCCGGCACTGCAGGCGGCCTATTGAACAGACAATCACAGGTGCCACAAATCTAATCTCGCCCGGCGGCCGATAAGACACATGCACACACAGGTCCATGCAGTCTGTCCGGCCAATAACATCCAAGGCACAGACAATGAACGCTCTCTCTCTCTCTCTGGCCACTGGGGAGAATGCTGCTAACAAAATCACTTCGGACATTGCCGCTCCAGCGGAAGGAGGTGCGCTCCGAGGTCAAACGTCTTCCTGCTCATTTTTAATTCCTCTGTGTACAGAATAAATTATTCCCATTATTCTGGCCTCCACAGACTTCTCCTTTCTTAAGGAACCATAGTTTGAAGATCGCAGTTGCTAGGGTTTAACTCACTTAACCCCTGCTATACAGGCTCCCTTGTATTTATTCGCACTTCATTTTTGCATATATTATGAGTCATTTAGCCATGGTGTTATCTAATATAAACAGTCCTTAGATGTCTTATTTCAGTAACCTTTGCAATTATATTCAATTCAGACTGCACTGATTTCGCTAATGTTCTATTGCTTTTTGATTTGTTTGTGCACACTGTGGCTGTGCTATTATTAGTTTTGTGGTTGCATTTATATATAGAACGTTTGAAGAGGTTTAAATAGTTGTACTCTCAGATGGGTGATCACTGAAATGAGTTTCTTGGAAAATAGAGGCAAATCAAATGATATATTGAAGATCATAAACTGTGTAAGATATTTATATTTCCATAATAAATCAGTTATCCACCCCCCGGAACCGTCTACCGTTCAGTGATTACTCCAATTTGAAACCTCGCAACTTTTGCGATGCTTCCCCCACATTGCTAAAGACACCCAAATGGCCACCAAAAGTTGCAACCGAAGTTACCAACTCTCCTCCGCCGAATGAGAATCTCTCTGACCTTCCTGACCGATCACTCATATGCCCGACAGCCCCCAGTTGTACTCCACCCGGGAACATATCTCAGGGTATCAATGGTCCTTATCGTACACCACCTCGTGATGTCAGTGAGGATTCTGATGATTTTGAAAATCTACTTAAAACTCTACGTTCAAATCCCCCTAAAAACAAACCTCGGACGTCGCAGGATGATTCATCTTTCATTGTTTCCGACACATCCGACTCAGAGGGGGACTGGAGCGACGGGTTCTACCATCGTGTGAATAATACTGTGTTCAAAGATTCGCAGAAGTATGTCTTTTTATAGTTTCCTGATGGGGGAGATTATTAAAAGTAGGAAGTCACTTTTTGCAGTCGACTAATTGGCTGATGGGGCATAATTATATCCCATCAGAATCTTTGTATGCTTTGCCTTCCCAGCGACTTGCCAGCACGTGTATTTAAGTTATCATGGAGCGGTCTTTCATAAGCTTTGCATCTTTAAGGGAATCCGGGCTATTGCCTGCGGTTCAAACAGGCTTTATTCCACGCATTCTAGATGTGTGAGATAATTCTACTAATTTTGCGCCTTCTATTGTAAAATAATATCAAGTAAATTGTGACCTTTTTACCTAAAAATATTGATCCACCGGATAGTTTTTTTAATTATACCAGCCGCTTGAACTGGTTTTGGCTATTATTTGCTACGTCTTAACTCTTCTCAGGGTTTCAAAGTGGGTTTCCTAGGTTCCACGCAAAGTAATTTACGGTTTAGAACCTTGCCTTACTTACCATCGTGGTTTTAAACTTTTCCCACTACTTTACCTCACGAGATTATCTGCAGTGTTCAAGGGTTGCTTTCTTCCTATGTAGACTTATGACTAATTTATTTTTAAGGTGCTTTGCAGTAGTGTCCTTTGCAGTAATATGGACTTGACTTAGTTATTGAATATAATTCTTCTTATTTTCTTTCTTGAAATAAGTTAGCTTTTACACAAAACAGAGCAATCTTTAGTCATATAAGGACAAGAACACGGCCTAACCCAGAGACTGCCTTTTCCAACACTAGGCATTAATTGGCTCCTATGCACCCGACTGGAGAACCAAGAACTGACTGACATACATTCAGTTTTTTTACTGACGATCTTCGTTTCTATGTTAGGTCATTTGCTGTCTTCGGCAATTCTTAAAGTACGTTTTGTTGATAAGTGTCCGGTTAGTGTCGGCAAACAGTGATCCTTAATTATTATTGTATCGAGAACCAAGCTCAATGCGGCCAACTAATTGGTTTTTAGCATTCCCCACTCAGTCCGGTCTGACGCAACAATAAACGGCCAGACTGTTTTACAAAGTGTTCTCCCATTTGTAATTAGAATGTTTCTTCGCCTCTCTAATGAATGGTTTACTCTGGCAAGTAGGCGGATATGACAAAAAAGTAAGTAAGGTGCACTTTCAGCCGTACGTACGTTGGCCATTCCTTGGCTTGTTCCCTTACAGATAACATTACAGGTGAGGAAAATGGAAGCTAGAATGGTCATTCCTAGCTCATTAAACGTCATCGGCCAGTCATATCCGTCCCACCCTGGTGCACCAACCGAGCCTCGAATCCGCGACCATTTTCTCAGAATTCCAACTTCAGAGGCTTTTTGTCTTGCCCGTTAAGATCGGAAATACTGACACTCGTCGATGAATGTTCACCCATCTCAAAAGCACAGTTGCGACGCCAACCTACTAGACACTGTGATGGGGAATAACAATGGATTTTACGTCAAGCATTCAACTTTATCGGGAGTGGAACCATAGAGTACGAATTTCGGTGTGCGATGTGCGTATTGTTTAAGCTAACGCACAAAAATGGGGGGGGGGGATTTTCGCAACTTCCAAAATTGTATATCAAGGATACTTTCACTGTTATTTATACTGCTTACGTGTACTACTATACCTGGACCAAGGCGCGCCGGTGATGCCGCAGTATAAATTGCGGTGGCGTATTTTTACAGATTGAGTAGAGATGATCCGCAGAAGCCGCCTAAAGTTTCCTTTTTTCCACTACGTCCTTATAGGACTGACCCTGTTGGTCCGGGACGGTTTATTCACTATATCATAAAGCCTGCTAATTTCAAGAATATTTTGCGCTGAAACCATTCTACTATCAATGGATGCACCGAATATCTTGTACTTGTTACGGTTGTGATCATGCCTGATCTAGCCGGCTTCGATGATGTCACGGACGGTACCTCTCCATGTGTGACGATTGGTGGCAGCGGATCTGGAGAGCTCTACCCAGGTTCTTCTCCAGCACCGGAGACCGAATACCGAAGGTCCAAGAACCACTTCCATGTCCTGACGTACTGAGTCGAATCAGGTTTTGCATTGACCATCTCTTCGACGTTTCCAAATAGGTAACGGTTTCAATTCGAGGGCAGTAGCTTTGAGCTCTTGAAGTTGACAACGAAGAACATGTCCAAACCACCTCAGTCGTCTTTCCTGAATGGCCTGGGACATCCGTGTGATTTTGTCGCAGCGAGTGCGGACTGTCTCATTGGAGACGAAGTCGGTGTACTTCACTCAAAGCATGTTCCTCAGACAGTAGTGGTCAAAGACTTCCAGTTTCCGTTCATTTTCCACGCGCATAGCCCAACCTTCGCATCGGTACTGAAAAACGGACCGCACAGACGGACGGTACACGCGGAACTTTGTGGAAACAGAGATATTGCGTCGGGTCCATAGGCACTTCCGAAGTCTGGAGAAAACTCGTCGTGCTGTGTCAATTTTGGAACAATGTCATCTTTACTCTGTCCATTCGGCAGCAACCTCGCTCCGAGGTATTTGAAACTGTCGACTTCTTCAAGTTGACAGCCACCAATATCGCGAGGTGCCTTCTCTTGGGCAGGGATGCAGCATAAAAACACTTTGGTCTTCCCAGCATTTATGGACAAACCGACTGATTTCGCGACCTCGTTCCCCCATGACATCATAGACTGTATATTTTCAAAGCTTAAAGCTAGTAAAGCGATATCATCGGCATAGCCGAGGTCAATCAACCGGCGCCCAGATGCTAGCTCAATACCATCATTTTCCCGAGAACCCAGTAACTGAAGATGTTAAAGAAAATGGGTGACAGGACAGAGCCTTGTCGAACGCCAGACCGAATAGCGAAAGGTTCTGCGAAGTTGTTGTGGAATAGAACCTGCGCAGTGGTGGAGAGGTAGTATGCCTTGATCATGGTGATTATTTTTGGCGGTACACTATCAGATGCCATCATCCGCCATAGGGAGTCACGATGGATGGAGTCGAACGCAGCGGCAAAATCAACGAAGCAGATGGCCGTTAGTTGTTGGTAGCTGTGGCAGAATTCAAGGATCCGTCTCAGTGTAAATATCTGATCCACACATCCGAGCCCAGCGCGAAATCCGGCCTGTTTGGGTCGCTTCCTGGAGTCGCGCACAGACTGGAACCTCGTGAAGAGAACAATGCCGAAAATCTTCACAGCAATGTCGATGAGGCTTATGCCGCAGTAGTTTTCACATTTTGTCTTATCTCCCTTCTTATGGACAGGCACAGGGGTGTCTGAGTCCCAGCCATCAGGGACGGCCTCGTCTCTCCATGCTTGTCCAATTAACTTATAGAGCCAAGGCGCCAGAGTGTCGGCACAAGAATTATAGATTTCAGTGGGTATACCGTCCTCTCCAGGTACTTTATTGTTGCGCAGCCTTTTTATGGCATCAGCGATTTCTCTCTCAGAAGGTGGGTCGCATGACACTGAATAGGTGCGAGATGGAGGAGGAGGATCTGTTGTAGATGGTAGCAGGGGGGCGGTGGGCTTCGTATCAAAGTTACGGATGTGCTCGAAGCGCTCACGTCAGCGTTCGATTTCGGTCGCATTGTCAGTAATAAAGCCACCATTCACATCACGAACTGAGTCATTCAGTGAAGACAGCTTACCACTATCCTTGCAAATGTGTTGTTAGAGCTTTCAAGTATCACCAACGTTCGAGGCCTTCTCCATGGAGGTCGCTAGTTCACCCCAGTATTTCTTTCGGTTCTCTCTGGCCTATTTTGCTGTCATCTTCCTTAGTTGGCAGAAGGAATTATCATTACGGCCGCAGACAACTGCAGGGTTCGTCCGCTGATCCAATCAGTTGCGCCGCTGGGCGCATCCAATAATATTCTCGGCTGCCCCATAGACTGACGTTTTCAGAGAGGATCATGGGCTACTCACTTCTCCGTCGGCTCGGGTCCGGATTTCTTTGCTCAGGACCTTAGCAGTGTTGAGCTGCCGAATTTTGGCGACATTGAGGCGTCTAGCGCGTGGCATTTTGGGCGCAGATGAGAGCTGAGAGAGGGTATCCAACAGCTGACAGGGCTAGTCTTTGGCAGTCCAGCATATTCTGTGTTGCAAAGTCTGCCATTGCATTCGAATGAGCTAACTATACCATTTATAAATTTAAAGTTCACCAGGACTGAAGGTGCATGGCGCCAGGACCAGAAAAACTCGCCGAAGACTGGTCTTCGAGTCGAGTTCCAGTGGTTCGACCTCTGATGACGAATCAGTCTCCCCTTCGGATGTGGATTCAAAAGCGCCTGACTGCTCTCAAGGGCCCGTCAGTCATGCGGTTTCCGAGCCTTATCTGAGTATTCCTGCCGTTGAGAAGAAGGAACGGCCGGCACTGTCGAACAGCGAGGATCCTTCTCGTGTGCGTTCAACTTCCGAGTGTCGGGTCCCAGAAGGAGACCCCGCCCCCTTCAAAGAACCACCGATGAGGGAGTTGAAAAAGAAGCCTACGAGGAGCGTAAACGTTCGCCGCGGCAAGAAACCACCACCGACAGCTTCCAACGTTGTCATTAGTACGGAACCCCTGACTTTTATTGACTCTCTCTATCCGTTGGGGACAGAACCACCCTATGCAGTGGGCAGACGGCGACACCCGAGTGCGGAGAGGTAATTCTTCTCGAATATTTTATTTCTTGTATACTTATCGTATTATCCGTGAGCATTTGTTTAGAGACTCCTTTGTGTATAGTGTTTGTCCTGCTTTTCACACCGTTTTTTTTTCACATTAGGTCATCCCCTGATGAAAACTAAGTCCGTTAGTACCACGACTTCTAGTCTTTCAGAGCAACTACTATGCTACTAACAGAACTATCAATTTCTCGGTATTTTGGGCGACTGTTGCAGCGTATTGACAAATAATTATAGTCAAAAAATGACTCGTTTTCTCGATCGTTACCGAACGGAATCTAGTTTAAGGCCTAGCTAAGATACACTAACTGATCGATTTCAGGGTTCCTGTTTTAATTTTTGAATTGTTTTAATTCTTTTTCGAGTTAAACAGTTTAAATTTATCACTTCTTCGCGGCTTTCTATTTTCATTCGATTGCCTTATACAATATTTTACTTGGATATGAGAGCTGAGAGCCATATTGCCCAGAGTACAATGTCTAATGTTTAATTATAGTACTTTTTTGTCTTTTCTCCCTTAAGATATGTTACCAAGTTCAAACAGACGCGTGAGGAACTGGCAAATCGCCTCTTCGCTTTTTACAACAAGGTTGTCTTTGACGAAACGGTAATACCCTTCGACTTTGAACTCCCTCTCAGTGTTGCTGTAACTAGACTTGATAGGTAGTGTTTCCCACTTTAAGACGGGCTGGAATTGATTACTTCTATTTCCTCCCCTTCTACGACCCACCTTTCCAGCTAACTTTCCCCCTCGTTAGGTGCCTGCCTGTTGGAACCGCGAGCATCAAAGGTTGGACACAGTTCTGGCGAGTGTAGTCTAAGTTTATGCGCATTACAGACCTAAGCAGCATTATTTGGAGCCATGAGACCCTTTTACGTGTCTTAAACCCCAAACGACCTGTCAAGATAGCCCTTAAAACATTCAGCTTTAGTGTCTTGTTAGAGGACTCACAATAAAATGGTCTTTTAAACTCGCAAGCCTCCCGTTTCAGCGTTATCTGCACATTTATATATTATTGTTATATATTATGCATTTTACATTCAAGCTTCATAAATGCTCTCCAGACAGACGAAAATAAATTCTCGTTGGGTGGCGGTTTATCGCATCCCTTTACAGACAGTTTTTCTCCTTAAATCTCTCAAATGGCATTCAAACCCCTAGACTTCTGAACAATGCCTAAGGAGTTTTTTCACTGTCGGCCCTCAAATTTCTGGCAACGCCACTAATCTGAAATGTTCTGCAGATCAAATGCATTGAAAAAACTGTACCAATAGGGAGTTCAAAGGTATTTACCTATATTTCCCTCAATAAAACCTGACCTGACCTGACCTGACTTTTTGAATCTTTGCGTATATGCAATAAGTGCTTACTAGGAGCTACTTGCTGTGATTTCTGCATGCTTTAGTCTCCAAAATAATGTGCTTAGTTTAAGTTTCTGCGACCCAGCCATGTAAGATCGCGTCATAGTAGTCTCTAATGCCTGTTGATATAAGTTTTTGTAGTTTCCTTGACGGATTTTCGTCTTACGATAACTCTTTCTTTTGTTGTTAGCTGCCAAAAGATGTTTCAGTCGAATGGAACGCGAGGCTTTTGAAGACAGCTGGGCAGTGTGTCTATTTGCGAAGGAAGATCACTAGCCGAGACGGAATGGTGACCGAGGTGCGTCTTCTCATCAACCTAGGTTTAACTTTCTTAGACAAATATTATGTGCATCGGTCTTTGAAAGTAGTCAAAAACCACATAGCCGGTTGCTGCGTGATCATTCTGTTATTTTAGATTATGCCGGGACTCTGCTCTAAAACGTTACTTTAGTTTGCATTTGGTTCGAATATGGGACAATGTTTTGTCTAAAATCTCGTGTTAAACTTTGGTCCACTGGTAGTTTGTTGGTTGGTAGCCCTTGTTGGATCAGGGGTTCCCGCCGGAGTCCAAACTGGGTGCAGTTGGGAGGCGGAGAAAAGCTGCGACCTCGGCCGGCTTGAGCCAAAGGTCCTCGGGGGTGAGTTGGGTGCCTGGCCGGGATTTGCAGACGAAGAGGTGACGGCAGTCTGAACAGCAGTCGGGTACTGGCGAACGAGCATGCAGTGGCCGCTGCGAAGCTGCGCCAGGGTACAACGAGTCACCCGTGGGAGATGACGTTCCGAGGTGGTAATCGGAGGTGGATAGCCACCCAGGATGACCGGGGAATGGTAGCTGGATATTGCGTCCACAACTGCTCTCTAGCGAGGGCGCTGGTAGCCTGTCCTGATGGCGGAGCCATCAACGGGTAGGTCTGAGAGAGACGAGGCGACAGCTGCCTTGTGGAGACCTCGGATAGACGTCCGAACGTTACGGCTAGGCTCAGGAGCGTTGTAACGATGGTGGTTCGGATGGCCAGGTTGTGAACAGGTCCACCAGAACTGCTGGCCGAGGAGTTTGTGTGCGGTGACCGGCAGGACAGAAACCTCTGCATGAAGGTGATCGATGGGTGACATTTTATAGCAGCCCGTGATCGTGCGGAGAGCACCGTTCTGTGCTGACTGAAGGCGGCGGAGGCTGGAGGAGCTGATTGTGGGAGACCAGACTGGTGCCGCCTAGGTGAGATGCGGCTTGGCCAACGCTTTGAATATGGTCGCCAGCGTCTCTTTCGAGCAGTCCCAGGATGTGCCCGCTAGAGCCTTGAGGACCTTCGTGCATCAGCTCACTTTGCTTGCGACCACCCTCGCATGGTCTGCGAACGTGAAGAGCGGATCTAAACGGACACCAAAGAGCTTGGGCTTACGGACCAGCGCAAAGCCTCATCGTTGACGATGATAGCTGGATGACGATTGAACTCATTCGGGTCCAGCGTGAAAGCAGTGACGGACGACTTGGCTGCCGAGATCGTCAACCCGCGCTGAGTGAGGTAGTCCACAATGTTAGGCATGAATTCCGAGAGGACCTGTGCAGCCTGATCAATGTTATGGTGCTGGCAGAAGATGGTGACATCGTCCGCGTATGATACCACTTTGGCGGGTGCCGGAGGGAGTGGGAGTTCCCGCATGTAAATGTTGAACAGCGTCGGGCTGAGCACAGAGCCTAGAGGAACACTGCAGGTCTGCTTACAGGGCTTGTAGAGAGTGCCACGGAAAAGGACACGATCGTGGTGGCCACGGATATAAGCCGCCAACCATCGGACCAGGCCAGTCGGGACGTTCAGGGAGACCAAGTCCTGCAGGAGCTGATCGTGGCGGACGCAGTCAAAGGCTCATGACAGGTCAATTGAGACTGCCACGCTCCGCGAAGCGGGCTTCTGTTGATTGAAGTTCCGAGGATAGTGTCGCTGAGTTCGAAAAGAGCTGTTGTTGTGCCACGACCCGACCTAAAACCATGTTGGTGGTTGGACAGATCCGCTGCAGACGTCAGAATTGGAAGGATAAGTAATTCCAAAATTTTCGCCAGTGGACTGAGCAGGGCGATTGGGCGATAGGACGTCGCTAGACTGGGGTCCTTGCCAGCTTTGACCAGGGGAATGATGGTGGACTGGCGCCAGCAATCGGGGATGATTGAACTGGCCAGCGAAAGATTGAAAATGGCTGCCAGGTAGGCAGCCATTATGGCGCAAATGGATTGGAGCCAGGCCATCTGGTCCTAAGGCATTCGAGACTTTCGTTTTCCTGACGGCGGTGAGGATAGCATAGGCCGAGAAGGATATGTCCGGAGGCGGGGCCTTATGATGGAGTCGAAGGAGGGGGCGCTGGCTTTTGGGACTGGGAGCCGAGCGGGGCGAGAACAACTTGTTCATCTTCGCGGTGATCGTACCGTTGTTGGAGATGAACTTGCCGTTCCCGAAGCTAATAGGCTGGTTGGGTGTGTCAGCCCGAGGCTTGGTCAAATTGCGTAGAAGTTTCCAGGTGGCAGCTGCGTTACCGCGGAAATTACAATCTGCAACTTTTTCGTGCCAACGTTCCCGTTTGTCGTCATTGACGGTCTTGGTTATCAAGCCGTTGAGTTCGCCAACACGCGGGTCAGTTGCGTCTCGCGCTCGGATCTTGTCTCGCTCTCGTTCCAGTCGGGAGGCTTCGCTTGGGTAGTTTGGGCGGAGTATGGGGATGCGACCGTTCGGTATATGGTGGCCTGCTGCTGCCAGAAGCAGGTGACGAACGGCCCGCTCCGCCTTGTGGACGCAGGTGGGGGGCGGTAGCTGATCGGTTCTCGCTTCGCATTCCGCGGTGAACGCTGCCCAGTCAGCTCTCTTGAAGTTGATAAAATGCCTGTTTGGAGCCTTGATACGGTCGGCAGAGGTGGCCAATTCGAGCACTTTAGGGAGGTGATCGCTCCCTAGGCTGATTTCCGTGCTCCAGGTGGTGGAGGCTACCAGACTGAGACTGGCAAGGGAGACATCGAGAGAGTTGGAGGCACCGTTGGGTGGGAGCTGCGTTGGGCTGTCCTCGTTGAGGACTGTGAAGGGAGCTTGCTCTAGTTCATCGGCCAAGTCTTCTCCCCGGGAATCGGCCGCCAAATTGGAGCACCACAGGTCGTGATGGGCGTTGAAGTCACCTAGTACCAAACTGTCATCAGAAGGTAAGTAGGGAGCGATAGAGGCGGTGAAACCTGGAGGAGAACTGGACGTTGGAGGGAGGTACACGTTCACGACGGTTAGCGGCACCGGGCCAATGTTAAGGGAAATCGCTAGTTTTTCCGTGGGATCGGCACCAAGCAGAGGTAGCTGGTGATGGGCAATGGATTTGTCCACCAGGAAGGCCAAGCCTCCACCTCTATAGTGGCCGCGGTCGCGAAGGACAATCGTGTAATCGGCACAGGAAGGGACCTTAGTGGAGTTAGACCACTTTGTCTCTTGGATAGCCGCCACAGCTATGCTGTGCGAACACATGAAGGCCAGGAGCTAGTCAAGCTTGGTAAGTAGGCCGTTGGCGTTGAAATGGAGGACCAGGCGGTGAGGCAAGGTCGGGGACCAGAGGCTTTGGGTTCAGGACCTGGCGGGCTGGAGGCGTGGAGACCGGAGGGGGCACGGGACAGCTGGGACACGCGAAGGCGGTCGACCAATCGGCAGCTTTGGCGAGGCCACTGCAGCGGAGATGGCACCAACCATTTCAGGAGCCGCAATGTACAGACCAGTCGTGGCGGCCCAGGCGGACTCGGCAGAGCGAGCAGTACCAGAGAGGTCCAGGGTTGGCCTCAATACCGGCGGCAAGGAGGAGGAGTCGGAGCAGCGTGGCCGGGAGGGGCTGTTCCGTCATCAAAAACACGGGTTGGGCTGAGGGGGGGGGGGTTGATCCAACGTAGGGAGATGGGTGTAGCAGACCTTGGCCGCCGGGAGGGCGGGTGGGGACGCGGTCGAAGAAGCGTCTGCTGTGGTTCCCTCCACTGGTAGTCGTTGGTCCCGGTGAACAATTTAACGTCCCGTTTTACTTGGCGATTTCATTGTGTCCCCATACGAGCAAGAGCCAAATTCCATATCCTCATGAGCTCAGTTCCACTGCCCACCTTGAGGCGTCGAAGGGGAGGTCAACTCAAGTCCTGGCTCGACACAGTTCTTCTTGAGCCTTCAGTTTTCGGTTTACGTGGCTGGAGAAGAGCACGGATGGAGCTTTCCCGAGCGGCTGCCGCAAATCGTCACGCGTGGAGAGGTCCAATATGTGACTTTTTCGCGGCTGGCGATATCAGGCTTGAACATAGCCGTACCAATTACATGCGATATACAACACCAACTTATTGACATTTTCGGACAGTGGGTTAATCCGTGGGCGAGGTAAAAGAGGGCAAGGTGGACTCTGAAGACCTGATTCCAATGGCACATCAGTGTATTCATCACTATAAATAATTTGGTGCGCAGTCAGTCGTGGCTTCGAAGGCTGCCAGATGGCTGAATAACTCGATCCTATTGATCAGTACTGTGCGTGTATGCGGGGGACTGGCTGGCGACTCAGAGTCAGGCTGCAACGGCTACTTGTTCATGTTGCCTTTGTGGTACTCCTAGTCCGATAGAATCTGAACCACCCCTTGTATGAGACCCTGGTCCATTTTTCGGGGACCAGATAGTGTGTGGCACGCATCGACAGACTGTTTCGCTTCGTCAACGACTGCATCCGAGCCGGCCTGATCGTTTCAATACGTTTTTTCGTCATTCGAATGGTGCTCAAACTATGCATGACTCAACTCATATGCGTATCACTGTGATGTTGGAAAATGGCCTTTTTACGTAATTTTCTGCCCTCATAAGAGCCTTCGGCTTTCTGGCTAAAATGCGATACTGTGCCTTGTAATCGGGCTCTTGATCGACAACTTAAGATAGGCCTTCCTTGTATTTCTCAGCCCTACTCTTTGCTGCAGTAGTACGCCTGCGTCTTATTTCTCCTTGTGCTTTCCAGTCCAATCTTGTGCGTATTGAGCTAGCGCCAAAAGTCTGCACGTCAGCCGATCGTCTTCGGGACACCTTGTTGCACGAGGTCTGCCATGCCGCGGTTTGGTTGCTGCATGGTCGCAACGACGGCCACGGCCCGATCTGGCGGGGTTTTGCTCGGAAGGCCAACTCCTTGTTTCCCAACATACCTCGAGTGACTGTGCGGCACACCTACGCCATCGATACGCGTTTCACTTATGTGTGCACCGGATGCGGAGCCACCATTAATCGACATTCAAAATCCCTCGACACAGAGAAAAAGGCGAGTACTCCCTGTTGCCGTTTCGTTCAGTCACCTGTTAAAGCTCAGTAGGCACGATGTAATATTTTTAATGAATATTTTTTGCCTTTATAGGTTTGTGGCAATTGTCACTGCCGTTTCCAACTTCTAATCAATACTCCACGCGGAAGGATGATGCGTCCCAGCCTGGCAGCCAAGGTTGAAAAACGCTACCAAAGTCAGGATGCCGTGGCGTCTGCAGCGTTTGAGGCTCAGCCGAGGTCTCCGTCGGTACCTGCACCAGGTGCTGCACGTCCGCCAAACCCATTTGCGCAATTTGTTCGCGAAAACTACAAGACTGTACGACAGGGCAAAGGTGCTAACAGCAGTGGTTGCTCTCACAAGGAGGCAATGGAACAGCTAGGGTCCATGTTTCGCACGATGAAACTCACAAAAACAATGAAAACCGACGTCGCACTCGATGGACCGCCTCCTCCTAAACCACCTGCACCGACTATTGCATTGTAGATGGCGTGTTGCCCGTCAATGAGCATTTACTGTTTTAGTTTTCCTTTTATATTTTGTACTTTGACGTTTTATATACCAGCCCTTGTAAAGGTTATTATTTTAGCTGCTGTTTGTCTTCTTGATGTTTGCTCGTGGTTGATTGATTGCGGCGAGTTTATGCATATTTTGCTGTTCCTATCCAGTTGGAGGTGCTCCTTGAAAAAGTTGCGTTTTTGTAAAAAGGCTTCTAATATGGTTCCGTAGCCATTAAGTTCACCTTTACATTTCAAACCCGCCACTTCTCCGATGTTCCTTCTTTTACTTTCTCTACAATCAGTTACTTACACGTCATTTTCTTGTCATCGGCCGCGTCTTCGCTCGCAGTGTATCTTAAGAAGGCTTCAATATTCGTAGGTGCGTAGGTGGTCATAAAAGTCCAGTCGCATGACTGCGTATTTATGCCAAGATTCTACTTCAACACGCGTGCTAAATGTAGCTCGAACACCCCCTGTTCCGAGAACACGTGCCTCATTGTTCAGATTAGTACTACATTTGAACCCTAATGTAGCTTCCTGAGACGAGCGAGTACTGCTAACTTGCTCGTGTTTCACATAAAGTGGGTTTATATCACGTTATCGAGTTTACGACAGCTCGACTGTCCATTCCAACGAGATCCACCTCAGAACATGGTAGCGCAAGGTCAGCGATTGTGTGTAAACTAGGTTATAGTTGGAGTAGATTTGTGCTGTATCTACCGCATTCTCTCCTTCCCCACCTGTGCCCAGTGCAATGACTAATCAAGAAGGCCGAGGTTTGGACAGGGCGCAGAACCCGCCCTCGAAGCGTGACATCACACCAACTGGGAATGCCCGAGTGGGAATGCCATCTAGACCGCATTGGAAAGGAGTCATCGCTACCTGGCTCTTATTCCGCCAGCCAGCTAATCAACACAAACATATATAGTGGGCCAAATACGATGTATGAGTTGAATAGTCAGTTGGAAACCTTCCTGGCCACGGTTTCCAGTGCACTGTGGTAATCTCAGGCTAGGATCACACATGTGTTAGAAGAGCCAGCCGGAGAGGGGCCGATTAAGACACTTGCCAATTATGCGAGGGGTGCCTGTTGGCGTTGGGTGCTTTTGAGTGTGTCTCTGTGGTATGCGTACCGGTAAGAAGGTATGTGGTGATGTAATATGACCGGTGTTGTTCTACCGCAGGTCTTAATAAGGATTCATGCGACAGAATATGCCCATTCAATGAATGAATGTGCGTGGGTAGTTGACGTGCGTATGTCGGTGCTTCTAGCAGTGGTAGGCCAGTCTCTGAGCGATGTTTACGCAAGTGACCCACAAAGTCGATGCGTGATGTGTGTGTGTTGGCAACGAGAACAGTATAGGTTAGGAGCTGTGGTGAGCTTACTAGCCGCGGCCGCGCTCGTGGATGAGTAGTTGTTGGTGGTTGTGATGTGAAAGTCTTCGGCTATGCAAGGTGTGCTTGGCTTGTATTTATTGTTGCGAATTCCGCTTTCATTTATGTGCATCTGCCCAAGCGGTTAGTTGACAGTGCAAAATGTGAACGCAGATGTGAAGAGCTTATAACGGGACTCCTAACACTGGCCTTCTGGATACAGGTCGATGGATTTACTATTGACCGGCCAGGCCGGTGCATGAGGTCAATGTGTGATCGCACTGAGGACAGATTGGGGTCGAATCCCCAGTACTGATGGAAGGGCGGTGGTGGTAGAGGTAGGGTTGGCGGAGCGTCGGAATTGGTCGCCATTGGGGTGGGAGTGAGAGACATGATGGTAAAGGGGGTCATCGTCGTCACCACCCTGGCTCTGACAGGGATGGTGATGAATGTAATCGATGGCGGACGCCCTTCACTGTTCGGGGCATGGAGATGGTCATCGTCGCGGATGCCGCGGGAGTGTTAGCAGGAATAGCAAACGATGCTGCCGGTTTGTTGCTGCAATATATCCGAAGGTATCTAACGAGGCTGCTTTGGGTGCGGAATTTTTGTCGGCAGCGTGAGCATGTTGGAAGAGGCCGGGCGTTGGTGCTGTGAACCAGCGGCGCTTGTAACTTACGAGCCCCTTTGGCAGCAGCGATCCATTTTGCTTCTCAGATTATTGCTCCAGCCTTCACTGCTCTTCTCTAGGCCGGTTGGCCCTGGGCGAGGTTCTCTCTGGCTGTTGGGTTGATTCACTGTCGCTTAAAGGTGTCTTTGTAGCGTCTTTTATCCTTATCGGCGAGCCCCCTAGTTTTATCCGTAGAAGTGTTGTTCGAGTAATCGCTTGTCGTCCATCCTCACGAGATGGTAGCTGCCTTGCATTTGCAATTGCCTCTATATGGCGTGCATTCTCAGGATTCCGGTCCGCTTCAGAGCGTTCTTTTCCAGGACCCTGTCTCGCCACCACAGCTTCAGTATACCGCGGAAGCAACTGAGATTGAAATTATTTAACTTCCTGGCTTGAGTGGTGTAGATGGTCCAGGTCTATGCTCCATGCAGGCCTGTCGTCAAACCAAAAGTCTTGCACTTCTTCAATTTGGAGTCTAGTTGAAGGTCGTGGCAATTCCATACGGAGGCTTGCAGCTGACCGGAGGCCCGGCCGTCTTTGTAGATATGGTGCGCAAACCCGCATTGTCTATACCGGCAAAAATATTCATTTTGTGTTGGGTGCCGTTGACATTGACTCCAGTGACACTGTATTTCAGTGTTGGATGACGGTTGGTACATGCTCATCATTTTTTCTGTGTTAATGGTTAATCCGGATTTGGCGCAGCCGGTGCTGAAGAGGTACTTTCATCTTTTTAAATCATTTTCTGTCGCAGTATTGAGTGTCCATGTCGTGAGCCGATGTCCTGAATAGACGCGTTGGGGCCTGAAATGGATCTGACAAAGCAAAGGGAGACCGGAATGGCCATTTCTGGCTTGTTAGCCGTCAAGAGCCAATCATACCCAATCTCAAGACTCAGAATAACCGAGACTCGAAACCGGAGCGTATGGTCATTGAGTTTACAATTCTACCATTGTACCACGGGCTCGTTGCTTTGTCGGCGTTGGGGCCTGCATCTGGTTTTTTCCCTCGTCTCCTGAATGCGGGCGCCAGCGCGTGTAGGACGTTGGTTGCGATGCGCATAGAAGACAAGGGAGATGTTCTCACGGTCAGCGGGTTGAGGTCTGTATGTCAGCCGCGCAGCGTACGCTTGACTATTCTCTGTGGCTTCGTTTTGTGTTTTTGGATGGCGTAGCTTCAGGAGGCGTGAGATTTCCGCATACAGTCAGGCAAGGGAGGCAGATTGCTTGTACTAGCCCCTTTTAACAGCATAGAGTGGGTTTTTCTAACCAGATTGCCTGTGCTTTAGCTAACACCTATTTGTGCAGGCCTTTAGAGTAGTTTGTCGGCGTGTAGGATATGGCCCGAAAGGCTTCTCTCGCGTCCACTTGGTGGTTCCTATAAATTAGGTGGACGAGGATTCAGCTTGAGATCGGTCTATTCGCCCCTCTGCTGAGCCACTCTGGTATGTGCTCGTGTATTCTCTTCTCCAGACGTCGCGTTGTTCGGCCAATATATCCCGCTCCACAGGCGCAGGTAAAAGAATAGATGCACACAGACGTGGCCTGTAACGGTAGTTTGTCTCTACCTCCCGTTCGTAGAAGGGGAGAGTTGGTGAAGAATACGCGTAAATTAGCCGTCGGCAAGGCACTCGTGAATGCTGTCCTCAGGTGTCGTCTTACCAGTTCACTTGTTGCGTCGTTCATAAAAGGCAGTCTTATGAATAGGTCTTTGTTTTCTGCCGTTGCAAATGCGGCCTTTGTGACACGCTCCTTTATGTTCCGAAGGATAAACCTTTCTGGATAACCGTTTTCATGGAGTGTGTTTTGTAGCTGCTGCAGTTCTACTTCCATTATTTCAGAAGAGCAGATGTGGCCAATTCTGGCTGCTATTGCCTGGATTAATTTCCTTTTGAGGTTAAGTGGGACGAAGCTGTGAAAATTAATGTATTGCCCCGTCTAGGTTTTCTTTCTGAATATCCGGCGTTGTATTGAACCATCCTCTGGTCTGTTAAACATCTAGGAAAGCGACTTCGTTGTTCGCCTCCGTTTCAGTGGAAAAAAAATACACTAATTTCCACAGCTTCGTTTCACTTAACCTCAAGCGGAACTTAGTCCAAGGAATGGCAGCCGGAATACGCCGCATCTGCTCCCCTGAAATAGTAGAAGCAGAATTGCAATAGCTACAAAACAAATTCCATGGAAGCGGTTATCCAGAAAGGCTCATCCTTCGGAACATCCGCTGACTGTGAGAACATTCCCCCTGTCTTCTCTGCGCAGCGCAATCAACGTCCTGCACGCACTGGTGCCCACATTCAGAAAACGAAGGGCAACCCAGATGCTTTATTATACCCACCAACCCCCTACGGCTTCCCCCCAGCCTGACGATCATATAAACGCTGCAATTAACTGACCATTTTAATTCTACCCGTCACTGTACCGGCCTGATGGTGAATGAATGAAAACAGAACAAGGACCTATTAGTCTTAGATGCGGGTGCATGATGTGTGCGTGGATGAGGGGGGAGGTAATTATCACAGCATGACAGTTCGTGTTACAGTGGAATGGTTTTTTTATGCAAAGCACAATACTGTTAGTTTTATAGGTGTAATTATATCGTCTTTATGTGCTTTAAGATTTCAACCGGGTGGGCAAGAGTTCTAGCACCTACAACATTTGTGTGTGTTCATCATCCTCTGCTGGGCTTTGGTCTGAACTCTGTTCTCTATTGTAGCCATCAGGCATGGCGTACGCCATCCGTCTTCGTCCTATCCTCTTGGGCCTGACTAGACCGTCTCTCCTCCGTTTGACACTGCCGTGTCGAATGTCCACCGCCACTTCATCCACCGGAGGAGAATCGAGAGGTGGCGGTGGCGGCTCTCCCAGGCAGAATGCAGCGTCACTTGGTTTGGATGAATTCAAGCAGCGCATAAAGCTGGGTCCGAGTTTGGGAGAGTTCGTGCAGGCCTCGGGTCAGCCGTTGCCGCCCGCCGGGATGTATTCACCTTCGCTAAAACGCGTTCCCGGAGAACAGTTAGTCCACTAGCAGCCCTGACTTTTTTGAAACAAGACCTTTTTTCAGACTGTCAACTTTAACATTGCATGCACGTCCAAATTTATCTATGTTTTCTTTCTTTTTTTCCAGTTTACGTCTCCCCGAATGGCTCAAACGTGGCATCCCATGTGGTGGAAATTATACTAAACTTGCCCAGGACCTTCGCGGTCTGAAACTGCACTCTGTGAGCTATTGTATTTACACGAGTTAATCGCATTCACTGCCGGTCTCCTGGTTGTAAATTTTTCCGACTTATTTGTAATTTGAAGAGGTCAGACGCGAAATTGTGTTGATTTGTGGGCAAATATCATCAGAAGTTGTACCTTCAGACATTTTCTTCAGTCTCTAAACTGCGCACTTATGAGGTCCAGTTTTGTTTCGAGGTGCTTTGTGCTTTTTGATCGCTGGCCGGTTTTGGTATTAAGCAAGTGTTGGGAACGGGTCCATTCCCACGATGAGTCACAGCACAGAAACGCGTCGGAGCGCAGTTATCACACGGCGGCAATGAGAGCGCGCATCGTAGCTGTCGACTTTTCGTCATAGCCAATGGGTGCATTGTCCCCAACGGTCCTTCATCTGGCTGAGCAAATACCCCACAGCCTTTTGTGAGAGTGACTTACTTGACTTACTCTGGCTTGTGTTGTGCTAATACATTTTCCTCGTGGCCGATCGACTTCTCTTGTTCTCTCGTACGGGGCGTCGGAAGCAACGGTCGGGCAAGCTCAGGGTTCGTGCTACTTACAAGTACTAGTCGCGGGTCATAACAGCAAGCAAGCAAGATTTATGCAAAATGAAGAACCTTCTATTATACAGTGAGCCGTTCAACCCTTCGCTTATGCGAAGCTGTATTCTACAATTTCGACAACTTGTTTATTTCAAATCTGAGCGTTATACTCTAAAACGTACTCTGGCGGAAGTGAAATGTTTCGCATGGAGTTCTGTAGTGCCCTTCATTTTGCTTAGCTGTCTTTATTTCAATCCTCATGTAGGTTTGTGAAGAAGCTCGTTGTCCGAACATCGGGGAATGTTGGACAGGCGGGAAAGACGCTGTCCCCACGGCGACCATTATGGTAAACTATCTGGTTTCGGAATCATAAGCTTTTTGGTTGCTAAAATGGCGTACTTGTTTTTGATCTCTTTTTAGCAACTCGCTTGACTAGTGCCTTCTCTGTTCAATTTAATTTAATTTTTAATTGCCAGTTTACCGGCAAGGTCAAAAGAGATATGCAGTAGAGGACCGAGCTGTTAGCGAAAAAAATGCCTGAGAAAAATCTGCAGCTCGTTGAATGATTACAGCTCGGGTTGAAGAAGAATTAGCACAGGTTCACGGTGTGATCATTCCCCCTTCGGTGTTATGTATCCGGTATTTTGCGCCAGATAAAGGTGTGTTCGCGAACGGTTGCTCGCTGTCAGTTGAAGAATTCGCCGATTGCGAGCTCCAGAGTCAACACCATTGTCCTTAGCATGCAGCCTAGCACAAGGTTCAGAGTCCGCGAACACCATCAGAGCGGCAGAGAGATTGCACCGAATCAGCTCCCAAAACTCTTAGAAGGTGTCCTGAATGTAGAAAACTAGTGGTAGCTCTCTTAAATGAAGAATAGTTTTGCTGAATTCGGATACCTGTGGGAAGCTTATTTCAGATTGCCATGGCGTTTAATGAAAAAAAACAGGCGATATTTAACTGTGCGTGAGAGCGGAAGAAATAAGAAGACATCTCGGCGACTGGTGTGTCGGGAGAGGTCAAGCTGCCTCAGAGTAGTCAGGGGATTAAAGGTACAACTGTTTAGAAGCTTAAAAACATAAAGTAGTCACTTCTGTAGCGTGCGAAGCCACAACGGATCGAGGTTAATAAGTTCACAACGTTGCTGGTAGGACAGGATACAGTGTTCTGACGAGGAAACTCTTAGTAAATAAATGCTGGACCGATTATTTTTTCTTCCGTTCACTAGCGCACAGAAGGCTAAATAGATTCGAGCAATATGCCAGACTATGTCTGACGTACATTTTATAAACCGGGTAGTTCGGCCTACTTTTAAGGCAATCAGGGCGCAGTGGTCTGACAGGTTGAGACTTTTAGAATGTGATATACCCGGACCCTTAGTTACTCTGGGTACGTTTAGGTCTTGACCGTCTTTGCTTGGTTGAAGCTGATGAACGTCGCCAACAACTATAAGAGTGCGTTTGTGTCAAGAAAGAGAAAGGCGCCATATGCAGCACAACTGGGCAAAAGCCTGAAGATCATTTTTTAAGAACTGAAGCACGATGTTACGGTCTGCTGGTTTATATTTGTAGGCAACTTTTAAGTCGTCGGCACTACCATACTGAAAGCAACAGGGGACATCGTTGACAAAAAGGCATAGTAAGAGCGGGCCAAGCATGCTACCCTCACATGTGTCGATGGGAGATAACATTGTAAATTTTAAATCTTTGTCTGCGAGCATCCAAATAGGAGGCTATTAAATTCAGAAGCTTGTTACCTATGCCAAAGGAACCAGGTTTCAGGAGGAGGAGGAGGTTATAATCAACGCGATCAGAAGCTTAGTGAAATCGAAATGCAGGGTGTAAAGTACCCGGCCGCTGTCTCTGGATTGTAACGACTTTTCAACTCAACTGCAGCTACCCTATTTTAAATAAATACAGGCTTGCTTCCGGAGTGTATTGTGTCTTTGGTAATCGGACTACGTTAAGCCATCTATAAACCCTCATTCGATGCAAACTTGTTGTAGATAATGGGTGACACCTGCACCCGTGGTTGCCGCTTCTGTTCGGTGAAAACCTCTCCGAAACCGCCGCCACTAGATCCAGAGGAGCCGGTTAAAACAGCCACAGCAGTCAGCCAGTGGAATGTGAGCTACATCGTTCTCACATCTGTGGACAGGGACGACTTGACCGACGGAGGAGCTGCACACTTTGCCGAAACAGGTTCGTATGTCCGAGTCTCTGGGCTTTTAGCCAGTACCTGTGCTGTCAGTATGCCTTATGCAGATAATATTACTGACAAAATAATGGAGATTGGAATGACCATTTCTGGCTTATTAGCAGTCATCAGCCAGTCATACTCGGACCCAAGTGGTGTCCCACGCGAGTCTCGAACGCGCGACTTTTTGGATCAGAGTCAAATGCCCTAACCATGCCTTGCCATGTAATCTATAATCACTAGCTGGACTTACAGTAGATTAAGGAACATTCCAAGGTTGACTGGAATGTAATTTTTTGGCTTATTAGCCGCCATCAGCCAGCCATATCCAAAGCCAGATGTTGTACCATCCGAGGCTTTAATCTTCAACGACTGAATTCCCTAACCACACGGTGTGAACCCTCACCCACCAATTAAACAGCAGGTTATCTATCTCATGAAATCTGTTTGTGATTGTAGAGATGTAAGGCTGGTTATCCTACAGTATAATCCCAGAATATTTCAGTCACATGCCAGGAAGCCGGTCGTTGAATGAATTTCTTTCAGGTTGCCTGTTAGAATTAATAGTCGATAAAAAGGTGAATGCTAAATTAGTACAATTTTTTTCCGATTGCCTTTCTCTTGCCATATAAATTGAGGTGTATTTTATTTTAAAACATGTTTTCAAAAGTATTCTTCCTTGTACTCTCATTTGGTAGCGAATAATGTCTCCGTCGGTGGAGCAAGTGTTGTAGATAGATTTTTAAGACCATGCAATGTCTATTCAATCTGAATCGTACAACAAATCGCTTATCTCATGAAATGCCAACTGAATTTCGGAAATGGGTTTTAGATTCTAACAAATTACTTGAACAGAATTGTCATATATTGATTATCGTTCAATCTAATTCAACGATATTTTAATCACACCGGGATGCCGGCTTCTGCATGCACAGGCACAACTCACAGGGGTGAAACACTTCCCGTCAAGCAGCCTAATTTGTATTGTAGGGCTTCGCGCCACACTTTAATTTCATTCGAAATTGTCATCGTTGTGGGCAGTGAATGTGAGTCCCTTCAATCGCCGATCTAGCGCATTATTTCCTGACTACGAATAAGTGCGACGCAGACTTGGCATCCCCCCACGGACCCGGTGTCTATATCCATTTTTATTGACCTTCTCTTGTGGGATGGGAAAGTGAGATAGGTGCTTCGCATGTGTTGTGCTATTACCACATGCAAATGCAAATTTCCACCGGTGCAGTGTTCCTCGTCGCTTTTTGCGAACGAACCCATCATAATGGTGGATCGGAGCACATTGATAGGTTACGGAAGTCACTCGTTCTGTCGTGTCTTAGAGCTCGGTTTTGAGTACCGCCAGTAGCCACTCAACGTCTAGCATATATTATAGGTAGAAAGACATTACGGACAAAAACAACGGAGATGAAAATGGCCATTTTTGGTTTATTAGCCGTCGTCAGCCAGCCATACCCAGTCGGTAATGCTACGTTGTCTACCATACTAGTCCGTGTGCGGTCGCTGACAAGACTCGAGAATAAGCTCGAACGGACGAGTTCCTTGATCGATCGGTGAGCGCCCATCTACATCCTGATCGAAATCGACGAGACAACGAGCTCTTGACGCACTGAGTTTTGGACTTCTGACTAACAAGTCACGAGTTCGAGCCTCGGTTGGTGCACCACCTAGATTTGGGTATGTCTGGGCGATGAGGACTAATAAGCCGAAAAATAGCTATTCCATTCTTTCTTGTCTTTATCGGAAGTTCCTTTTCAAACCCATTAAAAATTTGCTATTATTTGTAAAATAATATCTTTTACCTTATAGTTAGGCAAATCAAGACCGCGACGCCGTCCATGCTCGTAGAATGTCTGCTCCCGGATTTTCGTGGCAACATCACGTCAATTAATACAATGGTCGACTCGGGATTAGATGTTTATGCCCACAACGTAGAAACCGTAGAGGCTCTTCAGAAGTAAGTACCTCCAAATATATAAATATAAATGCATAAATATTTTTTGTCAACTGTGGCTCAGAGTCATTGTTGTTTTAAGTGGTAGTTTTGTGGCGCAGTGCCTGTTCGGTTGCTGAAACGCCTTGCGCCCCCTGCTTAGCTGTTAATACTTCCGAAGGCCACAGTCAAATCTGATTGGCCATTCTAAAGAACATAATAACCTTGATTTTACGATTCGGAACCTACCCCTTGCAAATGCCTAATAGAAAGGAAAGCACGATTAGAATCCTGATTAAATGAAGGCGTCAACCCGTTGGGTTTAACCTCACCCATTGACCGCGTGCAGTTTACATATTTTTGCCCTTAACTCCTGCCGTGCATGTGCGTAGCATGCCTGAGAGCCTTATCGCAGGGGTTAAGTACGTTAAACCCTAGCAAATGCGATCTTCAAGTCCCGTTTCTTAGCAGAAGTCATAGGAGGCCAGAGTGAAAGAAACAGTTTATTCTCTGCAGAAGGAATGGAGAGTACGCAGGAATAAGTGAACTGTCGGACCGCACGTCCATCCGCTAGGGCGGCTTGGTCCAGAGTGCCGGCCCGGGGACAGTCAACGCATTGAGGCCCGAGTGAGTTGGCCTTGAGAGCCAGTGAGCAGACAGGGAGGCCAGGCTACTGTGGAGGTTCTCGCGTAGTCATCAGCCGTCCAATAGGTAGGTCGAGGCGAACTTGGGCCACTACAGGCTCTCCTTTCACGGCAGCCACTGCGTCCAATCTCACGCACAGTTGGTTGGTACATAAGAGAAAGGAGAGGGATGGAGAGAGACAGAGGCCAACATTGACATTAAGGATCCATCCTCATGGGAAATCAGCGCATTTATCTCCATACTTAATCTAACGCGTTGGAAAATATCGCAACTTGCTTCCATTCGGGACTTGTAAAGTTGGCAACTGGCGTCATAACTCTGCCCTACCCCGAGTCAGTCTACAATGATTTCTTAATGTGATCTTCATGACATTCTCACCCGTGTCCGATCCCAGCTGTTTCTAATTATTTGGGAGCACGTAGTGTGGGATACACGCAGACATGCTGTTGAACTTTGTCGGCCAATGTGCCCGCTTCCACCTCTGTGGTTTCCACTTCGTCTTGCTATCAGGGTGGTGGTTTCAAAGAAGGGGGTTGAGGTAAATGCATAGCAAATCTGTGGCTGAATTAACCCATACGCAGGTCGCCGCTCCTGGGTCCGCCTTGCTGGACACTGGTTGATCTCATGCCTCAATAGAATTGTCACAATGGTGATGTCGGATGTGGTGAAGGCGGTAGTGTTGGCTATGGCATTAGTACTAAGTTTCTGTCCAGTAGTAGTGCTGGGAATGCCTCTACTCTCTTGATGAGTCATTGCACAAAAGGTGCACGCGTGAGCTACCACACGTGCCACCGTGAGAGCGTGTACCTGGACCGGGACTATCGATCTCTCGTCAGATCTGATTTGTCCATGTCTCCGACACTTTCTCATCAAACGGATCAATGAATGTACATATTCTTTTTGTGAGAATGGCTTACACTTAGTACAGCTCTCGTCGTGGTTGATTGCCTTCTGTTGCCCTCCGTGCTGGCTTTGGGAACAACAATCAGGAAAGAGAAGTACCACGTGCGGGTCATAACAACTAGCTCTTGTTTGACGACGTTACCCTCTCTCAGAATGGCATCCAAGAACTGCTGCTATTTCAGTGTCCGCTGTGCATGAATATCTGACTTCAATCAGCCTCCACCCCCGCCTTTCTCCCACACTGACTGCGTTTTATTATTGCCTATACACAGGGGCGTTCGGGATCACAGAGCTGGCTACCACCAGTCACTGGCTGTCCTCGAGCACGCAAAGAACTACGCAGCAAGCCGAAATAGAGCCAGTGGCGAGCCCAGTACCGACTTGGTCACCAAGTCCAGCATCATGCTGGGTTTGGGGGAGACAGATGAGGAAGTGATGCAGACCCTAAAGGATCTTCGGTCGGTGGGCGTGGATTGCGTGACTCTGGGCCAATACATCCAGCCTACGCGACGGCACCTCAAGGTAGGTGTCTCAGTTATGGATTTTGTTTTTAAAGAAATATTTTTGTCGGCCGTGATCTGCCAAAAGTGCGGCTATTTTACGCTAACTACTTACATGATTTTCAGTAGTTGAACCCGGTCTGCCTGAACATTTCTGGATTTCTAACTCTACAGAATTAGTTCATGGTGGCTGAAAGCCCTAAGCTCTCAGCACTGCTTCGCAGACTTCTCTCTGCAGCACTTTGAACTGTACTGGCCAAACTAGTGGGAGCACGTCAACTACGATAAACACGAGGCCTATTTGGCGGGAAAGGGGAGCTGAAAGCGGGAGATACCAGGAGTTACCGGTGTTTTATCGCACCCTAAGCCTTTATCTAATGTAGCCGTGCTATCGTGCAAAAGTCAGAACGTGTGCTGGCAGTGTTGTGCCGTGTCTAATTGCGAGTGCGTCTATAATATCAACTGCCTTCGGCCGGTTGTTAATCACTCGAGGCTGCGACTCTCCCGATGTTTGTGTGTATTCCTTGTGAAGTAAGTGGAGGCGATCGCTCACTGTAAGGCCAGCTTGTCTGGGCGTGTCCTCGTACGTCTGTCCGGCCTTTGGTGGGCAGTTTGACACAGCCGTTTGTCCGGCGTAGTGATCAATGTACTGATCTGACCAAGTTTGGTCACTATTTTCGGCGAAGTTGCGGTTTCCGGTGTTTTTTTTGCGATCTGCTTGTTCGTTTTATTCCCCGAAAACCTAGTAAACAGTCCAAAAAGCGCAAATTAGACAAGCTGAATTAGTCGAATATGGATGGTATCGAGTGTAAGAGAGGAATAGCTGCATACGTACTGCTCTGGATCTTTCGGGTATCTTGATTGTGGTTGATTTCGTGCACCCTTTGAAGGAGTGGCAATCTCTTGGCGTCCCCACGTTTTCTTTTTATGGTTTGAGTGTAGCTGCTGAATTCTCGTTTTTCCTCCTCGATCAGGGTGTCTAGAACAGCAGCGCGTCGGCATACGTGACGCTCCAGTTCATAAATCTTTACGCGAGCGCTTTCTAGTTGGTTCTCGGCATATCTTTTAAGGGCTTCTGTGGTGACGACTGTATGGCTCCGTCGCAACATTCTCCAGCATTCGTTCGGGTATTCGTTTCTCTCGAAGCAAGGTTAGCAGCGAGCGAACTCCAAAGCAGATGTTTCAACCAAGCCATATCAAGAACCACGCCAGCAGAAAAAGTTCGTGTGTTATTGTTATGTCCCCAGGACTAGTAGGTGGAAGAAGGCAAAGCCGGTCTGGTCGTGAGAGTCTTTATTCAGGCTAACACAGAGACAGCAGAAGGATGTATCGGCGCGTCCAGTACAGCCCTTTATAAGACGCTGGTCCTTCTAGACTGTTCCCGACCTATCGGAGGAGCGGGGTGGTTCTGGCGTGGTTCCCACGCCGCGGCACGCTCTGGAACATCGCAGTGCACGCGGGGGCGGACGTCACGTTTGCTCACGCCGCGCGCGACCAGTCTGCCGGCATGGCTTATCTGAAGTGCACTGCCAACTCTGGGCCCTGACTGCGTCACCGTTCGCGTCTTCATAACAGTTATTCTCAACCAGTTTGGTCCTGCACGGCGAAGGTAAGGATAGACTGCCAGCTAAGACCACTTCTACCTGCATCTACTCATTTCTTGCTCCTGTGGAGCAGGTTATATCGGCCGCACGAGTCGGCGCTTCTCCAAAATAATACAGGAGCATCTTTCGACATGGCTGGCCAAAGGTGAAGTCAGGAGTATCAACAGCGCAAACCTAGCTTACATGGTTTACTTCCAGCGAAGCCTTTAATGTAATTTATAAAATCCCGCCAAACTACTCAAGGTTCTGCGTCAGCGTTTGATAGCAACTGCAGAAGCAACCGCGATCCGGTTGAGGAATCCGATTCTGTGCGCGCAAACAAACCTCCTGCAAGCTCCGAGCTTGGCATGACCAACGGTTTCATAACTGCCTGCATCTTTCCACGCCTTCTTCCCCTTCCACCGTCCGGATTCAACAAACTCGCATTACCTCGCAACCAGCCGAGTACTATCAACCCTACCCTTCCCCTATTTCTATGACTACTTTGCCTGTGATGATGGGCATACTTGCCAGCATGTTACTTGTTACTCCTTCCATATATAAATGTAATGACCCGAGGAGAATTAATCGAAAGCTACGTATGCTCGCTAGATATTCTTCTGAATTCTTTGATGAGAATTTTCGCGACTTTAGAAGGTGATTTACAGTTCTATAGTTGACTTAATGCAGTCATCAGGAATCAATACACCTGTTGACGACAAGCATGCGAGTTCATAGCTGCCAACTATTGCGAGATTACTTCGGACTTGTCAGGGGACATTCTAGTTCTAAAAGTTGATGTCTGTCTCATGTTGGTGTTGTTCTTTGGCAGGAACTGGCTTCTGTCAGCACCAGTCAACCCTCGGCAGCCCAACCAGAGCGCTCGGAAAAAGAGCCCCCCAACAGTCAAAATCCTCAAATAAAGCGTAACTCCTCAGACAGCAGCTGTGCTGGGTCGCTCTCATGCAAGGATGATTGTCTTAATCTACCGTGGCAGCACACGAGTTTAGGGGTTTCAAGATTGAACCGAATGGTGACTAGCTAACAACATCAGCCATAGCCCAGCAGTACTGCGACTTTGGACCCGTTTATCGGCAATCCTATTTCGTAGTGGCTGCCAAACACGCCCGGCAGTATTGTCGCCGCATATTCTTCCCGCCTATTTTCTAGATAATTTTCTCTGAAGGTCGTTTTATGAACCACTTAGACCACCTGTTAATGCACACATTTAGATCCCATGTCATCGGGGTCCTTGTTTTTTCCTAGTGAAACGTGTGTCTGCGTTCTTACTTTAGGAGGCTGGGGGGTTTGCACACTTGTAAAAAATGTGGTCTATTTACAGAGTGGAGTACTTGCTTTCAGTTTTAACCTTAAGGTTGGTCGAGGATGCCATAAGGAGCCGCATAGTCATGAACAATCAGTTACGGTCCAATATTACCTGCGAAGGTTAAAGAGACTAAAATAGCCATTTCCGGTGCGTGTCAGGTAATACAACCCCAGAATGGTTTTGTCCTTGCATTTAATACCTTTAGATGGGTTATGGCGGCTTGAGAACGGACTAGCTGGTTGGTGGACCAACCGTAACCCTGCTCCAGTTATCAAAGACTGAGAAACTAACATTTGGCGGTTGTACTACCTGATACGATTTTCACAACAATAATATAAAATCCGCGTTAACTGCTGAGGGGCACTCTATCAAAGGGATGAAGTATTCAGTGGTGGTCACTTTGCATAGCTTACAATCACCAGTTTTTTTCGGCTAGTTATATTCGGTGTGAAACCGATTAATAACATTTCTTCAATTTATCCGCGCGACTGGTTGATTTTTTTGTTTATTTTGATATTACCAAGGAAGAAAGTACGCAGAAAATCAACCAGAGACAGCAGAGTTTATTCACCATTTTTTTCTCCATTGCCGATTATATTTATCCCCAGTGAATGTTTTTTTTGCATTTACTGACCGCCTACTCCACCTAACTGACTTAACACAGAGTGCAGCGGAACGATTCGCGTCATCACCATAAACTCTTTTTATTTTAGGTGCGGGAGTACGTGCATCCAGACAAGTTCGCATATTGGGAGGAAGTTGGGAAAAGTTTGGGATTCCTTTACACAGCCAGTGGACCTTTGGTTCGTTCGTCTTATCGCGCGGGCGAGTTCTACATAAAGCACATAATCGACACAAAGCGCCGCATGAAGACTACTTAATTATTCTCGCCTCCCTACTGGCCTGTTCGGTGCACCAATGAGTTTTCCGATTGGTTTTTGCTGGCGGACAGGCCTTTTCTTCAATCTCTTTTATGCAATCATCTTCCTTACCCACGTGGACTTCAGCGTCGGGGTCCCCAGCACTGCATGCTGCCATTGCTTCGTTCATCTTTAACCTAGCACCGTTGAATTTTGCGCCTCTCGGTGTGTTCATTGGCGGTGCGAGTTGTTTTATTTCCGTCCTGTTTGTTCTTCTTTAGGCAGACCTTTGACTGTTTAGCACTCTATTTCGTTTCCTGTACAGTATCTGTTTGCATTATCTACATACCTTCTTAAACAAACCAACCTACAAGTGGCCGGGAGAGCTGTGTGATAGCAAGTAGATTTGGTGCATTCTACTACATCGCTGTATGTTAACTGGGCGACTTTGCTCTAAAACGCCCGTTCTTCAGTGAATTCACATTGTATTAGCAGACCCTGTTTGGGGTAGGCGCCACCTGAAGTGAGCTTTAGCAAGTTAGCTAGTTTTGGTTGTACAAACATCTTTCATCACTGTATTGCTTTGTAATAAGTAAAGCGGATAATTTATTCGCATATTCGCGTTCATTTAATCAACCCTGTTTCACTGGGCAAGCTACATATGTAAAATATACCCGAAACGAGAATATTTGCAGTAATTCGCAGGCTTCGAAGATAGCCAAACTTAAAGGGGTTTCAGACAACTAGACATAAGCAGAATTAGTTCCGTTTTGTAACTTCACATACATATGCAGCGTTGTGTTGAAATATATCGGGGAACTTTTTGGCATGGGTAGGGTATGTCATTCCACTGAGGAAATTGTAGTTGGGTAAATAAAACTTCAAGACTTCGCCGTAAACCTAACCAAAACACAAACTCCAATTGTAAGCTTAAGATTCTAATCCTAACACGAATAACTAACCATAACCCCAACATCATATTTTAGTCCAAGTTCCGTTCTCGAAGCGTGACCTTTGAACAGAGGCGTAGACCTCAACCGGGGATACTTAACCTCAAACCCGATCACTACAATTTTTAAACCTAACGTCAAAACCATAATCCCAACCGTAGACCAGAACCCCTCTTCAGGATTTATTTCCGAGCAAACTGCAATAAACCAAAACTATCTAGGTAAAGCAAAAGGGCAGTTATCAGACATACTTTTTCATGAGGTATCTCGGGAATTGTGAGTACGGGTGGGTCCCCGCTCGTGGCTGTCTCCTCTAGCACTTTGGGTCAATAGCCTTACCACAACGCAGCGGTGGCAAGCAAACTTATTTAATGACGGTTCATTCTCTCTTATGTCCCCGTCAGGCTTTGCGACACTATAGGTTTTTGGCTTGCTAGACCTCCGACCGCCGCGTCCTGGTAGCACTGCCGCTGATGGTCCGAGACTGCTTATTCGTCAGACCCGAGAGTCTCTTTATTTCACAGCTAACCTTCATCGAAGTTCGCTCCACCTCTGGACGCGCCGAATAGCCAGCAGCTAGGCTAACGGGTGCCCTGCCCTCGACCCCAAACCGTTACCTAATTCGAAACGTCAAATCGGGGGTGAGCTCAAAAACTGGCTCGACTCAGTCCATCAGGACGTTAAAGTGGTTCTTGGATATTCGGTCTCTGGCGCTGGCGAAGAGAATGGCTCGTACTGTCCAGTTTTGTTGCCACTGATCGTAGCGCGTGGACAAGAACCGTACGGAACATAATCTAGACCGGCTAGATCAATCATGATCGCAGCCGCAACAAGTACAAGTACCTCAAACCCTGTGCAATGGTAACTAGCCAACCAGCCGTTGCTTACACCAACGCCTCCATTAGTCACCCCCTCGCCAAACCCCGCGATGGCGATCACTACTATCGTCACCACCGAATATGCCGTGCCAGCCTACGGTCACGATAAACACACTCGCGCACAGTTAGTCGTCCTTGCATCCACTCTGAGGTGAACGCACACGTAAACTTCGTTCGATTCGACATTCAAAATATCACACCATGTTGAATGAATAGGAGTTACAAAATGGTCGAGCTTCGCAATCGCAGACTGCAGGTGCATCTGAGGGAGCTGAGAGCATGGCAAGTGTTGTTTTGGCGATGCCATACATCCTTCTCAAGCAGTAGACCATTTGGGTGAGTTGTGCGGCTGAGAGACAGCCATAAACAGGTGCTAAAATATTGTAAACTTCGCGCGATTTACTCACAAACCTGTGAGAAAAAAGCTTGCCGTTTTTTTTCGGGGTCGCAGTGGATGGGGACCTTCTTAATGACTTAAACAACCATGACAATTTGAACCGTAGCTTTTGACGATGTCCACTGTGTGCCCCACAGCAAGCTTAACGCAGGCACGGTGAATTGCAGGTGAGTTGACAGTAGACTTACGCGATACCTACCGCGCTCCTATAGGTGTTAAAGCTAAGAAGGTTAACCCTAACACCTACGATCTTTCAGTCCCGGTTCCTTAGGAGATGGGAGGAGACGGTGGGAAAGCCAGAGTAGAAGGAAGAATGCATTGTGTACATAACGGTTGGTGGAAAGTTTTCAATAAGCCTTGCAGGGCGTCCGACCGTGTGAGAGGGCGACGTCGCCGCGACCGCATCGCGCGAAGGCGGAATCCCAAGTCCCTTTCAGTGCAGAAATTGACCGAGGACCGAAATACTTTTCAGGAACCTGATTTGTCCAGAGCGCTTCCGGACACTAGTTGAACTGCGTGAGCTGGGCGCACGCGAGGAAGGGTAGATTCGTAGGTCGCTCAGACATAGAGCGATAGACAGACCGGGGGCCGGCGGCCAGCGTAACCGCAGCGTTGGCGTGATGAGTCAACAGTGGCGCTAAGGTCTACTACACTCCCTCTCCCCATTCATCTGGATTCGGTGTTAGGGCAGGTTCAAGAAGACCAGAGACGGTATCCAGCGTTGAGGGTTGGAGCGGCGTGAACATGTGCCTAGGCGTGCGATCACATCCCGTGTGTGACTTTTGTTGTGAGCACGTATCCTCAGTAACGTCGCGTCTATTTTGTGGGTTTTTTAGAGATTAAATAGGCTGGTATGGACCAATCCCGCCTCCAATCTTCCTGGTCATATCATGCGTGTACTGATGGCTCACTGTGGAGGCTTTCAAATGGAACTCCAAACCATGGCCGTATTCGGCCACATTACTGGAATATGAGACGAAAAAGCGAACTTTTGACTATTCTATCTTCCAATTTATCCACTGTTATTGGCATTTATGTCTACCGCTCATTAGCTGAAGGAGACTGCGGAGTACGGACAATGTCCACATGCAGTTCTCGAAGGCAAGGGGAGACTGCAGTTCAATAAGCGTGCCTTGGAAGCTACAGTGTAACAGAGATTCCGCGGAATGTCACAAGGCTTAATTTTTTGTGCAACAGCCCGCCAGAATTCAAGCCCCGTACTACGCAACTCTTCGGTAAGGTTCTTGGTAAGTGACGGTAGCTAAAAAATCCCAAATAGACATCAAGACATTCCTTGGTTTTCTCGTAATCACAGCCTGTCGCCACGTGACTATCTGTGAAAACTCTAGATTGGCATTGGAAAAAAAGGCAATGGGACGAAGATGTTCATAAAGTCATCCAAGCGATTGGCGTATCTGGTATGTTGAATAAATATACATCTTGTACATTCATGAACCAATTAATTCCTATCTTGAACCGGCCCGCAGGACTTAGTGTCGGAATTCTACACTGCTCCCAAATATTGCACGATTGGGTTTGTACTTGTTACGATTGTGATCATGCCTGATCTAGCCGACGATTAGGTTTCCAGTAGCAAGGTATGTCCAAATCTGCTCAATTTCCCGGTCTGGAGTAAAATGCCTGCTATAAACGAAAAACTGACAGCTAACTCAGGCCACCTCCATGTGCATCTACTAGTTTACTTACTCCTGAGGTGCAGGTTAGATTGGTCGCACGAGTCGGCGCTTATTCAAAGGAATAAAGTAACATCTCCCGGCATGGCTGAGAAGAAGTGAAGTCAGGAGCATGAACAGCGCTATTCTTGCACACATTGTTGATTCCGGACATCGTACACACCCCAACGAAGGTTTCCACGTCCCTTAGTCAGCGCCTGCTAGCAACAGCAGAAGCTAACACTACCAGGCTGAATAAGCCAGTATCATGTGCGCTTAGCATGGCAACGATAACTTAAATGCATGCACTCTTCTGCGCACCCTCGTTCTCTCCCCCCTCTGTACCGGCGTCCGCAGACCCTCCCAGCCGTGTAAGCGTCCTTCTCTTATCGACCACTGTTGCCACGACTCACTTTTATGATAAGACGAACATTGTTTGCCGCTTCAATATAAATGTGCCGGTCAGATGAGAATTCATCAAAGGTTTGCGTACGCTCGCCAATTGACTAGACATCTTGATTTCGGTCCTGTAAAAGTGTGGACTGCGCCTAAAATTCCGTAATTCTGATCAACTCTAAACTGGAATTCGGGGACGTGTCAGACAGAGACAGTTGGTAAGCCATGGCTGATGTCTACAAGCCGGTGGTAAACCATTTTAGATAGCTGAAGACTGATTAAATTTCTTGGGAATTGTGCCTAACTACAGTTGCCCCTGATAACAAATTTCAGTTCAGTTCGTATGATATCTTGTATCCCTAAACCGCATAACTGCAGCACGCTTCAACTCTTGGAAGATATGCAATTCCAACGATACCAACAAGAGCATTTTCCCAAAAAAAAACAAAGACGAAATTCGTTTAGGTATAGTTCCCACAATTTAATGTTTGAGTAAAAAAGGTTTTGCAAAAATAGGCAATCGATGTGGAAGCAAGCTATGACTAAAAAAAGAAGACCAGCAAAATTAAATAACTAGGAAGGAGACATGGCCTTGTCATGGAGAATTCGGTCCAAAAGAAGTTAGAGGCTGACAGATAAGAAAAGACAAATGAACATAGGGGATGCACTATTTTGAGACCTTAGAATTATAGAGGAAATGTTAGAAAACAAAAATCAAGGAGATATAAAAATGAAAGACAACAGACAATGAAGTCAGTGAGCATTTCGATTAGCGGGGAATTTCAATGTACTCGTCAGTATCACTATCCCATTGAAGATTATAGGCGCGAGCAGTGAAATCTTGAAATACCTCAGCGGCAGTCTCGTCTACTTCAGCAGGATGGTCGCGCTAAAATAAAAGTAGTCAGGGTGGTGTTGTTGAGTAAATAAACTGGTATGACCTATTTGGGTATGCGCAACCACCGCTAATCCCAGAAAAATTGGTTTTGTCCAAGTAGGGGCTTTGCAAACAGCGTAAGATTTTTAAAAAAATAAACTGAAATAAATATATAGAACCAGGTATGGCTTTCAAAGTTGCTGACACTAGTCTAATTATCGTAGTCCCTACTAGTATAGCATCCGATATTCTCACCGACCAGCGAGATGAAATTAGATTAGTTATTTCGAGGCTGAATAGTACTCGACGTTGAATCACTGTGTCGGTTGCGACGTGCAGTACTCCCACGGAAAAGGAAACCTACGAACAAACCCAAATGAAGGATGATACATGCAAAAGTAATTGGTCAAAGTTAATTTGGTCGTCTAGCCCCAGAATTCTATCTTACGGGACCGGTGCTTTTAGCATAGTTTAATATTTAGTCTAATAAGTTTGTTTAGTTAAGCTTATTTACTTTGGTTAACTAGTAAGTAGTGATTTAATTATATTTATCTGAAGTTTGCGGTATCCAACTAAACTAAAACTATAATTAAACTAATAAGCCAAACTAAAACGAATACAAATAAAAGTAGCCACGGGAGTAGGGGCTGGAAGGTATTTAAGGTGAGCGACCAACTAAACTTTTACCAAGTAAGCCAGTCAATAATTCCTTCTTGATTTTTTACAATTAATAGAGCGGTCAAAAATTATTTAGCGACAGCCAGGCGGAACGGGCAATATGCGTGGTGAATGTCTTAACCGGTACAAAAAATCACCAGACATGACAGGAACTTCGATAAGACGGCACATCTGTTAGCTTAGCTAAGGTCATGCGAAACGTTCAACGGTTGCGCGTGGTGGGACGGCATTCTGTAGAGAAAGACTGTGAAATAATCAAAACAGATGGGTAAGGAGTTGCGGAGGGTGCAAAGACGATTACGGCGTCTCCGAGGTCTTTAAGGCCATCGAAGACAATACATTTGGGCGTCTTCAGCACAGTCACTATGTCGGCTTTCGTATAACTTTTTGCTAGTGATGTAAACGCTGAAGACAGTATGGGAAATTTATTTCAGCGAAGTGTCAGCCGCACGGTCATGCAGTCGTCATTGATGCTCTGCGACAGATAAACTGAGGATCCTGGTGGCAAAGATGACTTCAGCATATCCTCGCTCTACGCGTGAACCTCATTTGTGTAGTGGTCAAAGCACTGTTTGGACTTGGATTATGGAAATCATCCGATCGAATCTCAGGATGTTGGTAAGAGACAGAAGTCACAAGAATGAGGGCTCTGATGTGCACAGAAGCCCATGTTACTGCCTGAGGCAACAGTGGCCATTGGTGAAGCCAGCGCTGGTGTTGACTGCCTCCAGTCGTACCCGAAAGTGTCTGACTGTGTGTGTGTTCTATCAGTGTGATGTATGAGATGTGAAGATGACAGTTGTTTTACACGATAAGATTGGTGTGTTGCATTGCCCGAAGGGATCGTCGAGTATTGGGGCCCCTGCTGCGGGGTGGCGTGTTCAAGTGGCCCTTGAGAAATTGCGACTAGTGGGGCACGCGCGTGTATGCGCGAGTGCATGCCGGTCAAGCGTTTTAAGGTCAGGAAGTCGGTAACAGTCGCCTGTGACGATGCATGACTTTGAGGCAGCGGACCTTGGAGAGCAAATGGGGACAGCATTATTGGCCATCCGCCACATGAGCACAAGTGCACCTCGTAATACTACGAACTCTTTATTTCAGTTCAAAACAGAAAAAATATAAACTTTGGGCCATTTCGAAATGAGGTGGAGGAAAGAGAGAAAGCGAGGGAGGAGGAAAGACTTACTAATGAATCAGTTTTTAGTGGCTGCAACCGTAGGAGAGTGACGATGTCGGCATTGGAGGCTTCGTAGGCGAGGTCGATGGGTAGGCGACCATGCAGATCACGCACCCCAGCGTTAGCACGCTTACGCAGAAGCAGACACACGAGGTGAACGCGCTGCAGACTGCAAGCATGATGAAGGGCCGTCTGGCCGTCGGCGTCCGTCTCATCTATCTATATGTAACAGTTGGTTAATTAGGGAACAGCGGACAGAGGGTGTTAGGGCAAACAAGACAGAGGAAATGGCGTTAAAAGTTGTACGCACGGAAATCGTAAGTAGGCAATTGGTGGATTTTGTACTCTATGTAACACGCTGGCTCGGAAGAGTGAAAGCAAAATGAGTAGAAGGTTTTCAGTTCAGAAAACTGATCATAGTGAAATCAAGAATCTCAGGTACAGGCGGTCACTGGGATGAATTTGCTCAGGGTTAGAATCCTCAGAAGCCACATGAGACCATTTACCGTGTGAGACTGACAAGCCGTCGCACAGACAGCACCATCAGTGGAGCACCCACATGCCTCCAGTTAATGTATTCACCAGCAAGATGTATTCACTATGGTAGATTGATCGAGTTGATGCTTATAAGCAATGCTTTGGCACCCGTTTTGTTGCACAGTTACCTCCTTTGTCACTTGAAAGTCAAACTCAGGGTCGCTTGCGAGTTCCGGTCCAAATTCAGCATCGTCAGCTGGTGCCCCTGCATCTAAAATAATTAAATCCTCTACAACTATACTATTGGTGTTGGACGACTGAAATTTCTTTCCCCCGACTGTATCTTACAACCACATCACTTGGCAGCGAAATATCCACTCAGATTTGTGAGCTATTTCAGTCCCACGGTAGAGTTTACAGTCTAACGAGAGCCCCCCCCCATTAGTCTTCTAGGTTATGTACGATTCACCCGTGGTTGGCTTCCACCAGTCTGGCCTCATTGCAGTTGCAAATTCCTCCCAACAAACTGCTGTGGACATCAGTTAGATAGTAACTGTAGGGAGGAGCCGTCCTGACCGATTCGCTCGCATGCCGCCCTGACGACTCCTTCCGACGCCGCACTATCGATTCGTCCATAGGCCGTGCGCGTGGTGAGCTCGCGCAAGCTGTCGACAGGATGTGTGCCCTACCTAACTATTCGGATGAGTCAGAAGACCGGACGAGATGCTAAGCCCTCGAGGACACTGTCGGATTGGTCCAATCGCATTTTGACCTTGTACAACTACGCATGCTCCTATTGAGGTTTAAATACGCTGGTATACACTCCTATTCTTCCGCCTTTGCTGTCAATTTCTCTTTAAAAGGTTCAATCGAGGTGTTGTTGGACAGGTGATCACTATGTTGTGTGGCAATTTTATGCTAGTTACTAGTGTATCCACCCACCGGTAAAAGGTGCGCACGCAATTTTTCATGTTTCGGTGGACGACCGTTCCCAATGTTGGTCTGGAGTCGACTGACAAAAAGTATAGTACATATGATATACAGTAAACGAACTATCTCAAGAAATGTTAAGTATGGTTTCATTGGTAATTACCGTGCAGCCTACTCCCAAGATATTTCAGCCACGTTAAGATGCCGGGTTGCTAACGAGCCTCTTTACCGTCGCCTGGAAGAATTACGCTGTAAAACTGACTTCCTAAGTAGCATGAACTTTTTGTCATTTACATTTCAGGAAGAGATTAAATATACTCAATAAAAACCATCCTTTCTTGTACTCATCTGTTAAAAAAATATCTTGTTTAAATTTTTTAAATTTTTAAATTTTTGTAAATTTTGTACCTTTCAGATTAAAAAGACTTTTGCAAGAGCCAAATTTTTTTAATCATAAGAGCCGTTACGTTTGCATGCCAAATTATCAAACTACGTGCCGCGTATGTTCTGTGCATGAAAAATCACAGATTTCTCTACGCTTTAAAGACAGTTTTGTACAATACTCATTAAATTTTGCGGTCGATGTAAGCCACATTGTACGCTTAATAAGCAGCAATAGAAAAATGGACATTTCACAGAGCCACAAAAATCTCATAAGTAGACTTTTTAAAAACAGCAAGATACAGGTTCTCCTGATAAAAACTTGATGAAGATGTAATTTGCTGCCAAATTAATACAGAAAAGAACATTTTCATGCATGTTTTCTATAAATTGTACATAAATTTATAAAGTACTCTTCAAATACAGTGTATTCTTTGAAGGCGGTCGGAAGGAAACTTGTTCAAAAGCCGGCATTCTTATGTGACTGAAATATCCTGGGTTAGGCCGCACAATCATTAATATTGCAACTCTACTTAAAAAATTGTTTTCAAATCGAAAACACATTTCAGAATTCTCGTTACTATTTATTGCGATACCAAATTTGCTATACGTAAGCTTCAAATTTTAAACATGAAGAAAGAGTATCTTTCGGTTTTCAAAAAAACTGTTTTTGAATAAGTGGATAATTTTTGACCTGACCTGCCTTTACGCATTTGCATTCAGGCTTTCCAAGCTGCAGACAGCGCATACATTTATTTTAAGGAAAGTAACCCACAGAAGATGCCCTACCTCATGAAATGTCAACCAAAATCCTAAAATGAATTTTAAATTCAAACATATCAATTAAATGTGGTTGGGATAATGATTAGCGTATAGCCTAATCTAAATATACATCAGTCACTTCAGGATGCTGTTTATTAACGATATTTTTTCTGGTTGTCTGCAAAAAGTATATCCTGTACAAATGGCTACTTAAGTCGTATGCATTTTTCTAATTTTCACTGCTCTGATAAATTCAAATACATTCCATAGAAAACTTGCACAAGAATATTCTTCCTTTTACTCGTTTGGTAATAGGCTACGCCTTCTTCAAATGTTATATGCGAAGAAGGGGTATTTTTCAGTTTTAAAAAGCTTCTATGAGGTTTTTACGATCAGAAAATACGCATTCATACAGCAATATATATCTATCCATTTGTTAAGTCTGTTTATAAATTATACAGCTTGGTCCACATCCCATGCAAAATGTTATGACAGCTATGTGACTTCTTCCTCACACCAGAGAGAGATGTTTACGCTTGCTCAGAACATATATAGCATATCGTTTGGAGACCTTCAATTCGAATGAATTGCCGGCAGAGTTGAAAAACCAAAATATACCCCTTCGTCAAGTATACGATTTGAAACAGGTTTAATTTACTACCAAACTGGTACAAAAATAATACCTACATTTTATATAAAATGTATTTGAACAGAGAAAATAAATGACAAAAATGCATAATATCTTAGTAGACATTTTTAAAGAATATACTTTTTCTGCGGATGGTCAGAAAGAAGGTCGTTGAAAAGCCGGAATCCTAAAATTGACTTCAATAACTTGATTTTAGACGCTGCTGTAATCAATACTACAATCTCACTTGAGTACTATGTTCGTATCAAAAACCCATTTCAGAATTTTGGTTGACATCTCTTGAAATTGGGTATCTACTAAATTACTTTTTCTCTGTCTCTGGGCTACGCAGGGGACTTATAGCAGAGAACCGCGGAGGTCTTACATTAGCGCCATGGGAGAGGAGGAGTTCGCAGACGCTCAGGCGTCCACCAATGACAGCCGCTATGAGGGGTGGACAGGTGGCCCCCAATGGATCCAGTCCGCGTGGTGCATTGAAGCAGAGATTACGCGTCGCCTGACTGGCCCCGGGTTGAGCAGAGGGAGAGGCACCAGCAGCCAGGCCCAGCAGCACCAACGGCGGACAGCCCATGTGAGCACCCGCAACCAGAACGAGACGGGCCGCCAGCTGGGAGCCGGAAAGGCGCTGAGTACTGGGCGGGCGTTTACTGAGCCGCGGGGGTACGGAGGGCGTTGTGGATGCTGATGATGATGATGTGGAGGGCAGGAATATACTGTTCTCGAGCAGGGGTGCAAGAGCGTCCAAATTTTCCAGTAGATTGTCTATATGCGAAATGAGATTGGGAAAGCTCATTAGAAGTCCAATCACGCATTGTAAAAAGAAGGTATGAAACTGGCTGGAAGAATTCAGGGGGGGGTTGAGGGCATGGCAACATTACACAAGGGAAAGCGGAAACCGGCTGGGAGGGAGGGAGGCGCGAGCTCAGGTCGGGATGGGGAGGAGAGGGGCAGGTAAGGTTTGCAGCGAGCAGTGAGAACCAGTAAGAGATTGCCCCGTCATCTGCTGAGTTTGAGCTCGAGGAAACTTGTCAAACAATACAGCTGACTCCGCCCAACGGTGGCGAAACGTATTAAAAAATGTGCTGGAATTTAAACATGTCTCCACTAAAGGTGTACGGCAAACTATGGCCGTAGTCCAAAATCAGGCACTAGGAAATAAGTACCACATAATTATTTACCATATTGGTAACATAGATACTAGCTCAATGGCCAGACGTGTTGCGCCCGCTGCATGGCGCAGCTACGAGGCGTTCGGCTCAGCTGCAGATCCCCCTAGTGTGGTTTCTGGTAAATTCTTCAGTTTAGAAAGTTTAGCTTTTGACATGTATTTGCCTTCCGAAGAATGTTTATTGACGGATACCGCGTTCACTGTACATTAATACGCATGGTGCGCAACCTGTTCGTTACTTGTGGTAGTACCCTGGCAAAGTCTGCTGTCATTTATGACTAAGTTAGGCGGTGTTTCTGGCTTGCACTGAAGAAAGCGGCCAACGTTAGGTCCCATTTGGTTTTCTTGACCCCGAGCGAAGGTGGAGAGTACGGTTGGTGGCAACGACGTCTGCTATCACTATAATCTACCCCCCGAGGCTAGTCACATTCACTGCACCAACTTGTTGTTGTATATGGTGAACTTCATCAAAATCGATGGTCGAATACACACACCTGACGAAATATACCTCAGTCGCGTGGGATCTTGGGAATTTCGGTTCACAGCGCTCGCCTGCGCGTTACATGCAAGCCTTATTACGCATACATAAATTGAGAATTTGCGTTTTTGCATTCGCGAAATCTCCATCAGAACCCACGACTAGCCCTGGTTTCGCCGGCGGCCACTGCTGCCTGAGGCAGCAATTCACGGCCCAATATACAGTAAATCCTTCATTCTGCTACTTTCTGTTTGTTACATACAACCAGGAATTTGGCTTGATCATTGTAGTGATCTGAGCAGGAGCACGGCTTAGACCTGTACAGATGTTGCATTTTCAAACAACACGGGCGGATAAGAGAATTATTGAGAAGATTTTTTGGCATCAGCATACACGAGCCTTGCACTGTTCAGTTTTGACACAGTAGTCTAGGGCTTTTCAAACGACGAAGACACTACTTAAAGCGAAATTTTCGGCTCCCGCCTTACGAATTTTCCTTTACAAAAAGCGAGAAATGTCGTTTAACAAAGAAATGGGGAGTCGAAGAGCCACTCTGTTAGAGTCTTCATCCCAAGCATAATCGATGCAAACACCCTGACCAGTAAACAGCTCTCCTGGGATGTACAGTACAACAGAAATAGCTCAGTAAAAAATTGGTCGTCGATTGGAAATGATTACACAGGAAGGTTTTTAACTTAGACTTGTACTAATGTGATAGAAAATTACCTCCTCAAGTTTTATAATTACAGCGAGGGCAACTTTCGGTTAAAAAAATTTTTCAGAATTTTTAAATTGATTTGCAGTTATGCTTGCGCGTAGGGTTTCAAAACTACATACTGCTTCATGCAAGAAAAATTCAAACTTTCTATACACTAGCAAAAATAAGTCAAGCAAAATAAAAAAAATTGCAACGAATGCGGAGCATTTCGTATACTTTATAAGCACCGTTAATAAACGAAAATATAATGCCTCAGAAATTGACATTCTGCGATTTTAAAAAATCCAATTGATATAAACTGCTTATAAACCGAGGAATGCTATTTCTTGAAGAGCAACATTTAAAGACGCTTAATTTACTACCAAGATATAATATGTTTGTACGTATTTTCAATGTAAATCAAGTTGAAAACGCATGCAAATCAAGTAGACATTTTTTTAAGAACATAGTATGATAACTAATATTACAACGCTACTTCAGAAGCATTTTATAATAAAAAAAAGTATTTCGGGATTTTCGTAAAAATTTCTTGAAATGATATATCTGCTGCCTTGTTGTGCAGGTCGATGGAACACGGTCTACCGCGGAATTCAGATTGTTAAGATCTAACTCTTTAAAGACGCCTGAAAATGACGACGACCAAGGCATTTGCAGTCATTTTGAGGCAACTTCTATTGAATTAGTTTTCAAACTTCTTCACTCGCCTCCTGCAAGACAGGCAAAGGGAAGATCATGCATTGGCCACAGGAAACAATCTTACTTTTACACGCTTATTCGACTATCCCATGGAGCCAGGACGCATCAGATTTTTTGTTTCAATAGCCCTGGATTACAGAAAGTGTACAATTCTTCTTGCGGTCGGCAGGATATGTTCTGAAACAAAGGCAAAAAGGTCTTGTAGGGCCGCCTAAATATCTACTCCTCCGCCAAACTGTCGTACGGAATTGGTTGTTAAGCATTTAATACTCGGTTAAGGAATGTAAATGAATATTTAATGTGTTGAAAGTGATCAAAGAATATTAAATTGAAGCCACTTATAGCTGTTTTAATGAGCTAAACAGAATCAACTCCATTCGCATAAACTCCTGATGTTTAGGCAACTGATGCCTATTGATGGGAAGTTGACCTGATACTGGCGAAAAAAGGGAGAGCCGGGCTACTTAAAATGTAAAAGTAGCTTATTATTATAAGTCAAAGGCAAATATGACCTCTAGAGATAGTCCTACTGAAGCAAGTTTCGAAAAACGAGTGTGACATATCGAGCCTGCCTAACAGGAGTGCAACAATACTATTCTAATCTCTTTACTAAATATTAACCCGAAATAACGTTAGTACAAGTAAATGTGTGCATTTAAAAAGGACCTCTTTACAGTGATATCTTCATACTATCTGCTAACATTCAGATGAAGACAATCATACTATAGGCGGTAGATAAATCCGTAATCTCGTTTTCCGCTTCTGGTACTGAAACCTGCGGAATGAAGCCCAATAGAGGAGTCGCGATTTTATAAAACTTACTGCGGAAAAAAGGAAGACAGAATGAGCCCCGCATAGACTGTACGTTAAGCGTATCAAGTAAAGGAACGATGAAAGGAACCCAATCCACACTCGACTTACCCAAGAACATCTGGGATCGCTTGACAAGACGGGGGCTGGCTGAAGGTCGGCGACGATCTACGACCTTTGCCACACGACCGAACACTTGTGTTGATAGGATGGCTAACACTGGGGATACAGAATGGTCAATCGGGGTATCGATCCGCTTATGATCACCCGGCGACGCCGTGTGCATCTGCGAACGCCAGGTACGATGGAGTTCGAGGATGCGCGACTTCAGGTCGGCGAGGGAGGAACCGGGAAAATCAACAAATTGACCTTTTGTGTACTTCATCTCAATCCAGGCTTGGCGCACCTGCTTGTTACTGACTGAACCCTGGCCAGGTTGAGGCCGAGTAATGTCGTCAGTCAACAAGAGGGCATCCTGCTTACTATTGCTGCTGCTGCTGTTGTTGCTGACACTGTTTATGCTAGCGGTGGGGGAGCCTGACCGCGGGGGTGGTGCAGTAGCCTCAAAGATTGTGCCACCTAGGCGGTTGCCCAGGTTGCGCATCACAGCAATCAGCTCGGGTTCCCAATTATCCAAAAACAGGGAGCGAACCTGCGGGCAAGCGAAAGTAACAAACATGCTTTACGATTGCGTAACCAGAGGAAAAGTAGCCCATAAGGTAAAGCCATCGATAGGTGGGGGGAGGAGGGGGTGTCAAGGCAGGCTCAATGACACCGAGATGGAGACAGTTACTCCTATTTCTATTACTACTAGCTAGCAATCTAGCTGTGCGTTAGTAGTACTGGTACTAACATTGGCGCCACTATTTGTCAGAAGTGGCGCTGATTAAAGTCAGCGCTGATTTCATATTCCCTCAATCTTAACAAGAAGTCTGCACCTCGGATTATGCTATTCTGTTTGAAGCCTGAAGCCCAACAGGGTTTCCCTTGGTTTCCGCCCTCTTATCTCTGCCTACAAAAAGCTGTCACATTTTACTAAGTTTGGGCTAGGATACTGCTGCTAGAGGTAATACGCTAATTCTAGAAATCATACTTACTACGACCAGCAGATACGATATGCTAGTAATATATTCATATAATTGTATCAATAGCTGATATACATCCTACTATTGCAACAAGCATAACAAATTGGAATATGAGCTTACGCGCGTCCTAAACTTCATCTTGGCTGATTTGCAAGACACCAGGGCGAGCGTTCACGTCCGGTAGGTAAATAAGACTGTCAACAAGACACCTGGGATTTCCTGCGAGCAAACGGATTCTGTACAGGGTTGCCGATCAGCAGATATAGGCAGATTACGCCGGACTACACGACAGATTCAATCTGGGAACCACAGCAGACTCGTCTCCGTCTGTGTTTTCTCCCCCCGCCCCCCGGCGGCCAAGGTCTGATACACCCATCTTCCTACGTTGGATCAACCCTCCTCTCAGCCCAACCCGTGTTTTTGATGACGGACAACCCCTCCCGGCCACGCTGCTCCGCCTTCTCCTCCTCGCCACCGGAACTGAGGCCAACACTGGTCCTCTCTGGTGCTGCTCGTTCTACCGAGTCCACCTGGGCCGCCGCGACTGTTCTGTACGTTGCGGCTCCTGCAATGGTTGGTGCCATCTCCGCTGCAGTGGCCTCGCCAAAGCTGCCGATTGGTCGCCCGCCTTCGCATGTCCCAGCTGTCCCGTGCCGCCATTTGTTTCTACGCCTCCAGCCTGCCCTGCCCTCAACCCAATCCTTCCTCAAATCTTCCACCTTGCCACACTGCCTGGTCTAAAGATATTCCAGTTCAACGCCAACTGCCTACTTGGCAAGCTTGACCAACTCTTCGCCTTTATGCGTTCGCACAGCAAAGCTGTAGCGGTTGTCCAGGAGACAAAGTGGACTAACTACACCAAGGTCCCTTCCTGTGCCGGCTATACGATCGTCCGCCAACAAAGGCGGAGGCTTGGCCTTCTTAGTGGACAAATTCATTGCCCACCATCAGCTCCCCATGCTTGGTGCCGACCCCACGGAGGTATTGGCGATTTCCCTCGACACTGGCCCGGTGCGGCTAACCGTCGTGAACATCTACATTCCTCCAACTTCCAGTTTTCTCTCTGGTTTCATCGCCTCCATTGCTCCCTACTTACCTTCTGGAGGCAGTTTGGTGTTAGGTGACTTCAATGCCCACCACGACCTATGGAGCTTCAACTTGGCGGCCGATTTCCGGGGAGAAGCCCAGGCCGATGAACTAGAACACGCTCCCTTCGCAGTTTTCAACGAGGACAGCCCAACGCGGCTCCAACCCAACAGTGCCCCCAGCTCTCCCGATGTCTCCCTTGCCAGTCTCAGTCTGGTAGCCTCCACCACCTGGAGCACGGAAATCAGCCTAGGGAGCGATCACCTCCCTATAGTGCTCGAATTGGCCACCTCTGCCGACCGTATCAAGGCTCCAAACAGGCATTTTATCAACTTCAAGAGAGCTGACTGGACAGCGTTCACCGCCGAATGCGAAGCTGGAACCGATCAGCTACCCTACCCCACCTGTATCCACACGGCGGAACGGGCCGTTCGTCACCTGCTTCAGGCAGCAGCAGGCCACCACATACCAAACAGTCGCATTCCCATACTCCGCCCAAACTACCCACCTGAAGCCCCCCAACTGGAACGAGAGAGAGAGACGAGATACGAGCGCGTGATACAAGTAACCCGCATTTCGGCGAACTCAACGGCTTGATCACCAAGACCGTCAACGACGACAAATGGCAACGGTGGCATGAAAGAGTTGCAGATTGAAATTTCCGCGGCAACTCAGCTGCCACCTGGAAACTTCTACGCAATCTGACCAAACCCCGGGCTGACACACCTAACCAGTCCATTAGCTTTGGAGACAGCATCTTCACCTCGAATAAGGGTCAGATTGCCGCGAAGATTAACCAACTGTTCTCGACCCACTCGATGTCTACTCCCAAAAGTCAACGTTCCTTGCTTCGCCTACTCTATAAGGAATCGCCTTCGGACATCTTCTCGGTCGATGCTATCCTCAAGGCCGTCAAGAAAACGAAAGCCTCGAAAGCCTTAGGACCGGATGGCCTGGCTCCAATCCATTTGCGCCATAACGGCCCTAAGGTGGCTGCCTACCTGGCTGCCATTTTCAATCTTTCGCTGGCCAGTTCAATCATCTCCGATTGCTGGCGCCAGTCCATCATTACCACACTGGTCGAAGCTGGCAAGGACCCCAGTCTAGCGACCTCCTATCGCCCAATCGCCCTGCTCAGTCCACTGGCGAAGATTCTGGAACAACTTCTCCACCCAATTCTGACGTCTGCAGCGGATCTGTCTGGCCACCAACATGGTTTCAGGTCAGGTCGTGGCACAGCAACGGCGCTTTTCGAACTCAGCGACACTATCCTCGGAACTTCAATCAACAGAAGCCCGCTTCGCGGAGCGTGGCAGTCTCAATTGACCTGTCATGAGCCTTTGACTGCGTCCGCCACGATCAGCTCCTGCAGGATTTGATCCCCCTGAACGTCTCGATTGGCCTGATCCGATGGTTGGCGGCTTACATCCGTGGCCACCACAATCGTGTCCTTTTCCACGGCACTACCTCCAAGTCCCGTAAGCAGACTTGCAGTGTTCCTCAAGGCTCTGTGCTCAGCCCGACGCTGCTCAATATTTACATGCGAGAACACCCACTCTCTCCGACACCCGCCAAAGTGGTATCATACGCAGATGATGACACCTTCTTCTGCCAGTACCATCACATCGATCAGGCTGCACAGGTCCTCTCGGAACTTCTTCCCTCAGCGCGGGTTGACGATCTCGGCAGCCAAGTCATCCGTCACTGCTTTCACGCTGGACCCGAATGAGTTCAATCGTCATCCGGCTATCATCGTCAAAGGTGAGGCTTTGCCGCTGGTCCGTAAGCCCAAGCTCTTTGGTGTCCGTTTAGATCCGCTCTTCACGTTCGCAGACCATGCGAGGGAGGTCGCAAGCAAAGTGAGCAGATGCACGAAGGTCCTCAAGGCTCTAGCGGGCACATCCTGGGACTGCTCGAAAGAGACGCTGGCGACCACATTCAAAGCGTTGGCCAAGCCGCATCTCACCTATGCGGCACCAGTCTGGTCTCCCACAATCAGCTCCTCCAACCTCCGCCGCCTTCAATCAGCACAGAACGGTGCTCTCCGCACGATCACGGGTTGCTATAAAATGTCACCCATCGATCACCTTCATGCAGAGGCTTCTGTCGTGCCGGTTGCCCTGCACACCAAACTCTTGGACCAGCAGTTCTGGTTGACCTGTTCACAACCTGACCATCCGAACCACCATCGTTGCATTGCTCCTGAGCCTAGCCGTAACGTTCGGTCGTCTATCCGTGCTCTCCAAAAGGCAGCTGTCCCCTTGTGTCTCTCGGATCTACTCACTGATGGTTTCGCCATCAAGAGAGGCTACCAGCGCCTTCCCCAGACAGCCGTTGTGGACGCAAAATCTAGCTACCGACCCCCGGTCCTTTTGGGTGGCTCTCCTCCTCTGATTGAAGCCTCGGAACGACGTCTCCCGAAGGTCACTCGCTGTACCCTGGCGCAGCTGCGCAGTGGCTACTGCATGCTCCTTCGCCAGTACCAACGCCGGCTCGACCCGTCCATACCCGACTGCTGTCCCGACTGCGGCGTCTCGCCGCATGACTGCCGTCATCTCTTTGCCTGCAGTTCCTGGCCAGACACCCAACTCACCTCCGTGGACCTATGGCTCAAGCCGGCTGAGGTCACGGCTTTTTTCCGTCTCCCAACTGCACCCAGTTTGGACTCCGGTGGAGACCCCTGATCCAACAAGGGCTACGAACCAACCAACAGATTTGAGCTTGGAAGAAGAAGAAGAAGAAGAAGAAGAAGAAGAAGAAGAAGAAGAAGA
>JAYGXS010000002.1:30379528-30418966 GCA_036362985.1 Ligula intestinalis | reverse complement strand
GAAGAAGAAGAAGAAGAAGAAGAAGAAGAAGAAGAAGAAGAAGAAGAAGCGATCACTGGAACAAGAGGTTTATTGTCCTGACGTTTCGGATTTGAGCTTCTCACGAGTGATGTCTACGTTGGGGTTACCAATCTACCATATGGATCACCAAGCCCTTGTTTACAGCCTACTTATTTCGTAGTAGTTAGCATGTTTTGTTCTACTACTTGAAGAATTCCAAAAGCACATACAATCGGTGACCGGTTTCAGAAATTATCTTTTCGGTTAGGAATTATAACTAAAGTGGGATTAGAATAGTGACTACCTAACAGCATAATTCAAAGGTAGACCGAAATTCCCGTCTTAAGACGGTTTTCTTTCCAGCAGCCTACAAAAAGCAGTTGGCAAAAGATGGTCACGTACATGGTATGCATCTTTTATTGATTTTATACTCCCTTAAAAATTCGACCAGAAAGTGGAACCTCCGTTGACGAGTCGAATCTGTTCCGACACCGACCTCATCATGTGAAGCGCTCGTCTCGCGAAACATAGGCAATCAAAGTGCTTTGTTTCACTGATTGGCTGCAGGCGACCGCAAACCAAGGCCCTGGGGGCAAGACTCATCGGTGGACACAGGCACGCGCCCACGCACTGACACCTCGTTAACTGAGCAGAGGCTCGAAGTGCGAAACATCTTTTGTAAGTGGCTCTTTGGTTACCTAAAATGCTTGTGGATGGGGCTGCTCATCATACGAGACTCCACTGTATTTTACGAGGTCAGTCACTGACCGTACGTGGGTGCGTGGAAGACTGACGAGTCTAAATTGTGTGCACACGAAACTTGGAGTCAGCGTCAACCAAAATAAGTTGGACACAAGGACAACTTTTAGACCTACACTCAACAGTAAACGACATGAGTCCTGATTGTCTGCATCCCGTTGAGAAGATCGGAACAAAGATGCAAATAGAAAAAAGATGCTTGGAAGCAGGATGAAGAGACAGAAAGGGAAGGAAAGGGGGCGAGGGGTAACTTACCGAATAAACTTAAGGTGGCTCTCGAGTAGAGGTAAACCTAATGATTCCATTCTAAAACGACTTATTGGAGAAGGAAGGTATTACGGGACTACAAGCACGGCATTATCGTTCGATCCTTCAACTGCAAACGAAACAGGTAAATCTGCTAAAAACATAGACGAATATTTTTGCACAGCACTGCTCGGAAAACCTTCCCACGCAACTCACTGGAAGGCTTTTTTACAATATCGACAAGCATGTAGGCCGCGATAAAGACGACACTACTACCATAAGGGGCGGAAGGGGGGTTGGAAGTGCAAAATTTTAGGCACATACCTTCGAGATATGAACACCAAGGCCGCGATGACAGGCAGCGCAATCAGTGCACAATGTGAGGCCCAAATTTGTCGACGCCCAGCTCACGTCGTCAGAGGCACAGTCAGCACACAGTCGATTACCCGTACCAGGCGGATCGTCCAACAGTTGGGCTCCACCCGTGGTGCGGAGAGAATCGTAACTGCGGCAAAAGTTGCTCGACGCCAACATCCCCTCCCCTGACTTGATTTCCTGGGTGAAGAGTCGCCTGGCGCGACAGCCCGACCGCTTACGTGCACCAGCCTTCGGCGAAGGACTGCCAGGGCGATGCTGTTGTTGGTAATTATTCAATGAGGTAGAACTCGTAGTTAGATTCCCCTGCAGCAAACCAGCGCGCAGAATGCTCACCCAGTGGTCCATATCCTCTGCATTCAGTGCCTGCAAGTAACGCCTTTTGCCGCTGGGTGAAATGAGCTCAAATGTGAAGCGTCTTTCGGAAGATGATGCAGCTAAACAGGAGGATTCATAGGAGACACTATCAGTCACATTACCGTTTTGTGTTTGTCCCTGCACCGTCGTCGTCGTCGTCTCATTGCTGATGGAGGCGAAAATGGCCTTTGCTGTGCACAGACGTAGGTCCGGTTCCACTACCTTCCACTGAAGGCGGCTAATTGAACTGATATCAGTCGATGACTTCAAGACCGCTGCCAGGGAACCCTCCCCAGAGGAAACTTCGTTAGGGGAGTCTGCAGCGACACTGCCACCTTTTAAATAGCCGATGCCCGTGAAATAGGTCAATTGGTTGTTAGCAATCATGAACCAACGGCGGTCCCATGTGCGCCAACGCTTTTTGTGACTCCGTTTAAACAGGTTGCCCTCCATTAGCACGCCACCAGTAGGACGGGTCGGTGATCCGGTCTTCTGATCGATCCCCCGCCTAGCGTCCTCCTCAGATGCTCCCAGTAGACGACCATATTCTTCCTGCCAGTCTGTCGGTATTTGACTGCCAAATTGACTAAACAGTCGTTGTACATCCTGCATGTACGTGGATTCGGTGCGGAAAGTGATGGCAGTGCAACGGAAGCAAGTATCTAACCGCAAGGGCCCCAGGCCTGCCCGTAATTCGGCCAGGTAGGAACGCGCAGAGTCCGAGTAAGTTGAACGGCTCTCCAGAACTCCGCTGTCAGCCTCTTGGGCTTCCGAAGGGCGATTGCGGGGCACACTGGCAGACTTGCTGAGCGCCGACTCCAATTGTTCTCCAGCGCGAGAGAAGACCTTGCGCAGGGGGTTAAGGTGCTCCAGGTTTTCGGCAGCTTTCTGCAGTTGAACACTCGGTTCGTAGAGTTTCTCCGCCATCTTTTTCGTGAGCTCCGAAAATTCTGCAAGCTGGTTTAGCAGAAGTTTCAGTCTAGAATCGGCTGTCTTGGTGGCTGTCTCGTCATCCAGATTGATTAGGGGCAGCGCAGTACCAGGTGTCAGGATGGAAAGTAATCCGTCACCCAGGGCTCGCAGGGTTTTAGCGAAGTTCTGACCAGCCTATGAGAGATAATTAATAAAACTAGATGAGTGAGATGTCTCAGGTTAGGTCAATCAAACGATAAGGCCGCCGAGACACAGTCTTTTGGTCGTGGCAGAATGCATCCAAAGTAGGCGAAACTTCACATCTAGTGGATTAACTAGCAAATAGTATAGGGAGGAGGGGGCATGAGAAAACGGCTTAAAATACCCCTCATTCAAAGTTCCCGGAAAGCCAGGAGGACACGAATTTTATCCAGGCGTGTGTGAATTAATGCAAACAAAGACACTATCCGAAAAATACTATTTCATTTGCGGTTGCTGTTTACACTTTTACTCGCAAAATTTTAGGTCACCTGCTGGCTGATGTGTGGCTTCAAGCCAATACCTTACCAGGCAGTAACTGAAGATGAATTTGGCTTTGCTCGATTAGCAGTTACTACAACCGACCCAGGTATCTCTAAATTTTTGAAGTGTCATGCACCAACATGGCACAAGCTTGGTTTCCAACAATCACCCTGTTTATTCGTCATTTGCAGTCATCGAAGACCATAGAACGCAGGAGACTGTTTCAGTATGACCTGACCGCTTTTTCCCACTTTTAAGTCAGTCAATACGGTGGTGTTGAGCATGTGTTCAGAGAAATGACGTCAAAGATGACCTCCTCCTCCTGTATCGACGAGATGCACGACAGAACCATGTGAAAATAAGACCTTTTACTGAATCATACACAGACGCCCAAGATTGCCCACGAAGTTTTGCGTTCAATAGGGGGTCCATCAGCCGCAGTGGCTGCGCTGCCTCGAAGGCAACGGTTGTTGAACATCTGTATCTGCTTCTGATCAATAGCACGTAGATGCAAATTACAGCAGGAGGTTGAAAATCATGGTCCAGCACATTTAATTGTTTGTCTTCGGCTAAACCTCGTAGCAAGGTGACAGACATAATGCGTAGCAGAAAGGAGGGACTGCAGGCAGGCGGTGAAATCTCGGCTTTGGCTACCGTTAAAACACTGATGACATTTGTAGAAGTGAATACAATAGGAAGGGGCCTAACCTTGGAGGCGCTACAGAACAAGTCCGAAGCATTTTTGTAGTGCTCTAGTAAGTATTCCACCTCGCGTTCGCCTGTTTTGAGGGCTAGCTGGAACTGTGGTGAAAATCGGAGGCATTCTGAAAGGGATAGTGCCCGCCACAGATCACGGCTGTCGACTGTGGTAAAAATTTCCTCCACTGTCATGCCTAAATGGCTAAAAAATAGGGATAAGATGTAAGTTAACTGAAAAATTTGTTTTAAGGTCAAAGCAAACCTCTGCTGGTCTAGCACTTAAAGTTTAAAGCAGAAAAGGAAGCGTGAATGTTCGCTCGATTTCTGGCCACGGCTCTTGTTTGCAACGTCGAACATAGGCTAATCACTTCGTTAGAAACGTTCGTAAATCAGCCATACGCAACTTGAAAATGGCGAACGACCGGTGGGGAAATATCGTACGAAAAGCAAAATCTAGTTGAGTCACCTCCATTATCGCCAAGAGGAGGGGAAACGGAGGAAAGCGGAACTGATGGTTATAGTCTAGTTGAGGACAACACAATGGGTTTATGGACGACGAATGATGATGATGTCCTTGTAGAAGGCTCGTTACAAAAAAGGATCCTGAACTGAATAAAGGATCTTTCGGGAAAAATGCAGCGATAATACCTGCAAAAAAATAGGTGGATGACCACCTGGGAAATTGGGGAATTATGGCCAATGCGGCAGCCAAAAAATCAAATTAAGACACACTCAGTGTTGCCTAACATTTGATAACGTTTCCATCGCCGATACCGACTTATAAATTAGGACTTAACCTGAAGGCCGAACGGAAAAGGAACGTTTGTTTTACGACTTACATCTGCCGAAAGTCACGCAATTGAATCTTCAATAATGGACCGGACTATAAGACCTTTAGTAAGAATATTTGTTTCGGGTAACATGAAATCACTTTGGCCATCAATGAGATTCAAGCCCACATGACCGCTGTTATACCGCTGTGTCCCCACGGTGTCCAGTGAAGGGATGTGCTCGACTTAGAGTAGTGGAAAATGCTCAACGCGAGATATGTTTGGCTATGGATGATAGAGTCCCTATTTTACGATCCCATTAATCGGGTTTGAAGGTGTCTTCTTCCAACTTCAGATGCGCGATAATGAGGCCGTAATTAACTAGAGCGAATCACGAAAATTCGCATAAATGCAGGTTTTGAAAGCTTACACCACTCCGCAGCCATAAGTACCTAGTTCATAAATAGTCAGGCCTCCTAGAACAGAAGTTTTCGGTAAACAGAACAGATATGTACCAGTGCCGACAATTCGAACATCGCAAGTGACACCGTCCACTGAGTTAGCGTGAACTGGTTTACGGTAAAGCAGACTTGGTCTGCAGCTACCACAGTGTCTCCTCCTTTACCCACGTAGTTCTGATAGCAAGACCATTTCAAGACAACCAGAGAAATGGGCTCGGTCACAGTGACAGACAGAGCTGAACAGTCAGTTTTGCACGTGCTACACACGACGCAGTAACCACGGAAGGTACCAGAATTTTGTACTGGTGTTCATTAAGACCACATTAAAAAGGATTTGTTAAAGCCTAACTCTAAGCCCTGATAAAACTGAACTATTCCTTCAGTTGGCAGCCTTCCAAGCTAGGACTATTAATGCGTCGTAAATGTATCAAGTATGTCAGATTTATTACAATGAGGAGTGCGCTGATGTGATATGGAAATGGATTTCCTAGTATTGGCCTCATACTCTCTTACCTCAGTCGACTGTCCCAAAACTTCAACCACCTGTGTTCGGTCTACTTATAAATTCGAATCTACTTTAGAGAAAATATATACAAAAACCATTATCCCTTGCACGCAGTTGATAGAAAAGTACGTCTTCATCAAGGCATTTACTTATGAGAAAAATATCTTTCAATTTAGAAAGAACATTCTTCTATTCCAGAATAAATTTGGAACAAACCTGCAATTACACTTGAGCTTAGCGTTTTCAAACTACATGCCGCATATTTTCCGTTTAAGGAGAAGCACACAATTTTCAATGTTGCTGACAAGAAGTTAAATACAAGGTGCATGCAATTTCACCATGTGGACCGTGCTGCATACATCTTAAGCCAAATTAATTAACGGACGGTTACGATGATCTGTGAACGGAAAAATGACTCTTGAAATAACCTCATAATTATCAACCACTTATAAACTGGAAGACATCTCTTCTTTAGTTATAACACTTTATGAAGATGTAATGTCCTGTTAAATGAATATACAGAAGAACATGTTTGTGTACGTTTTCTAAGAAATATATGAATTTATAAGGGCCTCGCAAATCGATTAATGAAATATTAACTACTTACGTCGTCATACTTACAAACTGTAGTTTTTTTAAGTGGTTGGAAATAAGCTTATTCGAAAGGGGGCATTCTGATTTTACTTAAATGTCTCAGGATTATAGTGCACGATAATGAAAACTATACGCCACCTATGTAATTTTCCCTGATAAAAAAAATCAAGTTTCCAAATGTCAGTTAACATTAAACTAGATAGGAGGGCTACTGTGTGTGATCGGTCAAACGTAGCCCCTAACTGGCCGCGTGATAGATGTACTGGAACAACATGGGGTTTAGGTCAGGGCACGGCAGACGTTATTCGGGCTACGCTCTCATAACGAATGCCGGAAATTTGGGGGACACTGGCTGAACATGAAGGTGCACCCTCGGGCACTAGGCGCCCGTGACCGTTATGGCAACCCTATTCCGTGGGATCTGAATCAGGCTTCGCAGCTCCGGCTGTCTGCACGCCCTCCCGCATCATTAATGAAGTCGACGCGAATACCGTCATCAAAGGCAGAAAGGAAAAATTGTATGAGCTTACTACAGGTGATTATAAAATGTTTTTTTAATCTCATCTGCGTAATCATATGTCCAATATGGAATAGGAGAAGCAGTCTGAAATGTTATGGCTTGGAGGTCATCAAGGCACCTTATATAAAAACGAAAGGCACATTGGGAGATAACTAGACATCACCATGCAGAGGTTGCAAAGGCATCCGAAAGACGTCAGATTTGATGATGATGCGGATACATTTTTCGAAAATGTACGTAACTTACATAAGAGCTGGCAGGACTGTCTACGTCAAAACCAAAAGCTCACAAATCAGATGAAAATTATAAAAGTAAATTTTTCTAACACATTTCGTTAGTTATCCTTTTTCAAGAAATGCCTACCGCGGCTTCAGAGAATACGAAGTTCACGAACTTTTTCAAAGTTATCGGGCGAGGGGAAGAGCGGTTAAACAAGATACGTGCGGAAGGGAAATGACTTTTACAATAAAGGGATAATGAACTAAAATAGACGGATTTTTGTTAAATATATGCCCTATCAAGGGCATTGGGACAAATTTTCGTATATGTTACCTTATATCAATGATAAATTCATGAAATTGACTAAATCACCCCGTTCGATACATTGTAACGAAACGCCTCCCCCGATGCTAGTTCTAATCGACTGATATCCATTTGTCTTGCTTTTCAGAATCTAGCGTCTGACCATCTCCTTTGCGTCCCAGTGTCTGATAAGTACCCTTCGTCTCCTTTCCGTACGGCGTGTTTCGTTTCTCGCCATTTCTGTATCTTTTTCATCGTGATAGATATTCGTAACATTCTTTATCCTGTTGAAATATTCTCGTAAATCAGTGTTTCGTTAAATTCCATAAAACTTTTCAGGTATTGTTTCATTTTTTAAAGTTTTACTGATATAACGCTGTGTTTAGTTAAATCATCTCCCTGTCTATAAATAAACATTACACTATCATTTCATCTCTTTCACTAGGTTGTGGCGAAACTGGAAATCGCTTGAATCTGTTAGGATTTACTTGACCCATCTCTCAGACGAGGCTAAGGCCTCTAAATCTCCTTTTCAGAAAAGGACGGTGATTCCGTATTTTAACTCTGAGCTTAACAACTCTAGGCCATCGCGAACAGCTAGAACTCTGATTTCTTTATTCTCCAAACTTCCGACCTGAAAATACTCTGTTTTAGAACGTCTTGTTCAACCTTCCGCCTGTCACCTACCTGAAGGCTGCAATACCTAACGTGACATTCTGGTATTAACAAAATATCCGTTGAATATGGATACGCTATAGGCGTCTAGCCGCTTGTGTCAACTAAAAACATGGTTCCAGTCTGAGCATAACCGAACAGTTTATATATATATATATATATATATATCATGCCAATGGTTAAACTGGGTTTTTAAGAAGCCACAGTTCTGCTCTCAACTAAAGAACGGGCTACCTCTTGAACTTCTGGCTTGTATAATTCGTGGCAGTTGCAGACAAGTGTTGCCCAGTCGAATATGACTGTATTGACAAATTCGACGTCTAGTGAAATCATAAATTTATCAATGACGTTTTGGTGTTTGATGTTTTCGATAAATTGAAAAGTGTCCTTCATAGTGTAAGTGGAAAACCGTTCTCGGATGGACTTAATTTCCTTTACAAATGTACCGATGGACTAAACAAAAGACATTGTTTGTGCCCATGCGACAGAAACGCGGCTGTCGCCTGAAATACTGCGCCAATTACTGCTACTCTAATCCAAACATGTTTAATTTTTATTAAATTGGCAATTTTACAGAAAAATGGACGCATTACCAATGGGCAGTACACTAGGGCCCACATTCGTGCATGTTTATTGGGTCATCTAGAAGAAAAGTGTCATCAAGATTTAATAAGGCACTAAGTTTGCAATGACGAGGCCCTTCGGGCCTAAAATATAAAATTTATTAATTTATATGTGGACTATATTTTCACAATTAACGATTCCAAAGAAGACGCCGATGACCTTCTCAATTTAATGAATACTCTGTATCCTAAAATTAAATGAACAATAGATACAGAGCAGAAAAACAAGCTCTTCTTCCTATAATTCCTCATGTTTCCAGAGGACGATGGTTTGATAGGGCGCTCGGTTTTCCCCAAAATACCTGGAAAAGGTAATTCCTACACTTCATGAGGTTTTTGCCAATTCAGTGGAAGCTAAATCTGGTACAAACCCTCTTTTGACAGGCAAAGAGCATTTGCTCTAGCGAGATTCTGTCTGAAGAGCTTTCGCGCATCAAACCTGCCCTACTCAACTGTGGCTACCAAGACGCTTTATTCAGGTGTATAACAATTCTCTATGGCCAAAATTGATGGAACAGTCAGTTCCAAAGAAGCCTGTCATGATATCCTTACCTTTTAAGATTGATGACATTTCAGATACAATCAACCGATGGTTACGCTGTACTATAAGAAGGACCTACAACGCAGCAAAACTCGTCTTCTTTAGTTCAACTAAAAGCATTCTAGTAAAACGGACAAAGAACGCCTTGCCATTGCACGCCACGTCAAATCATGTGTACGAATTCACATTTACTTGCGGATGCAAGTAAATTGGGCGTACGCAAAGGTAACTGGCAGCCAGGGCTGCTGAGCACTTGTCCAACTGGCTTTTCAAGCAAGAAGATAAAGTAGCACGGTCCTCTATTACCAAGCATCTACTAGACAGTGGTCAGTCTGTCGACGTCAAAACAGCGTTTCGAGTACTCGCTCGGGCACAAAAAACCGAACTTTGCGCTATTTGGAAGCTGCCTACATACGGTGGGAGAAATCCGACCTATGCAATCAGCTCGACCAAGTGGTCAACCTCCGATTGCCTTGATAATTGGTCATTCAATTTAATTCCCAAGTGTTTTTCGTTAACTTCCCTCACCCACTACTTTCCATACGTTGACTTAACGCACTGTCCTTATTCGATTATTTTTTAGACTGAACCACTTTCGTTCCTTTTATGTCATTAATTCTGTGGAATTTCCAGTTGTTCTATGTCTTCTCGTTATCTTCCTCATGTAGCGACAAGATGCAGCTGAGAAGCTTTCTCGAAATTTATTGATAGCAAACACCTGTGCTGACACCCCCGTGTCATGCATGCTGGTTGAGAGGCTAAGTAGGTAAGTTAACGGTTGTGGGGTAGGATCCCCTGCCGTAAGACAGAGCGGTTTATCATAAGAATCTGTCAGAGGGCGTAGGCTGCGCTAAACTCAGGGACAGCTGGGATCTATTGCTAGGGCTGAAGTAGACAGATATCTAAGTGCCTGCTAAGGCAATGCAAAGCTGCTGAAAGAGGTCTCCTAGATGCTGGTTTCGAGCAGAGTAATCGCCTTTATATTAATGTAATAACATAAAATTTCTCCAGATTGTAGCACACAATCAACGAGAAACAGCTCGCCGGTGTCACAGGTTCTTTTATGAGGAACCTATTCTGAGCCGCAGTAAGTTGGTTGTTCTCTGACAGATGACGCACTATCTTGTCCTTGATCAAGGTCTTCAAGAAATTCGAGGCTGCGGGAAGTGTATTTATTGTTCTAAAGTTATCAAAAGAAGTTGATCAGCCGTGCTTGAGTATAGGGAAGTACGACCGGCTGTAGAAGTAAGCCGGAAAAGCCAAAGAATGCAGGGTAGGTGAAAATGAATTCGAAAAGTGAATGAATAATTAACAATTACTTCAGCAGGCCCTGTTCGTTGTGGTTTTGTAACCATGTAGTTGGGTAGACGTCGACAGTGTTAATGTGTTGTGGACCTTAACGCCAACGCTGCGGTTACGCTGATGGCCGGCCCCCGGTCCGTCTATCACCCAATGTCTGAGTGACGTAAGAACACACCCTTTCTCGCGTGCGCTCACACTGCACCCAGCGCGAAATTTACCAGCGTCCCGAAGTGCACCGGACCAATTAGCTTCCTACAAAGCTTTTTGGTCCCCACTCAATTCTGCAATGAGAAGGGGCTTGGGACTCCGACTTCGTGTGGCGCGGTCGCGGTGACGCCATACTCTTTCACGGACCTCACGGTCGGACGCCGTGCAAGACCTATTGAAAACTTTCTCCTAACTGTTGTGTACACATTGCATTCTTCCTTCTACTCTGGCTTTCCCAAGACTTCTCTCGTCTCTTAAAAAAACCGGACCTGAAAGCTCGTAACTGTTCGGGTTATCCTTTGTAGCTTTAACTACTATGACTTTAAGGTTCGGTAGGAAGAAGGGCAGTGACAGGTCCCGAGGTCTTAAATATTAAATTATTTTTATTATGTGTATTAAGGAAACCTGCTGAGCTACATGTACGGATTTACTACTGCCAGCCGAAGCCTAGAGCACCGGAAAGCGGTGCGAGCTTTGTGACGGACTACGGTTCCTTTATCCAGACTGGCATTGACATTCAAGGGGAACAGCCGGCGACTGCTTAGAAACATACGGTCACGTGGTGGTAGAGGCACGCGAGTTTAACGTGTAAGGTAGGCGCCGCATAGGAGCGGCAGGTGTGTGCGGTAATTTAGAACATGAAGAAGGATGCCATGCCTGTGCGCTAGCGTCGAACTCGATTAAAGCTCAAGCCGGGGTGGACGTACAGGTAACGAATGGGGTAATCGTGCGCCAAAGGAAAGTGGAACGAGTCGCGAAAGACAACGAAAGGAGGATGAATTGCAGGAAGCAGGCAAGAAGTAAGGGTGGTTGGGTGGTTGAAGTCTCGGGAGGGTTTGTTTTATTAGCAGAAGCTGCCGGAAACAAAGACAAAGACCGTACCTAGTAGGTGTGAGGTAGACTGGTACGTGTGGATGAAGTAAGCTAATATAGTACGTTGGCGCCTAGGTAACGAAAGTCTCGGCGAGGAGGAGGGAGGGCAAGATAACTAGTAGCCGCGGGACATCAAGTCGCGGAGATCGAGGCATTGAGGATCACGCCTTGGTGTTGGCAGTAGGTGTGAGGGTGCGGGGCATTACGAGCACACAATGACTGATTCTTAGCGTAGAAACTGAAGCCGACGTTTGCGGAAGCTTATGGTGTCGCGGTTGGTCATCGAACGTATGGGCAACCTGTCTTTTGTTGATCGCTGATTGACACGCATAGAGCCATAGTTAAGGAAATGGACAAGAAAAAAGTGTGGGCAAAATCCGTGGAATAGCTGCCGTCTCAGGACTGGGCATCTGTGGTATTCGAGCGAGTAGTGCACAGGTGAAGGTGGTTCCCTGAGTTGGTTGTTCACGTTCACCGGAAACTTGGTTAGGTGTAGACTGCAAATGGGTCGCCTACGGCGGTAGACGTAAGGAGGTATATGGGACATGTACATACAAGAAGCAGCGGTGTTCTAGGACAGTGCATAGGCTAAAGAGCCAGGAATGATCGTCTAAGGAACTGGAGCGAGGCGTGAAAATGTAAAAGTGGTTCGCTGAGGCACTTACCAGTGCCGTGGTGGTGTTCAATGCAAAATTTGGCTTGTGTGAACTGGTCAAGGAGTCGCTTACGACAGTTTAAGCAACCGCGAACTGAACACATGGACAGGAAGTAAGGGTGATCCGGTGCAACTAAGCAGCTGAAGCTCGGAGATTGGTAGTGAAAGGAGAGGGAAGGAGATGCCAAAAGAAAAAATGGGCCTTGGGCACTGGACAGGGACGCGTACATGTGGAACGGGTGCATTTATCCTGTGCTGAATGTGCAGCTACTTGCCTAGCTTGTTAGATGAAAATAAGTGTTAAGTCATTGATAAAAAGCGAGGGTGGTCAGCGGGAATGGAGCGGCTTATTTATCGGGAAAGGGATGGGAAGGAAAATGTTTCGCTGGGGCATCGACCGGTGACATGAAGTCGTGGACGACTGGAAGCGTAGCCTACGAAACAGGAAAAATCGGCGGTGGTACACTAAGAATGCCTATGCAGTGTTTGCAGAGGAAAATGCCAAATGTCATCCTATTACGTAAGGATAAAAGACGTTTGAATCAAAGATAATCGATTGGAAAGGTTCAGAAATCATGCGGTAGTGAACCACTGCCAAGATTTTTTATCCAAAGTTAAATTAATAGTGGTCGGGCCGGAAATAATTAACGGCCTGCATCTGCAGTAGAAGGGGTTAGTTTATAATAACTACTTTTTATAAAATTCCAGCAGGATGAAAATTTTGACGTTGCGGAAATTCACCCTACCGAAAATTACAGACAAGCAGTTATTATCAATGGCCATCCTCAGACGACCTGTCGAGGATGTCGATTGTTCTCTAAATTGAAGAGCAATTGATGTTACTATTGAAAAGAAAATCGGCACTCCAACATATTTACCCCGGCTCTGACCGTCCGCGCCTGAATGCGCCTCCTCGGACGGAAGAAAAGGTGCGGTGGATGCAACACAGGTCTAATATATCTTGAAACCTATCCGCACCTAAGTCAACATCCTTGCAGTGCTTTACTATAGAGCGCACGGTGGATATAGTCGATGACGTAGTCGAATGGTCATGATGGTAAGGGCAAGGATCGGGGTAAGATTTGAGTTAAGCATCAGTTTTGAAGTAGCAGTTGTGCTACATCAACGTTGGCGTTACCTTTAGGTTTTGGGTGAAGGCGGTGATGGGCCACTGATCAAGCTGGTGAAGACGCATATAATGAAACTTTATGGACTTCCAAGTTTGTAATATCTTTATATTTTTAATATCTGTCATTCTATTGCCTGATTTCTTTCGCTTTTTAGTCTGCTGGAAAGAGCTAACCTTAATATTGTTTCTTTATGTTGCTCATTAGCTCCTTTTTTGGTATATCGGTTATGAACTTTGGCATTGGGTATGTTCGTAACATTTTAATTGGCTGGTGAGTGCATTATTTTCATAGAACCCAATCGCCTTAAGACTAATATGATTGTAAATGAGTTTAGTCAGAGATGTGCCCCATACACAGAAAGTTGAAACTATCATAGTCTGAAGACGTCTGCACCCTGATAGATAAACGCTAGCGCCGCGCGAAGTTGCCTAGCGCCCTCGCGCTATTCTCTCCTTGCGTTGCGCGCACGCAGAGATGTGCCCCCAGGCGACATGCAAGAAGCGTTCCTATTCGGCGTCACCCCTTGTGACAGGGGGATACCATCCCCCTCTAGCTAGCGCAGGCATCCCGCGGTCGAAATCTCGGCCAAGTTAGATCTAGTCTATACAGACAAAAGCTTGCCACCCTGTGACAAGTGCAAGTGTGGGGGGGGGCTAATCACGTGCACGCAGAGTAGCGCTACGGCGCTAGCGTTTTTATATTAGGGCACTTGTTAGTACTTGAAAAGTAGGGGTTTTCACAGATCCGTTCCCAACCCTCTATTGATGAAACATGAAACATTGTGCCTGTTAATAGCCAGTAGAAACTTATTTGTTAATAAAGAGCCGGTTCAGAGTCCGCACTATCTAATAAGCCTTAGTATTTCGTTTAAACCCGAGAACAATCAACTCTGGCGAGACGCAAGGGACTGGCACTACTTTGGATGTTCAAAAAAGCATTCACTTCCTGGTCCATGCAGTTATTCCGTAAGCTTATTGTCACATTCATGCGCCCGATCATGGAGTATGGATCTACCGCTTGGTTCCCGTGTACGAAGGGCGAGATGACCGGTATCGAATATGTGCAACGGCTGGGGTCAAGAATTGTGCTCGAAGTGAAGTGGCTGACATATCCGGAGCGCTGTAAAGCACTGGACCTGTTCACCCTCGAATTTCGACGCTCCAGAGGCGACCAAATCATGATGTACAAAGTGATCGTTTGCGGCGAAATCCCGGAGATAACACAATACTACAAACTGGCCGTTGACATGCCTACGCGCGGACAATGCTTCAAACTGGTGGTACAATGAACAGATGGCCTCCCGCACATCTATCGACTCGCAAGGCGTGCCGTGAATGCGCGGAACAATCTCCCCCCAGGTGTTGTTGCTGCTGACATGGTTGCCGGGTTCAAGAAGAAATATGACGCCTTATTAGGACAGTGATTTGTACCGTTCACGGGAGTGCCCCTGTCTTGGTAGGGGGATTGGTTTAGCCTGAAAACTCCCATATGTCCGGTCGCTGCAAAGAAGGAGTTTCCACGGATCCGTTCCCTACCCTCTATTGATGAAACATAAACGAAGCCCAGTCAGCAGCCGCACAGCGGCCACTATGCTAGCCAAAATCAAGTATCCGACTAATGGCGACAGTGTTCTGTGGATTTCATCGGCCCTATTTACACTATTCTGTGGCTAATGCGACCTTGGCACCACTATAGCGCAAACCAGTTTTTGAAATATTATCAGGATGCCCCTTCTATGTTGTCAGCTCAAGTTCCTGTTCTTTTGAGAAACTCCTTATCCTGCAAGCCAACCTTTCTATTGTTTAGTCACATAACAAAGCAGTTCACTTATACACTCAAAAATGTTGTTTTTCTGTGTATACCGTCGTTACATTAAGATTCCGCTTTTTCATTTCTTTTGTTCCTTTTCTCGGTGCTTACTTATATCTGAGGAATTAAAATGTTTAATGTTTGTTTGTGGAACTGTAGTATTCATGAAATTGGCTAAAGCAGAGATAAATCCGCTATCTCGGATCCACCCGAGCTCATGCCTTTATAGTCTACGAGATATCTCGTATGTCCTATGGACCGCATCCGGAGAATAGATTGTCGACACAATAAAACAGCGAGGATAACCTCGCTGATTTTTATCTTCTCTGGACACTAAATGTGCGCTATAACCTGTCCACTAGGCTTCGGCTGTCTATTCGTATGCCTTCTTGAAGGAAGACAGTAGCAGGCGAAGGTTCAGTGTCCAGTACTATCGTTCAATGAAAAAGGTCCTCAGAGTGAAGCATGGAGTCAGTCTCATCAGAAACGGTTGATATTCACCGTGATAACAAAACAAGTCTATTCCGATAAGAGAAACGTCGCAGAAGAATGTATTTGCAAATTCGCGTGCGAATAAAGATATTCATTATTACTGATTCCACGGGCTCCATGGTTTACATTCACTGAATTTACAATAATCGTTGTAGGTTACAGTCGTTCGGCGACAGACTTCTGACGCCATTACCCAGGCTGAATTCCGAGGCAACGGGGTTGCACCCAGTGTCAGCTTTAACTACTAACACTCACATCTGCGCTTTTAGACTAAATCTTAGTACGCTCAAGGTGGACCACCTCAGTATCCTACAACCGATCGTTTCGAGGTGCAAAAGTTGTGTCAGATTATGTACTTGTCCGTGTCCGCTTTAATCTCCGTTTTTCGAATCGAAGTAAGAAACTGCCCCCAAAACATGTCAACGTTATGGCACTATCAAACACAGAAACCCGTGAAGCGTTCAACGAAAGTCTCACTGCACGGATCCGAAATCAATCCACTGTTCGTATCGAACCTCCAGATAACGTCGGTAATCAAACTTCGCCCGACACTCAGTAGCCACACTTGAGAGACGCGCTACAATGTGCGATGAATTCGATCTTGCAACAAAAGGTAGTACCGAGGAAGGACTGGATCTTCATAACCACCCTCTATCTATCGGCACAAGCTAGAATCGCTCGGTTGTAAAACTCAGAGAACTACCGCTCATTGAGACGTCAAACTACGCGACCAGCAAGATGCGACCGTCAGAACCATTGGACCGAGTTAGCTGGCTCCATGGAATCAGCTTTAAACTCTGGTAACTTCCACCAGCTCTATTACTTTTTACGTAAAGCCGCTGGCAAATATAAACCGCCTTGCACTACCTTTCGGGATAACTCGGGTCAAGTGATAACTGATATGGCTGGCAAAATCGATTGATGGCGAGAACACTTTAGTGAGCTACTGGATCCACCTATACGTTCACCTGCGAACCTACAGCTATCAACTAGAATTCCATACGTTAGTGACTGCGAGACACCTACGAGAACTGAACTGGAATCGGTATTACAACGACTAAAAGTTCGGAAGGCAGCGGGTGAAAATGGTATCCCAGCAAAAGCCTACAAAACAAATTGTTCTGCTTTGACGGAATCACTACACCGACTGTACTCGACTATATGGACTTCCAAAGTCATTCCGGCTGACTGGTCACTGTCCATTATTTTACCGATACCGAAACGCGGTGACATGACACTATGCTCAAATTACCGCGGCATCAACCTCATAAATATAGCCGCCAAAGTGTTTGCGACCATCCTTCTCCGTAGATTATCGACTGAGCGCAATCTTCGTACTCGTCCTAACCAAGGAGGATTTCGTCCAGGTAGAGGATGTATTGACTAGATCTTCATTCTACGATGCATACTAGAGCACAGACATCAAAACCAAAAGATCAATACCGCCTGTTTCATTGAATTCAAGAACACCTTTGATTCTATCGACAGCGAAGCTTTATGGCAAATCTTGCTTGCTGACGGTCTCCCGCCAAAGTTGCTCAATCTGATCAAAGCCTACTATAGCATAACATCAGCCCAAGTAAAAACCCTTGGTGAAGAGTCAAATTCTTTCGCTCTGACTTGTGGAGTTCGACAAGGGTGCCCTCTTTCTCCAGTTCTCTTCAACTGCTTGATCAACTGGGTAATGCATCAGTCAATTCTACCTGACAGTGGATGTAAAATCAGCGCTGAATTCAGAGTACCTGACCTGGAATATGCCGATGACATTGTCGTTCTCGGTAAAACTCCTCAGTCCCTACAGCCAACGCTAGACCGAATCGCCAGCTTCGCTGCAACTGTTGGTCTGACAATTAATGTGCGCAAAATGAAGCTCCTGACTACGTATCTGGGCACAGCACTACCACTGTTTATCAGTGGTCAACCATTTTAAGAAGTTAGCTGCTTCCGCTAGTTGGGCTCGAATATGCTAGCCAATGGACAGGCTAAAGACGAAATCAAGAACCGAGTCGCGCAGTCTAGAAATGCATTTAGGCTGCTAGCCAGACCACTCTGGTCTCGCTCAGACATCACCTTACGTACTAAGCTGTTGTTATACAAAGCATCAATCAGGCCGGTGTTAGTATATGCCTGCGAAACATGGCCAGTGAGAAAGGCAGATATCCTATCGCTCGAAGTTTTTGACCGTTGGTGTCTTCGACGCCTCCTAAGAGTCTTCTGGCCGGATCGAATCTCCAATGTTGAGCTATACCGCAGATGTTTCAAACTACCAAGTCTAGCATCGGCGATTGCAATGGTTTGGCCATGCTCTGCGCAAACCATCGACGGACCTCTGCAGATTGGTCGTGAACCCCTCTCATAGTGCAAACTGAAGATACTGACAAGGTGGTCAATTGAAGACATAGCTCAGCACCGTTAAGTCCGACGTTGAATGGATGGGCCTCATAACCGTTTACGGCTTACGACATTAGAACAAACAATGGGTTAACATCTGTGAAGAGCTCGCTTCTGACCGCCGTCAATGGGCCGCCGCTATTCGTGACATCCGTGAAGCTGATTCATCCAACAACAGGAGCTAATCGGAACAAGTATAAGTAAGTAAGTACATCTGCGCTTTGTCCTCTTTGTAGCGTCACCAATCAGGGTTGCACGAATTAGCCATCAAGTCCGCGCCGTACATAGAAGAGCCATCTCGTTCGGCGAGCAAGAAATGCGTGGTGGACTTGTTGCATTTTTGACCAAACATCCATTTATATGTCGAGATTGTGGCAGTCGGAGCATAAGCAGCATCGATCAAATTCATGTGGTGTATCTCTTCTGTAATCATTAGCCATTCCTCCCATTCCTATGGACGGGTTCTCATGACAAAGCCAGATTCACTGTGCGCCTATGCCAAGCTGACGCGTATCAAGCAATCGATGGACAGGGGGCTTTATACGGCCTAAAAGAGGCATGAGTGTAAAGCCGTGCTGGCGACGCAGAAGGAATTACTCCAAAGGGTCTAGAGTTTGTTGACGTACCAACCATGCTAGCAATCCTTTATACAGCCCGCTACTCAATTGCACTGAGATGTTGGCCATCTCACCATATTTGGCCGCCTGCACAGGCCCAAATGAATAAGTAACGGATTCAGACGAAGAAGAAGAAGATGCGGCCGCTGGGACAAGACATTTACTTGCCTAACGTTTCGGAACCCATCGCGGAACGAAGAAACGCAATTTAGTGTGTTATTGCACAGTGTCAGTACTTATCCCGAATTAGGTATTTGTAGTTTTCCTATAAAGTATCGCCTTCGAATGCAAACGAACTTAATCTGAACACCGTCTTACCATTCAAATGCACCATGCATTCATATCTGTTTATCTTTTCATTCAGGTTAGTGATATGCAGAATTTCGGACGAATTAAAATAGTCGTGGCTGGCGACTCTGGTGTCGGCAAGACAGCCTTTGTCCATTTGCTCAGCCAAAAAGAGGCCCTTCTCAATCCCTCCTGGACAGTGGGTTGTAGTGTTGAAATTATGGTAAGTTTTCTCCTTCTACCAAGAACTCCTCAACCTGCAGCTCTACGATGGCCCGCCCACGGTTGATGAGCAAAAATACTTTATCGAACTCTGGGACATCGGCGGCTCGGCTGGTCATAAGAATGCACGTTACGTCTTCTACGACAACATCCAAGGCATAATTCTGGCCCATGACCTCACCAACAAGAAATCAGAACTCAATCTGTCCAAGTGGCTGAACGAACTCACTGTTACAGATTCGTAAGTGGGTTCTTTTCTCCTATCACCCACACTCATTTCCTTGTCAAAAGTCCTTAACCGCATGGGCTTAGCACATGGGGTTAAGTTAACAGAGAAAACCCTAGCAGCTGCGATCTTCAGGCCCGGTTCCGTATGGGAAGGAGAAGAAGTGGGAGGCTAGAGTGATATGAACAGTTTGTTCTGTACAGAAAGTTGTGAGAATAGGCAGGAGGAATTTGACTATCAGACGAGCGAGCAACCGCACGCCAGCGGTCCGCGTCTGAAGTGTCTTAGCCTGGTAGTCGTCCCTGCAGTCAAGGTGATCTTTGTTTCAGTCAGCCTTGAGAGCGATTGGCCGGCTTGGGGGGGGGGACAGAAACACATGTGATCGAGAAGAAGATGACTCGACCGCTGGGACAATACTGTTATTCGCCTGAAGTTTCGACATCCGTCGTGGATTCATCATCAGGGACATAAGCAGCAAGCAGAAAAAAACCTGTTATTGGCTGTCCCAGAGGCCGACAGCAGTGTGCATTCACGCGTGGGCGTCCGCGTGGAGTGAGTGACTATAAGTGCTTCTCTGAGAGGAACCAAGTAAGTAGTCAGATGGTAGGACTGGTTGTCACTAATTGACCTTTGCTGGTGAAGTCTGCACTTGTTTAAACCCTACGTGATCTCCGATGTGCTGACGGCAACTTGTAGACAATAAGGTACCGCCCCAGAGGCAGATGCGATCGCTGAGCCAAGACGTCTATTGGCCTAACAGGAGCTGTGAATTGCTTGAGTCACGATTCTCTGGCCCGCAGTCCATCAACAAGTGTAATGATCTGATCCAATATTCTCTACTGAGACTTTGCCTGAGCAGGGGAATTAGTCACATCGAGAGGGCGCGTGCGGCCAACACTTTGTCTGACAGTTAACCAAATTGATGTGTGCCGACATTCACCACGGATGATGATAATGAAATCATCAGCTTTTATTTGTAGTAAGCGGATGGTGTCGCGTGGCCACCGTACAGACTTAAGGTACTGCGCACCTTGTGTCTCTATGTTATCATCATCTGCGATTGTCTCTGATGATGCGTTCGAGCGAGAATCCGAAACTTCAGACCCCTTTCAGCTTCTTGTTCCAGTGCTTGCATCTCCTCCTTCTGAACTACTTCCTAGAACTCGCCTGTTTCTCTTTTATTAGCTCGTCCGCGCCTCGTTTGGCTTCATGCATTTTTGCCTTTAGGCCATGTTCTGTTGTCGATCCGTCTGTGGCCTGCGGCTGTATATTTTAGTTTCCGTAGGAGCTTGTCGCTCAGCTGACCTCTCCCCTATCACCAATTTCAGTCTCGAAGTTATTTGCCACTCTGTGGATGGCTGTGCCTCTCCAGAGACAACAGCAAACGGCAGAACTACCAAAACATATTCTGCCTTTGACATCCGCGGCTTCTGGAGAGACAGCACCCCGCCGCCGGTCTCTGTGCCTCCTGCTGTTCCCATCCTTGTTGTCGGTACGAAGTTGGATCTAGCTGGAGAACTCAACAACACCGCAGCTGTTCCCTCCGTTGTTAGGACTGCCACAGTGCGCCAGTCCTCCTTGCCTCCTCATGCCGAGGCCTTTGACGGTCTAAGCCAGAGGATTTTAGTCAACAGACAGCAAACGAACCCTACCACTTTTAACTCCAGTGCCGCCTACCGGTCTGCCCCCATCTGCCGTCCAGGTAGTTTTGCCGCGCAGAGGGGCTTTCGGGAAATCCTGATTGTACGTTTTTGTACGCTTGTCACAGTCTCTTGCTTCATTTTATGCTCCTTTTGAACTCAAGCCAACTCTGTGAAGGTCAAATTGCTGCGCTCCCACGACTGAGACAGACCAGCAAAAAACGCTTAGGCGAACCTACTCAGGCTAAAACACGTCGCTCTATCGCGTTGTAACTAGTTAGTTTATTGCATAAATGAAATGAGATCAGAGACGGAACAAACATATGCAAATGCCATGGTGCACTATTCACTTAGAGCAGTTTCCTAGAAGTACCGACCCCCGCGGACGAAGATGTCCGTCGCGTGCCCCACAGTAGGACTGTGACTTGAACGTGAATTAGGTTTTAGTGATAGCAGACTTTCAAAGCATATGCCTCACTCCCTCCTCCCTCCGCTCACTCATCTAGACTCGGAGGCGGACCCGGGCGCAGATGGCTGACAAAGCCTAGCCGCCTGTCTGTGCATTCTACACACACACACACACTATCTGCTCGCGTTAGAAAGTAGCAAGCTAGCACAGAGAAGGGGGGGGGGCTTGGATCTCACAGGGCTTAGGATGCTATAGAGGCCACATTCAGAAGAAAAAGAAGAGGAATTTATTGAGCCTCACTGCCAGTTCATATTAGTGGCGGAACTTAGTCACTTGGCGGCATTCCAAGCCACGTCTTTTAACGCATCCCGACAGGTTACCGTGCGTCAGGTTTATTATTAGTGAAAAAGGCAATGAAGTGCTTTGGGGATGGATTCCCAAAAGTTGATCGCTCTTTCTGTCTTCTCTGTACTGTGCACCCGTCTGTGTGATTCCGCGCGCCCAGCGCCACTGCGCTGACTCCTGCTGTCTTTGTTCGTCAAGCCTTGAGCGTTGCGCGCACTTGCCCTTTCTCACGCTTGCTGTCGACTCGCCGCTCGTACGCTCGAAGCTAATCGATACTCCCGCTTCATTTTATTGGCTGCAGAACACAGAGCATTCATCCCGCAGTCAAGGCTTCACAACAAACACAACTTCACAGACTCACCTGACGTGCAGGCATAGTTGGCAACTGGCGAGTGACGCAACCTTTCTACAGGTCATTTTCCCGCAGTAAAGTTGTTCTAGTTTTTTCCCATCTGCCTTGACTTGTTATTTGGGGAACCTTCTGTTGTCGACACAACACATTTCGACAAGTCCACTGCCTTGGCCTGCTAACCGTTTAGTGCTGGGACAGAATGCAGTGGATGGCGCGACGTGAAGCCTACAGTAGACGCCGTTGATCATGCAATATTTCGACATATGTGAAATACTAATACTCTTTCGCTAATCGGCTTTGACTCCAGTTGTGATACTGATTATCATGTAGTGTATTCTGAAGTCATTTCAGTCAGGATAGGAAGCCGGCTTTTTAACGAGCTTCGTTCCGACTCCTAGCAAAACGTATCTATTGTAAAAACTGGCTACTTAAGTAATATGCCTTTTTATCATTTATTTTGACTGCCTTTATAAATTCAAATATATTTTATGGAAAACATGCACGAGAAAATTATTGTTTGTACTTGTTTGATCGAAAATTACGCGTTCTTTCAATTTCATACACAAAGAAATAGTAGCTTTCGATTTTAAAAAATTTGCCCAGTTGCCGAACAATTTTCTAAACGAGTGAATGCTACACTCGAATTCAAGGTTTAAAAACTGCGCACTGTGTGCATCCTGTTTAAGGAAATGTAAAGTTTCACCTACAGTTTGAGGAAGAGGTCACGTAGTAGTCATCAAATACTGAAATAGATTTGGAATATATTTTATGCAGTATAGGCAGCACTAATAAATTGACGGATACGATTTATTATGTATGAAGACTTAAAAATCGTAAAAAAGCTCATAATTAGCGACTAATTTAAAACCGAAAGCTACCCTTTCTTTGAGTATAAAATTTCAAAAACTCGTGATTTGCTATCAAACAAGTACAAACAATAATTTTCTCGTGCATGTTTTCCATAAAATATATTTGAATTTATGAAGGCAGTCAAAATAAATAATAAAAAAGGCATATTACTTAAGTAGCAAGTTTTTACAATAGATACGTTTTGTTAGGAGTCGGAACGAAGCTAGTTAAAAAGCCGGCTTCCTATCCTGACTGAAATGACTTCAGAATACACTACATGATAATCAGTATCACAACTGGAGTCAATTCCGATTAGCGAAAGAGTATAAGTCTTTTGCAAATGTCAAAATATTGCATGGTCAACGGCGTCTATTGTACATTCAGCCCCCCCACCCCCCTGTGTGTCATTTGTTATTGGAGGCCCGGATTCCGCGCGGCCTATTAAATGCGTGCCGTGCTCTAATCCAGATCATGTGCTGGTCCAGCGCATCCGCAGCGTAACCCGTGTTGGCGGCAATTTGGAAGTACCACATATCGATGGCGAGCACAGATTGTGTTCTCCGCAGATGGCAGGAGTCAGCAGTAGCCGCTTATAAGCATGACACCACCTTCGATGACCCCGTTGGTGTCTTTACTGATCAGAAAAAGTAGCCCGTGACAGCGCCAAAACTTGAAACGGTGTGGTGGGGGGGGGGGAAGAATTTAACTGCTCTCCTCTCTGGTAAGTCGTTCGTTACACGCAACAAGGACTACAACCAGGGTCCCTGTTGCGTTAGTTCTGCTGCCGTAGGTTTGCCAGAGACAGTTGTTTTTGCGCGTTCGGAGTCCTCAGGTCCGTAAGCAGCGTTTTTGTTGCTCTTTTCACCCTTATCGAACTCACCTCTCAGCGGAGAGCCGTACCTTAAAATCTTAGTTGTTTGCATTGATAACATGCAATACCCTTTGGTTTCCTTTCTATTTTGATCTTCTTGTTTTCAGAACTGCAATGATCCAGACAGCCTTGGCCCAGAATCGCAGAACACCCAAGTGGTCTCCGATTTCCTCAACGAGGTAAATGACAGTCTTACTGTCTCCTGCTATAATGTTTTCATTCTAAAAATGAAAGTCTGGCTGTCTGATGTAGACGCAGAGGGTAAAAACTAGAATCCTGGGTCTTCTTTCTTGCTCGGTGTGCACCTTCTTTCGGCTGCGATTTTTCCGTGGAGCCGGTCAGCTCCCAACCAAAGCCGCTGGCCCCCTGTCTACCAGAACTTGATTTACCAACTCATTTGCGCCTAGTTGCTGTGAATTGCTGGTTTGACACAAGTAGACATTGGCACGGTGGTTAGCACGCTCAATCGCAGCACTTCTGTTGTACACGCGCGAAATGGCAGGATTTCGGAAGTCGGAATAATAGTTTGAACAGTAATACGGCTAAAGTGCGAGCCATAAGTAGAGCATTTAGCTAAGACAGACTGTGATTGACAGGAACTAGTCATAACCAGAAGATGTTTGCTGTGGGGTCTAACAAAGTTGGCGATCTGTTGTAATGCGGTTACTACGCAATTTCCGATTGTTTGTCACTGACCTACTACCACTTGTGACACGAAGGCCCAGGCTATGTGAGCTGGGCTCCAAACTGCCGCCCCTAATCTCTTGTCGTGTCAAATTCCTGTAGGCTCTGACCAGGTGGTTATGTTGGCTGGGATTCGTGCCGCCGCTTCCATCCTTTTGATGTCGTTTGAAAACCCTGTTTAGGCGTTTGTTGTTCATCAAGGAGTCTGGTGGTACGCTTAAGCGCAAATCATGCCCTGCTGACCACCTGCGCTCAATCTCGCCTCCGTTCTTAAAACTAATCCAGCGTAAGTCGCCGTCTCCGCACTGTCACGCTGTGGAGCACACAATGGACATAACCGGAATCCACGGTCGAACCACTTCTAGGTCTAAAAGACTATCCAGTAAAGCCATGACGACCAGCGCCACCAGAATTCCCTTCGGTGCCCCTGTCGAGCTTTATCTCAACTATAACAAATGAAGTGAATTTAGCTAATTTAAGGAAGTATTATGAATTCTCGTTTTCGTTTTCTACTCAATAGTCTTCTGTTCTCTGTGGATGACGAGGTTCAGGTTGTAACTGTGCAGGCCAGTTCCTTTTCCTCACTGAACAACAAGTAATACCCAGTTATAATGTCTGAGAGGACATTAGCGTACACAAAGTTTTATAACTGAAAGCCATCCCTTGTCAGGGCTACCAAGGCTTGTGAAGTCAAATGCCTTCTGTCCTTGGTTTGTAAAATATACATTTGGTTGACCCAATTGTGAAAAAAACTCGTGGCATCTGGCGGGATTCGAACCCGCATAGGAGGCAAGGCTTTTTATGCAAGCCAACGCTCTATCTACTTGAGCTACGAATGCCACGCTTCACACCATGAGTTTAATCACACTTGGTCGATATTACCCGCCCAACTTTGCCGCTCGTATGGAGTCCACCAATACGGGACAGCAAGTTGACTGCCCAAGCAGGATTTCCTCAGCAATCACCTAGAATCCACCAGAATGACTACTAGGCTAACTTTATTATGAGGGAACTTTGGCAGATTTGGTTAATTTAGTTGACCCAGTTGTGAAAGTTGGACGGGTAATATCGATCCTTACTTACTTGTACTTGTAACGGCATTCACCTCGGGCGGGTTGAGCCGGCATCAGTTTTGACGTTGACTGCATCATGAATCACAGCTGTCCAGGCGCGTCGATCTTGCGCCTGTTCACACGAGAGCACCATCCATTCACGGTTCCACTGGCGTAGGCCGTAGACGCATGGGCCGGAAACTGACGACAGATCCTGCTTGACCGTTGCTGCCCAAGTTTTCAGCTGCCCGCCGCGACGTTTGCGCCAGGTGGGGGGAGGCGTCGCCACAAGCAGGTCACGAATCAGCTCACCATCATCACGCCGGGACGCATGCCCGAACCACCGAAGTCATCTCTGAAGCAGGAGTGGAGGGAGAGCGTCCAGGTGACAGCGTCGGCGGAGATCGGAGCAGCGAATTCGGTCGACACGTCGGTGACGAAGGATGCGGCGTAGGCAGTCATTTTCAAACACCTCAAGGCGCCTCATGTCCTCAACACGCATAGGCCATGTCTCTCCGCCATAGAGCAGGATAGATCGAACCACTGCTTGGTAAACACGGGACTTTGTGCGTAGTGATATTTCCCTTCTATTCCATAGAGGAGCGCACAGTCGGTAGAAGGCAGATCGGGCACGGTTGACGCGTGATACAACCTCGTCGACACCTTGACCCGTTTCCGTGACCAAAGAGCCCAAGTATCTAAACGAGTCGACCTTTTCGAGAGGAGCGCCGTCGAGAACAATAGGAGTGACATATGTAGGGGGCACACAGGAGAGCATGACTTGGGTCTTAGTCGCGTTTAGGCGTAATCCGATGGATCGGGCACGCTCATTAACCTTGTCCAACGCCTGCTGAACTGCATTACAGTTGTCGCCAAAGAGGACGACGTCATCAGCATACGCCAAGTCAGTCACCCATTTCGAGCGATCAAACTGCACTCCCGGGAAGTCATCCAGTGCTTTGGTCATGATCCAGTCCACCGCATAGTTGAACAGGGTTGGTGAAAGGGCACAACCTTGGCGGACGCCCGTCCTGACGCTAAAGGCTTCCGTGTCACTGTTCTGCGTCCTCACCCGTGTGGAAGTGCCACGATAGTATGCCTGCATGAGATTGAGAAGCTTAGGTGGTAGGCCGTCCGTCCTCATTATGTTCCACAGCGAACTGCGATCAACAGAGTCAAATGCGGCAGCAAAGTCGATGAAGCATAGAACAGTGGGTTGTTGGTGACCCCATCTCAGTTCCAGTACACGGCGGAGATTGAAGATCTGGTCGGTGCAGCCACGACCTGGTCGAAATCCACTCTGGTTTGGGCGGGTGCGCTGGTCTCTCGCAGTTTGGAAACGTTTGAGAAGAAGAGACGTGAATGTTTTCGCCGCTACATCGATAAGGCTAATGCCTCTGTAATTTCGACACACTCGTCTGTCGCCTTTTTTAAACAAGGGGAGGATCACTGCTTTTCTCCAGTCAGAGGGCACAACTTCGCTGTCCCATATCTTGGCAAATATTTGTTGTAGCCAGGGCCCAATAACCTCGGGTGCACATTTAAAGAGCTCCGGCGGGAGGTCATCCTCACCAGGTGCCTTGTTGTTGCGTAGCCTCAAGAGAATGGAGACAACTTCCTCTACACTGGGTGGCTCTGTGTTGCACTCATACAGATGGTGGGGATCGTCCGCATTGGGCGACAGGTCAGACATCACAGGGGGATCATGGTTAAGGTGGTCACAGAAATGCTCGCGCCATCTCTCTAACCGGTCATCGATCTTAGTGATGACAGCACCGTTGCGATCCAGTAAAGTCTCGGTGGTGTTCCCCGAACCTCTGCTGGCCTGCTTTAAGAGTCGGTAGAGCTTGTGGGTGTCACCTCTGGTAGCTGCTCGCTCCGTTTCCGTGGCAAAGTCGCTCCAGTAGGCGTTCCTATCGGCTCGGATGGCCCTTGTCGTTTGGTGCCGCAGCTCTCTGTAAGTGGGGGAGCCAGTGAGTCTGGCTCGGCCGGCCTCCTCAGCTAACTCAAGCGTGGGTCTAGTGATCCAGTCGCGATGTCGCCGTCGGGTTTTGCCTAGATGGGTGTGTGCCAGCTCTGACATCGCGGCCTTCAGGGACTGCCACGCGGGCTCTGGGTCCGCTCGGGCGTCAGGGTACAGGCCGTCGAAACGGTTCTGGAGTGCTAAGTGGAAGGCGTCGCCAGCAGAGGACTTCAGCTTTGCAACATCGATCCGCTGTGGTCGGGAGGGTCTGTGAATAGCTCTCAAACGCAAGCGAAGGGTTGCCCGCTGTAGGACATGGTCCGATGCATGAGCGTTTCCTGTATCAGCACCGCGGTAGGCTCGACAATCCAAGACCGAGCTGGCCCAGCGTGCTCGGACAAGGATGTGATCTATTTGGGCCTGGGTATGCCCGTCATTTGAGTACCAAGTGACAAGGTGGTGGCGCGGATGATCAAAACGGGTGCTTGACACAACGAGGCGGTTAGACGATGCGAAGTTGACAAGGCGCTCACCGTTGGCACACTGCGCTCCGACAGCAAATTTGCCTAGCACATGACGGGTTCCAGCGTCACACACACCTGGTCGGGCGTTCCAGTCACCGGCAATGACGAGTAGATCGCTTCTTGCGATGCGGTCAACTGTTCGCTGGAGGTCACCGTAGAAGTCATCTTTTATGCTGTCATCAGCAGCCAGAGTAGGCGCATATACCGAGATGATGGAAACGTTGACTGGGACACTTTTCAAACGGACCCAAGCGATCCGCGGTGAGACAGCCTCCCACTCTAGCAGACTCGAGTGAAATTAATCGGCCAAAGCTATAGCGACACCATACAGTCCAGAGTTGTCGGACACACCACTGTGGTAGAGATGGTACGCAGAGTCAGTTCTTGGTACTTGCAGCAGTTTGTGGCCAGTGCCAGGTAGGCGGACCTCAGAGAGACACGCCACACCAACACGGTATTCAGAAAGGGATTTGGCTGTTAACAGTTGGGCGCCGTCATCCCTCAAAGTTTGAACATTCCAGCCTGCAATTCGCAATCCGGCATCAGCTCGCAGATTTAATACCCGTCCCGCGATGCCAAGAGGATGGGGCGCGTCGGTTCCCGCGGACGCCGTAGCAGATATCGTATGTTGCGTGTAGTTGTGATTCATGAAAGTGTAGAAAGTCAAGAAAGTCAATTCAGTGTTTCGTGGAGAAAAGGGGATTGGCGCTAGGTCCCCGGTCTTGCTCCCCTACCAGAGCCCCGTTAGCCAAGCAAAAGCAAGTTTCCGGCGCGCACCAGCTTGGAGGTGGGGTTGGATTTTACGCACCAATATCGATCCAATTGTAATTAAACTCACGGTGTAAAGTGTGGCATTCGTAGCTCAAGTAGGTAGAGCGTTGGCTTGCGTAGAAGGCCTTCCCTCCTATGCGGGTTCGAATCCCGCCGAATGCCGCGAGCTTTTTCAAAATTGGGTCAACCAAGTTAACCAAATCTGCCAAACTTCCTTAATAAATATACATTTGTTTTGTCCAATTCGTCTGCAGTAGAGGCTGCCAGCAACCGACAGTCATCTGTTTAGTCGACTTCGCCGCTGTGTTCCATTTTGTCCATTGTGAGTCCCTGTGGCGAATAATGGAATTAGATGAAATACCGACCAAAAGCGTTGCCATAATCAAGGCCTACTAGCCCTTCATCACCGTGCGAGTTGTGATATTAAGTTCCTTGCAACCTTGTCTCAAGCTATTCATTCACTTCAGAGTTGCAAAAATTCCCATCAAAGAATGCAGAAGAGTCGTTGGCGAGCATACACAGGCTTTCGATAAATTTTCATCGAGTCATTACGTTTATATGGGAACGGGGTACAAGTTAATGGAGCAGTCAATAATGTTCGCCTTTTCTAACAAGCAAGCCGTGTAAGTCGGAGGGGGGGGGAGGGGTCGATAAGAGAAGGAGGGTTTCGTCGAGCCAGTCTAGGTAAGGGGAGGGAAACAAAGAGAATGCGGACGAGTGCATGTATCTAAGTGGCTGCTAGCCATGCCAGACTTGGAGGTTCATTTGCGCACACAATGCCGGCTTCCTCAACCTGATAGCGGTCGCTTTTGCTGTTGCTAGCAGGCGCTCACCCAGGCACTTTGGATAGAATGGTGGGACCTTATAAATCAGCCAGAATTCTAATTTTTGAACGAGTTTCCCTCCAATCGTTCTCAAAACAACACTATAAAATTGACTACTTCAGTAGTTTGCATTTTGCTGGTTGATGTTCGATGCCCTTCAACTAGACTTTTCTAGCAAACACTTGTAAATGTACTCTTTGGTAGCAAAGTAGGTCTTCTTAAAATGTTAAACTTGAAGAAAGGGCATCTTTCCGTTGTAAAAATGTTCTACTGATGCGATATTTTAGAACTATGAAATGCCGTTTCATAAGGTATCGTATCTGTCTGTTCATTAATGCCGCTTATAAACTATGCAGAATGCTCGCATCGAATGAAAAACTTCACGAGCCTTTTGTGATCTCTTCCTCCTAGCTTAGAGAAATGTGCGATTGTCAATGTCACAATTATTCGGGAATTGTACAATTTGTTGGCAACAGTAGTTTGTGTAGTGCACCTCATTAATCCCTAGTCCCAACATTTTGTCCTATGGAAACGGTAGTTATAGAGGTTTTATGGGTGGGGGATTAGGATACGCAGTGGAATATACTTAAATAATTGCTATATGCATTTTTACTTAAGTGTATTTAGAAATATTGTTGATTTATATCTGTGGATTTTCCTAATCTGCATTATCGCTTAACGTATTGCGGAACAACCCGATTGCAAAATTGCAGGCTACTTGAAGTTCCTGAAAAATAGAAGTGGTGTTTAAGAAGTCCAACTTACCGTTCTGGATTTAAATTAGTATAGTCCGTGGCGCGGAGCGCCACGCACACCTTCAATTTACATGCGGAAGAATTTACTCCCAGCGGCCGAGGGAAACAAATTCGACTACATTTTTTTCACTTTGCACTTACGTCTAAAAATTTTCCCTCCCTGCTCACCCTGTTTCACCACCCCCAATAACCCTATAACCACCGTTTCCGTAGGACAAAATGTTGGGACTAGGGGTATATGAGGTGCACTACATAAACTACTTTTGCCATTTTTTAAACCAAAGAATGCACTGCCTTCACGTATGAAATCTGAAAAAAGACATAATTTGCTACCAAATAAGAACACGAAACGATATTTTTGTGTATTTTTTCTATGAAAATATACTTCAGTTCATAATGGCATCGTAAATCAATGAGCAAAATACATACTGCCTGAGTAGCCATTTCTCTACACAGTATGCTTTTTGTAGACGGTCAGAAAGAAGCTCGTTCAGGCCCCCATCTGGACTTCTACATCTTCATCGCACTTCTAATGATTCCAACGAACCTTTCGGTCGGGCCATTTAGGTGAATGTGGAAAGGTGGCTTGATTCCCGTATTTATAACAGCTGCTGGAATATAGCTAGGGTTACTTGCTTTCCGTGTGCCTCGATATTAACTGCTCAGTCCGCTGCTCCATGACTTTCACCTCAATTGCCGGACCGTCAGGAACTTTCAATCGTCCCGACCACGCATCCATCACAATGCCGAACAAGTTGTAAAGGGAATTAACGTAGGTAATCAGAATTATGCTCCTGGCTTTCTTTGCCTCCGATATTTCTTTCGTCCAATTCTAACGGTCATACCGCCTCCTGTGTTCTAGGTTATCCGCCTAAAGGGACGGCACACTCCTCTCGATGGCTCTTCTTCCTTGACCGGCGCCCCCGCAACATCTTCAGCCCAGGTCACCCGACCGGTCGACGCAGCCTACTGGATGCCAAACTTTTAGTCTCCGTCCGCCCCTCCCTCCCTCCCTCTGTCCCCAGATTCCTCGTCTTGACGCGAATTTTTTCTGCGTTTGCACTTTTTGATCCTTGTTTTCTTTTTCTGGCCTTTTGGTTTGTCTGTGCTGATTTTCATTATGATGCCGTGCTTTTGACCTGTGGTCGTGTTCATTTTCAATTGTGGCAAAGCCTCCAGCTTCCGAGTCAGGATCACCAACTTGGTCTTCATTGGCCAGGAACGCAACGCGAAGGGTAGGGTGCCCAATTGCGACGAAAGTGCACGCTTCTGAGCATAACAGCCGGCTATCTCTGAAGTCTCTTCCGACAGCACAAGAGTCCGATTCCCAGGACGGCGGAGTAATGGCAAACTGTACGGCATTCGATGTACTGGTACTGCAAGTCAATGTGTCCGTCGTGGAGGTCATCACGATGTGGAGCCTCACGTCTGTAGATTAAAGTTGGTCCGGCTTAGTCCAAGTTTTTCGTAGTTCCCCTAGAGCTTGATCTTAAGAGGACGTCCAGTGACTGAACCTGGAAGGAATCTGGTTCATTTTTTTCAAGTCAACAATCGTTGGGAACTCTTTAGCAAGACCTTACGTTCACTTACTTCGAAAATAGCCATTTTTAATCGTATTTGGAAATTCTGAGACCAACTTATTAAAGAGGGGCTTGTGGATGAATAAAGTAGCATATTCTATAACACATTACAATATCCATGACCATGTTTAGCACAGTCTACGCATTCGGCAGCAATGATGGCTGGGAGGAGGATGTTTAGAAAAACATCTAGCCAGACGCTTGTAACTAATAAAGATTTAGGCTACTATGTTTTGAAACTGTTTGAGAGTGCTGATACATAAAAATGGGAATGCTGGATTTTGCGGCAAATGCCAGGGTTTTGGTCAGCAGAGGAAACCTATGTAGATGTTCTTCTGCGAATTGTGAAGACAGTGGATATAGACTAAGCCGTCGTAGATGAAACCCGCCTATAGGAATGGGACTATCAGAAGCAGGATAACTAGTACATGAAGTTAACTTGTCACCAAAAACCACAGAGCCTTCATAGTCATCTACACGGCGGAAAAGGACGCGCTGACTCTGTCCAAAGCACTTATGTGAGGAAAGGTTTCATCAGTCTCGCTCTAGGTCTTCACCTCTGAGTCCTTCATGGTTACTGTGGATCTATCATGTTAACTATGAAAATTCGTTTAGTCCGTTTCATGCCTAGTGAGTTTAAGGTACGAGGGAGAAAATAAGCAGGAATATTCTGGTCTGGAGCGAAGTTATCGGTAAGACATAAGATTTCAGTCGATGTGGAAGGTGTGCTAGCTCAGCTACAGAAATCTTCAAGCAGAGAGAAGACGCCTGTGAAAGACTGACAAAAACTCCAAGAACACACAATGTTTCGCTGATAGAGCAATAAACATACTACTAATTTTATGTTAATACACCATTGTGTGTACATAAAAATAGACATTGCGTAGTGCAAGTGCAGTGCATGTGTAGTTCGCTGTTGGCAAGAGCTACACCTATGACGCGGGTCAGCATGTGATGAAACCGTTTGCGCTTTTATTCGGTCTGTTCGTCTAAGGGATTGAGGAGATCTGCTTGGTACTGGAACTGCGGGTTATTGCCTTGCTTTCGGTAAATCCAATGTGTCCAGTAGTAGTTAATGAGATAAGTTTGGGTTTGACCTATCAGTAAATTCGGTGTGTTTCGTCTGATTGGCATGGCGCACCCAGATGTTTGATCCAACCCAAATCACAGTATTTCCGATGAACATATCCAAGCGTTCAGTTTTGCAGGACATTATTGTAATCCTGTGTCAGCACCATTTTGCGCTTTGCGCCGTGGCGTTGGGTCAATTGCCTCTCCATTTCCGGACGGATTATTTCGTCATCGACCGATGACAGCGGACAAGTTACGTCGAATAGTGTTCGAGACTCTCTTTCCATCAAGGCTTCTGTAAGAGAGACGCCGTCTGAAGCGTTAGGGTTTGGGGTAACCCCATATATCAGCAGGAATAGTTCCAGAACTTCTTCCACCGTTCCTTCTTCTTTTGACTTCTGAAGAGCCCGCTTGAAAGTGTCGACGAATCATTCAACTTATCCATTGGACTGTGGGTGGTACGTTTATGAAAACAAGTGATTAATGCATGACTGCTTGCAGAATCGGACGATTACAGTTGATATGAGTTGCCCTCCGTTATTGCTCATTAGAGTTTAGCCACGATCAAATCGGCGAAGACTGTTGATTGTGGCTCTGGCTGTCATGCACTCCATGATAGTTACTTCCGGACATTTGTTGTATGCGTCAACATTGATAAGGAAGTTCTCTGCATTAAGTGATCCAGCATAATCGATGTGGACCCTGGACCACAGGGCTTGTGGAACTGACCATGTTGTAAGTATGGTTATCTTTGACGTTTTTGATGCGAGAGGGCATTGGGAACATGAGCGGGCCAGCTTTTCCAATTGTTGGTCCATGTGAGGTCAGAACATGTAACTATGATCAAGAGCCTTCATGTGGTTAATGTCCAGATGCCCTGTATGAAACCGCCTCAGGACACTTCATTGTATTTTCTGTGGAACCACGACACATTCGTAGAACAGGATACAATCGCTGACAGTGGACAGAAAATGTCATCGTTGGTGGAACAGTTGCAATTCTCAAGAAATGTTTGCGGGCCACTGAGTGCAAGGGTACTTGACAACTGTGGGACGCCACTCACCACAGGTATCCCCGAGGACTGCTGGCGACCGAATTGTACTCTTTGGGACCATCAAGTCAAAAAGTGTTGGATCCATAGGAAAAGGGTCCCGTGAACGCCTGCGCTGCGCCGTTCATACAGCAGACGTTGATGAGGAACGGTGTCCAACGCCTTTTTGAAGTCAATGTAGATGCCATGCACAATTTTGACCTCATCGAGTGCTTTGGTCCAGTGATCAAAAGAGAAAATCATATTCGTAAGCCAGGACCTACCACTGCGAAAGCCGTGTTAGGCATCGGAAAGGATATGATTCTGTTCGAGGAACTGCATTAACGCAGTCTTAATGATTTTTCCATGGTTTTGCAGCAAACGGAGGTGAGACTCACCGGCATATAATTATTTGCGGACGCTCGGCTTCCACTCTCGAAAAGCAGAGTGATCGTTGCTGTCGTCCAATCAGAAGCATACAGTAAAAGATGAAGCCCGGAAGATTAAGGCTAGTGGCTTATCCATTTCAGAAGCTAGCATCTTCAACAGCTTGGTCGGGACTGCATCGGTGCCTGGGGAGGTAGATTCTTTCAAATTTAGAATCTCAGACCTAATTATATATTCAGTGAAGAGGACTGTATCAATAAATGGAATCCAATCGTCTTCATAAGTGTCGGATAAAAAATTAGCTTCAGTCGTCTCCACCGACCGGAAGAACTGAGCAAGATGGTCAGCCTTATTCTTGTCCACTGAGATTTCTGTAACTTCGACAATTCGCAATAGGGGCCTAGGATCCTTGTTCCGCGTGTTCTGCCTTATATAACAGTAAAGGACTTTGGAATTAACCATGGCATGGTTTAGCAGATCCTGTTCAAACATCTATCGATCTCTGATAATGAGATACAGACCAGCATTTTGGTTTGCCTGTGCTGATTTTCATAATTCCATCCTTTTGACTTTTAGTCGAGCGACACAGCCTCTATCTTTCCTGTCACTCAACTTCACCGCATCCTACCTAAAGTGCTGTGCAGGAAATTTTTTCCTGTGAGAGACCTTCTCCGGTACTTCTGATATGAGCAACGTACAAGCTGCAGTACTTTTGCCTTGTTTAACTTCGCATGCAAAAACTGCATGACTGCCTGTTCACCCAACGCGGAGTCCAGGAGATGTGAAATTGGTAAGCAATCTGGTTCGTCTCAGATACCCGTCTACGACGCCACTAAGAATGCGATAGAAATACAAGCCCACTTCAAATGCTTCCCTCTCTTTTCTGCTGGCGGATTGTTTACCGTTTTTTGCTTAATGCCCATAAAGCAGACGGGTTTAGGTCGTGCTTTCCTAATTAGTGAACTGTGTCTCTGAACCACCCGAGAACGAGCTTCCAACCAGCCAAAAGTTCAAATGAAGGTTGGATATAGGGCATTCTGGTCCATAACTTTGTGAAGTGCTATTTTTTTCACTTAGCCGGCTTGATAATGTAGTATCTATAAGGAAGTCTAGCCATCAATCGCACCGCCCCAGATACAGGCTTGAGCAATCTCTCACTACCAAGAAACGTTTTGCAGAAACAGGTACCGACTCTGAATAAACAAAAACTGGCACTCTATCGAGAAGAATTGCTCCCCTCCCCCCACACGCGAGAGAACAGCATGGACACAAAGGCTTTACGACGAAATGGAAACAAGAAAAAATGACCTCCAGAAGTAAATAGACCGTTCGAAAATTCTTTATACCCACAGGCCAGGTTTACGAGCCAAAGGCAGTGTGGGTTAGTCTATTCAGTTCCCTCTGTCGTCACCTGGCACGATAATACAGACTAGAAGAAAATTCATACCATTGTAGAGATAGTAGGAACCTCACTACGAATTCAGTAGGTGGACTGTAAGGGAGAAGAAGACGCGATCTCTGGAACGGCAATTTTATTATTCTGAGCTTTCAGGTCCACACAAGAGGCCATCGTCAGAGAAAATGAAGAAGCAGCAAAAGTTGGCTATGCATAAATTGGAGTGGGGGCGGGGGTGGCCCTTGGGGTTGGTCTATACCAGGGGTCTGCAACCCATGGCTCGCGAGCCATATATGGCTCTTTTGATGATCGCGTATGGCTCTTTCAGAAACTTCAGATTTTAGGATTTTGGCTACTCTTTAGAGGTCTAAGTAGTGGGTTCTACTTGGATCGCTACAATCATCAGGCCAAATCCCAGGTCGGAAGTTAAAAGGCACAAGTCATCAGAAGGAGTGATTTATTATGTACGGAATTCCCAATTGCAGTCCCAGGTGGCAGTGGCCACTGGCGAAGCCAGGGCTAGTGTTGATTGCGCCCAGCCAGACTTGCGATAGCTTGAGACAGTGGTGACAGCTGATTCAGTAGGATTGCGGAGCAGGTTCAATTATTCTGTTATTGGTGTCTTGCAATTGACCGAGGGGATGTCGCCTACAGAGGCCGAGTGGTGGACTATTTAAATGGCTCTTAGGTATTTGGACGCCCGTGTATGCTCGGGTGTGTGTGCGTGACTTAATAAACTACGGTCGCCAGGGCGGCGGTCTCGGGGCCGCCAGAAAAGCAAAGGGGACACTCGCGCAGCTGTTACCAGCTTCCCAGACGCAGCTGCGAGGTCAAGCCTCGAGGGACGGGGGTGTCAGTGCAATAGAGCATTGGAACAGTTGCTTGTGGTAACACATGACTTTGGGACAGCGGGTCTTGGAAAACGAAGGGGGGAGGGGAGGGCACGCATTGTAGCCGTCCTCCTCCAATGACTTGCCGCAACAAGCTCGCTAAATAACAGACGCTCTACTAAAGTACGACAGCCCGTAGACTTGACCTCAGTTTAGTCAAGGTCACGCTGGCAGACAAGGCTATCTTAAGCGCATAGGCCAGCCGACTTTGTTACATATAGTGCCTCGTGTTTATGTCCTGCAGACGGAGCAAACAGTCCATTCGCGAAAACTTGCTTTGTGGACTAATACATCGGTCCTAACATTTGACTGCTTTCTTTCATCTGACGGATCGCGCATCTTTGAACGCTAAATTCTCTCTCATTTGCCCAAAGGTAACCTCTGCAACAAAGACTATGGCGAAACGAAAAGGAGATGAGGAGCATCCTACATTTCAGCATGAATAGGCCGAAGAATTCGCCTTTGTGCAGAAAGCAGATTATGTGGTGTGTCTAATTTGCAATGACAAGATTACATCGATGAAACGGTCGAATGTAAAGCGCCACTTCAACACACGCCATGATAGGTTTGCATCAAAATATCCTGCGGGAGATAGCCGAAAGCAAGCATGCCAACAGCTAATGAGCAGGATGCAAACCAGCCAGAAGCGAATTCACGTATGGACCCAGTAAGGTGACTATAACTCCGCTAGCTTTGCTGGATCTTTATCAATAGTTAGGAACAGAAAACCATGCACAGATGGTGAGTTTGCTAAAACATTCATGCTGGATGTCACCGATAAAATTTTTGATGATCTTCCGAAAAAAGATATTTACACGGATACAAGACATGCCTTCGTCGGCAAAAACTGTTCATGAGCGTACCATCATGATGGCAACCCACGTGGAGGAAATGCAAGTTAAAGACGTAATTGCAGTGCCGTTCTCTTCCTTGGCTTTAGATGAGTCAACAGACGTAAGCCATTTTGCGCAGTTCAGTGTGATTGCAGGATATGCTTCTAGTGATACACTGCAAGAAGAAAGTCTTGCAGTCCTGCCAATAAAAGTATTCACAAGTGGTGAGGATTTATTCAAGTTTTCCATGGATTTTGCTCAAGAAAGAAAAAAACTACCTATGGATAAACTTATCTCAGTGTGTACTCACAGTGCTCTGTGTATGGTGGGGGAGTAGGAAAAATTTGTGGCACTTCTCTGTGAATATGAAAATAGACCCATCCTACGTTTTCATTGCATTCTACAACAGGAAGCTCTTTGTGCTTAGGTATGCGACGGGCAGCTTGGCGAAGTGATGTCGCTGGCCATCCGTGTGATTAACTCTATTGTTGCTCCAGCCTCAAACGATCGACAGTTTAAGACCCTGATGGATGAAGTTGGAAATAACTATCATGGTCTGATTTTGCACAGCAAGGTACGTTGGTTGTCAAAAAGGAAGGTGCTTAGCGGTTTTGCAGCTTGCCTGAACGAAATCCAGACGTTCCTTGAAATGAAGGGCATTGAGCATCCTGAGCTAGCCAAAACTTAGTGGCTCCACATGTTTTACTATCTCGTGAATATGACCGAACATGTGGACCAACTTTACGTTAATTTTCAGGGCAATAGAAATACAGTGTTATCCCTTCAACAATCCGTGTTTGCTTTTGAAAACACACCTGATCTCTTTATCATGGATTTTGAAACAGATCGATTACTACATTTCAAAAATTTAAGAAAATATAAAGATGCATGCACAGTAAGTGAGTCCACTCAAAACTTTGATGTCCACCAGCTAGTTGGCGTCAAATTCAGTCTCCTACAGTCCAAACACTCAAGTACGCCTGAGTTATGCAGGGAGGTGATTGGTGGACCGAATAGGTTATTTGCAGTTGCAAATTTACAAGTCTGACGGAAGACCGTATGTGTGAAGAGTAACTGGACAAGAATATCTGCCGGATCTCACCCGCGTAGAGTATAGAGGGGACGGGGGACCCATCACTAAGTGGGTGCGGGGTAGGCTAAGTAAAGGACCAACAAATAAGTTTTTGTTTGGCTTGTGCATTTGAGGACAAAAGAGAAAAAGACCCTGCAACTTGCAATACTGAGTGTACCAGTATTTTTTTTTAAAGAGACGACCAGTTTAAGATGTGGATTCTGTTTGCCTTCAGACCAAGTGTTTGACAGAGTGGTTTTACGTTGTCAATGAAGATATCATTTTCAGGCACTGTAACGCAGAGTAGTGGGTGTATTTTTGGCTGGTGAGTAAAAATTTACGATCGGTATCTTCTGCTGGCGCCGACTCCAAATAGCTTCAGTGGAAACTGAATGCCGACTGAAAGCTCTCGATATGCGAATTCTGCCGCGCGTGTTCTGATATTTGATGGATAAGCGTTACTCAGGAGGTAGCAGGTCTTGACGTCTGTGGCGGTGAGATCAGCTGCAACATCAGAATTGAGCGATCTCAGACGATGACATAGACGCAAGCTAACGTGTTTGCTAACCGACAGCTGCCCTAAGGAGTTCGCCCATATGAAAGACGAGGTTGAGCTAACACGTATATACGCGTGCACATCGGTATTTCTGCTGATGGTGGTACGATTTCAGCTTTCTTCGACGTCTATTTTTCTTTCTGTTTCTTCTTCTTCTTCTTCCTCTTTTTGGCTACCAATTATACGATTACTCTACTTACTTGTACTTGTTACGGCTGTGATCATGCGTGATCTAACCAGCCTCAATGATGTCACGAACGGTACCTCTCCATGCGTGGCGATTGGCGGCAG
>JAYGXS010000002.1:30352872-30379518 GCA_036362985.1 Ligula intestinalis | reverse complement strand
TGCATGTTATACACGAATCTTCGTGGCGATGGAGACGTCACGTCGGAACGGTGCGAAACCGTGAACCAACTAGAATGTAATCGATCTGACTGGCCGTACGACCATCGTTCGAATACCAAGTCCGTAGATAGTTGTGACGTTACTGAAAGCATGTGTTGATAACAAACAGTCGGTTCTGTTCGGCAAACTGCAGCATCCTCTCACCATTGTCCGTTCGAGAGCCAAGCCAAAAACGACCAAGAAGTTGGCGGTTTTTCGGGTCACCGAGCCCAGTCTGGCCATTTCAGTCCCCAGTATATCTCGGCGAGTGAGTCGTTCGGCTAGCTCCTGCAGCTGCGAGTAGAACTTATCTTTCTCTTGCTGTTCAGCCGCCGACGTAGGTGCATACACAGATGCGACCGAGGTGTTCGTAAAATGGCCTTTTAGTCGTACATAGGCCATTCGGTCGTTGACTGGTTCCCATGCTAGTAGTGCACGGTTAGCATCTTCCGATAGGGCAATAGCCACACCGTATCTACCAGAGAGTCACTCGGACCGTTGTGATGCAAGGTTCAGTGTGACTGCAAGATATGCTACTGGTGATACACTGCATGAAGAAAGTCTTGCGCTTCTGCCAATAAAAGGATCCACAAGAGGTGAGGATTTATTCATTTCTTTCATGGATGTCGCTCAAGAAAAAAAACTGCCTATGGCTAAACTTATCTCAGTGTGTACTGATCGTGCTCCGTGTATGATTTGTGGCACTTCTCTGTGAATATGAAAATAGACCCATCCTACGTTTTCATTGCATTCTACAACAGGAAGCTCTTTGTGCTTAGGTATGCGACGGGCAGCTTGGCGAAGTGATGTCGCTTGCCATCCGTCTGATTAACTCTATTTTTGCTCCAGCCTCAAACGATCGACAGTTTAAGACCCCGATGGATGAAGTTGGAACTAACTATCATGGTCTGATTTTGCACAGCAAGGTACGTTGGTTGTCAAAAAGGAAGGTGCTTAGCCGTTTTGCAGCTTGCCTGAACGAAATCCGGACGTTCCTTGAAATGAAAGGCATTGACCATCCTGAGCTAGCCAAAACTGAGTGGCTCCTCATGTTTTACTATCTCTCGGATATGACCGAACATCTGAACTAACTTAACGTTAAATTGCAAGGCAATGGAAACAAAGTGTTACCCCTTCAACAGTCCGTGGTTGCTTTTGAAAACAAGCTTGAACTCTTTATCATGGATCTTGAAACAGATAGCTTACTAAATTTTGAAACGTTAAGACAACATGAAGATGCATGCACAGTAAGTGAGTCCACTCAAAACTTTGATGTCAACCAGCTAGTTGGCGTCACATCCAGTCTCTTACAGTCGTTCAAGGCACGTGTTGGAGAATTTCGAGAGCACACTCTTCTTTTTAAGTTCATCACCCATCCAATCGAGTGTTCACTGAACACAGCCGACCTACGTTATATTCCTGGTCTCTCCGTTAGCGATTTCAAAGAAGAATTGGCTGACCTTAAGGCCTCAGACATGTGGGTGAATAAGTCCAAGTCACTCAATGAAGATTTGGAAAGTATCGCACGACATCAAGTGGAGTTGAAAAGCAAGCACATGTGGACAAAAATTAAAAAACTTCAACCCGAAGTCCAGCTGACAATCAAAACTTGGAATACGCTTCCGTTCACATACCACACATTGCAGCGTGTGAGTATTGCTGTATTGACCCTGTTTGGATCTACGCATGCATGTGAGCAGTCATTCTCACATCTTTGATACATCAAGTCCACAATAAGATCACATCTAACGGATGAAAGCCTCAACGCTTGCATGAAGCTTTATCTTACCCACTACCGACCAGACTATAGAACCCTCAGCGAAGGCATACAGCGCCAGAAATCACATTAGCAATCTGCATACTTAATAAAAGCGATATTGTGGTTCTGTGGTGTTCCTATTCCGTTTTTGATTGGCTGGCATCAAGAGTCATAGGCTTGTTCGCCGGTAGCATAGTTCGCATGCCTGCAGCTGCTTTACCGCCTGCTGCCCTTGGGGGGGGTTGGGCAGGGAGGCCTTAAGGCGAAGCCGGGCTTTTTCGCTATTGAGTATTATAATTACATTATTTAAAAAATAAATTCAGAGGCTTATTATACTAGCATTTAATATAATTTCATTTTAAGATATACTATATGGCTCTTTCTGAAATAGATTTCAAAATATTTGCTTTTTTGGCTCTCTGAGTTAAAAAGGTTGCAGACCCCTGGTCTATACCCACGCCATCTTAGCGTGACTCCCCTGCGCGCGTCCTTCGAGTTATGGCGTGTGACCTTGGCACCGTGTCTTGCGTAGCAGTTTGTGTACTTGTACAGGAACTGGGCCGTGGTTTCTAGTTCCGAGCACGGCTGGCAAAATAACAAGGCGGTATATCCACATGCCTGTTGATGGAGTTGGATACCCAGTAGATCCCGCCCCGTCTTCTCCTCTACAGCAAAAACCTCGGACACGCGTATTTTCTTCTATTGCTGAGTAGGTTGACTGTTCGATTTCCACCCGATGGCATGCGCTTCCCTATTACCTATGGCCCATGTTATGGGGGCGAGAAGTGCAGGCTATCTGAGTCACGGCCGCAAGCCGTTTGCGCGCGCAGAGAGCTCACGTGACGCCCGCCCCCGTGTGCACTACATTGTTCCAGGCGTCCGGCAGCGTGGGAAACCACGCCAGAACTACCCCCCTCGTCCGATAGGCCAGGAACAGTCTAGAAGGACCAGCGCCTTATAAAAGGCTATACTGAACACGCTAATTCATACCGTTGTCTCTGTACCGTCTGGAATAAAGCCTTCCTATCAGAACCGCTCTCTTGGCCTCTTCTGCCTATTAGTCGGGTCCGAATAAACTGGGCTATAACAGCCCGGATTGAGAAAGACCGGCTATTCGAATTACAGACTATGGCACTTTTCGTATATGTCAACACAGTTTGCATCCGCTGACCTTTCAGGACCCATCTATGAACATCTCTAAGACTTTCTCCTCCTACCACAGCCATATACCAGTGCTCTAAAATCCTTGCCGAATGCAACAACTGAACGCGTTATTAGTGCCTGATTGTCCATTAACCGCATCGCTCCTCCAATAAGCCATGCAGGGTAAACGTGTAAATGGTGTGCAAAGTTGTCAAGGTCCTTTCAAGGGTTTACAGAATAAAAAAGGGTTTATATAAATGCCCGATTATCGTTTGAGATCTCGTCCGAGCATTCCCAACGGCGACCGTAAATAGTGTTTAGCGGTGAGTGAACAGAACTTTTTGCTGAAGAAATTGAGCTTATTGTTGAATTGAAAACTATTAGTAAGATTGCGAAAACCCCATCCTTCTTTAATACGGGACCGGTGGTTTTGGGGGTTATACGGGTGGGGTACAGAAAAGGAACGGAAAAATAATTAAAAATGAGTGCGTTTTTAAATAACCACGTATTTGTATGCGATAACGAAGCTGAGAAACACAGCTAATAGGAAACAAGAAGTACCTTTTTGTATTCAATCGTATTTTGACTCTATGTCAAATCTAATTTGATTGTATGTTGACACTATATTGAATGGGGACCCCGTAAACCGCATACAATCCTATGTCGAATATATGTCGACTCTATATCGAATTTTAGAGGTTAAAGTAACACCATGAAAAGTAGGCTGTTTTCCCAAGCTTCTTTAACTCACTATTATAACGGTAACCATTTCATTGGGATGACAAGAAAAGGCAAATCGCGAACTGGTAGTTTACTATACACAACTACCTATATATTTCGTTATACATAAACCTAAACATAACCTTTGACCTAACCCTTATCATAAAACGAATACTAACCCTAACCGTAGGAACTAAGCTTGGGGCTAATCTTATAGAAGATACGCTACAATTTATGCCTCTACCAAAATTGCCCAATTAGATTTGCGTGAGAGGTCATTCTTATGTCGGGACGGAATTTGTCGTAGTAAGTAGCCATACGTGCTGGCGGGTTTGGCGTTCTAAGATTTCTGTGTAAAAGACATGCCTACTGTTTCAAAATCAGTAGTAAGTTATGCGCAAAATAGCTGTTACTAGAGAAATTAAACTATCAAGATACCAATGCAGTCGCTGCCGCTGGTGACGCCAAAAAGACGTCCTCTCATCATGAGTCTTCTTAGGTAATTGGACATTTTGCCAAACTTGTCCCACTCGCGCGACTACGCAGTTAAAACAGCAAGCGGTCTCGAAACATACGTCCTTTATTCCGAAATTAGAAGCGTAATTTCGCGGCCCGACCGCAGTTCAGGTTTCAGGCTAGTATATTTGTCAATCACTCCGTAAATTAGCATAGCATTCAGCTTGGCGCATACGAAACATTGCCGTTTCATCGCCAGAATACTCCTATCTACCCCCAACCAAACTGCATGGAGCTGAGATCTGAAAACGCTCACCTGAACCCACTGATTCGCTTGGTTCTTTAATCTTTCTGGTGATGAACGCCCCAGATTAATAAACGTGTTCTGGGAGACAAGTGGACTATTTCGGGAGGCAGTAAAGACGTTACATGGCATACTCTGGCTCGAATGTTCACTAAATTTAAGGTCGCAGGTGGAATAACTATTGCGGCATTAGTACCAAATGACAGTTCGTCCGACGATGCGCAGCAAAAACTACTACGAGGCCAAGGCTACCTACCTCACGAGGCACGATTATCCAATCCTGACCGGTTTAATTTAGATAACAGATACCTTCACGGTAATCTAATACAAGCCTTTCGCATGTTGCGGGATTCAGTCTGTTGCCTCGCATCCAGCGACTTCTTTGAGCTGACAACTACCACTCGATTGCGAGGACATCCTCTCAAACTACGTGTGACTGGGGCAAGACAGTTTTTCTTCTACAACAGATTAATTCATCCAAGGAATACTTGGCCTTTGCGGACACTGTCATGTCTCCATTCATGGACAGCTTTAAGATGAAGCTTGAGCAGTACAACCATACGTGCCACCAAGCCATCAAAAACAAACATTGTAACTCGACCGAAATGTACATACACATTATAAAACATACTGCTTCCTATCTATCTATCAGTGACACTGTTTTCATAATTGTTTCATCAAATGCCTTGTATGTATATACGTTTTTCTTTTGCCACAGTATTGCAACCATTAGGGAGTTCATAGGCTTCCCTTGTGTTTCCTTAATAAAACTGAACCGAAATGGCCTCCCCATCTGCCAAAAGTCACAAATATTTGCAAAATGGAGTGTTGACAAAGACAAGAGAGGATGGTATGACTATTTCTTACTAATTAGTAAGTCTAGTGACCCCGTCGATGAGGGCAGTTCCACCGTGTAAAAATATCAGTAGGAATTCGTCATGGGGCCGCCTGAGTGCGGCGCGAAGCGCACCCCTCGGTCTTACGGACACCTGGTTTCAGGGGATAGGATAATAAGGGAATGTCAGGGAAAAAATCAGTTCGCAATAATCCTGCAACGTTAAAAAGTCACGATGGTAAGTTGGAGAATGTGCCCTGACCTCGGGTGAGGACACTGAAGTACATTTTAACATCATCACTAACCCCTATCATATTAAAATACACTCCACTGTCCTCATTAGGGGCCTGGGCACATCCCCCAATTTACCATCGTAACTTTTTTAATTGAAAAAATTATTACGAATTTATTTGCTCGCTGACATGTTCCACCCTACCGCTCCCCCGAAATCAGGTGCCCGTAAGACGGAGGAGTCAGTATATTAAGTAAGATAGCTTTTCAAATTAACCATGGAAGAAGTTAAGTCGTTCTCTGGGAATAACCGCTTACTTACAAATTTTAAGTACAGTTAATTTCCAAAATCTTCCAACTTCTTCGCTCATTCGCCATTATGCTACTTGGGGTTATCGATACTACTAAAATATACCTCAATGGCCTCGCTTGAGGTCAGCAGACAACTACCGACATAGACGCGCTCGCCGTTGGTCCAGTAGGCGTTAACGATGACATTAAAATGTACTTCAGTGTTCTCGCCTGAGGTCAGGGCACATCCTCCAACTTACCCTCGTAATTGTTTTCCTTTTCAGGATTATTGCGAACTGATTTGTTACCTGACATACCCCAATTATCCTATCCCCTGAAACCAGGTGTCTATGAGACCGAGGCCGCACTCAGGCGACCTTACGACGAATTCCTACCCATACTCTTACTCAAATATCTAATCGGGCTCCAAACTGTCCATCACCCGAAGCCAGGAGGGAGGTCGAATCACCAAAACACCGACAAAAAAGAGTGTCAGGAGAAAAAAAGACTTAGTATTTACAGTATACATAATTCTTCGTCCTCCCAAAAACAAAACTCAGCCTCTTGTCAGGGCAGGTCTCATACCGAAAGTGAGGGAGGTTCGAAAGAACGTTATCGACATGTCTGCGTGTGCATTCGCATACGCGGAGCCTCAACAAATGCTTTTGGAGTAGATAATGAGTAGAGAAACAGAGCACTGCAAGGACAAATTGAAACACCGGGAACTGGAGCAAGAGGATAAAATGAGCTTATGCATTTGGGGAACAAGACAGCGAGAGAGCGATAGAGGTATGGCACTTGTTTGTTTAACGCACCCTGAAGAAACCGTAGTAGGAAAGACCACCTCGAAGGGGATGGTGGTCGAGGGGAGGGAGCAGTACGTCATGTCAGTACACGCCTTGTATGCGACGGCGAGGGGAGGGGAGGAAAAAAAACACGCACTTTGGCAGAATACAATTTACCGGAGTAGTTAGCACGGTCCCGAGTGAAACAAAATACACCCAGGTAGGAGATGTGAAGGGAGGAAGTGATAACAAGGCGCTTTAGCTGTCCAGCATTATTAGTGTAAAGGGAGAGCTGACTGCTACCTCCCTCCCCACTCCTACTCCTTCTCTTCCTCTCCTTATTTTCTCACCCAGAAAAATGTAAAAGTGTGAAGACTATCACAGGCAGGACGCAGAATGCCTTTCCAATCCTGGACGTTAAAATGTTCCCATTTGGGTGGGGAAAGTGGAGAGAAGCGGGACGCAAACTCTTTGGTTTTGGAATTCGGAGGAAAGAGGAATAGGAGGAGGGGGAGGGGAAACCGAATAAATCGAAGAGGTCCGTCGAAAGCTAGGAGGAGGGGGGCGGGCATGGGAAGGACCAAGACGAACAGAGATTGCACGTTCAGTTGAATGCCGTAGGGAAGAAAGTGTCCGAAAGGAGAGGCGGGGGCATACTACAAACAACCAGATTGTTGTTAATCGAATCATATGCATTAGTGGGTGGTGTATAATTGTTGATCAGATCGGTTACGGGCTGCAGTTCCTCAAAGCTCGAATGGAAGGGAGCATTTTGCATTAGTCTGGAGTTCATGGCCTCTGTGAAGAAACCGTAGGGCTGAAACTGGTTGCCGGTGCCACTCCTGCCATCGCTCCAGGCAGCGTAAGCATTACCGGTATCGAAGTAGGGGGCCTGTTGTGCATTGGCGGTCATCACAGCGGCGGCCCCCTGAGTGTAGTCGATGGCGGAGAGGCCACCGTCACTGGAGAAACGTAAGTAGTCATGAGAGAGGGAGGGATAGGGTGGTCGTCGCTGGGGAGTTTGTGAGGGGTCTGGTATTGTGCCAGCAGTAGAGGAGGTTACATGCAGCACGTCGGAGTTACGACTAAGGGTTCCAGAGGAGGAGGATATTGTGTCCGACGGATGCCAGGAGGTCTCAGCGAAACCGCGACTCAAGCCCACAGCCTCGGATGGCGGGAAGTAACTGGAGGCAGTTGACTGAACAGCCCCAAACCCAGTCTGTTCCGCCTGGCCTTCACGGGAAAACCAGAAGTTGTTCATGAGCGAGGTGGGAGAGAAGGATCCGTAGGCGCCGCCACCGTGCTCTCCCCGCTCGGCATCAGACTGAGCCTCGGTACGATAGAGAGCATTTGGCGCTGTCGCCGCCACCACGCTTTGTCCTGAACTCCAGCCGCAATGTCTCAATGAGGAGGGCTGTCCGGTTTGCTGCTGCTGCTGCTGCTGCTGCTGCTGCTGCTGCTGCTCTAATGAGGGGTTCGCTGTCGTCCTGTGGCCCTGTAAGTGACCGCCCGACCGGCGGTATTCGGCACTACTGCTGTCCAGCTGCTGCTGTTGTTGTTCTGATTGGCTAAGCGCCTGAAGCTGTTGCAGTTGCTGCGAGAAGAAGTAGTAGGGGCTTTGGTAGGTGGTCGCGGCCGCGGCTGCTGCTGCAGCACTCGCGTGGCCACTGCCGCTGATGACGCTGCTAGCCATATCTGGGACACGAGGCTGGACTTGCTGGTGCGGCTGCTGGACTGACTGTTGGTTTCTGGACTGTTGCTGAGAGACATCGCTGGCCTCTCGGCCATTGTGACTCTGCCAAAACGCCATCTTATTGTTGGCCTCCACCGCCGCGGGGATGAGATGATTGCCTCCTCGAGCGCGCTGGGCCTGGCCAATGCTGGAGCCACTGCTAGATCCCGTGCCAGAGGAGCTTATCATGGAGCCAAGACCACTGCTAACCTGCGAACTGGCTGCACTCATAAGCTCCAGCGTACTAGTGTTCTCTGGATCGCCCCAGAGGGTCACCACAGGCGGTTGCTTTTCGCTCTTGACACATGGCGGAACTGCGCCACCGTCTGTGGAAGAGGGCAGCAGGGGTGCATTGCTCTCTGTCCGGCAGCCCGTCGCATAATAGCCAACCGTCTCGGAAGCAGTCGTGGGCGGTGTCGTCTCATCCTTAGGGGTGGCAGACACAAGGTTGGAAGCACGTTGCTGCTGCTGCTGCTGCTGTGTTTCGGCACCAATCGTACTGGATCTCACCTCGCTGCCACTGTCTGGATAGCCACTGTCGTGTGTGAGGCTGGTCACACCCGAAGAAGCACTGCCTCCGACATTGGCACTCCAGTGGTCTGGAACAAGGAAAGATGCGAAAAAAATTGGTCTTTGAACAGAGAAGAGAGCAGTTCCCATGACAATTCGTAGCCCTCAGCAGTAATTTTCGGTGTCGGAAAAAAAACAGCAAGGACAATTTGCATGGTCACCCATGCAGGTCTACTGAAGTTTGCTAAGTAGGTTGGGTTGGATTACATGAGCTGTGCCCAAGCCGTGTCTTGGAAGAAACCGTCCTCTTAGAAGACTAACCGAGAGGACGCAGCTCCAAAGTAAATCCTAACCCTAAACCAAACCAGAATTTCAACCAATCCAAACCCCAAAAGCTAAATCCAAGCCTACAGGCTAATCCTAACCCTTAATCTTACAATATCCGGAAGAGCTTATATTAACCATAACCTTTAAACGAACCTTAACCTTAAAAATCATCCTAAATCCAACTGAAAGGCAAACCTTACTCCAACCCTAACCATAGCCCTAACCCCAAATGCAGAATGTAGACTTCCACTGCCGCATCCGTCTTGCATTGCGAATCACAGAAACTAGCTGCAAGATGTAGCAGTAGGGACAAATCCCTTCATAACGCACTGTAGGTAACCGCAATAACCATGACTGCAACGCACATAGTCGTAGTACAAAAAACATAATCTAGCCTACACAGCTCCAAATCTACATGTAGTCCTTAAACCCGACGTAGCCACTTAAGAGGAATTGAAACTGCTGGGCAGACATATTCGTCACACTTACCGGACATAATTAAACCTTAACTGGACATCGACCAAAACGTAACTAACAAGTTATCGTGTACCAAGACTCTAAATCTGAAAACAGCGCTAGGTTTATGAATAGGGTTAGCGTTCACGTAAGTTGGGGCTGAGTTTAGGATTAAGTTTAGAAGCGGGCTTTTCAAATTGAGCCGCATTTTTCCCGTCCCTCCATTCACATGTAAATTGATTTATATATACATCGGTTGGCCTACTTCGCCCCAATAAAAACCGATTTTTAGCTCTCTTTGTTTATTTGAACTACAATGAGGTCATCAGCGCCGCGTTGAAAGCAGTCCAATTTGGCTTATATTTGACGAATTTTCCAAGGACATTTATCGAAGATGTCGACAATTGCAGCCATTGACGATTACGAATAGCTTTTAATTTCCCGATATTGTGAGTTTGTGCGCCTCATTTTATGCCTTGTGAATGGAGGACGTTTTTCCTGAAAATTTTGGACTGATATTTTCAAAATAAAGCGCATCTCTCTCTCTCTCTTCATGTTAACTGTGACACCAATGATACCTTGGGAAAGAATGAACAGGACATGTAGGAGTTGGTGTGGTTAAAGTTAAGATTAGGACTATGGTTGAGGTTTATGCCAGGCTTAGTGTTAAGGTTAGGACACAGGAATATGTAATCTTGCTGGAAGTAGGTGCAGGGCCACCTTTATTATTTGGGAGCGGTGTTCCTGCCTCCCTCGTGTGTCCGACCTTAGCACTATATAAGCAATCCTTGCCTTCAAGTTCACCTACGAACTGTGTTAAGACCCCAATAAAGAAAGTGACAACTAGCAGGCCTAGCTGCAGGAACGTAGAAAAACAAAAAATCCTTAGAGAAGTTTCTGGTGAAAAAAGTACAGTCTAATATGCGAGCAACTGTTCTCCGGATCTCACCTGCCGCTGCTGCCGTCGTGCCGGTAGCCGAGTCCCTTGAGACCTGCTGGCTGGCCTCGCTTCCGCAGGGAACCGTGCCCAGACCCACGCCAGACCCAGCCGTTTCTTTTCGCGTTGCGGGGGTAGCAGCAGCAGCTGACTCCAGTACCTTCCAGGCCTCCACGTCACCATGGTCAGGAGAGAGGAACTGAGGCGATTCTTGTCGTTTGTCCTCACGCGAGGCTGCCGCCGCCGCTCCGATGCGGCTAATTAGTTTTTCTCGGCTTCTCAGCTGGGGGTTGGAGTCGCCGTCCCCGGTGAATTTTAGGGACAGCTGGGGAGCACCGGCAGCAGCTGCCGCAAATGCATAATTGGCTGCGGCACCGGACGAGGGGGCCTCCGCATTCGCGTCATCAGGTACCAGGGAGGGACAAGAGGTGGCCTGCGTTACCGGACGAAACTGCGAGGCCGAAAAGGCCGGATAGTGGTACCGAGTCCGACTCAGGCCCATGACGCCTCCACCAACAAACTACAAGTAATGAAAGTTACAAATGGATAGTTTGAGGATAGTAAATAACCTCTGGATGAGCGTCATAACGAAATGCTTCTAAGTCTAGCCAATGTCCGGAAGAATTGCCATCTTTCTATAAATCCATGCAGCGATAGTATTTGCTACAAGGCTTGTGTTAATCTAAGAAGCTTTCATTTTATTAACAATGACAATGATGCTGCTGCTACTGCCGATGATGCTGGTGGTGGTGGTGGTGGTGGTGGTGGTGGTGGTGGTGGTGGTGGTGGTGGTGGTGGTGGTGGTGTATGACATTCAAATAAACAACTGTTTTATTTAATTTTTGTCTGACCACCGAGGTTGAAGACAGGAGTTCAGAGAATATAAGCTTAGTATTTTTTAATTTTTTGATAGTTAGGTCTAGCCAACACCAAAAGAGTCCGTTTTATTGGTTCCGAATCAATAAACCAATTTAGATGCGCTAATTGCCCAAAGCCTACTAAATAAACATCATTCGGTATGGAAGACCCAAAGGACGAAACACACATCGCGAATGCTTGTTACAAGACAGCAAACCCCTCATAATTGGTTCCCTACCCAAAATAATAGATTCAAATGTGATTCTGTGACTTTAACTTACCCTCGCTGCTGAGTGTTCAACGTTAGCTGGATGGAACACAAGTGGATCCCGGTCCGTCGAGTAAGCGGGGGGTTCACCGTAGCGAGTTGAAGTCTCAACAGCAGCGCCACCATCAGAATAATCTGTCCAACTGGAGAACCGCGGACTTGCATCTCGATGGAAGGACCAGCCACGAAAAGAATGGCTACCGCTGTCAGGGACAGTGCCACGGCCACTGTAGGCCAATCCACTGCCTTTGTTAGACAAAGGAAGATGCGGTGTGGGAATAGGTTGATTTTGCTGGTAAGGCTGCGACAACTGTCGAGGTGAGTACGCCGAGTTGAAATTGGGGTTCCAGTCGGGGAACCACGCGCTTGGTGGTTGCTGTTGTTCCATCGAATGAAGTCGCAAATCGGCAGTCGTCTGCGCAGCACCCAGGTCGTGGCGAGAGGCCCTAGTGCCCGCTCCACCTCCAATAGAGGCCCGTCGACCTGCGCTGGGGAGATAGCTAGGATCTATGGCATCCCAACCGAAACCGATGTACCCTTCCCTTTTTATCAACGGCGAACCAAACGCAGGATAGTTGTGGTATTGGGAGTACAAATGTGCGGTTTCTAGGGAAGCACCTCGTGAAGGTAAATCTGTGGGATAAAGGTGGTTTCGAACCCCAAACCGATTGTTGGGCGGCATGGAGGAACCGTGTGAGAGCATGTTGTCCACGAAGGCGCCGTCGTGTGAGATACCGCGACTCTTGCTGCCTAGGCTGCCACCTCGACTGCCACGGACGCGGCCACCACGACGATCAAAGAAACCGGGGGAGCCACCCATAGGGAAGTCACCTTTTCCGTCATCTTTCCCGCCTCTGCATACGCCACCACCACCAGTTGGATCGCGGAAAACATTGTTGAGGCCCGTACCAGCATTGCCTCCGCAGGGGCGATTACTCCAGCTCTCACCCTTGTGTTTTTTGTTGGCGTACACCTGAAACAGTAAAATTGTTCGTGAATAAAAATTAACCTACTAAACATATTACAGTAGTTTAAATAAATGCATTAAAATGCTGCTTGCCTCTGCTCCGTGAACGGTCTTCACGTGTTTGCGCAAGGAGCTCGGGTCAGTGTACCGTTTTGAACAGCCAGCGACCTTACATATGTAGGGTTTCTCATTACTATGTGTTCGATTTTGATGTTTTGCTCTGTCCGAGGCATTGCTAAAGGCCTTATTACACCCCGGCACCTCGCATTGATAGGGTTTTTCGCCAGTGTGTGAACGAAGATGGGTCTTCAGGTTCTCCAACCGGGAGTACCGCTTGGAACAGCCTTCAAACTGCGGGAAACGAAAAATAAAACAGTAAATAACAAAGAAGATATTTTAAAGGTTAGAATACTAAGCAGGCGGTGAAATCGGGCCAAGGGATTCGATAATTTGGACCTCCTATCCTACCCACCTTTGCCGACGCCCACTCAATAAGGGAGAATCAGTTGCTCCACGTAAGCCGTAAAGATGAACACGAAACTTTCCAACCAATAGATGCCTAGCGAGGTTTTAAACTGCTACTCTTTCCCTTTATGGCAAGCTCCTTCCTTCTGATAAGTTGTGTTCAGTGCAACCATCAACAAATCGTTGGGTAGATTGGTTTATTCTAAGACGAAAAATCGTAATGGAGCAAACCCTGGTTTTTAAAATTAACCCGTCACTTTTCCTTGAAAATAAAGTGATAACAACGCACTAGGCTATACTAATGTTGCTGGTAGTCTCAAAGTCCTTTGAGTCGAAGATTCATCGTCACGAAAGTTGAACTATCCGTGACATTAACGCGCTTATGGGTAGACAGATGGAAGCTCGGTAGTGACTTTTAGTCTATTCGAGACTACGGAGGTCTTCTAGAGGAAAAAGCGTGGTCAGTCATCTGCGGCATTTAACTGAGCCCCCATGACCAGTAACCACGTCACCGCGACCCAATGTGAAATGAAAGACACTTCTAGCCGACATACTTCATTGGCTGCGACAGACGCAGCATCATGATGATCAGTCATGTCGCGTGCACCTTCTGTGCGCACGCTGGGTGCACTGTTTACTTTGATATACAGCCTCGTGGGGAAACTGGTTCGATAAAAGAGGCTGCCGAGAATGACGCTTTACACGTAAACTCTGCAAAAAAGATGGCAATAAATAAAACGGCGGTAGGACGGACAGACGGACGGACGGAACTCACAATGCATTTGTGTGGCTTCTCGCCAGTGTGCCGACGCATATGCACCACCAGCATATACTGGGCTTTGAAGGGCCGGGCGCCGCGGACGCACTCACGCCAGAAGCAGACGAAACTCTTCTTGTTACCCGCAATATGTTCGTTGCTGATATGCTAAACGGTAAGACAAAGGGGGAGAAGTGGGTTGGTTAACGAGGCTTTGGCGTTATCTCCTCCAGGGAGGCAGAAACAAAGGGAGAAGACAGTTGCTATTCAAACACAGGCGGAAACATTTCGATCAGCCCTTTCCTCACCTTGACAAGTTCGTCCTGAGAATCGAATTGGCATTGACAAGTGCCCCACCGGCAGGTCGTTTCAACAAAGTCCGGATCGCCCTCCTGTGGTATGCGACCATCTTCGTCCATGAGTTCATCGTCATCATCTTCTTCGCCTTCACCCTCCTCCCCAGAAAGGATACTACTGGCGAGACAGCCAGCTGACAAACGTGAAGTCATCATCTTCATAGCGGATGTCTTCATGTTGGCCGTTTCGGCTGCACCCTCGGATTTCAGCTGGAGATCAGACAGGTTCTCGGTGGTGCCGCCACTATTATCTGTTGCGCTGACACTCTTGTGCTGACCACTACCTCTGCGAGTGAGTGAGCTGCGCCCAGAGTTAGTCGAAAGATCCTCACCAAAGCAGTCGTGAGCAGTCGCCTGCAGTCTTCGGACTCGCTGGTGTTGGTCGCTTTTTGAACTCGGATCACAAGTGGCGGCGGCACCGATACGCGGAGGAAAGCCCTCCTTGGAGAGACTTCGCGAGTAGCCGCGTGCAGCCACGGCGGCTGCCGCTGAGGCAGAATTCAGCCACCAGGCTGTGGAGACCCCAGTAGCATCGTGGGGGAACCTGCGAACCATATCGCCCTCCGAAGGCAAAGGATGATGCCCTATACCCTGCGCATGGAAAGCAGACATCTCGGTAGGTGCACTCAGTTCCATTGGAATGTTTGGTCTGAAGGTCCTCCCAGCAACCCCAGAGGTAACCGGCGGAAGCGGTGGATAGAATTGGTGCGGAGCTAGCGCGCCTGTCGGTGACATTGGTGGTTGCTGATGATGCTGCTGCTGTTGTTGTTGTTGTTGTTGGGATAACGACTTGTGTGCCTGCAGAGCGCTGTGATAGAACATCATAGCATGAGCCTGTTGGGAGAGCATGAAGTTGGAGGGGGATTTGTTTGAATGTGGCGCTGTTGTGCCAGACGAGGGGAACAGAGGCGGAGCGACCCCGCTGGCGGAGGCCGGAGAGGAGCCCTCGGAGGAGGGGGAAGTTGCGGAGGTGGGAGCGGATCCCGAACCGTCTCCACCGCCACCGCCAACTTTTGCGGACCAGCCACCCGAGTTGCCAAAACTCGGCGGCACCGGCGGTCCAGTGCGACCGGACGCAGCTGCAGCCACCGCGGCTGCCGCGGCCGCTGCAAAAGCCGCCATTGCGACTGCGGAGGAGTTCTGACTGGAGGCGGCTGCCGCCGCTGCGGCCGCAGCCGCTGTTGCTGCTGCCTTCGCATCCGAGGGGGAATTGACGGCGCCGGAGGTGACGGTACTATGGAATGCAGAAGAGGACTGGGCCTCTATGGAATTCTGGAGGCCGAAGGGGAAAAATAGGGCGGGAGATCTGCCAAGGTTAGGAGCAGCAGGGGACGGAAGCGGCAGACAACCTTGTCCACCACGGCTGCTTCCGCTGCTGTTTGGCGTGCTTCCGGGCAGGGATCGGTGACCGGGGCCGTATCGCGGGTGGTTGGACTGCCGCCTTGAAGAGAGACCCTGCGGTGAACAGCCGAAGGCGGAGGTGTCTGTACCGTTGCCGGTCCACCGGCCAAACATCGGCACAGGACTCGCACCCAGAGAAGCTAATTGTGGAAATACGTAAAACAGTTAGGCAGACTGTGTAAAGCCATGTTCAAATATGAGTGAATTATAGTGAATTAGCCTATATGTGTGCGCGTCTTGGGGGGAGGGGGGGGGGGGGGGGGGGGGGGGGGGGGGGGGGGGGGGGAAAGTGGGGAACAACCAATACAAGCACCCATGGTTCTTCCGCGGAATCTTCTAGAGCAGTACTATTTTACGCGTGAGTTAGATTATTAAGAGAGGGACGCGTAAAGCTCACACATTCCATTGAAGTAATAAGAGACGGTCAGGGTGACTTGGAGGAAGGAATTGATCTGAAGATTACCACACGCATGCTGTTGTCTCAGTCGACAGGGGCCGGACTTCGATCATTTCAGTGTCGTATTAGTGAGAGTTGTCAAAAGGAAGCACTTCGTAGTTGAAAGACGTGTGACACTTATCATGATGGGGAACTGGCGTGCAAGACCGACCTCACACTCCCATGGTGTACCGGTGAGACAAGGGGAGTCCAATGCAACTACCGATGAGAGTAGCCCCTGTGTTTGCAAACGCAAAACAACACAATTGTTAGTGCGGCAGTATGGTGGGAATTGCGAATGGCAAGGTTATCAGTCTCATCATCAGTCTGACTTAGTACAACTGGCCTTTGCTAGGGGCTATAGCATCGTCGTAGATCAACAGGGTAGCTGAATGGCAGGGGTGGGGGCGGGGGGAGGGTAAATCTGTGCAGGACACGGGGAACCTGTGTTGGTTGAAAAGCAGGACAGCTCTAATGTTATCTACGCCGAACTAGCGAACTGGGTAGATGGTGGGGGTGGGGGGGGGTGGGAGGTGGGAGGGAGGGGGCGATTGGAATGCTCACGCAGACGGCTTGATTTCCATCTGTCACATATATATACTTCTCTTACTTGCCGCTTTCACTGTGCTGGGGGGAGGCGGCACAAACGTAGGCTCGCATATATGCACAAACACAAGCCACGAGAAGGAAAACAAAGAACCCCATCCACACGCACATAGCGGCACACCACCACAGTCGACCACCACGACCGACCCTGCGCCACGGCCACGGCCGCCGCCGCCGCCACCACCATCACCTCCTTATGCTGACTGCTCACGTCGCCGTCGTGGCATGCGGGAGAGCGGTCTGGCGGTATGCCACACACGCGCTGAGTAGTAGCAGGAGGAGGAGGATCTCCTTTCTCCTTTCTGCCGTTACGCGACTAGGGCGGTCACAGCGCGACGTCGCTGGGGTAGCGGGAATCGTGTCATGGACAGGGAGAGAGACGCCGAATTTGAAACGTTTTGCGCAAAATCGTTACAGAGGGCAGAAAGTGGATCTGCTGCGGGGAAACCACGACGACTGCAGATGGGAGGTGATAAGGTGCCATCATGAGAAGGACAGAAAAAAACCAGTCCCGGGTGGAAGGATAGGAACGTGATCCAGTGGGAGACAGACTAGGTGCGATAGACATTTTCTGGTGAGTTCTCCACTACACCCTCTTGCCCGTCCGGTTGTCCAAGCGAGTAGAATTCAGGGGGCGAAGGCCCCAGCCCAAGATATAGACGAATCAGGGGGTTCCTGGTCTACTCAAAGGACAGATTTATGACAAAGAGAAGTCGGCAACACGTGTGCGGCCTGCAGCGACAAACGAGACACAAAAATTGAGGGCGAAATGATGATGCTGATGATAATGAGGATGAGAGTGGTGGTGGGGGTGGTCAGTTGGAGAACGGTGAGAAAAAAAAGATGAGATGGAGACGAGGAAGACTATGAAGTGAAGGATGGACCAATGACAGAGCGCAGTTGAATGAACAAGAAAGTATAAAGAAATAATAGGAATAGGAATCAGGGGAAGAATATATTACTGATAGGCCATTTGTGGTTTTCAGACCGGTCTCAGTGCTCGTAGCGCTCAGAGACGGCGAGTAAAATTGAACAGAATATAAGCGGATGGCACGAAGAATGGAATAAGAAGGGCTGATAAGAAAAGTTATGGTTTTACCAGGCTAATTCATTAAATGGGAGGGGGGAGAAGGAGAAGGATTAATTTGGAGAACCTCCGCCGTCGTTGTTGTCTACCTCAACACAGCCTAAGTACCTGATTAAACGGTAGGCTATTCCCTTAATCTCGTGTAAACCATTTTATTAGAAGGGGGCTTTACAAGCGATTTGTGAGGGTTCTACCGATAAAAACTAAGATAATAAAAGACATTAAAACACAAGACAGCAGGCGGAATGAGAAGGATAGGGTATCCTGACGAGCAATTGATTCCGCGCTTCAGTGCAAGGCTATATTTTACTGGTCCGGTTACTTTAGGTTTGCTTCGAAGAGCAAACTGTTGAGACGGAACATGCAAGTGTACAACAAATTCGGCCCCCTGCTTTTCAGAGCCAGCGCATAAATTTTCCAAAATGTTCGCTTGTGAGACATGAAAGAGCACTTGGTGCGTCAAATATATGTGCACATGCACACATCGAAACCCTGCTTTGGATGACGCCACAAGTAAGTGGCACTAACACTCGTGCTGTAGATTTGGAACATTTTTTCCATGACGAACGAAGTAGAGGTGATTTAAGTTTTCATTCTCGCTCCCTCTTGCAGGTGCACTATACCGAAAAGGGTGCTACTGTCTTCTTCCATTTTGAAACCAACTGGGTTGCTGCTGTTGCTGTACAGGTGCGATGGAATAGTGTGTGAAAAGGTGTGTGCAAAAGAGTACCATGAAAGGCCCTCTTTCGAAGTGAAGTAATTTTGAAAGAGTCTTCGGGTTTTCGAACGAGTTACGGTCATTTAAGACAAGCCAAGGCCCCGCTGCCATCCGAACAGGGTTTTAGAATACCGTCAAAACTGCAATCGGTTAGGTATATGAATCGAATAAAGTCGCGTATTTTCCGGTCAAAAAAAATTCAGGAGCATGACTTTGATTGGCTAGAAAGGATGTATGCTCTCAAAGGTATCTGTCAGTCTCTCTCTCTCTCCCTCTCTCTCGAGTAGGATAGGATAAATGCTTAGATAAGCATAAAAAAGATACTAGCAGATATAATGGGGACTTATACTCGATGTTCATATCAACCAGTCACCGATTTAACCGATTGCTCGTTTATGACAGTGCCTCCTGTCCCTTTTTGACAATGAGGACGTCAAAAAGTTGAGATAAAATTTGCTCTAACAATCTACTCCAGTGCAATTATCAGAAGCGTTCAATAGGCTCCCCGACAGACAGCCCCTCCTGCCTTTCAGCACAGAAAAACGCAAAATACGACTAATAACGCCTTCTACAAGTCTGCCTACCCAAGTTTCTTCGTATTACTCTGAATGCGAAGTATCATCTTCCGTAGAAACAATACGGCTATCGAACATAGTACAATTCCGAGATGTGCACTGATAAAGGGTGAATGTTTACGTCACAAGTTCTTCGGTTTAATCTACCTTACTGGCGTGGACTTACCTTCATTTATAAAGATGTTTTATATGCCCTGGCAGGACACCGGTACGGGAACGCCCGAAATACATCGGTGGATTCGTGCTAACTCACGCCAAAATTGTTGCTACAGTTACGGTTAGTATGAAGAGTAAGGTTAGTGCTCGGTTTCGGGTTAGAGCTGAATTTTAGATTAGAGTAAGGCAAAAAACATTACCAACAAAGAAAAGGGAGACTGAAATTGCCGTTTCTGGCGGACAAGCCATCGTCAACCGAGCATCTCCAACCGCAGGTGTTGCAGCACCCGAGGCTCGAACACGCAACCAGATGGTCAGAAGTCCAACGTCCTTACCATTGAGCTACGGTCTCGTTTTCTTCTCTTTCGTGGTCAGGTACATTAACAGTGGCGATGGGGCACTCGCCGAGGGCTAAGTGGTTATGGCGTAGGACCGCTAACCAACAGGCCGTGGGATCGAGCCGCATGGCCCTCACCAGCCGAGGTTGAATATGGCTTGATAACGATCAATTGTCACTCCAGTCTTCCTTGTCTGGCAGAATAGTACATCCTGGGTTTGGGTAGGGCTAGCTGATGACGGCTTACAAACACGAAATGACCATCTGGTCTTCCTTTTACTCGTCAGTACTATTATTCTGCCTATAATATACAAGCCGCCGTGCGGCCACTGGTGGGGCTTGAGAGTAAGGTCCAAGACGCAACGCGACGACTGTGTTCCGTAAGGCAATCGGTGATTAAATAATGACTAGCTGACGATGGCGAAAAGTCAAAAACAAAAGTTTCTACTACGACCCATTTTTAAAAATTCCGCTCAAGTAGCATGATGTAATTACTCCTCGCTCAACGCGAATAAGTTTTGCGCTACGCGGCGATTTCACTGACTTGTTCATCTACAAGCGTGCTAACATTGTAAAAATAGGCAGAAGCCTTAAAGTAAACAACCGTTCGAGGTTGGTAAGCAGTTTATGAAACAGAGAGTATCAATGCGCTGATGAAAAAGCTTGCATCGATTTGTCCGCAGAGGCTGTCGACAGAGTTACACATGTAACCGCTGTAGCACCCTTAGATTGTCCACTTGTTTTCCTTCTTAACTAAAGGCTTCCGCTTAGACTGGCAAGACTATTTTGGTATTCAATGGGTACTGAACGGTCAGAAGATCCCTGTTTAGATCTTCCGACGTCACTCTGTGATGTTTTCCTCGAGTTAAAGGCCCCTGTCCACAAAACTACTGACGAGCAAGATGCAGACAGGGGGGTCGCATGATGGTTGTTTCCAACGTTTGACTGTTCAGAAGGAGACGGAATATACTTACCAGCTGAAAGATGACCATAAGATCCACCATTGCTGGAGACTCCGCTGCGAGAGGTATGCATCGCCTGGATCAAGTTGAGAGAGCCCTGGGAACTCCGAGTGAGACTAGGGATGTCCAGGAGGTCATGGACCGAGGACTGTGAGTGAGACCGCTTCTTTCCACCGCGTTGGTACCCGGTGCCGTTGCTTCCAGGCGCATAGCCGGAGCTGCGGTGACCGGGATAGGGATTGAACATGCCGCTTCTGAAGCCAGTCTGAGCAGGCGTGGGAGGTAGCTCGCTTGGATTGCAGCCTCCCAGGCTCTCACTACCCTGTTGTGGTCCCGTGCCTCTGGATTGTGGACCAGAATCCTGACGGAAGCCCAAGTGGGCGGGCGGAAGAGCGTAGGGATTTGCAAAGAGACTTCGAACGGCACTGAATGCTTCGGCGGCTGCTGCCACCGCCTCTGGTCCAGGTAGGCAAGTTGGAGTATCGGGCTTCCAAGAGGATCTTCTAGGAAGGCGGGAGCAAAGAAAGTAGATAGAAGGCCGGTATCCATTTGTGGACAAAAAGTCTAAGATCATTTGCCTTGTCGTGCAGGGAGTTATTTCATTTTAAACTGCACATAAGGTTTCCCACTAGCAGGGAGATTCACGACAGTTCCACCGCCGGTTTCGACGAAATTCACCGTGTCCTTCAGCAAGCTGAAGGCAAACTAATACTATTGGCTCTGCCTGAGGCAAGGCCATCCCAGAAACTAGCCGGAGTGCAAAGACACATAAAAAGACCAATTAAGATGTCAGAATAATCGCCTACGCTGGAAAACGAAACGAACCAAGAATTAAGTGAAGCCTGGACCAAGAATGAGAAATCAATCGATATATCGATTTGGTGCCGGTGCGCAATCACGTATAGACTTGCGTGATTGATAATTGATTGGTCTACACTCCCTATAATTGTGGCCGTTTTGCTGCTGCTGCTGCTGCTGCTATCTCTGAAGAAGGATTCCTACACGAGTTCGAAAGCTCAGAATAATAACCAAAGTGTTCCGGTGCTCGACCCGTCTTCTTTACTCATGCAAGCCCTGGGACGCGTACCTTGGCATCCCTTTGGGACCAATCTTTAGGATATTTGTGGAGTGCGATGCTTTTAAGCTTGGAAAAATCGCAGAAACTGACAAAGTAGCTGACTACTTCGATGTTGGCAGAATACCGTTTTGTGATTGGTTTCCTCTCATCAAATCAACTTTCGGACCCTTGGCGACGCCATGGATTCTTATTCGATATTAACTATTGCCTTTTCCCTGAACGGCGGGTGTCAAATAATTTCATTTTGGCGAGCTTCATTGCGACTGAGGGTGTGGTTATAACTGAGTGATGATTGCAGATGGGTCAGCAAGCGCCATTTCCTGTTTCCTACGTTTTTGTTCCTCTTTCTAGAAGGTATTTTAACAACCTTACGACCAGCTGATAGCCTCTAGGCTGGATTTTTGTGAGCACGGATAAGGCATAAATTCCGTTCTGCAATGCATTCACGCATCCACACCCATATGGACATCATCAGCCCCGAGAAGCTCACAAGCAAGTGTTCCTAATTCTAGTTAGACGAAAATAAACATAAGCGTAGTTGGGTACCCTTCTGGTTTGGTCGAAAAGGAAAAAAGTGTATCCAGCAATGTTATCTCTGGCCCTGAAACAAGAAGATAAGGAGTAATTTCTTTCTTTAATTAGCTGCGTGATTTCATGTCAGCGTGCATACTGCACTCCTTTAAAATAACCTTATGGTGTGAGAACTTATCAACCTGCCGGATTGTGCACCAGGACAGGGCAGTTTTTCGGCAACTAGGTGATTGCCAATGCAAGCGAACCTGCGAGTCCCAGGAAGTAATTAAAATGAAGATGGATCGATAGCTGGGACATCGATCGAGTCGTCATCTTCTCAACTAGGTAATTTTATACAGCACAAGAGGAATTCGATAAATCGGGGAACAGGCTTTATGTAATAGTACTTTGCTATTTCCTGCACTGTAAATTACACCTAATAGTTGCTCCCATCTGGGTTTGGCCATTTTAAAATTCTGCTGTTAACCTTAGTGGCCTGCGATGTCAGTCTATGTATTATATGAAATAGGACTGACGTCTTATCTCGACCAGTCCAAAAGCAATAGTCCACGGTATCGTTGACCAATCTCAATTTCCTTTCAAATCGAATTCCTGTCTATGCGTGAAGTTGAAGCAAGCATGGTTAGAAATCCTGATGACAGTTCTCCTTGATATCCACCACCTTCTTCCGAAAAACAGTGGCAACTTGCACGGAATTTGAATGAAAGTGAAAGAACCCTATACAGTAGCGGTTCCACATCCCCCGTAGAAGCAATCATGGAATCCGCACGACTTATCTACCTTAATGTTCTAAAAATTCGCAGCTGCGAATCTGTGAACCGTATTCACAGAACTATCAAGGTCGCTGACAGAGAAGTCTGCGTCGACGACTGGGCTTCAAGCGATACGCCACCTAATGGTGTTTCATTTGCAAAGAAGTCAGCTCTGGCCTTCAGCTGAGCAAACGTTTTCTTAGTTTCTCCGACGGCTAAAAGTCCGTCTCCTAATGACAAGCTCGAGTGACTCCAAAACCACCCTCTGGCAGTAGCAGGAGTAATTACTCAAGAGAGACGCGCGGGAAACGACCTGAACTCTCGGTCTTCTCCTACATTTGTAACGTTGTGAAAATTCTCATTTTTTTCCTTCTATTATTAGCATAACGCTAACAAAAAGTTAGCAGCAGCATTCGTAGCCGGAGGAAAAAAGAAATTTAACTGTGAGTGGGCGAATTCGGCAGGGTTTTAACCCATGGCAAAAAATGCAAGCTTTTCATTAACGCAACCCCCTAACCAACTGACCTAGGGCTTTGAGCCAAATCACTCGGTTAAAATAGGGAACCTACGATTTACAATATAACAACTGACCACGTTAGCATATTTTTTCAAGCAATAAATCCACCATGCAAGCTAGCTAGCCTCAGTAATGGAAAACCTTAGGTCTTCGCAGGGGAGCTCGTAAATTAGGTGGTTAGAGCGGTGTCGGTATCAAATGCTGGTCCTTTCCTTGGTAGGATCAGTCTCCTCCTTAGGGTCACCGACCTCTTTCCCAAATGGTGAAATTCCACAAATCTGCCACAAAAACCAGTGAAAATACGAATTAAAAGCTCGAGTGTAGACCAGCAGTGGCAATGGCGGCGGGTGGTCCAGGCCAGTGCTCCGATGTGGCGACACTCGCACTTGTAGCAGGAAAATGCCAAAGCGTTTGGTATGCTCGCAGGCACGCAGACAAAAGGGCGGGGAATGACGCAGCGCACTAACGACAACCGAGGGCAAGTCATGGGAGCTACGTTGACTCACACAGACTTTTGTTGCTTCTGTACCGGTCTCTCTCCTCCTGTCTCCAACCCCCCCCCCTCCTCCTTATCTCTCTGTTGGAGAGACCGGGGCCACTTGCGGCTCGTCGAGACCCCTGTCTCACCCAGCTCCGCCCAAAATCGCGGCCGAATTTCAACGGCACAGATGGGCAGAGCTTCGCGGGGGGAGGGGTGACTGTTACGACTTGTTCCCTTCCCCCCCCCTCCCTCTACCAAAAGTGTAGCTCAGGCCTTCAGACTTTTGCCAATTTCCTCTAATTGACGATGCGCCACACACATGGAGTAGAACAGCCTACTTCCCACACGAGATCAGCTCTCGTGTTTGGAAGCAGAAAAATCGCTTCACAACTGACATCCTCACTTATGTTACGCGATTCACTAAAACATCAGACACGTGTTTCACCAATTTTCTGTCGCTGCGATGGGGTTTGCCTCATGAGAAGGGTTCCCTCACCAATACTAGCAGTCAGTGGCTGGTGTTTGCCGTCCCTAACGTGGATTGTATGTAGTCAGCCAATGAACGAGCCTGAACGATACTTGTCGAGAAAAGCACGAAGGCCTGCTAGGAAGGCTTGGTGGTAGACGATAAGTAAGACTTTTTACCAAAATTGTATCGCATTTATAAGAAATACAAGCCCTCCTTAGTACCGAAATAAATTAAGCAGGTGCATGATGATGTTTTCCGGGAGTTCAAGGGTTTCATACTATCCGATCTAGTGAAAATAAACATGTGGTCTGCTGCTAAGAATGTTCTCATTGGTTCGACTTATTATGGACCTTTGAACGCATCGGCAAGATTGAAGGGAGACAGTATGCGGTATATACAACGCAAGTCTTCTATCATTTAAAACTGATTCACGCATAAGTCACCGTCCTCGCACCACCAGGCTGTGGAGCACACGGTGGCCATCGTCAGATTCGACGATCAAACAAAGGGGTCATGCGGACGGATGTTTCTCGTTTCTGTCTGACTTAGAGCAGAGCCAACGTAACTTGCTTGCAAACCTTGGGTCATTAAACGCTGCAGGACAGTTAGCATTAGACCGCCTGCTTCGAATCCCGAGAGTATAATGAAGCAGCAATGCAAACCGTTACACCATACTGAGATTATGGTGAATAAATCAACGCGACAAACTGGAAGCCCTCCTGCCTGAGTCACAGCCCGAACGTTTTCAAGCCCAAGGGTTGGGAAGCTTTACACGGACTCCAGGCTACGATTGGTTGCCAGGAGGATGGCTGCAACTGTGTGACGGGAACAGGAGAAAAAACGCAAAATGCCTCCAAGCTCGCAGCACGGAGATTGAAGCAACTTCTGACTCGGAACTCACGTCTGAGAGGCTCGCCACACACACCTACAACTTATGTGGAATCACCGACTCCAGTCGAGACAGTCGGAACGACTCACCCGCCTGGTGTACTTTTTTGACGTCAGTTCGGCCGACCAGCATGCTGCTCCGGCGGCCCTGTTCGCTCTAATTTACGTAACTATGGCCACGGCAGGGGGCGTGGAGGTACAATAAGGGCCACAGTGGGCATAACGGTACCGGGGGTGAATTGATAGCTAGCTCGGGCGGGGGGAAGACACCACCTGGTCTCTTCCATCGCTCTGTGCGCTGACTAGCCGACCGAGCGATTGACCGCGCCGCTATCACACCAAGGGGGTGATGGCACCACAAGACGGTGTAAAAATCGATAATCGCAGACCATACTAACTCGGAAGACCGTGTGAAAATCGCTTCGCCTTTGTACAGCACAAATATCGATAAGCGAAGCGCCGGCCGTCACGGAGGAAAGGAAAGGGGGATTTCGAGACAGTTACGGTAAGGATGACTTGTATGGCTGCGTAAACAGGACACGGGAATAGAAACGTTTCGCTGACTTAAGACAGGTTGCCTTGCGATAAGGGCAAACATTCCCGTATTTGAACCTGAACACCAACCCTAAGACGAAACTAAACTATAACCTCAAACTTACCACTAGCCCAACACTAAACCAAAAGTCTACTGTTTTAACACAAACCGAAACCTTAACCTTTAATATAATACTGGCTCTAACCCCAACTGTGACTTTAACCTCAAACTTTAACGTAGCTCTAAACTGAACCCTAACTCTGACCTTAAGCTAAACCTAACTTACCCGGAAGTTTTCGCAAATCCTCATATATTGTAGACGGTTCTTAATCCCGTATCCTATTTAGGCAGTCATTACAAGTCATCCTTAACGCGACTGCTACACCATTAAGTGTCAACACGCGAGAGTCCCCGCCGATTCTCTCCCACAAAGTTTAGTATTTGTCGTTGGATTGTGTTCGCGCATGTGACTTAGAAGCTTCTAGGTTCGGTTGGCTCCATTAAGACACGGGAGCCTTGCGCCCAATTCCGGGGACATAATGGCTACGATTAATGTTCGGGTAAGGATTTAGTGCAAGCCCGCCTGGGGGATCAGGGAGTTTAGCTCTACTTTCGATGTCGGTCAGCCGGGTGTATGTTAAGTAAAAGGGCAGCTGATTATTAAAGGTCCTATAGTTAATTTTCTTGGATTGAACTATCCGCCATCCGCTAGCTTGGATGTAGATAGCACTGGCTGATGAAGGGGAGTATGCCTTGCTCCAGCAGGAAACACCCCAAAAAACTCGTTATTTAAAAGATTCACCAGTCAAGAACATAAAATTGCAAGCCGCAATGCACTATAGCATGCTGTTGAGTGGCTTCAGACAACGAGAATGACAAGCAACTGCCTCCTCCTCCTCCTCCTCCTCCTCCTCCTCC
>JAYGXS010000002.1:30303661-30347872 GCA_036362985.1 Ligula intestinalis | reverse complement strand
GGGGGTGGCAGTGGCGGCGGCGGCGGCAGACACGGTAGCGGTATGAAGCCGTAGCAGCTTGAACTCAATAAAAAAATGCCTGTGACCAACACAGGCTACGGCCAGTAAAGTGAAAGTGCAGGCTTTGAGAGGGAAAATTAGTGCGCATGTGCACGCGCGAGCAGACGGTGATTGGCTGCATCTGGGAGGCGGGGTGATGGGGTCACCTCGAGGTGGTTTGAAATTACCGGGTCGTAGAAAACCAAATTCAGGAGGAAGAAAAGTTGGGTAAGAAAACGAAAGAGGCAAGTCTAATGGCACAGCGTGCGGACGGTGCCTGCGCGGATGAGTGTGAGTCACGCATACACAGAGTGACCGGAGCGGATGTATGGGCCATTGTAGGGCCGCACTTTTTGGACTCGTAAACAATGCCACACCGCCTCCAGGGCGGTGTGGCAGTAGTAATGGCAGTAAAGGTTCGGGAGATCAGTCTGTCGTCGTCGCTCGGGAAAGTTCGGGCCTTTTAAGTACCAGTCCGCTCCCGGAAAACGCAGACATATAAAGTGGCCATTCGTGGCATATTTATCATAGCCAGTCCATCATGCTGTAATCCCGATGGGCGCCGGCGTCTTGCAGCCCACCCGTACAATCAGAGAAACGCGCAAATCGCCTCATGATAATGGAGCAGCAATGTTGCAAGATGTTGCCGCAGGGATCCCGGAGGACGACAAACGGTTAGACCAACACACGACAAAGCAGACGGCGAGAGTCGGGGTAGAGTCTAGCGTCGGGAAATTGAATGAAGAGGAAAATTGAACTGAGAAATACCATATGAACGGACTAGACAGACAGTGATACCCAACCAGTAACTGAGATATTAAGCGAGATGAACCAAACGGGACATCTGGCAGCTTTAACTGCAGGGCGGTAGAGACGCTATCGTGATAGTGAGCAACTACAGGGTGCATTATGTGACTAGATGGCAAGGTCAAACAAGATGACGTAAATAGACAATGTCTCCAGCCACTGCTAGAGGTTGCGTGATTAAGTGATCAGATATACACCCGTTGCTAGTACCTGCCTGTAGCGTTCGTTAGAATAAATCATCCTCAACAATTATATTGTAGGGAAAAAATAATGACACAGAGAAGGAAGCATTTTGTAGCGGTGAACTTGCAACGATGCACGTGAAAATAAGTTGGTGCGTAAAGATGGCAGCAAACGCTTTTATAGAGCGATTCAGGGTACATCCACATTTTTAATTATGAAATCATATTTCACCTTAAATCGTCTGAGCCAACTCTTATAGGACAGTGTTTGCGGGAAATCAAAGGATTGGTCACATACCAATGAAAAGTAGTCCCTGCCCAATTTACGCCGAATAAACGGTCGCCGTCTAGCATGTTACTACTACTAAGGCTGCTTGACTCGGTCTGCATATAAATATAAGAAAACAGACCCATATCAGTTCATTGACCCCTGGGGAAAAAAGCCAGCAGCCGCATAACGTCTAGTAATATGGTATTGCTATTAGACCCATACTTACATATGTATATGCACTTTCCCTCGGGAGAAGTTTAACCTATTTAGACTCTGCAAGTTGTTGGACTATATTATTAGATTGAGGTCAGTATCCTGTTCTCGTTGTTCCCATGCCATAATTGGTCGATAGAATATCAAGAGAAAAATAGATGGAGCAGGACTACTTCCCAGAAAGAATTGGCCGTCCATTAAAATACGCAAAGGAGCTAGTAAAACGGTCTATAAAGAGCTATTTGGTGAGGATGATCACGAATGTCAGTCAACATGTAACGATAGATCCGGAGACGGATTTAAATGCGATTTTAGCTCAAATTTTCAATCTCAGTCCACACAATCTGTTTATTTTTAAAGAGCGTTTGTTACTAGGGGAACTTTACCTCACTAATAAACCAAAAAAATTGCGGACGTCAGTATTGGTAAATGTGCACAATGCCATGGTCCCCTTCCCATCTCAGCAAAAGGTACCTAACCCACAGCTCAAAATTCGAGCCTAGACTGAGGCCAAGCGAAATGAAGAACTTCTGATTGCCAATAGAGGAGAATATCCGAGTTCCAGGGAACAGTTCGGAAGAAGAAGAAGAAGAAAAAGATGAAGAAGAAGAAGAAGAAAAAGACGAAGCAGAAGCGATCACTAGAACAAGAGGTTTACTTCCTGACGTTTCGGATTCCCTCAGGAATCCTTAATCATAGATAATAGAAGAACAGTCTGAGGCATGCGCAGATAGGGACAATAAACCTCTTGTTCTAGTGATCGCTTCTTCTTCTTCTTCCGAACTTCTGATTGTTGGGAATTTCTTCAGGGTAGGATTTTCCAGGTTAACTTAAACTGCGTTCAACGTTAAGATACATATAGGTCGGTATCGATTTACAATTAATTTTAATTCTCATAATTGATCGTTTTTACTAATGCCCTTTCCTTTATAATATCTGCTTGGCGTTTCCGAGAACACTTACGACATACCTGGTGCGTGTGTGGTATAAAGATCTCGTATTTTAGGAAGCTTTATCCTTAAGTTTGAAGCATACTCCAAAGCGGAAAGGCAATTTTAAATTGGTGAGCCTCCAAGCCCAAAAAGCGTAAATTGCGACGTCAGAGCGCGGTACAGGCGAATAATTGAAAGGAAGCTAAGTCTTTTTACAAGAAGAAGAAGAAGAAGAATAGTGCTATATTGGGGATTGTAAAACCCTTAACTTTCAGCAAAAATGGCTCCATTCACGGAGGGCAAAGGATAAGGTAAATAAGGGGTCATGTTAAAAGGTCAAAGGTAAAAGGTCGTGTAATACTCACAATTCAAGTTTTACAAGATATCCACATGGACTATGGAGATAAATCGGCTTTCAACTTCTCAATTTCCGCTTCTTCACAGGTGAATTCGGTGACCACGTCTGCGCCTAGGGCGCACCAGGAGGATGCGTGTAAGCGTTTGAATAGCAATTTTTCAATTCGCGAGGGAAATCTAAATCGGTAACTTGCAGAACTCGATGCTTCCAATAAATGTTCTCTGAAGAACTAAACACACGCGCGCGTGAAAAGAAAGCCCCCGATGGCCGTCCGTCCCCCCTCCCCCGGTTATGCTCTCGATAACGAATGAAAAGCAAAATATTTCTCCCTGTCCCAGCTTAATTAAATGTATTCCCTTGTCCTTTTGTAAATATTTCGCGCTATTACGCTTCCATTTTTCAGACATCTTTGCCTGGCTTGTTTCCTCCAAAGCCGTGCGTAAAAAAATCAACTTCTCATAGGGCTGTGCAGGGCTCAGTGGCAAGACCCCGCCCAGACGCACACAGGAAAGTGCACAATAGTCCTCGTTCCAAATTCACCCTCCCTCTCCTCTCCTTCACCCTCTCGCGAAGGTCAACCGACACGAAACAGGTACAAGCGTGCGTACGCGCTCGTCACTGGGCGAAACGCCTTATCCTCTCCCACGACACATATTTGGGTCTATTGATACGAGACGTCAGGTACGGGGGTTAAGAAGCAGGTGGATGTCTCGGAAGGAAGAGGAAAAAGAGGACGAAAAGGTTCCTCCACGAGAGGGCGCGAACGAGTGAGGTCCGAAAGTCTGCGCAAACCAGCTTAACGGCGCGAGTGGGCCATAAGCAGCGCGATGATTACTCGAGTTGGGTTCATATGCAAGACCTTTACTGGATTATGTAAGGCAGAATCCCATGCTTGGCTACTGTATAGATGCGCACGACAGGGAATTTTGTAGGTATACGGTGTGCCGGAGGCGTTTTTTGTAAAGTAGTCCAAAGGGCGTATGTTTTAAAAAGAGGCCTCCGAGTGGCGTCAGATTTGTTGAGGAGCAACATGACTTCGCTTAAGCACGACTAATCTGTCCTCTACAAATAAAACCCATAGGAGAGATGATACAGAATCGTGAACCCTATAACAATAAAGTATAGGTACTTTTCAGAAGGCTAAGGGCAACTGCAGTGATTACATCCGGCTAACTTGTAATTGCCGGCTCCCAGACAAGACTGCGTTCTTTGCAGTTGGTTCGGATCCATGAAAGACACCCTCGCGAGAGAATGAAAATTACCAATCGCAACTGACGATGTCGGTGAGCCTGTGGCCTCGATGGCCAACCCGGTGCAAGGACTAATCTTAGGTCGCCTTGGCGTGGGTCGATGCGCAGCTGGATAGAGACGGCAACTAGGGCAACAATGACCGTCCCCCTTCTGCTTTATCTTTGTCGGCAAGACCTTCTCGATTAATGGGCACCATCGTCCTCGTGGGTCCGAGGTAGGGTTCCAGAGCGCCCATGTTTCGACCTTCGATCAGGCCAGCTCATCAATGACACCACATCGCTCGCCGTCTCCGCCCTCTAAGAAGTACTGTCTCCTCACAAATATACTTCATGAATGCACCAGGGTTTTACTTCGTCCGACGTACTGAGATCTGCCTATGTGACCACCCTGACACGGCAACGGGAAATATACATGATAGTAATCAAGATGCCTTTGCGCTTAATTCCAAGGAAATTAATGTCAATGTTAGAGTTAGGGACGGTTCTAGAGTTAGAACAAAGGCGTCTGAGTTCACTCTCATCCTTCCTGGAATTTAACGCAAGGCCGCAAGTATTACATGGGAGACATACCTATTTCCAGGACCTGTCGAGAAAAGAGGGTCATAAAGATGATTCCGACTTATTTCTGTGACTAAGTAAAATTATAGATTTATAAGGATTAGTGAAGATGCATTTTTCCCATCTGCTGCATGGCATCAGGAATGCTCTAGTTCTGGTGCAAATTTGAGATTTCAACAAATATCAGGCCCATATTAAAAATAAATGGAGAGCATATCGATTATTCGTATGTACCTTGTTACACTTAGACCAAATGCAGTAACGCCGAGCCTTAACAATTAAAGGCCTGCCAAGTTGGGCATCAAATGTGAAAAATTCACCCTCTTGTGTTAGTTTGAAGTGAAACGTCATCATAAGAGCCATAAGCTAAACACGTGATCGAGGGTTCGATCCAGGCTAGCATCCCCAATCTACATTTTCACGCTTGTTGGCACTCCTCCGCTTAATCCATAAAAGGAAAGTTAGCAACCGACGCTCCTTCTGGTAAAGTGAGAATCAAAGTATCGATCTATACGGCCGGTCAAACAGTGGGCTCCCCTCGCCTGTCTGGACTGCCGAAAGTACTTTAAAAGTGCAAATTTACCCCCCACACTATAGTGGAGTAGTAAAACCGCGTTCGCACAGACTTCGGACTGATGGTTCGTTCCCACCGCACGAACTATTTTGTTGAAGAGGAATAACGTGCGGCAGGCAATCGAGAATCGGGAGGTGGTTCAAGGAAATCATCGGACAGCCAAGTGGTTGAGTGGACTCAGAGCCACAATAGTTGGTGGGATACTTAAAAATAGGTTCAGCTTATGAAAAGCAGTTGTCAGGCCAGATCGCAGAAGACTATCGAGACGTGCGCGTTAGAATCAGTCTGCACGCTCTGTGGTTTTGTAAAGTGAAATGGGATTTTAAGCAATTGTTTTAAAATATGACTTGATGCTTAGAAGTCTTTTTCGTAGCCCCCACCTGATTGAGTATTGACTACATGATTGCAATCATGTTTTTTAAGGTTTTGCATCATCCTTGTTAAATGGGGCGTCGGGTCTCAACACTTACAGCTGCCGTTCCGTCATTTACTTCGACGACCTGTCAGGTCCAGTTTGCCGTTTTTGGATGGCGCCGGACCAGGCAGTATTTGAAACTCGTTCTCCGATGTTGCGTTGCGTAACGCTTTCTGTTCACAAGCTCACTCAGCCGGTTGACACATTTTAAAACCGTTTTTGTTTTTTAATCTTCAGCTTCTCCTTTTCTCTTCGTCCTTCCTTTAGCCGTACTTACGGTGCCTCGAGTAACAATCTTGAAACGGCCCCTGGATCATCTGCTCGCCGTTTTAAAATGCTGTCCATCTCAAGAGCTATGTAGTTACCGTTCAACAAGGAACTATCGAGACACCTATCGATTAACCGAACCTGTGCATAAGTTTCTCAAAAGACATAGCACTTCCATCGTTGATATTATCACAGGCGACTTACAAATTTCTGATTTCAGCCCTTGGAGATCTGCGAGTCAGTCCCTCGGCCGAGAACAATGGTATGCTGCAGTATACGGTTTTCAGACCGATATATGGGCTCGTGGACGACAGCTCACGGCCCGAAGCTTAATGAGTTAATGTGTAATTGTGCTCAAAAGTTCACGTATCCCATATAATTGTTTTAACGCTATTCCCAAAGAATTTTGGTTCGGCTTCGATATTCGCAACCTACAATCTTCGCAAGACAGCAGCACGATCCGCAGTCCTAACGACTTAACAATACACTGGCAGATCATAGGCACAGTTCACCGAAAATAGTTTTTCCATGTGTTGATAAATTCTCACGGATTGCTAACGCAACTCACTCGTCCCGTTCGACCTTGGGAGTGACTCCTGAGCCCCGCCAGCAGCCGCACTGTGGTAAGCAGTGAAGTCAGATGAAAAATGTCGGCTGGAGACTGGAATAGTCATTTCTGGCTCCTCAGCCGTCACCAACCAGTCATACCTAGTCCTAGGTAGTGCACCGCCCGAGGCTCGAACCCACGACTTGTTGACCAGACGTCCTACGCTCAAACCATTGAGCCATGACAGCATGACCGACGGTCCTGACGACTCAGGATCTTACTCGACAGGACACCGGTAGATCAGGCAAAATTTACCGACAATAGCTGTTTCAGTGAGTGTAGGGACGACTTTGGATGAGTCAATCTGAATGAAGGTACAGCTGCTACGGCGGTGGCGTGGGATGCCTCGTCATAGTAAAAAGTTAAAAAAATCTCTACTGACGGGAGCCGGGGCATAGACTAGTAGCATCCACTGCGGGATGGCAGATGCACACATTTGTTTGCAATGCAAAACCCTGACCGGAGTAAGTACAGCCGTCTCCTTGGGGCGCGCAGATACAAGATCAGATAGTGACGATGGCGCCGGTACAGCTACAGAGTCCGGAAGGCGACAGGATGCCGGGCAGATGGCAGTACACGCCAGTGATAACACACTCTCTGTTGATTCAATGTGTCAACGTGTGCGTGAAGAAGTAGCCTGCGTGACCAGCTGGGGAAAAAAGGTCGACGATCACCCTGCCATAGGTAGGCCCAGGATGCACTTTTTTACAGAGAATTACTATCGGGGGTATTCTGCTGGCTGGTAGGCCTGCCCGCTCCTTACTCATCACTGATCAAGATGCCAGCTAGGGACGCACGGCTTAGATCAGAAGTCGCGATCAAACTTGGGGCGCTGGTTGGTTGACTGTCGCTCGTGTTTTTGTCTCTTGCCTTTACAGGCTCGCTGAATCACCAGCACCCGCAGGGTACGCACCCAAGGTGGTATGTGGACTAAATGCAAAACAAACCAGGAGGGGCGTTCTGTTCCTGCTGTTTTAACCAAAGAGGAGAAATCGCAGTTCAAGCTCCACAATGCATGAAGGCCTTCCAAGGAAAACAGTATAACACGCCCCGGCAGGCAGTCATGTCCAAGGGAGGGAAGTACGCACAGGAAAAATGATATGAAGAGTTTTAGTTTGCATATGTGAACCGTTGCCTCTATGACGGCCTACAGTCCACGTGAAAAGGTTCATTACGAATCTTGTAGATTTTTAGGGTTGTCGTGCGCTAGGGCCTGTTTCAATTCGAAAATCCCTACTAGGGAATAGTGTGCATTTTTGTGCTCATCCACGGATCGTTTTGGGCCCTCATGCATGTAACTTATCTGAAGTGTGGCTAGCTAGCCTACGTAGCACGGAAGTGGGGGGTCTTAAAACAGTCCTGATAACGTAGCCATCACGTGATGTTCAGTTACTTTGTGCAATCTAGACTAAGTACATACAGCAGGCACTGCCATCTATACGCCTCTCCTGGAGATCCCTTACTTCGGAATGATTGGCACTCAAAAGGCTCCATAAAGGTTGCCAGTTCACGTCTGTTTCCCGAGGATAATTGTGTTAAAGCTTCCCGCAACTACCAAAGCACGTGCGGTTGAGTCATATAGATGCTGGGTACGTCTGTACTGCGGAGAACAGAAACTATCGGCCCATGCGCCCAGATGCAAATGAAGCTGAAACGCGAAAGGCCAACCCCATGGGAGTTTAACTGTGGGCAATTCAGTGACGAGAATAGGTACCACTACCCATATTACAGGTAGCCTTACGCTCAGCAAACAGTAGAGCAAATCCTTAAACAGAACCCTAACCCTCATCTGGAATAAAGCGCAAGGGAACTGGCTCGTTTGGGGGTAGAAATAATTCAAAATAACCCGTGTTGCGAGGGAAATAGGCAAGGCGGTGGAATATCGCTCGGTCCCAAACCATCCTCCAGCAAAGTGGGCCCAGTCTCGACAGAAAGAAGGTGTGTGTGTGTGCGTGCGCGTGTGTGTGTGTGTGTGTGTATTAGGGGGGACGACGTGATGACGTCTCCAAACCTGCTCGAAGAAGAGTGTGCAGGAAGGGCGGGGTGCGGGAGTCGACTGCAGCAATTAAGAACCCTTCAAGAGGTGTGGAGGTAATGCGTATTCGAGACAGAGTGCAGGCTCTACACCAAGTGTGTACTTGCACAGAAGTACACACATACAGACACCGGCATAGAGAGGTGTGGCTGCGTCAACTTTCTTGTCCTTGCGCATGCAGCACCGCCTTTACTTCTACGTCTTCATTCCCGCACTGGTCTCGAGACGGCACCAGCAGCGCCAGACTGACGGCGCGGCTGGGGCAGCCGCCGACATTCAAGACTGCGACACCTGTGTAACGGCCAGTTTCTATTCCCCGCATGCACACAGCCAAGAGGCAGGAGATAGAGAAAAAGCAGTCACGTCATTCCTCTCTCTCGCTCTCTCTGTCTTCTCGTCCTCCTCCCCCCTCCCCCGGCCTCTTCTGCTCTCAATGAGAGAGGCATAAAGCCTCACCGACTTGGAACCAGAAGAGAGAGAGAGAAGTGAGGAGGATCAGGATTGGGCAGACGGGAAAGAAGAGAGAGGGAGCTAAAGTTAAATATGCATTTGCTGGCGCGCGGACAAATTCCTGACTAGCACACACAAGCTTCCATATGGAATCGTCATGGTCTTCAACTGTCAACGAAATTGAAGATGTACAAGGCTGTTGTGCTATCAACACTATTGTACGGAGCGGAGACTTCGACTGTCTATGCTAGCCAAGCGCGGAAACTGAACCACTTTCACATCAGCTGCCTACGCCGCATATTGAAGGTGAAGTGGCAAGAGAGGATTCTGGACACGGAAATCCTGGAGAGAACGGGAGTTCTCAGCATCCAGGCCATGCTCAGGCAGATACAACTGCGCTGGAGTGGTCACGTGGTACGTATGAACGACGAACGACTACCAAAGCGACTGTTCTATGGCGATGTCGCCGTAGGCACTCGTCGCAAAAGAGGACAGAAGAGACGTTACAAGGATACCCTGAAGAACTCTCTGAAGCGTCTCCAAATCAACACGACGAACTGGGAGGAGCTTGCCCTGGACCGAACTGCGTGGCGAAGAGCGGTCAAAACGGGCGCCGCAATCTACGAAGCTAGTCGGATCGCCGCCGCCAAGGCAAAACGGATGGCACGCAAGTCTCCCAATCCATGGACGCACGCTGCCACCACTCAAGCCCTTCCAACGTGTCCGCGTTGTTAACGCACCTTCCGTGCACGCATTGACTTGGTCGGTCACCTCCGGAAGCCGTGCAACCCTCCTCCGACAGCATCTACGTCTACTGCACCAAACACACCACCAGACCCTACTCCACCCTCCACCTCAACGGCAATGATTGACGCGAGAGATGCCTCGTTGCCCTCATTCACCGACTCCAACCCACCCACAACTTCCTCCTCATCATTGCCAGCCACAACTCGCATCCCCACACCTGAACCCCCCACCAGCTCTGAGGGCCTGATATGCCCTCACTGCAATCGCACATTCACCTCATGCATCGGCCTAATCGGTCACTTGCGAATCCATCGCACAGAGACTGGTGAACTAGTGCCTGGAGCACCAACACACAGACGAGATCGCCGCCTTCACTGCCCACACTGCCCCCGATCATTCGCTCATCGCATGGGCCTACTAATTCACATGCGCATTCACGACAGCGGCACTGACCGTGATGTCGCACACCCAGCACCTCACACATCCCCACCACCAGCCTCAGCCCCACTTACTAGTCACCTCGCGTCACGATTGCGTCGTCCAGCTTGTCGGGAATCCAGGTGAGTGCCTCCTATCTCAGGTAAGTGGAGGCGGTTCTTGCTGAATTTGTCGAACACTGTCTTGCCTTTTACTGCCCCATAATAGCTCCTGTAGTTATATTATTCGCTCCATTACCGTAATCATACTCATAATAGCGGCACCCACAGTTCTGTCTTTAGCACAAACGTCTGCCTCATCAGTTACTGAAGATTCGCTGCTGCAAGTTAAGTTGAGATTTTGTTCTCCTTGTTCTCTATACTTGATTTTCTCCCCTCTCTCTCGGCCTGTCTGCGTTCGCACCCTCGCCTCCTCTCCCTATCTCCCTCTTTCACTTTCTTCTTCTTCTTCCTATCCCTTTTCCTATTTTTGCCCTTCGTCCTTTCCCCTCCTCCTCCTTCTTCCTCTTTTTCTTCTACTTCATCTTCCTCCTCCTCTTCTTCTTTTACTTTTTCTTCTTCTGCACGTCCACACTTGCAAAGTTCACCAGTTGTCTCTAGCTCTCCTTTCAGCCTCGCCCACGGACGCCGACCGGCAACGGAGCATGAGTAGTGCCTTTCAGTCGTTGACTGACTGGTTACCCCCCTCAGGAGGGTGTTGGCCCAGGCTTCATGCAGGGCTGCTCTCACCCTTCTGAGATCCAATGGTCTGTATGCACATGCAATGCCAGTCTTCAGCCAACCACGGTCCCTGCGGCCTGGAAGGCGCTGGCACCTTCTCTCACTTCTGATTCCCTGTTGGTGATTGCGCTCGCGCTCCCACTGGGTTTCAGGCCCCACTGCGGGTGCCCGGAAAGCTAGGCGGTCACAATGCGGTGGGGGAGAGAGTGAGGTCGACCTCGGCGCGTTTCTTCCCTCACTATAATATATCTGGATGCGTCTGAATCTATCACGGTGCGCTAAAAGCCGTGGCTTAGAGGGTCTGCCAACTGACGGGAAAAGTCAGGCCCCCTACGTAGCTGCTCCTACTGTACGCGTGTGTCTGTGTGTGCGTACGGGAGGAGAGGGAGGACTGAGAGTCAGGCTGCAATGGCTCCCTCTTAATGTGGCCTTTATGGCGCTCCCGCGAAGTCGGGAGCATATCTAGCGAGATGGTTGTGTAAAGTGTGCGCGTCCTGAGTGTTTATCGCGCCAGCCATCTACACCCTCCCTCATCCCCGGTCTTATTGACTTTGTCTTTACACCGGAAACGGAGGTGGGAGTGGCGAGCGAGTGGGTAGATTCTGTGCAAGTCTGCCTAAACTCCTGTTTTTCTCTCGCACGAGTTCTCTGCATTGCTCCTGCTTGCTGTTGCTTTCGTGTTGCTTGCCCAGCTTGCCTCTGTGTATGCTGCGGCTTGTTGGAGCGCGTGGTGCCCATCGTCGAAATCGACGGGGGAACTGTCGTGTGTGTGTGTATGTGTGTGTGTGTCCTACCCCACCCCGTCCTCTTTCAGGCTCCACAGAGGCGTGAGTAGGGGCACTACCACAGCTGATACCTCTCCTTACGAGTGTGCGTTCTCCGTTCCGCCAGACACCCTTTAAAAGCGCCCTTTTCCCCACACGCTCTCGACTCCCGGTAAACAAGTGACGAGGACGACGGCAACAGCGGTTTATTAACCACACACACACTCACCAACCTGACATTCACTGCTGCAGCTGCAGGTTAGCGCGAAGGGGATGGCCGGATGGAAACAGATAGAAAGAAACACACGCATCGACGTAGTTGGATCCGAGCAGAGAGTCAGCTGGTTTCGTGACGAATACAACCCACCCCCCTCTCGGGTTGGCGCGTAAGAACACGCATAATGCCACGCACCAACTCATGACCACACATCGATGTACGTGCACAACTGCTCAAGTAGGCAGAGGGGTGGCCACGAGAGTAATCCATCGTATCGTCTGTATCGATTGCAGTTTAGCGCTCAGGTCTTAACTCCTCCAGGAGAGGAGGTGAGCATGGTGAAGCGGTGTCTTTTTAATCAGGGGGTAAGTGAGAACGCAAGGCAAAAACAGACGAGGTGAAGGGGGAGGGGGAGGGCACAGGGAGGGGACAGAGCCCACCGTCCGGACACCTTCGGCACCAGAAAGAGGTTAGAAGAAGATAGAGTCTCGGCCACGCCCAGCAATGCTGCAATAGGCGCACGCACAATCACCCTTCAAGTTTAAACTGACCGCCACCGGGCATGCGTCCCATCCTTCAAATAAATATTTTTGCCGGCACAATTGTGAAAGAGGCTTCCACCCCCCACCCTCACCCCCGCCCCACCCCCTTCCATGCCACCGCCCGGCCTCCTCCCCCTTCCCGGTTGTATGAAGAAGGACGTTCACAAAACTCCGTATTATTAATACGGATTACTGAGGAAAATAATAATAACTTATGCTTGGTTATGGCCTACTGGAGGACACTAGGAGTTGAATTAAACAGACAGTGCATCGATATTTTACTCAGACCAAACGAAGGCAGACAGGCTTATTCAGTGAATAAAGAGCCACAAAAAGAGCACGTACGACCACAGATTGTGATTTTAAAAATAGTGACGCACTGTCACCTTGTGTACTTTCCGAGGAAATTAATGCTCCAAATATACATTTTCAGATTCTGCCCGAAACTTGATATTTGGGCTTTTAGCTAGTAACTGTGCTGTCAGTATGGTAAATAATTACATAGGAATGGGATTGACTGTCCACCAGGCTAATATCACACTATTCCTTTACTTTCAGCGATTACAGCACCAAGTTTGTTCAACAGACCCCGAAGTTTATACAGCATTGAGAGCACGCCTAAGATACGAAGTGGAAAACAACCTCAGTGGATACATCCCGACCGCAAAACAGAAGATGAACGGTGCACTTGACTTCAGTTGACTATCCCACTCCATGAGGGATACCTATTCGCGTGTCCCAACCCCAACTCAAACCTCTTTCCTAACCTAAACTCCAATCTCGATCATAAGGCTAACCCTAATTATATTTCGGTGGTCTACCAAAACCCCTTTATGTTACTACATTAAATCAAATGATTCCTGTATACTTTTAATCACAAATATTGGCTTCCTTTGTTCGCGCAAGGTTTTCAATTTTCATATAAAACGTCTGCCCTAGATAATGCAGGCCACCATAGAAAAGTGGTTGCTTCTCACAATTATATGCCGACCTTTGATTGATGACCAGTCCTTCGACATATGATATTATGGATACCTTCAATCCGGCAATATCCTGAACGAGTAAATAAAACAAAACCATTAACGCAGTGGTCACCTGCTTCTCCAACGATGCAAAAGGGGCTGCATTTTGACTCATAGTCTTGTATACGCCTTAGAAAAAAACCTCCTTCGACACCAAACAGGGAACAAACTGCCAGACTATATGTGATAAATATTATCATTAAATATTCAAGCAGTCGCGAGGGAGTGATTTAAAATGATTCGGTAAATACAGAAGAACTTCAGTTAAACAGTTTAGTCCATTCCGGCATTGAGCTGGTCATGTTAATAGCTCTTCTTGCTAAACGTAGCCAATCAAACTGCATCAGTTCATTGAGTGGCGGCAGATGACCGGGGACCCACACCCTGGGTGCGAGACTCAACGATGGACACAGGCACACACACCCACACGCACTGACAACTCGTTAACTGAGCGGAAGCTTGCCAATCGAAACAAATTTTCTGCTGAAATGCTCGTAGATGGGGCTGCTCTTCACCCGAGGCTCCACTGTGCCTGCACGAACATTCCCCAGGGCTACATATAGAAACAGTTAATACAATCGCACAGACCGTCCCGCTTTTCAGTAAATTCACACCATTCCACGCCTATTTCCTTAGCTCACAGGACCGCACATAGGAAAAAAACAGGCGGAGATATTGAGAAGAACCGTCGAGATAACGATTAAGGACATTCCTGACAAGTGCGTGTAGGCGAGAAAGAGGACTGAACGCGAACACAACTGCCATGCAGCAGATGGGGCATACGCAACTCGGTCGAGATGTTTGCCTGAAGGAGACACTGGCACAACAACCGAGAGGGCACGCACTCCTGAGGGTGACTCACCAACTTGGCAACTTGACTGGCCGACAGGGTCAATGGTGCAGAAAGAACCGCACAACATAACAACGCTTGGAAGGAAATTTACCCGACACTCGGGACACAGAAAAGCAATCAGTCTAGCTAAAATAGTAGGTAAGATTTCAAATTGACCTGCATGGGCTGCATGCCCGCAGGGCCCCGCCACGATGCAAGGAACGCTGAGGAAGGGGAACGAAGAAGAGAAAAAAATGAAGGGGTTCCTTTCGTCTGCTTTACGTCTTCCTGAGCGAGGCGCAGGCATAAACCGTGGGAGGGTAGAAAGAGAGATGTTAGTGCGATTAAAGGCGTATTAAAAAAACAGTCGGCACCAACTTGAGTATGCGGGCGTTGAGATGTCAGGAGAGAACCATGGGCAAACAATTAGAGGAGCCATTCCTTATTCGCATTAACGCACACCTCCCTTAATTCTCCAACACCGGAAGCATTAATTGTGGGCGGAGACAGCTGTGGTGGTGGTGGTGGTGGTGGTGTGGTAGACCCCCTAACAGCCGCCAACACCACCACCCTCTTCTTGTTGAGGCAGCGACTGCACTTTAGTCAACAGCAGTTGACGCTTCCAGGGGAATGGGAAGGACGCGAGGAGTAAACGGGAAGGCAACAGTGGGCGTGAAGCTGAAATGCTGGCTGCCAAAATCTGAATTAGTGATGGTGGCGGGCTTGTCGTAATTCAGGGGAGCCAAGAGAGCCAACGGTCTATCTTGGCGTCACGACGGTGGCCAACGCACACCTACACCCCACACCTGACAAGCCGCTGTTTGAAAGCGCAAGTGGGCTCGGTGACCTGCTCCCCCCTCCCCCCCTACGGCAAAGGGAATGGGGCGGCTACGAACGAAGATGAAGCGGCGGCGGGGTGGACCTTGGATGCGAAAACTACCGCCGCAGTGACCGCAGTCCTAGCCGAGACCGATGGCGGCGACGAGTTGGAGGGAAGTGGCGACAGCCTCCGATTCGGCACTAGCAACAGATGCAAAACACACACACACACACACATTCCTGCGTACTTCACAGTAAAAGCCTTGGGCGTAAAGCGAGCAAGTTTGGAGGAATAAAAAAGCCGGCTGGTAAACAAAACTGGTAGGGTAAGGAGATACTTACGCGGGGATTGACGGCTGGGTTGGAACTGGGGCGTTGTGTTGGGTTGCCATCGCAGTGGCAGAGGGAGGCGGTTCTGCAACGCTCTCCGCGCCGGATACCGGTCCCGCGGAGGTAACAGCAGTGGTGGATGCGGCGGAGGGAATGGGGGGCCACTCGTAGCGGCCAGTTTGGGTGGCTGACAGGGGCAAGGCGGGGTACATAAGCGGTGTCGCCGCTGGTGTTGGTGGGGGTGGGGAAACAAAATTGGGACATCGGAAAGGAGCCGCTGTCGGTGCTGCTGCCGCAGTGGTGGTAGTGGCGGCAGCGGCGGCGGCGGTGGTTGAAGTAGTTGCCACAGCACTATCCTTATCGAGTTCCATGCCTCGATTCTGTTCAGGAAGCGATTCCGCCAATGGACGGGCAGTGTCCAAGACGTCAAAGGCGCCACGAGGACTCAGACCTGAAGGAACAGTGCGTGTGAGCTTCAGGTAGAACAGAGCTTCTGAGGTTGAACTCATGAAAAAAAACATGATTATTTTAGTTCGTAGGTAAGATCTAGAAATAGGAAAAAGGCCCGCACTTACCGGAGGGTCACAGCATCTGCCCTCTGGTCAGCTCTCACGAGGAGGAAATAGTCAGAGGAAATGGATGATGGCAAAGAAAGAAGCTAGCCAGATTTGAACGCTTCCTCGACCATCCTGCCTAAACTTTCATTGACAGCGAATGCCTATACGACCACCAAACCCGGCAACGAATGCTTGTGCGACCCTTCCCTGTCCCCTCCCCTAACGAACACAATGGATAGGAAGGCGTGTAGTACGGGGACAGTGGCAAGACGGATTTTTATAGGTGGTCACTTTAAAGGACGGAAAAGGGCGGTAACGCATTGGAAACGAAGACATTTATGCTCCCCTTTGTCATCATTCAAGTGAGCTGTTTTTAGCCCGGAATTAGACAGTATTACGCTCCTACCTGCACACCAACCTAATCCTAACCTTCAATTGTGGTCGTTAGAATGCGTGGAGGATCGCATCAGTAGTCACTGCTTTTTCACACAATCACCGTCATACGTATTGGGCTGAAATCCCAACAAAAATCCTGGCGATTTAAATTACACCAAGTGTGTACCTAAAGCTCATTGTAACGAGTAGCCAAGGGAGTTCCAAAGTTGGAGTGTCCTACTCGTGGGTACTGTCATCAGGCGAAGACAGGATTCACGGTTGTCAGACTACCAACTGTATTCCCCAGGGCCCAGCAGATAACCGGACTTCCGGTCACCATTGCCGCTACGGCAAATTCGACAACGCTGGCGATTTGGCAACACCCGAGAAGTGTGCTGGTGCTTCAGTTCCAGACCAAGCCTCTTGTCAGCGCGTTGCCCTCGCCCAGTGTATTCCGCAACGCAACAAGTATCGTCTCTTTATCTTCTATGTCGACTGCCGATGCTCTCGGAACAAGACTAGACTCCCCCAATCTGGTTCTCCTCTGTGCTGGTGTCTATTGAGTAGGCGGTGTCTACGACCAACACTCCAACCCCCATGTGCAGTTTTGCAGCCCATTCTTCATAGTTATCAGAAGCCCTAAAATACCTTTATCCAATTGAACCTATAGCAGAGTCTGAGTATCTGCCTTTTGGAGACAGTGGTGGGCAGGTACTAATCGACGCTAAGGAGTAAAAAAGCTCGAGGTAGGTGCCAGTATGACTCTCCTCACGGATATGGAAAAATTCGCGCCGCTGGTAATTATCAGCGCAGGAAACAGCGAAATCGCCAGAAGGATTTTCATAGCCAGCCAATTTTTCGGCAGGAAGTAATATCAAGTCTGGAGTCATCACGAGCTCCTCAGCAGCAATAAACTACGGATGACTAAGGATTTCATTCGTCCGGAATATGGTGCTGTACAGTGTGGAGACATGGACAGTGTGCAACTGGCAAAGTAAAAGCAAGTCGCATTTGCCTCCGAGCGCCCGTTAGGATGCGATTGAGGGGGCGCATATACGGGGGGTGGAGAGTTGAGAAATCGACTTTAGAAGATTAACCAGAACACCTACCCAGGGCAGCTACCAAGCCAGGGCAGCAACCAAGCCACCTGGGAAGACCTTACACAGGACGGTTAGATTTAGCGCGGAAGACGTTAAAGTTGCGAAACAATAAAGTAAATGCCCAAAGCCTAATGATACATCCCCATGTCAATTAGTACATAAGAAGTGGACTGGTCTACACCGTACTTTCGAGCTCCTGATGGGATCTCTGACAATCCCCTCTGTCAGCGCGGCCGAATACCTAACAATTGGCTTCCATTATGGACGTCAAGAAGTGACCTAGCAGAACATCTGCGCGTCCACCGCAACATCCACCAAGAACACGCTTCATTGAAAGCGCAAAACCAAATCTCGAGGATGATAACTGTCGAGTTAAAAGAAACATGACCGGCTAGAGGTCTGCGAATGAACAACCAGAGGAACCGTCTTCGTTCTTCCAGCGCCCTTGCACTCCCCACGGCGGAAGCGAGAGGGGCAAACCCACGTACTTGGACGGGATGTGTCCTGTTAAATATGATGCAGAGGACCCAAGGTGGGCGGTCCCTGTCAGACATTTCAACTGCCCTTTTGATCGCCTACTTCACTGCTTTTTCAATAGTTCACTTTTTCCCACCCTTTTAACTCGTCAGAGCACGGAGGACGAAAGGGCATGCAGCAGTTGACGAACGACATGGCACAAAAAACCTCCTGACTTGAGGACTATATTTTCAATGTCACCCCAGATTGTTAGGTTGTCGAAAGAATTAACCAGTTGGGCCTGGGTGGGCATACTTTGCGAAAGCAACGGTAAATTAATGGCCGAAATGTGAGAGGTGGGCAAAGGAGGGAGGATAGAAGAAAGTTGATCAGGATGATGTTGGAGGTTGCGAAAGTGGTAACTTTCACTATCATCCGGTGAGAAACAGTAATGAACAGCAAATTCTAAAATGTGGCAAACGTAAGGCACTCCAAGGCTTCTGTCCGACCTGTAGTGGTCCAAAGAAGCGTTATCAAAAGTTGATGTATTACTATCTGATGTGCGATTCGAAATTTGTTATTTACATGGTTCGAAGTCAAGGGAAACGGATAAATGGCGAATTGTTTATTTCTCAACCGATTTCGGGAGAATTTCGAGGGTGTGAATCTTGCACGATGCCACTACTACCATAGGGGACGCAGAAAGGAGGAGGAGGAGGAGGAGGAGGAGGAAGAGGAGGAAGAGGAGGAAGAGGAGGAAGAGGAGGAGGAGGAGGAAGAGGAGGAGGAAGAAGAGGAGGAAGAGGAGGAGGAGGAGGAGGAGGAGGAGGAGGGGAAGGAGGAGGAGGAGGAGGAGAAGGAGGAGGAGGAGGAGGAGGAGGAGGAGGAGGAGGAGGAGACGTATTCAATGCGATTTTTAGTTTAGAGAAGTTTTAAACTTTAAATAGGGAGGAGAGGGAACTCTGTCAGACCTCCGAACTAAAAAGGAAGTAGGAAATTTTCTACTCACAGGCATGGGAGAATCAAAATGCGTAAAAATCAGTTAGTGAGCAGCGAGCACACCCCCGGACTTTTATGTGCATCTCCCCATTAAAATGCTATCCTCCGTCCCTTTCAATTTCTGTCAAAGTAGCTGCGCTCCTTCTGGAAGTTGGGACAGTATAAGGAATACAACTGTGGTGTACACGGTCGGTGGGGCTAATTTGGAAAAGTTCGCGACGGGAGACACGCGTGATGGTGATTAGACACAGGAACGTTTGGTGTGCCTCACGTAGAGAGTGAGAGAGAGAGATAGGAAGACAGGAAAAAAAATACTTCAAAAAGGGATAGCCCAAATGGTTCAATTATGCAGCCCTCGCCACCACCGCTTTCCACTTTCCGGCTGAAGCTACATAAACCCGACTACCCACTCTCATCGGTTACCGCCTACTATCACAATGCCGACCGTAGAGGCACACCCACACAGAGACCCTAGGACTGTGCCGCCGGGTACAGTCTACTTTGACCGCGGACGACGGGGCAACATGTTTTTCATGCACGGTGAGTGCTTATGGGAACACAACCCACCAGACCGGAAGATTAAACCAAAAAAAACAACGACGGCAATAACGGATGTGACAAAGGGGGGGGGGACGGCGGACTATTCATGAGGTGGTCGCGTGCCGCGACAGCAGACGTGTACAACACTGACAGGAATGTTCCCACCCCTATCCGGTGTGTGCGCGTAGGAACTCTCGTCCCCCCCCCCCCCACCACCAATATCCCCCCGGCCTCCAACGCCCACACATGGACATTCGGGGAGATAAATAGTTTAATGCAAATTTGATATCCGCAAAGAGCAGAGTCTGGGACGACTGCTTCCGACTTACTGGCCGCTATGGGTTACCCATATCCTAAAACCACGGGCACCCGAGAAAGGGAACTAATTATTGAGGGGGTTTTGACATATTTTAGTCAGACACCTTAGTGCTTGGGCTACGGCCAAGTAGTTGGTACGCAGTAGTTTGTATGCAGCGGTGTCCCACTGACCGAGCACGATGGCAGGTGTTCTGGAAATGACCTCAAACACCCCTTTAGCCTGTCGGCTGGCTTTAAAAAAACTGTGAATACCTTTCTTTTGGCAGGCCTCTGCATTCCTTGGACACTTGCTGGTTTCAACAAGTAGCTACACATACGACGGTTTCGATGAAGTTAAAAGGCCTGTCTGTTCCGTTCCTATGACAGCTCTTAAACTGCGATGTAGTTCAAATCGGTGGGATAGTTTGTACCCACGCTGATGGCCTTAACGCGGGTAACAGGGGATTTCTGTGATTATTATTAACTTGGTGTTGGTAGCCTTTCTGAACACTGCAGCATAGTGGAGGCGGTAATTTGTTTCTACTGTCTTTGTCAACGGAATATTTGATTCAAAGGAACTAATGTGTGTCAGAACTAAGCACAGTGAGCTCTAGGTACTCACAGGGGTTTCATGCCGTATCGGCCATTGCAACCTGACCTGACTTAGACAGCCCAACAGTTCCACCGTCGATTCCGACAATGTCCATCGCGTGCTCCATGGCGTGGTGGTGCGGGGACGGTGACTTATGCATGGGTTAGTTCTGAGTGATATAAGACTTGAGCTGCATCCACTATATTCCCTCTTCCCTCACCAACTTTGCCCGGTGTCCAGAAGACCAGAGGTGGTGGAATTGGGCGCCAGCGACGAGAGCTGCCAAGCCCGACTCAGGTCTTACAGAGTGGGAGTGGGAGTGGCTGGTGCTTGAGCATGCACTTACGTGTGTAACCATGCTCCCCTCATGTTCGACATTTGTTATGGAAATGTAACCAAAAGAACGTCTACCATGTCTTGATCTGCCCCCGCTTTGGTTCAGCGGATCTACCACGCGGCCCGTTTAGGGGACACACTTAGACCACACACACACATACACACACACACACACACACAGAATTCAACTGTCAGTATCGACGAGGTGGACCATGTGTTCCACAGCAAGGCGGTGCAAGGTCGGTGACCTGTGCTGGATTTTACCGGTAGCACGCTTGCGCTGCATCAACCTCACTCTCAGATCTACTCCTGCACCTGGGCCCCATTTTTAAGGTGGCGTCGAGAAGACTAGAGATGAAAGAGGGCGTAGACAGACCACTGGTACCTGGATAACAGAAGAGGGTGAGTTCGATCTGGCTCGGATTCAGTGTCTACTAGAAATAACGACGTGTGGTCTGACGCCACCCTGTACTGGAGTTGTGACCTTGAAGCTTACTAAATGAAACCTAACTCAGCCTTTTTCCAAAATGAAAGTCCAACTGCAATGGGTCCTTTTTAGTATGGCAGTATTACTTACTCTGAAGCAGCGCTTTTGCAGTCTGGTACATGAGAGGTCTACGAACCAGGACGCCGGGCACGGGTAGATGCACTGTCTAAGCTCATCGGCCACCGTACCCAGGCTCGTCTCCATGCTTCCTGACTTGGTCTTTCCACGAGAGGGAGAGTGGGTAGAAGTAGTGAAGCCATGCCATACTATGAGCAAATTCAAGTGCGAGTCGCCGATGGGCCCAAATTGTGGGTTAGAGACGGTTGAATATTCGTGTGCACTTGAAAGGCGTAAGCGGAATCGAGATGTACCTTGTAGCAGGGACAGAATGTGACTGTCAGGCTTATAGCCACCAACTCACTGCAACCACGCTGTCCAGAAGAAGAATTCTTACTGAGAGATCAATTTTCAAAAGCTGGATTATCAGTTGAACAATTTTTTAAAGCCCTTAACCGTCCCTAGTCAGTCGGTGGAAATGCGATCAAGCCTTTTTCCCAAAAGGGCAACCTAGAAGGAGTGTGGAAAAAAATCAGGGACAGTGTAGGAGATTTTGGCAAGGACGCAAAATGCAACCCAAGTCAGGGAACGAAGGCTAGGTCAGCGTGTAATACGCGACCGTATCAGACGCTAATCTAACTTTAAGTCTATCCATTGTGTTCGTGGGGTTAGCATTCGCTGTCGGGTTAGTTGGGCCGCACAGTAGTTTGTTGGCCGTGTGCGGGTGAATCTATCGGGCCAACTGGCAACTCTTCAACCGCCGACTATTAAGACGCCGCAGGTGCACAACTGCCGTAATGAAAGATGGCGCACTGGCGATCTCATCCGTGCGCCCGTCGAAAGTCCGTAAAAATTTGGGTCAAGTCATCTGGGAATGGCATCGCACATAGAGGTTTACGCGATGTAAAGCCACCGGCTCTCGCAACTCGCACAAATTTTGGGAGAAAAAACTATTGTGCAATCCTACTTGCTTGAAAATGAATGCTGACCCTAATGAACACAATGGATGTGGTTTGGGTTCGGTTGATGCTCTTTTCTTCATTTAGCCTCATCCACAAAATCCTGATAACCACCAGTCCCTTACTATATGCTGAATTACCTTTTATTCCTTAACTAGAGTCGTATATTGCATCCAGTGGTATAGCCCGCACATCGAGTAATTCCCAAAAGAATTATAAAAACATACGCTGGCTTTCATTGTACCACGGCAGGCCGAGAAAAGGGCAAGACCTACGATCTTGTCACAGGTCACAGCAGACGGACCACCGATAATCACCATGGAATATCACTGGATGGTTTAGGTGTACTCGCATAGACCAGGCAGAAGTGGGAACATCGGCTGAACCTGTGAATGTCAACGAACCTAAAAGACTTCCCGAATGCGAAAACTGCCAGGCCCAGGTTACCAACAATGGGTCAGATGGTAAATATTCGAAGTAGCATTCTTCGTAAAAGGTCGAAATAGGTGGTACCTGCTGCAACGTGCACACACTCGAAGACCCAGACACTCAAACCTTGAAGTGTACCACCTCTCTCTCTCTCTCTGCTGACAGCGTTCGTTTGCCGGAAGACCTCTTACCCGACACCAGCATATGAACCACATGGGTGCATTTGAGTTGTACCAGAAGGCACATCCAATACTCGGCATGAGAACCTGCCTCTATTGCATATGGTTGAGAGGCATAATTAAGTGCAACTTCTGCTGTCTATGCACCCACTTTTAATTCTGACTTTCTGCTGACGCCAGATTGCGGTGGGTTTGGGCAGAATGTGAGGTAGATGTCACACACAGGCCTACCACTAACCAGTTCAAGTGCGAGCACCCTCAAAAGGGAGACACCGTTGTTTGCAACAGTCCAACTATCACGTATTCTCTTCAAATTAAGACACCTAGGGCGGGTGGGGAGGGGGCCAGAACCATGGCTACATTGGAGAAAGTGGGGCGGCTATGCAATTGGAAAACGTCCCTTCCACGCGCGCACACAAGGTAAGGGAACATGAGTGTAACAAAAATGCACGAAGGCATGCCTGCACCTCCGTGGATTTCCCTCAACCATCCCCGTCTTTTTTGCTGCGGCGCAAACATACACGCACGCGTGACAGTTTGACTATCGTGGACGGTGAGGTCCGTTTCTAGGCGGGTGTCGTTGTAACTTGCGCGTAAATTTGTCCATAATCAAGAAGACTTTCGGCGCCTCCACCTCACTCGTTCTCTTCCCATGTCACTCGCGGTCTTTAAATGACGAAGAAGTCCATCCAGCCGGAGATAGTGGACGTGGAGTTGAGAATGCTAAACTATCCGCCTACACATGCCACGCACGATGTGCTCCCCAAAGCAGCAGGCTCCTTTGGGATGGCGGAGGGGAGTGCGAGGGCTCAGCTCTCATATAAATCAAAGTACCATGGAAACAGCATTAAAAAGGAGCCATTGCAGTCTGCCAGTCTGTTTTCAGTAGAATCGCATTATGCCACCCACCCCTGGCAACCCTTCAAGACGCAACTACCAGCAAAAGCACGTTCACTTGCCTATAGTGCGGAATTAGGCACCGATTTTGAGCTAGACCAAACTTACTCGCTCTCCCTCTCTCTCTCTCTCTCCCACCAGTGGTGCTTGTCTGAGTTAATTTTTTGGAAATGAGATTGTGCTCAGTGATTTACGTGAAGGAAAACTGCCGTCTATTGAGTGCGCACACAACCTGGATCCTAACTACGCATGTATCATCACCACCGCTGCGATACTGTCCATGCTGGTGAAGAGGCGGCGAAGCCAGTCTAGACGAACTCCGCCAGGCTGACGTCCTAATTAACACAGACTTCTTTTTAATCACGTGACGTTTGTGTGTGGTCTTAAAGTCTGCAGGCACGAATTCCTAAGGTTCGATTTAGTACATTTCTAGAGTAAAAAAATCTCTGGCTACATCGGTTACGTTTTAGAACCAGACTGCTAGCCCAAAGAACCCACACGAATCCAGTGACAAGAAATTAATGCAACAGTGGGAGAGGGTTTTTTGGAGAAGGGCAGTCTGAAAACTCCAGGGGGGAGGGCTGGTGACTAAAAATTATGCATTAATACGGTAACAAGCGAATGGAGTCTGCATACACAAGCACACCTTCACAAACACAGGTAAATACGAGTGTACGCTCTTTGGCGAGGGAGAAAAAATGGCAACTTTTTTCAGGCGGAAACCGTAGGGCCAAAAATGTACTCGCGTTTGTGGGAAAGGGTTCTGAGAGGTTTCAGACCCTATAACAAGCGTCATGCTTTGATAGTGGAAATAAGTCAGTCCGAATGCTACCTAAATAGGTTAAATGAGCCGTGTGGCTACAATCCGTCACTTTCATCTTCTAAAATGTCCAGATGGGACTTATTTCCTTCCCAGTCAACGATAACCCTAACTTGAATGCTAAACTACCCTGGAATTAAGCGCAAGGCACCCTCTAATATGGAAGAGGAGGAGGCGGAGGAGACAATGGAAGAAATAAGGGGAGACGAGGAAGACGATGAACGCTAGAAGGACAAGAAGGAGAGGACTAAGAGTTTATTTTAGGTTGCCTTGAGTGATGGAGAACCAGTGCCTTTTTTTAGTCTGTAAAGAGTCGTCTCGAAACCCAGACAAAAGCTGTCTGCCACTGCCAGGGCCGGCCGGCTGGCTGGCTGGCTCGCACGCCTGCGTAACGTTGCCATTCTGCGTCGCTGTTTATTCAAGGGATGGCGTAAACGAATGGATGTGTGTCTTTTGAGAAAACACGTAATGATATATGAGCTATAATAAGTTGTCCTTGATCATCTTAAAGCAGATGAAGATGTCCAGCATTACAACAAGAGCATATGATATGAAGAGGTCTAGTTAAGTGAAGAGGACAACAACATGGAGTTCTCTTCAACAGCACCCTCCACCCCGTGCCAAATACATACCCAATACTGCGATTCCTGTATATTTCACGCTTTTTTCAAGCATGTGTGCTTTCAAATGTACAGTTGGTGCAGTCCGTTTAAGTGGAGTATTTCTTCGAATGTGAGTCGGAGACGTCGAAACAGTGATCCAAGCGCGACTCACCACAGTAGTTGGATCAAAACAGAATCGCAAAATTCGGTGATTCCTCTTTTGCTACAGGCTTCGGTTTTCTGTTACTTGCCCTTCCTAGCCTCTTCCGAAACCTGAGGTTGAAATGAGCCCAGATGCTCGAGACTAGTCTGGCTCGTGAAAAATATTGCCCAGAAATCATATCTCCCTTTCACACACTTTCACGGCCGCATGGAAATGGGGCATTGCAGCGGACGTTTGTTTCAAAAAATATGAGTGGAGGAAGCGGTGAATTACTTTTTGCGTCCACCCTCAACTATGCATGTATGCATAGTCGGCTAATATTAATAAGTGGCCCCTCATGTAACACTCAGTTCTGAGCGTGGTGGCACGCTTAGGGGCGATCTCGGCCGCACCAGCCACCTGCGCTCTCCCTAATCTCGGGTCCCCTCGATTTTTGTCTTGACATCGGGTACAGGTGTGGGAGTGGTGAGAGAGTGGGGTAGATCCGGTGGGTCCAGTGCCAGTCACCGCATTCGCCTTCAGCTTGTGGGAGCTCATGGTGAACGTAATCGAAAACAACGGTCGAACAATCAAGTAGTGACAGAAAACTATTCAAACAATCGCCCGAATCGTTGTTTGCGGGTTGCTGGATTGCGCTGACCAGAACCGATTGTTTGTCCCCAACACGCGTTTCCAACGTCGCAGTAAACACCCGCCGATGTGGCCGACCAGACCGCCTAAATTTCAATTGACTCAAGATTTTGAAGCCGGATGTGGTATGATGCATGGTGCCAAATTTTGTGTTAACTCCTCTTTTCTTGGCGACACAAGCCCGAAACTTCTCCCATCAGCCGTGCTCTAAAATAGCTTAATGCCAGAAGTCTCTAGGTCGGAAAATTGCGACAGCTTAACCCTACGCCACAGTGTTGGGGTTGGTGAGGTCACCACCAGTGATTGTGCTGTTCCAGTAGGTTTCGATAAACCACCAATCACGTAGGGGGTGAAGCACCTACCAGTGGAGGAAGTGACGGAGGCCACGGCTGCAAGAAATGAGTTGATGCTGAGGGGCGGTGGCGCTGATTTTCGTTGTGCAACCTCAGACGATGCTGCCGCCTTTTCATGCCCTCCTGCACCTTGAGGGGGCCATCTGGAGGCCGACTGGTGTCCCGCTGTCCGTTCAGAGGGCTGCGTGCTCCCGGTGGCCTTTTCTCTCAAGCCTACGGGGGACTTTCGTGTATTCGAGGAGGGAGGAAGAGCGCCCGGTGCAGACTCACCCGACATGGCGATATCTGTTATTTTCGTGGTAGGCGGAGACTGTTGGTCCATGGGTTATTCCTGGCCTCCACCGATTGATTCGGATACAGAGTCAAGAAGGGTTCAGAGGAACTGTAACACCATTGCAGACCTGCGAAAGGAGAAATTAAGAAGCTGTCACCTCGCGATGCGGATAAGCAGGCGTTACCAACTAATGCCCACCCAGAGCCAGACTCTCATCTAAGACCTCACTACGGTAATCGTTTCAAATGGCAAATCTAACCAAATCCTTGTCGTTGTGGGTCTCTAAAGTCGATAAAATTGTGTGCTGGGTACGAAAAATACCAATAATGTCGTGAAAGTCGGCATCTGCAGCCTCCAACCCCCTACCTTGTCCGTGTTGCCACGACATAATATGAAGAACGGATCACAATTGAATTCGGCGCATTGAAACAGGCTCAAATGTATCCGGCACTTGAGCCATCCACACATCTCCATCGACTTCTGTGGCTTTGGCAAGAAATTGCTTCTTCACACACCTAGCCCGTACCAATTCTACTTGCCCGCTCATGGTATGCTGGCAAAGAGAAGGGTTATTCGTCAACCCAATTTAGGGGTCACTACCTATCCCTTCCAGAAAAGAGCCCAGAATAGAGGACCTAAACGCAGCCTTCTCAAGTCAGCAAGCCATTGTACTTGTAGGACCCCGACACAGACGAAACACAACAAACAGAAACACTGCGCGACTCCAACCCCTTCAGACATTGACTGCGTTCAGTCTGAAAGCATCGACTATTCGCCATATCCTAGTCATTCGAAAAACCACACGGTTCAGAAAGGACTGGAAATCTGCTAACGCATCAGATAAGACGTGAACACAACACCAAGGAGAACTACTTTCCAAAAAAAAACAACTCAAGAAGGGCTACCAAAAGGAATAGTGGTTGTAGTTGGAGGGAATGTCAAAAAACTGTCTTCTTCCCCTAATGAAATCAACAAGAACTACACTGCAACACGATGCCAGGTAGGCCAGAATAACATAATCCCTACTATCAAGCCATGGCTCCCTTTACAGTAACGGTCCGGGAAAATGTCGATGTACCAACTTTTTGTTGTTAGATGCCACAATATGCGATAAAGTACAGACAAAGTCCTCTGGAGGATACAGTCAGTCGTCGCGGCGGAGAAGAAACCTTCTCCCGAAGCTGCACGAAGTACCTTATCAAGAATGTAACTTTTAATCTCCAAAACTGTAAAAAAAGACCACAAGAATACACCCACGTTCAAGTTGTTGACCGCTATCAGACTGTCTGATCATTGCGAGAAAAAGTCAGAGGAATAAGACGATACGCGGTGTCAGATGCTGGGCTGACCACCACCACCACCGTCTCTAAGATGGAAGGGTCAGTTCAACAACGTAGACGACGACTTCAAGAAAAGAAGGGGCTATAAAAGAACATCTTCTAGCCTAATCAGACCCACAAAGGGACCAATCTAAGACCCTTACTCCAAGGAAGAACAGATGCGCATAGAGAAAAAAAGGTTAAAAGAAAGACTGGAGCACGTTGAGAGACGCGATGTGAAGTAACGACACGGAGATGTCCAGGGCCGCAAGCCGACGGCGGCCAGCTGGTTCTACGAAAACCGTTTTCAGAGGACCTACGACAGAGATGCTTGTTTCGGAGCAGAAGCTCGAGAAGTAGCCGATTAAAATCTCTAAAGCAGCCCGTGTCTGCATAACGGAGCTAATTGAGGAATTCCAAACACTCTTCCGGTAATCTCACGGGAAGGCCAAAGGTGAAATGGCAAAAGACGGATCCCGCACAAAGAAATGCTCCAATCTGTTTGTCCATGGAATGCCAAAGTGGCTGCAGTTCTGATTGAACCATTATGCTGTGATGACTTAGGAAGAACGCGTTCTAGAATTTTGCTTTGTTGGTATGTGTCTAAGCGCGTTCACGAGTATATATAGTGAATAATTCAGCATAACGGCCTTTGAAATCTAGACATCGGCATTCGCAACGGTCCAACTCACCGATGACAGTTTTGCGGCTGAGAATGAATCCGGAGGCCTAATAAACAGAATCAAACCCCCGTCGACCGCCGTCGATTATATCGCCTTCGTATGTGTTTATTCACCAGAACTACTTCGTCAGGGCCAGTGAAGCCTATTGCACACATGGGAGGATGCGTTTGGCCGATAGCTCAGCAGCGCCGTAGAGGGGAGAGCGTGTAACGGCAGTTAGATAGCTGGAGCACCCTGGATGATGCATATTCCCAGGCTGCGCATGGCTCGCGGTCCGTTAGCTGGGACGCAGGTGTCTGCGTGCGCGAACGCAGGCGTGGTAATTAAGATGAGCTCGGCGCTTCTCAATTCTCGTTTCGGTGCAAAACCCGCAACTGCCGCACATTTTGCGACGGTGCCGGACGAGTGACGGTGAAGGCACCATCGACCCCCCCTCCCGCCTAACGCGTGCGTATCCCGGTGATATTGATTTGCTGTGCAGACCGGCCGCACTGTGGAAGTGACTCACGGAGAGAGGCGAAGAGGATGATGATAAAGAGAGATGGAAGAAGAAAGAGAAACAACCGCGAATGGTGAGGGAGCAAGGAGACAGGTGATTCACGGCACACCCGTCGCGCGCCATCACCGACATTCATCTAGGCCTTCTGACTCTTCCTGTTTCTGGTTTGCCAAAGCGCTTTACCTAGTCGTTGCAGTCGGCGTTCGAATGTGCGTGTGGTTTTTTGCACCGTAGTAGACGACTTGTACAATGGTTGTTTCGAATCTTAACAGAGCCAAAGTCGGTGTCTAATTAGCGGAAATTCTGAAGGCAGGGTAAACGAGCGGAAGAAAGAGGAAGGCAAATAGGATAAGAAATTTGAGGAAGAGGTGGAGGAGACGGGAAAGAGAGGACTGCGTGTCGCAAGGAAGTCGCACACACCCCTGCCACCCTAACCTCTTTTTTCGTGCGAATGGGGCTTCTACGACGCGGTAACAGCGAGGGTGGAGTGGCAGAAAATATAAACTAGCATACTTGTCAGTCAGGTTTCACCATGCTGCTGTCGCCGCGCAAATGCCTCTGAGGTGGAAGAAGGAAACCGCCCTTGCCGCCAGAGGACTTCTGTGAGAGCGACTACGCGCTACGACCTCTGTCCGGATGCCTATCCAAATCAGCAAACTTTTATACATATGACAGTTCGACCGTCGATTACAACTATGTACACCGTGTTCTTCGTAGCGTGGTGGTGCAAGACCAACAAATTACGCGTGGATTGGTTGTGAATTCTGGTGGGCTTGCGTTGCATCTATCGCACTCTCTCCCTTCCATCAGCTACCCGGCCTGATGGAGTCGAGAAGACCGGGGGCGGGATGGGGGCACAGGCCTTTATGTATGCAGATCATGCAACCAACGCATATTGTCCTATTAAGTTAAGGGATGAAATGAATGGCCGTAGAATTTTCTTGCATCACAAACGACTAGGACACACATTATTTCGGGAAATGCGTGCTGCTAATTGTGTCTCACACCGTTTTCCAGTACGGGGATAGGGGAAGGAGTTGTGGATGCAGTGCCTAACGGGGTTAAACTACCTGCTTCCTAATTCCGGGCTACAGTTTGGTGGGGTGGAGGGGCTGTTTCCGACCACACGTAATTGAAAGCGCCGCCAAGGCCACAGTAAGGAAAGGATAATCCCAGTCTGATGCCTAGACTTTTATAAGACTGAGATGTTCGTTCTGTTGACAACCTTCCAAGTCACTGCTTTTACCGTTCCCTGGTGTCTAAAAGGGCGTTCGGATGTCATAGGGAGACCAACTAAGAGCTGGCTGAAGGACGCCGTTCTCCCACGTACCAATTGGCCTGAGTGGGTCGACTGACAGTGAGATTGGGCGCAATGAATGACGCGGCCTGAGCCTCGGACCGCGTGCATGCGCGACGGCAGTCAAGGCTGCAGACGGACCAGACAGGGCTCGACCAGCCAATGTGGTGGGCCAATATAGCCGCCATTCGCACAACAGCTGTGCAGCCCGTTTGAGGGAAGGAGGCGATGAAGCGAGGATGGCGACCGGTAAAAATCAAGCTCGCAGTTGGACGCAGCGGGGGAGGGGGGGGGAGAGGGTTACCCCTAAAAAACAAATTGGCACTGTTGGTGTTATTTTAACAGCTTAGACTTAGGGTGACACAGCGGGGAGTTCGGTTTTTATTCCTACGCCCCAATTCCCTATTCTATCCACCCAAACGCTATCTGAACCCCCAAGCTTGTCCCCATCCTGTCGCCCTAACACTACCTTCAAATACAACTCGTAACACAAAACTCGGCTACAAATCTAACAAAAAACCTCAGCCGCCCGTACGCCATGTTCGGACTTTTTAAAAGTCAACAAGCATCTGCCACCAGAACGCTGTTTATCAGGTCTGACTGACACAAGTCAATCGACGGAGCTGCAGAATCCAAGTGGAGATAGTACATGGATGGAAGTACAGTCATAAGTGCCGGTTTGAACGCCGTCGGCGGTAACTGCATAAAAAGATCGGTAGTTGAGAGTTCCAACAAAATACTATCTAAGGATCTGCATGGAATTCTGGTGGAATTTAAATTCTAGGAAGTTATAATTGAGGGGCTGAGTGAGAACGTGTGCCTGACTATCTGTGCATACAAATGTAACTCAGGCCTCTTGCTTTTTTCCAATACTACCACTTATTCGGGACTAAGTAAATTTAAAGGACTTGCAGGATGTTTTTTACGGCGCCATAAATACGCGTATTAGGTTTTTTAGATGAGCATGCTATGAAGTAGCTTCGGAATCTTCGTGATAACTTATAACAGCTTTTTTTAGTTTAGCTCGGTTTTATCGAGGGAAAGATTGGTGAAAGCCCTTGAACTCCCTATTGGTTATAACAGCATGGAAAAAGAAAAACGCCGATGCATACAGGGCATCTGACGGAACAATTGGAAACATAATAATAACGAAACTAAATAAGATAAAATTGATTAAAAATCCAAATAGACAGGAAATAAAAGGGTACTTTTCGAAAGGTTGTTACCATGCTGGTTTTATAAAAATTACTGATTGACAGTAGCGAAAGTATGATTCTCAATAAAGGGGTTACGAGGGCATTAACTGCTAGCGTTTAAACTAGCACTGTCGGCTGTCCATTCTCAGAGACTGTTACATCGTCAGTGCAAGTCATGAACTAAATCAGAGGGCATGTCAGGCATTAACGATGGGCAGCCACTCTTACAAGTTTAGGCGCCTGACTACTAACGTACCTCTCCTGATGAACGCTTTCTCATATTCTGAAAAAATTGTGGGCTTTGTTAGTACAACCGAAAGATTAGTATTTTTATGTTGTTTGTAGGCGTGAAATAATAGCTCACACGAGAAGATTACAGGTAAGTTAAGAAAATCGGTCTTCCTTTTTAGCCTCACCTGTACGAAGGTGCGCTACTTTCATCGGCTAGCCACAAATACTTACATGTAACATGTACATTATTACACACAAAAACATAGATAATTTATGCTTGGTTATCCTCTACATTCCTTTTAATTAGGGGAGGCCGTCAACCTCAGTCAGCGTAGCTCTACACTGGACCGAGGGTTGGATGAATAAGAATAGTCATAAAATTGGCCTGGCGTCCGGAGGTCAATAAACCTCGTTGGTTCTCCAAGCGCTACGCAATTACGGCCAAAACACCCTACAACTTGTTTTCAGCAAACTTGTCACTACTCGTCCGGGAGCGTACTTTCACGCTACTGGGAAACCGGCTATGAAGCCTAGCAAGGGGAGAAGCAGCTGGATAAGTCGAGTCGTACGTTATTGGGGAGAGGGTCCCAGATGTGTTCAATATGATCGCTCCTGTCAAGGGACCGATAGAGTGCCGACTCGCCTTTTGAATATTTGGCCAATGTACGAGAGGGTGAGCTATTGGCATCCGTGACACCCTCCCCCCACATCTTATTAACCGAGCAGCCGCCCGCGAGCCATCAGTATCGCGCTACCCACGGTGTGGCAACTGCCTGTCAGAGTAACTTCACCTGCTCTGATGTCATTAAATGCAATGATACAATGCCAATTTCCGGTTGCTGTAGGCACCAGCCCGCCTGATTCCCTTTTTTCTCTCGCTCTCTCACTCTCACTCTCACTCTCTCTCTCTCTGTGTGTGCGTGTGTGTTTGTGTGTGTGCGCGTGCGTTTACTGCCAAAACGCATAGCCCCTCGACCGACTTGTCAATCCACGGCGTATTCACAGGGATGGCGCCAAACCTGGGGGGAATAAACGCTATCACCACCTACTGTTACTACTTTTGTTCGCATTTGGTGTGCGAAGCAGTTCGCATTGCGGTTGAAAGCCTGTGTGTTTTCACTTCGGAGTTGGCAGAGGGGAGAATGTCTTGCCACCGAAAAATAAATGAATACCGAGGAGTTGTAGTTTTAACGTCTTTATCACCTACACCGTAGAAATGTCCAAGGAAGGTTTCCGCTCGAGGCCTCCACTCAAATATTTTGACATCGGAAACTACCGCTCAGAGTTAGGACGGATCGGGTCCAAAATCACGATTCTGTTATAGTTTCTATATAGCAATGGGGATAAAGGGGACTTATGTGGCCCCATAAAAAGGACATGGAACAGGTACCACCCAAATTAAAGGCGTCTGGTGCATTACATTTTAGGGATAACAGTGTAAAGTTTCGTTTAGGATGAGGGTTAAGATAAGGGCTATGGTTTGGTTTTACGGCAGGGCTAGTTTGTGGGTTATGACATGGGAATATTTACGCTCACTATATAACTTGGGTGTGGCGTTCATATGTCCGTGTCCTGTCTAGGGCATAGCATAAGTAATTCTTACCTTTAACACATGGTAAAGAAATGGTTTCGGCGTGGCCTGGTTGGAACTGTTTACATGCTGCCATCCTCATCCCCGATAGAAAATGCGAATAGGAAAGGCTCCTACGTTAGACAGGTAGTCTTGTGCTAAATTCCAAGAAAGAGTAAAAACATCCCTGTTCTAAACCTAAAATAAAACTTATGTATGTATACATTTATTATTATTTATTTGCCTATACATAGACAGAAAGACATTACCAAGAAAGACTAGGCAGACAGAAATTACCCTTTCTGGCCACCTAGTCATCACCCAACCCTAAGTGGTGTACAACCCGAAGCTCGAACCTACGAACTGCTGGTTAGAAGTCCAACACTAACCATTCCGCCACGGGCCGGTTGCCTTTTTAGTTTCGATCGGGAATTCACACAATAGTAGATGGGTGCTCACCAATCGGTTACAGAACTCATTAGTCCCGGCGTGCCTTGGGGCGCCCCCACTAACATTTGCAACGTGAGCCCCCAACGCAGGATGGTACAAGTGCGTTCTGTTAGCGATCGGTTAGTGTTCATCAACGAACAAAAAGCCTCAAAGTTGTTCGAACAGACGACAAATGATCCATAATGGTCACACTTCAGAGAACTACACAACCGGAACAGGGATTGCTAGGTGTGCGTACGTTGGTTTCGGCACCAACATGGATGACGCCGAGACCTCAAACCGAAAACAAAGCCTGCAATCCCTGATAGCCCGGCTCTTCAGGTTAAGTCCACGGTTCGATCGGGGAGGCGACAGGAGGGTCGGTAAGTGCGCCAACAGGCCAGAACGCTGCGAGTCTGCCAGGAGCGAGAGTGGCGAAAGTGGTTGTCGGTGTGGACAGAAGTTGCCGTCACAGAAACATGGTCGTCGTCTCTGTCAACGCACAGAACACTGTGCCGTCCAGGTAGTTTAAAGGTGACAGGAGGGGAAAGAGAGAGAGAGCAGGTAACAAAAAACTGCCGAATGTCAAACGCGGCCGGGCAAGTGTACGTGCGACACGCAACAAGGCCGGCAGGGCAGGCGACTTGCATACCACAAAGGTCAGCAAAAACTACCACAGAGGAGGATGTCGATTATGACAATGAAGGGGATGCCGACCGATTGCTGCATGGGACATATGGAGGGAAGTGGTTTACCCAGTCAGATGATCACGTTGGACTCTACGTCTGCCTCGTCAATTTTTTCCATCCCTTCAAGGCAGCAGATCGACTTCATTTATTCCAGTCTGATCGACCAGTAATCTGGCGTAGAGCTAATAGAGCGGCTGTACACTCAAGTAAGGACGAGACACAAAAACACAAAAAGTCCACTTATGAATGAATGCAGGTGTTTCACCGATCCAGTCGAGGAACAATTAAGTTCCGCTTTGCCAAAGAACTCGCAACGCAAACCCTCAATGACCGTCACATAGGGACAAAGGTGACTAGAAGCAGTGTCTCTAACACAATGACCGAAGGTCCCGGGTTCAAATCTCGGGCGTGCCAACCCTCGAGATTGGGTATGACTGGCTGATGACGACTAATAAGCCAGAAATGGCCATTCCGGTCTCCCTTTGCTTTATCCACTTATGCCGTTCGAGCGGGTGCGCTAGGAGACTTGCGGACTCCTCTGCAGTTACTGGTGCGCCCACAATGTCATTCCGGAGAAGTGAGAACACCTGTTTCAGCAAGCTGAAGGCAAACGCGGTGAAGAATTACGCGTGGATTAGTCTTAAGTGATTGTAGACTTGCGCAGCAGCTAGCGCACCTTCTCATCCCTCACCCACGTCTACCGGAGGTCATGAACAATTCAAAGAAACCGGAGGCGGCAGAGGGTGCATGTGAGTGGCGAGGTCATAGCCGTCTTAAGCGCCTCGCTCGGATCACACGGAGTGGGAGTGCCATTTAGGCGACAATCAGAAGGAGTCATTGCAGCCTAACCCTCAGTCCACCAGCCAGCCAGCCACTCCACAAAAACACACACGACCCGAGTTATGGAAAAAATGAAGGACTAGTACGCACACCCATCAGCTTGCTGCATGTACAGTTGGCGGGTGTACACCCGGTAGAAACAGCAGTTCCTAGCAATTCAAAAGAAAAAGGACGACTGAATTGCATCAGATGTTGCACACAACAGGACCACTGAGCGCACCTTTTCGGGCATATTAGCAACATGGCGTATCTGTAACCCAGTAAAAGGACGAGGCATCCTAACGATTTTACTAAAAGAATCCTACTTCAAACCTTATGCTTAAACAACCCACTGAGACCGTCCGTCAGGCCGCAACCCCGTTTTACTGATCCAATTTGCAGTGAGTTGCACATCAACCGAACTGACGTCCGCTACAGAGCAGGAAGGGGGCGGGCAGGGTTTTAAACACAACTTGACGCCTGAGAAGCTGCCAGGTATTTATCTGACCTAACCTCGCCATTTCGCATCGGCCTTAGACAAAAGGGTGGACGTCTCAACACACTGCTCAGGACCAGGAGCACCACGGGCGGAGAACGCGGAACAAATGGTCCATCATCATCGGGACAAATGAGGGACGCGAAGCATTGTACGAACACCGTGTCTGAAGGTTAGCGTGGTTGAACGCACATCAGCAAGCAACGCTACATTTCTTGTTCTCCTATAGACTCATTAATTATGACAGCGTTCTTAAACCCCTGACGCTGCTGCTGCTGCTGCTGCAGTGACCAGTAGGGATGCAATTGAGAAAGTGGAAAATTGAAATTAAGATGTCAGAATAATCGCCTACGCTGGAAAAAGAAACGAACAAAGAATTAAGTGAAGCCTGGACCAAGAATGAGAACTCGATCGATATATCGATTTGGTGCCGGTGCGCAATCACTTATAGACTTGCGTGATTGAAAATTGATTGGTCTACACTCCCTATAATTGTGGTCATTTTACTGCTGCTGCTGCCGTGACCAGTAGGGATGCAATTGACAAAGTGGAAAATTGAATTAGTTATGAGTTCTATACACACAAGGAGGGAGAGATTTGTAAAATTGCGTATCGAAGCATGCAAGTGAGAAATCCTCCGCATCTTCGTTTGGAATAAATCGACCCAAGAAGTGAACCTCGTTGGGACAAAATGGTGCCAACTGCGAAATTTCATCCTTTCCACTGGCGCTGAAAGGCTTCGGATGCGCACTTCATGAGCACCAAGGTCAAGGACAAGGACAAGAAAAACAAACAAACAAACGAACAAAAAACAAAAACCCCAAACAACCCACGCCAAAAACGGGGCTTTCCGATGTCGAAAGCTATTATTGCGGCGGCAGAAACCGCTGGGGCGGATAAAGAAGTCTTGGCTGATTCGTATGAGCTGGGAGAATATAAAAATACACAGATCGCATCTAAATAACAAAAGCCTTCATCACGTCCATCAATGTGGTCTGTGGTTCCCAAGCCAGCAGAATTGCTTCAGTGCTCGCTTCTACTGGAACAAGTTTCCTCACGGGAAAATCGTAACTTTTGAAGCTGGAGCAGGGGTGTCGAAGGTGGTAGAATAACTTTATTTCGTACATCATCCCCGGATGAGGAAGAAGAGGAGACGATTTCTGAGACTGGTCTCAGAAATCGTCTCCTCTTCTTCCTCATCCGGGGATGATGTAAGGAATATTTTATCTGGACCTCGAATTTTCTCGCATATTAATAACTTTATTGTTATCAGATAAAGTTCTCACGACTTCAAGGACGTCACTCTTCATCCACCTGTAAAAACGTAAACGGAAGACGGAAACTCGGTGGGAACCACGGTGGCATGCTCCACCCCAAAATTGCAGGTAAAATTTTCTTCCACATCCTACTCATTCGCCCGAACCGTCACCTGGAACAAGAACTTCTCCTTGAAAGTCAAACTGGAATTTGAAGAAACCGCGATATGATACTTGCTGCTTGTCAAAAACGGAAGTGAGGTCAGGAAATGTGAACCAGACTCTACAAAAACTCTGTTTATTTGACGAAGGCATCCACAGACGGTACCACAAACAGGCCCCTTCGCATGGAATCGAAAGCAGACTTCGGCCGTCCGCGCTGGCAGCAAGAAATTCTCAAAACTTCAAAACAGATGTCCGACGACAAAGCACCAGACATTTGCTTACTCCCAGCTGACGTTCCCAAGCACGGCAGTCTTCATATCATGGAAGAACTCCCCGTGTTTTTCAAAATTTCAATACAGTGAAGAAACCATCAGGACTTCAAGGTTTCCACCACAATTCCCCTAGACAAAGACAGGGGAACCCGAAGCTCTGTAACAACCACACAGAAGCGGCTTCCGCCTCAAACATTCGTTAGCTCCCTATGCCATCACATTAACTTGCAGCTAGAACATGGGCTTCTACCAGAAAGTCAACATGGGTGCCTACGGAACCGAGGAATTTTCGACACACTCTTTGCTGCCCGCGAACGTCAATTAAGAAGGATCAGAACATGCATCATCTTCGCGGACTTGATGCATGCGTTTGAGACAGTAATTAACAGTGGAATTTAGAAAATTCTGCTGCCCAGAACTCTTAGCACAGGCGATGTGGCAACTCCCAGAATAAACTTGGTTTGCTTTGCGGACAGTCGGACAGTCTTGGAAATATGCACGGTGACAAATTAGGTAAAGCAAGACTGTGTACTCACTCTCATCTAGCTTCTGAATATAGCCGACGCATGAAGGCAACCTATAGAGTCTTAAGGACTAGTATTCTGGATGCCCCCATTTACGGATGATAATCGCGTGTTAAGTACCGCAACAGAAGCGCAAAATCAACTTAAGACTGAGACCATCAACACAAATAAGACCTTAGTTATACAAAGTCGGGCACACCAGTCGATGATTGTAACACCAACAGAATGAGCGCGAATGGAACTTGCCTCGTATCTGTGTACAAACTCGCATAACCCGGCAGCATACTTTCAATAAACGCCAGAATCAACAACTCAATTTAAATTCGGATCTCTAAGTCGGCTAGATTTTTGGTCGCCTGCAGGACACCATTTGGAATCACTGCGGCTTTCATCTGGACACGAGGTTGATAAGGTTCCGAGCTGCCATCCTAGTGTTGCTTCTGCATGGATGGAGATAAGCAGCCTCTTCTACCTCAGCTGCCTCTGCAGAACACTAAAGCCCAGAGTAGGAAGCCCGATAGGATAACAAAAGGCCCAGACAGAACTAAACGCGATGAAATGGCAATCTCGTGAGGATGTAGCACGACTACTCATCCCAGGCGACTTTGCATAGGGTGCTCGCAGAGACAAGGGGGAAAACATTTTCGCAACAAGACCTTCCACAAACACCTCCAAATGAGTTCTTTCACCTGGGAAGACTTCACTCGGCATCGGCAGGTGTAGAGCACAGCCATTGGGATGGGATTCACAAACAACAAAACACAGAGCACTGAAGTGTTTAAAGCCAAGGGCGGAGAAGCAGGCAGATTGCGAATACCACCGATCAAAGTCCAAAACATCGAAAAGTAACTGACACGACTGCATTGCCAACTGACCTCAGAGCACAGATCAGACCGGGCGTGCATCTCCAAGAGACCACAAGCATGACTGTCTGCTGTCAGGGCCCGAGAAATGAGGCCCGAGGCAAAGGCGGAGTGGGACGAGTTAGTTTCGTTGGCGGTCAGTGAACGTTCCTCAACTTATGGCTCATATCATCAATATCAGCATCACAAACAGTAGGGTAATGGCGCGTAATTCAAAAAGTTTTCTCTTTTTCATTGCACTTTAATACATCGTATTAGAACCGGTATGTCGACAAGCATTCGTCGCACAATTCTCATCCTGCCCAGGCCGCTCCAGGACAACGCATACACCTTTGCAGCCGTTTGCGCGCCCGCTAAAAGCTTCAGTAAAACATGAAATTCCTCTCTCCCCAACATCGCCCAGCATACACACACAAACAAACATCTCCAGGCTATACACAAATCTACATCACGATGCATACGCGCACGCGCGCGCATACATGACGCCTCTCCGTAGTACATTATGCAGCAAGCACACCCTCAGCACCGGTGTGGCGGGCGAAACGTCACGTATCAGAAAATGCACACATCACTAAAGTATGAATTATGAACTGTTGGTGTTCGACTGAGGGGCGACCCAGGTCGCGCGTAGAACGTGTAAATAGGAGGTGCGACCATGACGGCAACTACAACCACTTGGTTTACAGGCTTGATGCATGGTCGAGGTGAACAAAAGGTAAATAGCACATTCTCCAGTAAAAAATGCGATGCACTTGAAGCCAGCATTACGGGCAAAGAGTAGTTAGTTGGAAGGCTGATAATAAACAGGGTAACTTGATCTTCCAAGCAAACGGAGAGTCACACCTGCTGGATGGGGCTTTCATGGCATTCTCGTCTACGTGAGATTCGAAGCGCCATTCAATAAATTGGGCAAATTGCGTATGGGAGGGAGAAAAGGCCGTGCACGTAGCCCACATAGACGGGTCAGGTGACTCTGTCGGTCATCGACCTCACGTGCACCTACGATCGCGTTCTGACATTGTATTGCAATTTGAGCGTGGGAGAACAGGATGCATTAGCCGCTGTGCAAGTCCTCTACCAATAAAAAACACATTCATGCGCAAATCACCGTCCTGCACCCACCCACCCACCACAGACCACGCAGGCATGGTGGACACCAAGAAAGACCAAGAGGGTGAAATTGAAGTAGGGCAAGGTTAATCAGACGTTTTCTTGCAACAGTCGAACCGTCATCTGTAGGTATTCATATTCACAAACAGTCTTAGTTACTGTGACGGTCTGCTCTAGGACAGATGAGTGTTAGACAGCGGGTTGAACGATGCACATCTTCGGCAAGCAGACATGTAGGGGCTCGAAGGCTAAGTTCAGCGAGCAAAAGCCGACAACGCGCATGCGTGTTTACATGCCGGCAAAGTTAGGTTCTGTAAGGCGGGAAAAGACATGACAACACCAAAGACAGCAGTGATACCTAACGCACTCCACCACTCCCGTCCGACTACGCGAACCTTCCAGCGGCAACACCATCATAGAAGCCTGATGCTGTCACATTCGGGAGGAATTCTACCCCAAAAATCAGTTCGCCAGATGTTGCCTCCCCCTTCCTACTCCTTTGGCACAACTTTGACCCGAAACACGGACTAGTGTCCGAAATTAGACGATGTAGGTGGTCGGTCTCATCACGAGGCAGCGCCCATTCACCCCATCGACCCTCCCACTAGCTTTTGGGCTTCGGCATAGCGTATTACGCTGTGTGTAGGTCCGTGAAGCTAGACACACACCCTTATGGTGGATATATTGGCAATTCGACCCTCACGACGCCAGTAACAAATCTGCGGAACTTTTTGACGCAGTGCCCAAAACACACTATGCGCTTTTTCAGGCAAGTAACGAGAACATGCAGGGAATGCCTGCTGACATTTACGATCTGAAAATGCATAACATTGAGAATAGTTGTGGCTTAAAACATGGTGAAAAGCATTACTATTTGTCAGGTCTAATTTAGCGTGAGTGAGCAGAACCACTCAGAGACAGTTTACGGAGCACCCCTTACGTACGAGGCAGCGAATACACGGGAACAATGAATGCGAAGGTTCGCGATCCAGGTACTTGCATGGATGAGGAAGAAGGCAGGTCGAGCACCAGATCAATTGATCTGGTGCTCGACCTGCCTTCTTCCTCATACACGGGAACAACTCCTTACACACAAAGGAATACATAGTCGACAGGAGAGTTGCCACGCGCGGGACGTCGCCACTTCAGTAGCTGAGCAGGTGACACGACTCCCTCTCGAAGTTCAGTTCAACACACCTATGAACTGGCCGAAATATCTACTGACCAAACCAGTCGGTGGCGGATTGGTACAATTAACGCTGCCATTTTTTTCCGCTTTGTGGGCGTCTGCGTCACTCGACGGACATGCCACTTTAGAAACACGGCTAATTGATCATCAAAAAAATGTTGTTGATATATTGGCATTTCTACGGACTAGTCAATCTAGAAGGCCAAGCGGAACGTGTTTAGGGAATGTGACGGCGTGAGAAAATTGTCGAATACGAACTAAGGACAGACGCTATTGTAAGATTGAATCTTTCGAGGGAGTATCATAGAAACTGGTAGGTTGTTGTTCTTGTTGGCAAGGACAAAAAGCGGTCGACGTGAAAATACGCGCCTTACATTACGAATGGATGCATAGTTAGTCAGTGTCGGCCAGTGTAGTTGAGGAAACAATAGGCTTACGCCTTTGAGCTTCCTACTTGTCACATAAAAATTTCAAGAAATAGAAAAAGTGCAGAGAAATTACAGTCAGGTGGATGTAGACAGAATCACATCGTGCATTGGTGTTTTAAGGCTAATTTGTCACATGGTTCACGTTGTGCTGCAGCATATGGATTTCAAGTCGCTGTTTGAATGCCTACACATATTGGGGCCTAAAATTGCTTCATGTAAGTTATTCCTGAGTTCCACGACCCGGTCAAAGAAAAAATAATTCTTCACACCCAATCGTCCTTGGCACACGTAAAGTTTGAAGAGATGTCCCCGGAGATGGGTTGTAGTGGCGAGTTGGAAAAAGTCATCACACCGGAGGGCGCAGTCCAAGCCACACACTATACGGAAGGTTCGTATCAAATCCCTCTGTGTAACTGCCTATAACGCAGATTAGTCCTACGACCGTAAATGGCAGGCTTATCGACCAAGTAGAACTGACCGGATGGACAGATTGTGGAAGCACTCAGCCCCAGACGGCCGTACACAGCAAAAACCCAGGGAGGTGGCAGGCTGGACACAATTTAAATATTACGGAGTTTTACCAGTGCCAGTTCTCTTTTGACTGCACCGCCGCAGCATGCACGGAAGCATGAGGTTTAACTACCCACACCCTTTCCGCTACGCACTCCTGCCCCCCCCCCCCCCCCATTCCCCCACCGCCTCACCAGGGCTCCTGGTATAATGGTCGTGCATGATAGACCCATCTATGTCTGACGCTAGTCTATAAATAGCCGGGAACGGTACGGCGAGCAGACAACGGCCGCATGATCCTGCGGATGACTAGTTCTTGCGCCTTTTGGCGGTACCTGCATGCCCATAGGTTGAAAATCGGTCGGACGAGAGAGAGAGCAAAGTAGGACGAGCGAGTGTGTCGTTAGTATAAACAGATGACATCGTGTGCGGACCAAAGGGGCTTCCTGCTGCCTGTTTAAAGCCGTGCGATGCGTAAAATATGACAGGTAAGGACGACATCTAGTCGTCCGCAGGCAGACACGTAGTCCTATGAAGGCTCCGTGTGGTTCTGTCTGTCACTGTCCAAATAGGGCGGCCGACCGACCACGTTTGGTCATGAAACCGTGCACAGTCAATCCTGTTTAGGGCGTATGGGTGTGGGTGTGTGTGTGTTTCAAGGACTCCGACAAGGAACTGCCGAGAGGCCAGGCGGACACCCTTACCCTCTGCCAGAAATTTTTTCATCAGCCGACACAGTACGATGTGCACGTGGGGACACCCTCAGACACACGTGACGAGGGATTCACTGGCGACGTGGGCCAAAGCAACTAACCGCTCTATACCAGTGTTTATGTACCCGCAGCAAAATTAAAACATCCTTTTAGAACACGTCCTCTCCTGACACTTATAAAGGCGATGGTGGGTGGCGCAGCATTTCACCACCCCCCCCCCCCCCCCCCCCCCCCCCCCCCCCCCCACCGCCCAAAGCCACTCTACCAATGGCAGATAGCCCCCAGGTTGAAAAAAACAGGTTTTGTTATGAGTCAGCCCCTCTCCTTTCTCTAAAAACTGTCGGGTGACTTAGTCACCTTTTGTGGGGGGCAGGGGGTAGCTTAGGAAAACAGAAAAGAGTGGACCAGAAGGGAGGGCGGCGACACCACTATCCACCGCCAGAGAAAAATACCTCGGAGCGAGAAAGAATAGCTAAGAAACTTGGGAGAATGTCGAGACAGTGCTAATTTGTTCACATGACAGTGCCAGAAGTCCGCTCTCTATTTCTCAAGAAAAGCCCTTGGACTGCGCCGTCATTTGAAAAATTTCATAGATCTGGTGAACACAGCAGACGAGCCCGACGTATGGAGGGCTCAGTGGCCTGCTGTCCTGTTTAGCTACGTAGCCACAGGGAAAAATGCGTTCGTAGACACACTAAATCACCCACTATAGAGAAGGGAAGTAGATCCGTGACCTACACCCGGGTGACATCCCATGGTCAACAAATTCACGCACGAGAGTCCATTAGTAAACAAGACTACCCCTATCCCCAAAGAAAACTGGCTTGTAATTGAAATGGATTACAGCAAGGAGGGCTTGCACGGCGTCAAAGATGTTCTTAGCTTTCCATAATCATCGAGTTAAAAAATTGATGAGCCTGGGTTTAGCAGCTGATAAAGTCCACTACGGACTGGCTACGCCCTTCTAACTGCGAGGCAACAGCACTGATCATACTGAAGCCCAGTTAGAATTCAAATTCCAAGGCTGTCTAATGATAATTATTCTCGGCCTGGCGCCAGATAAGTAACCAACCTGTGCGAGGGTGCTGAAGTAACGGCTTAAATTTGCATCAGATAACCACCACCGTCCATCTAGCGCATTTAAAGCTGATCTAGCGGACGTTCACTAGGCGGCTTGAGTCGGAAGGCGTGTCCGACACTGCGAATGCAACGGCGGCGACGGCCTTTATCGATTTTTAGCTGGCACAGGATGACTGGAGCAAAGCACCCGTGACAGACAGTGCGGCTGACTTCCGGCGGGTTGAAAAAAATCTGTTATCAGACCGCTGCTACTATTAGCCCAAAAAAACAATAAAACGACGAAATAGACTTTTAATTAGCAGTCTGGCGGCCCTGTGGCTCTTACTTACTTCCTGTGCGGCAAGCTAGTGGATTCTTGGTGGCATACCATTCGCACGAAGGTC
>JAYGXS010000002.1:30288721-30299296 GCA_036362985.1 Ligula intestinalis | reverse complement strand
CGGACATACCACCACCAGGCAGATGGAAAAAGAAGATGCACTTTTCGGCCTCCCTCCCTCTATCTGGGCCGAAAGAGATATTGAGATTTATTAGACGGCTTCACCAAAGGCACGAAGAATTGACACCGAAAAACGGAGAAGGCATAGGGGGGAGGCGGGGGGGGGGGTAGGGGGTGGGGCGTGAGGACTACGCTAATTTGCAGCCGGACAATGAACACATGCATGCATAAATGCAAAAATGAAAACTCCGTTGACAGGCGCGTGGGGTGAACAATCTCGCCATGTACACAGGTTCTGACAGGGAGGCGGGGGAGGGAGACGGCGCTAAATTAAATCACATGTGCAAAGGGTAGATCGGGGGCAGCAGCGAGAGGCCATCGTCGAGTCGAAGAGGCAGCCAGGCAGAAGACTCTCTTGAGGTCTGCCAACGAGGACGGCAAGTCGGGACAAACAGACAGACGGTCTCAGTGCGTACATTTGGGCAGGGTGAGCAGAGAATGAAGAAGTTGAAGGTGCGTTTTGAGAGAATTAGTGCTGTCCCAGTCTTTTGTGTACTAACAAAGCGACAATATTGAAGGCGAGATAGTGTGCTATTCGCTTGGAGGAAGAATGATTATGCATGTACTGGGCCTAGCCCCCCGTAATCAGGTTTACGTACAGGGAGAGCGCGGTCGAGATAAACATGTGCGCGAAAACGGCTAAATAGTTTCACGCGGCGGTAATACTTATCGCTGTCAACTGGGCGAGAGAGTGGAGCTTGTTCGTGCACGTCTAATGCAAAGATATGCCACTCGGTTAACGCCTCCAGGTTGGTGAATAGACCGCGGAGAAATTCGCCTCACTATGAGGTGGAAAATGTTTTTTACGAAACTGTGGGAGGGGAGGGCTAACGGGCGCCTGCCTAAAGTTTGGATTCCAAGATCGATACTTGGACGCCTTAAAGGAGACTTAAGCTGGATGACGAGGAGAAGGGGGAAAAGGTTAGCAGTCAATAACCGCGTGCCCATAATGTCATCCAAAACCGGCAAGCCATCGCGCCGCACGAAATAGGCCGCAAAGTGCAGCTGGCAGCGCCAAATAAAAGTCGGGAGAAAAGTCGGGACTGACAGGGGGCAGCGAGGGCAGCACCGAGCGACAAAAAATGGCTTCCGTAGGGCTGGTACTGTTCGCGCATGTGCACGCGCGTTTGCAGGAAGTTGCAGCCGCCGACAGGCTATGGCGAATCAGTGCGATCAGTTCAAAAAATTGCTGACTTTCTAACTTGGGCATCTGGACACTGTGGACGTCATGGGTGCCGCGACAGGGGCACGCTGAGACTACACGCGCCGGTTGATGCAAATGTGCACGCCATCACTGACTGCAGCATTACGATTGACGTCTTCTTCTTCTTCTTCTCCTTCTTCTTCTTCTTCTTCTCCTCCTCCTTCTTCTTCTTCTTCTTCTTCTTCTTCTTCGTATTCTTATTGTTATTCTTCTTCTTCTTCTTCCACACCAATAAAATTGTACTCAGGGGTACACACAAGCATGCGTTAGAAAGCCTCGTGGATGACCTTTTATAAAGGACTGGAGTTGGGACAGCAAAAATAAACAGGCAGCTAGAAGAAAATGAGCGTTGTAATTTTATAAGCACCCGGATTTCCCCGCCGCAACTCCTAAAAACCACAGTACGAAGCCTGGCGCGGGGCCATTTCTTACTTATGAGAAAAGTAAAGTTGGTCATGATAAATGACCATTTGGTTGCTGGCTCAACAAATATGAATCCCGGTTAAGTACCGCCTGCAAGGGCACAGAGCATATACACTGCCATCAAAACCTTCAAATGAAGACTAAGTAACCAAACACTTGTACTGGCTACACACCGTGATACCGACAGATCCTCGTCACAAATGATCCTTTCTTCTTTGAGGAGGTTCTAAACGCCACAGCTTGAGAGGCTGCCAAATGACATGATAACTGGATGCTATTGAAAATTGAGGGTAGAGTTACTTAGCGTGGTACCTATGAAACCTCTTCGCTGAGGGGTCAGACACTAGTATGCGGGTAGGGGACATCCAGTGGGGCACCCATAGACATGAATTCAGCCACATCAGTCAGCGCGCCCGCATCCACTGCCCGTCACCCTGATTTTGTCTCAATGCCGCCACACGATGGTTGTAAGACAGTAGAGATAGAGAGAGAAGAAGATACTCCGCAAGTCGGTCGTGACCTTTTGCTGTACATCATAGGTTAAGGACTGGCTAGATTCCCAAACTTATTGCCAATTCTGATGCGAAACTAAAAACCCTGCAGTCCCGCAGAAGTTGTGAGCATACCCGATCGATTGTTACACTCGGTATTGGTTTAGTCTCACTAATATGAGCTGCCTACCTCCGCAACGAGTTAAACGTTGCCGAAGACTTTAAGCAGGCCTCGAAACGTGTAACGAAACCAAACTTGAACTAAAAACGGATAAAATTCCACGCATAATGGCTAACGGTGGGGAAATTATTCCATAAAGTTTTCACAAACCGGACAAATTATCTCTAAACAGCCGTGATGGTTGAATGGGACACACGTGAAACTGTGCAGCAAAGTCCTACTTTGACTGAGCGAAAATATCCAATACCACTGAGTTTTGACAGGAAAGATTATAGCAAATTTATCAACAGAAATACGGTCTGATTTCCAGTACTTATTTGTTCTCAACTGACTGGTGGTCTTTCAATGCCTTCTACTTAAACGAAAAACAAGCAGAAGCAGAGGAAGCCGTGATCACAGGCCGTTCAGACTTACTCTGTGTGCCTTCTGATTGGTATAATGACCTATGAAAGTTTTCGATATGAGTAAAGTAAAGAGAAAACGAAAAACATTCTTCTGATAACCGGGAATCGGCATTGGCTGACCGCAAAGAAGAGAAGGCTCGGTATGTGACACGCTAACCTAATGCCAGGAACGCCTTTACTAGCCATATGGCTGGCGTAAAGAAAGACATGATGTTGACACACAGCACCGTCGATTAGTAAAAGCTAGTCTTACTAGGATCTAGAAAAAATGGGACTAGAGGGCTGCATAATCGCTAAACAGTGTGGAATTTGGTGCGACTTGTGATGTGCGCATGTAGCGAAGTCATCAGACAATACTGGCAGAACCCTTTGCCTTACACTACATTCAGAATCGAACGCACAGACGCAATTATGAAAACCCGACACAGGAAATATGTCAGGTTCCACTGGCTTCTTCTGGAGAAGTTTACTCTCCCTCTCCACGACAGTTGGAGTGTCGATTTTGACCAGGTCCATCGTGTGCTCCACTACAGCAGGGTGATGATGATGATACAGGGACGGTGACTTGCAGTGCATCCACCTCACTCTCTGCTCCGATTCCCCCCCCCACCCGGGGCCCGGTGTCAAGACGGATTCAAGAACACCGGAGGGCATACTTCGCTAGCTAGCTAGCTCACGCACACACATACCTACATACACGCAGAGAGTACTCTACCGCAAGGCGACAGTTTGACTGATGCCAAGGCGGTGCCACCGCGGTGCCTGGTTGCGATTGACATACGTTCGATAAGCCTTCACGTAGATTGAAAAAAAGTTGCTCTCAGTATCACTTCCGCCGTGATACTACTTTACGGTTCCCGCTCGCTCGCTCGCTCGCTCGCTCGCGCGCGCGTGTCTGAGTGGACAGAAGACGCTCGTACAACCCCACGACGTGTTGTGACGTGTGTGCAGCATGCGCTGCCTGATTGACAAAAGGAAGCTCAGCCCATCACAGTGCGTAGGAGTGGATACCTACCGAAGCAGGCAGGCAGGCAACATCACCCAAAAAACTGAAAACACGGTGGCGTAGTGCTTCGACGAGCATGCAATACGCCACCCAAGGAAGGTCTAGACGGACTTCATAGGTTTACACGGAACGAATAGGTCGATCATTTAGAAGGGAAAGTGCAAACTCATTTGGCCCTTATCTAGTACTTCTCCACTGGCCTGACGAGGTCCACTTCTACATCGGTGACTAACTAGTTAATTGGATTATAGTTAGGCAGGGTCGAGGGACATTGGCATTTCCTAGGGAGTCAATCGCAAAACCACTCGCTGACCGGCTGACCGGGTATGTATTCTAGCCTCTTGTTTGTACAGGCGTTGGTCAGTCTACCAATCGGAACCCGTTTAGGTTTCCGGCTGGCAATGGGCCCAGACTGATTATCGAAAATTCCGGCTTTGAGAAAAAAAGGAAGAAGATTCGATCGCTGGGACAATATGTTTATTCGCCTGACGTTTCGATATCCGTCGCGGATTCGTCATCAGAGACATGAGTAGCTTTATTGACTCATCTTTCACAAAATTTTAAAGTTAAAATAAAGGTCTGACTTCGAATGTGGAACTCGTTCGCCACAAAGGGGAACTAACATGGTTCTCAATGAGTACATGTCTGATATGGAATTTAGATTTTACAGTTTTTGCAAATAACTCTACCTGAGAAATAACCATGCATGCACCGTAATGTCTTTAACTCAATGATGCCACTAAAGACAAAACAGAATACTCGATGCCGCTCTAGGTCAAGATAGAAGAGTCCGAAGCCAGAGGGCTTTTTATTTCTGGCACTAAAAACAGCAAAAGTGCGGCAACCACGCATTTTTGCATAAAGGGTTACCTCTTAAGAACTAGCTTGAAAAGTTGTGGAATCATTGTCTCTGGTGCACCGTTCACACTTTCGTTCGATGGGGTTACCAACCTCAACATCTTACTACTGTTCATGGCATGAGGTTTGCACGGACGTGTATATGCTCCGATTTATTGATTCAAAATAGTAAACCTTACAGAAGGCATACTAAACGAACCTTTCCAACGAAAGTTCTCGGACTATGTACTAACAACAACTGTAGATTGGCACTATCATACTTTAGGATAGACTTTTGTGTTGCTTCGAGCAGCCTCATGCGTACTTAATGAACGCTAAACAACTCGAGACACACCATCTACTGGATACCCAAGAAGCACGGCTGAAGTAGTTTGAGTATGTTCCTTGTATTCTGCCGCATATTTAGTACTGGTATCCCTACTTTGACTACCTTTGGAGGGGATCAGCTCCAAACCTAGTTCATGGTCTCATTCACAATTATTATAGTGAACTGTGCGAATGTAAAATGGGCTAACAATACGGATTTTGGGTCACAAGAGCTTGTGACTTGTTCATCGACGGGAGTACACTGACATCGTTCGGACAGAGGTAGATCACATTCGTTGTGAAAACATGATCCTTTATATGTAGGAAAGAAGGCTGGTCATTCGATTGAATAAAAGCATGATTTAAGCGAGCTAATAATCTTCTTCTTCTCTAATTATACATACGCACACCCGGAATGCAAGCATTCGCCTCAACATGGCCAGTTCTTAGGTAACCCAAGGAATATAGCCAGGACTGTTTGGGCACGGACCCCGTGAGTACAGTGCTACTGGCCTAAATCCAAGCACGCTACCTTACTGGAAACGGTGAAGAGGTCATTTACAAAACCTGGTTCGACAAGGTATGGGAACACATTTGCAAAGTTCTTATTATTTGTTCGATTCGATGCCAGATAATAAAGTGTTTTCAGCTTCGTTCCCGCTAACATAGAAAACCGTTGGTATCGCAAGCTCCTTAGATTTTGTGCCAGTAGGTTTTATTCAAAAAACACCCCAAAATAGCAGTCAGTTATGAAGATCCTATAATTAGCTAGTAAACTATTTTTGATAGTAAAAATGCCAAAAATATACATTCCCGAGCTCAGAGAAACATTCAGAGAGGAGCCCAGGTATGTGGTAAAAATGACAGGCGAACATATGTGATGTCCTTGACCCGCGATAGCTTTTAGCACGCCTGTCTTCTCTGATATTAGAAAATACTAACTTTTCTGTTCTAAACCAAGGAAGTGTTCTTATGTAAACAGCAATAGGTCTTAAAACAGGGCAGCTCTTCACTAGTAATCACGGTTTCCACTGGGCACAAACCATATGTTGGGTGGATTAAAAAGCGAACAGGACAGAGTGCTCAGACGCCCAATATCCCGGTAGGGATGGATGGCGGAACAGATAAATTTTCAACACACGAAAGCCCGGCAACACACAACTGACGGTGCACCGGTGGTTGTTCAGTTTCCATGCCCAGGAAAAGAATAGGAGAGCGAGTAAGTGGCACCGATGGTGGATGCGAAAGGGTCGGTGCAGGTGGGTGTCCTGGAACCAAGTGTTGGGGGGGGGGGGGGAGAGAGGGGTCGGGATGGAGGAAAACGGATGCGGGAGACAGTTTTGTCAGGAAAAATGGACCACCAAGGTGGGCAACAGTATCCAGCAGTGCTGACGCAGTGGTCTCAATCGCATAGTGCTTTCTCGAACACGCAAAAGAACAAATAAAAAAATACTATTTTCTCTTTCTCTCCATCTCCTCTTTCTAGGCAAGGCTGGTGGAATTGGGCAACTTTCACAAAGGAATGATGGCACTGACGGCTGAGCGATATCACTAACTACCATAAACTGTATATGGATCTGGGATCGAAAATATGTTCCCACACCCCCACATGACTGTCCTAAATCTCATATCACTACCCTGTTAGCAACAAGGGTTGGTTCAAAACCTGGCTCAACATTTTGGCAAGATGTGGGTTTTCGCGGCTAAAGAAGAGATTCAAATCCCGTCCACTAGATTCGTCATCGCCGATCGTCGCATGTATGGAAAGTAAATATGTGAGAGAGCACCGTGAATGACTAGATCAGGCATGAGCTCAGTTGTATCATCTAAGAATTCAAGTACGGGTGTGGACCTAAGTTTCGACTCATTTATCTGGGAGAGTACTTACTCGTACTCGGTACAACTGCGATGATGCCTAATCTAGCTGGTATCAAGTAAGCAAAAGTCAGAATTCCGGGATAAAAATCAGATATCATGTTGTACTCGCCGGAATGAGTTTATTTGTGCGCTAAAGTTTAGGTCAGCTGGGCCGGCTGTCCTTTTTTAAAGTGTAAACTGACAGTAGGTAGGGCCACCAAACATAGCGGAGGGAGCTACAACATGAAATCAGCTATAAAATGGCCACAGGCAAATGGAGACCGCGAAAAGCACAGATGATTCAGTTCCCATCGTCAGCCAGGCCTACGTACGACAACCTCAGGTCGTGAAGACCAGGGAATCGAACCTTAACATCGTTGGTGAACGTCACTCCCTCTCCGCCCATGTGACTGAATATTCCAAATCGCAGCCGGCAGGATATGGACGCGTGATCCAATGTTAGAGCCTTCGGGTGAGAAAAGACCTTGTTTTCAAGACTCGGACCTTCCCACCACCTCGATTTGTTGATAGTGTTATTCGATTAATGGGATGTGCTTGTTACCATGCCATTTACTGTGCCAACTCTAGATCAGCGCTCCCAGGTAAGAAAAAGCGCACACATTGCTTTCTGCAATCAGGTTGGTTAGCGAAAGCCACGCTCATGGGACTAAGATACCAATAACTTGAGTGGCTAACGACATCAGTGCCGTGCTTGATGACCGGATGTTTGAATCTGTTAGACAGAGAACGGGATGCATGACTATATTTCAAGTTGAGGCTCTCCTGTCAGTTGCTACTAGGAAGGACAGGGTTCGCTTCTGAAGATATAATGCGTGAATCGAATAACAGTGAAGCGTTGCACATACTTACCCCTCTTCCTCTCTCATCTCCAATTTTAGTGCGTTCATAAATGAAAACAGGACTGCACTCCGTACTAAACTTTCTCTTCAGTTGGCCATCCATCGCATTCTAAACAGAGCCAGGAAGAAAGAGTATGAGCGTGAGCGTAGTGTTCGACTAAGTTAAACAACTCGTCTACGCGTTCCACTCGCGGTCTCGGTCATAATCTCCTGTTGCATACTTAAAGGGTCGTTATCCCATATATATATATATATATATATATATATATATATATATATATATGTGTTGTGTGAGAAATAGTGCCTTCCACGTCGTAGTATCGAGCCTCAATTTTCTGACCCTCGTACCCAAGATAGGCCTCTTTATCTAGTCATTTAACAAACTGCCTTTAAGGACTTGTTCTGACCTCCGGTGCGTTCGCTTTGTTCTTATAAAGAATGCACTGCACTTCCATGTGAAAGGCTGATGTAGTATTGGCATGCAGTGTGGCCTGGTGGTGACGCTGAAGGCAGCTGCGATGGCTAGCTAGCCGGCTGGCTGGCGGCGCAGCCTGGGCCTCCGTCTAATTTATGTCATTTGTCGACGCGGCCCCGCTGTGGCAACTACTGGTTGCAGTTAACAGAAACATACCCCCCCCCCACACACACACACACACACACACACTCACACACTAACTAAATTCCTGGGAGGTCAGGAACACACGCTTGTTCGTTTAAGAGGGGGTCATTCAGTGCGGTTCTTGAGTACAATATCTCCTGCAGCAAAAACGCTTCAAGGCAAAGACATCACTTGACATTTTCTCAGCACTTGAAGCTGACCATTAAGTGGACCCACCACAAGGGAGTCGCACGTAGTGAGAAGCAAGCGAGTGAGTGAATGCAACTACAACCAGGAGTAGACAGGAATTTGTAAGTAGGCGGCATTGCAAAAAATTGGTTCAGTCGGTGCGGCGACCGTAAGCACGTGTGTGCCTGTGTAGAGGCGACAAGCTTAGTTTAAGACAGCACTAAAGGGCATGTGATTATGCAAGTAAGACATTTCCAACTTGGACTATAATTATGCCTGTAAGTGTGTAAGTAAATATCTAAGCTCAGTAAGCGAAGTCTACGAGTCTGCCCCTCAGCTCCTTCCGCATGTAGCTCCTAACGTACACGTGTAATGCGAGCGTGAGATCATCAGGATTCACCGTGGCTGGAGAGGCTGCCGACTGAAGTGAATATCAGACCAAGCCATCAGCCCTGTGTGTATTGTGTGTCAGTGGTCAATCAGCGGACTGGGAGTCACACGGTGACTGCTCCTCCACGGCCCCTGGTTGTTGAAATCCAGGTGTGTGTGTGTGGGTGTCTCAAGGAGACTAGGTCGTGGTGTGGCGCGTGTAGACGGGTTCTCCGGCCCTGTCAGCTACTGTGCCCATCTCCCTTTTGAACCACTGACCGGCTCGGATGGTGATATGATGCTGAAGGCAGGAGAGAGAGAGGGAGATCGATGGTCTAGCACACTTTCCTTACTATAAACAATCTAAGGCACCTGAAGCTATAACGGTGCGCTAAAAGCCGTGGCTTGGGGGGCTGTCAAGTGACGAGATAGATCGGACCGCACGGTCAGTCCAGTGTGTGCTGTATAAAGTGGCTGACTGACAGGCTGAGAGTCAGACTGCAATGGCTATTCCTTAGTGTGGCTTTTATGGCACGTTTACTCAGCTGGACTCCGAGCTGTCCCCAACTTTGTTGTTTTCTGGTTGTGATGGTCCACAGTTTGTGGGCCTACGCTCTCCCCCCATATCCGGGTTTCTTGACTTTGTCTTGACACTGGGCTCAGGTGGGGCAATGGGGAGAAAGTGAGGTAGGTGCGTGCAAGACTACTCTCAGCGCAATTCACTGTACCTGCATCACCCTGTTGTGGAGCACACGGTGTACCTGGTCGATACCGACGGTCAAACTGTCGTGTATAGGGGAGAAAAGTGTGAGATTAAGCATTTACACTGAAGGTCGTCACAGACAGGAAGCCTATGGTGCACCTTCCTGTCCCCCAAGAAAATTATATTCTAAGCAAAGAAGGTGCCCGAAACTTAATGGGTGGACTCGGTGAGCTGAGCACTCCCAGTGAGGTCCGCCGCATCTCGAAGAATGGTTAGTAATAGTCAAACCGTGAACCCCTGGCTTATTTTTTTTTGGCTACCGACTACTTGTGGCTACATGATCACTTAAAATGCTTTCACTTTGGAGATCCAAGAAAAAATGTGAAATTTGGATTCTTCAATGTAGCTCCCGTGTGAGTGGATATTCCCGCCTATCGGGCACAGACTGAGTTCCCGTAGTAGCTGGATCCTGGTTAAAACTTCACATCCCTCCGACCTAGGATTGAAGTATGACTGACTGACGACGTGAAATAAGCCAGAAATGACTATTCCGGTCCGCGTAACCCTATTAACTGTTTTAGCATGACAGCCGGTCGCAAGTTCAGCTTATTCGCAGCTAACACCTGCAGTTCTAGCCCTATACTCATAGGCAGGTGTTAACAATCATACCACATGCACCCCACACGCACCAGACGGATAAAACACCTTTGCTCGGTTGAAATTCCGCAAAAAGATTTATTTTCTACAACGAGGGCCATGCTCCAAGTAGCTTTAGTTAGCCTAAACATCTGTCAGGCATGTGAGCAGTGCGAAGACCGATAAAACCCATTGTGATAGCTAAGCCGGAGGTTGGAGTTGATAGGCATGAGTACCATCAGCAAAATTGCTCATTTTTGTATCCCTACTGGTCAACGACGGGACCACCTTCCCCCCCCCCCTCACCAAAAGCAAAGCCCAGAACTCGTGCTGGAAATCTGATAGGAAACGGTCTTGCGTCAAGAGGACGACAGTGCAAAATGCGTCCTGAGGCTGTGTGAAAGGCATCCGACCTGACGCCATTCGTACCC
>JAYGXS010000002.1:30253842-30267704 GCA_036362985.1 Ligula intestinalis | reverse complement strand
CTAAGTGGGTGCATGCTTTTGGTGAAATATATTTGAATTTAAGAGTGCATACTACTTAAGTAGCCATTATTTACAGAGTACGCTTTTTGTAGACAGTCAGACAGAAGCTCTTTCACTAGCCGGCATATTGGCGTGACTGAAATATCTTGGAAGTAGGCTGCAATAAATTTCACGACCGAATATCCAAAAGTTGGGTCCAGGTGTCTGCGTTAATTTCTAACAAAATAATAGACATCACAGCTATGCCTATATTCTTACACGAAAAAAAGACTTTTACGGGAAAGGTTTGGCGAACCTGGAAAATGAGATAACATGGGAGTAACATCTAAGTGGGCCCCCATTTCACACGCGCTCAGTTGCAACATGTCGCGGCAGCTTCCCATGATTACAATACTTTAAGTTAGCGCAGGCATGTGGGAATGCATAGGACCTCCCGTGCATTGTTACCCTACTGTTGAGAATTTGGCACTGACCCTGCATTTGCTTTGAACAGGGGGACGCTGAAAGGCGGCTTTTGTTGTGGAAAAAGCAGAAACGTTTTCCGGGGAGACGGCAGGAACCCTTTGAAGAGACGAGTTGCCCGCTGGCTTCACTGTGCTGCCTTCACTGACCCTTGATGATTTTGGCCTACGGAAAAATCCAGTTTCAGGGCTAACACAGAGAAGCATCCACTGATCAACCCGAGCAAAATGCGGAGGTTTTAGGTTCTAACGACCTGGTACTGTGGTATGGCCGTCCATACACGGATCTGAGTGCTAGTAGAAGCCATGGAGAGCGGGTTCCGGTAATAAGTTGCGAAGCAGGAGACACGGTCGCTGGAATAGGAGCTGTGCTAGCCTGACGTTTCGAAATTTTTTCGTCGAAGCAATCATCGGAGGGAAGGCCAGACTTTGCGCTGGACCAACCTGGGGCCAGCTCAGGGCAGGGCACGTGGTAACGGGGCTACTCATCCCTTAAAAATGCCACACAAAGGGACGGCGGTTGCACGCCTCGGCTTAGACTCAGACTGCGCCAGCCACGTACGCCTGATTTCCACTTTCAGATGCCTGTCCGGTTCTAGCAGCCGACTGGTACATGGGAAACTGAATAGACAGGGAAAGAGGGCTGGTACTGCGGGTTTCCGTAACCCTGTTACATCAGCGCGCATTTCTCAATATAAAAAATCTGACGCATTTGGCATTTTTCCCCGGTCAGCTAAAATGCCCTTGGCTTTAAAAGCTGCCAACCGACGAAGTTATCTGCTCCTCTGAAAACGAAGAGACAGGCTACAAGGGTTCTTTCTGAATGTGGACTATATAACACATTCTCACTCAGATAGGATCAGAGTCAACAACTTTCTGTTTCGACGGAAATGCGGTCTATCGTGCGGGCAAACCAGGCGCGTGCAGCACATGTAGGCGAATTATTTAGTTTTTCAAACCTCCGATGGCGCCTCCAGTCTGCTTGGTACCGTCTTGCCCCGGACCCACGTAGGTGAGCGAGGAGCGAGTGTGTTAGATGCCGCGCAAGTGTACTCTCAGTATATACTTATGTTAGCGCATGTCAGCATCCTGAATCTATCAGGTTGTGAGGCAAATGGTGGAAATTTTCGCTCTCAACGGTCAAGCTGTCATGCCGATACGAGATATAGGCCGTAAAATCAGGAACTACCCATTGACTGGAAGACCTCTTCTAATTCCTATTTATGTTTGTGTCTCCAACAAATGACCAGACAGTCGATAAAACACAAAATTCTCCCATTCTTTAAGTGACGACGACGATACTTTTACCATATGCTGAGGATATCTGAAGGTGAAGTGGTCTGAGATGTCATCTGATGTGAACCAAACCCTAGAGGTAAATGGCATAAAGGTACGCAGAGGCGATAAAAAACTAATTTCAACGGCATGTCTGGCGCTGTATTCTTAAGTTGACGTGGCTGACGTACTGTCTACCAAATTTCAATCAGAGTTTGGCATCAACCGGCTGCAGTAAACGTGCCAAGTGAAGTTGGTCGCATGAATAGGAATAAATATTGGTACAAGTAGAGGTGGTAAGCCTCAATTTGTCTAGTTAGGGTTCCATAGTGATGGTTGTAGCAGGTTGCAACATATGCACACTTTCCCATTTCATAGGCTGCTAAAATTGGTCAAGCAATCCTGGCAGCCTCGAATGTTCGTTATCTTTTAGACAATCCGACGAGCATCCGGCTGGGAAACAAGACAACACTAGTCACTCGGGAATTAGCGCGCTTCAAAATGGACATCGATAACCTCAATGAGACCGAATTCTCTAAACTGGGTCAGCCTGGGATGGTGGGTGCCGGCTACACCCACTCCTGAAGCGGCCGCTCAAAGGCAGAGTAACGCGATGCTGGCGTCACCGACAGACTGGCCTGTCTGCCGTAGGGAATTACTGGCGGACTGATGAGCCCCCTTCGAGGTGCAAAATTCATCAACATCAGCAGCAGCCTACGTTCCCCAAAAAAGCGACAAAAAGTTATAAATGGATCTGCACGCCCTCCTCCCGATTGTCCCGATGACTGACACACTAGTTATCCTTTACGACCTGCGTCGGGACAGACCACGCTGCCTGGGAGGGGATGTTGGGTCCCAATGGTCTCGGCGGCTGTAACAATAACGGCCTCTTTCTTTCGCGAACCCACCCTGATTATCGTTCCCTCTTGTTCAAAACCGTCTGCCTTTCGACGGGGATGAAGACAACTTGGCCGCAACCTCGATCGTTCTCGTTCTCGAAAGGAAATGTTGGTGACCAAGCTGATCTGCGATGTCGATGGCTGGACGGAACACCGTCTCTTCAGCTCTGAGGCTTCGGCCACGACCCTGCAGCAGACCCCAAGGTAGGTGATCACCAGGCATTGTAAATGCTTCTTTTCGTAAGTTGTCTGCTCACCGCTTCGATTTCATCAAGCAGTTAGCTCAGCGTTCGGCAGAAGTGCAGACGTCGGACGAAAACGTCACGGTAAAGCCAAAATGGCGTCAATTGCGGAATGCGCCCTACGCCGCGAAAGTGAGAATTCTCTGTCACCCACGCTGTCAGCACCAGGACTAGTTTGACGACAGCGAAGAAGAAATCTGCAACGGCCAAATCGAAACAAGCAGAACCACTTTATTCAGATGTCACCGCAGCGGGAGATGCAAGAGGTCTGAAGGAATTGCATGGCTGAGGACTGCATCGGAACGAAGAATTGCTTCGTAGCCATAAAGCCAGTCTACGACTCCCATAGCGTTACTGCTAAGCTCAAACGTAAAAAACCCTCCTTATAGAGAAATCCAAAATGTGACAGCACTGGAACAGCACGCAAAAATCGTCCTTATCTAACCATTCACGAGCTTCGATGCTGCCATTCACCGGCTCCTCCAGGTGGAAACGAATAATCACTCAAATCCCTCGCTTTTCCTGTCAGAAATAATCGGCAACGTCTACCAACTATCTGTTGGGAAAGCACCGGATTTCTATGCAGTCCCGGTTGAACTCGATGAACACAGAAGTCCTCGGCTGATAGCCAAATTCATATCGCTGTTCCAAGAGATGAGACAACAAAGAAAAGCCTCGTAGGATTTAAAAGAGGCGTTAATTGTCTACCTCTCAAAGTGAAAACAAGCCAGGAAAGTTATGATAGTCACCGAGGACCTCCTTGCTCAACATAATCACGAAGGTCTTCACTCGCATCTTCCTCAATCGTCTCCAAGGTCTTCTGAAACACGGAATTCGCTCTGAAAGCCTGGGTGGCTTCCAACGACATCATGAGGTCATCAGCATCATCTTCGTTCCACTTTGGCTACATGAGAAATCTCAAAAGAGGCAGATTCTCATCAAGGCAACTTTTGCGGATCTGGCAAAATGTTATATAAATTGGATAACGATGGATTGAGCAAAACCATGCAGGATTAAAGGTCTCAATGCGTCAGCCCGCAATAGTCATGGCGTGTTTCAAAGACCATGGACCAGTCTCAGAAGCGTTCGCAGTGACTAATGGGGTACAGCACGGCTACGTACTCGCTCCGCATCCTCGTGAGTCTCATGTTCTCTGCCACACTGATGGACGCCTGCCGTGATGCGCACCCTGGGATCCGCGTAGTCTGAGGCACTGATACCCATCTTCCCAATAGCCGGTGCGCACAGTAGCACAAATCTACCATCACTGGGAACTAGTTCATGTAAAAAGGCATCGTTGCGGCCGGGTAAAGCCCGCCGTGAGGCACGCGCTGAACCACGTTGGAGTGAATGGTCGAACTTCCACGCAACTCCACTCCCATTTAGAAGCTGTTTGAGCTGAAGTGAGTAGTAGTAGTAGTCATGTGGCGAGCCTGTGACCTTCAATTTTGATAGGGTAGATAGTTGGAAGCAAATGTAACCGTTTTGTCGTATCCCACTTACACCAGGATATGATCGAAGTAAGGAAACAGAAGGAACATGGGATGGTAGTACACGAGCCATTTAGCACGAGAACAACGATTTAGAAGTACTTGTCATATAGCCCCACGTAAAGAAAAGAAGTAATTTTCCTGCCCCGGAAATTCTCACCTGTTCCCTCCTGTTTCAAGGCGATGGGGTTAATTACCTGTTCTTAACTACATTGAGAGACAACCATTCTGCAAAAGCCATGTGTGTAGGGGCGGAATGATATCACAGCTGACTGGAACTGTCAACTGCTGTGCTGTTGATAAAGCAGGAAGTGAACAGGAACTGACACTTTTAAGGGAGAAGGGTAGGTTATGTAAGTCCCCATAACCGCCAATAACCGCACGAGGGTGTAAGATGGAAATGGTGGTAATTAGAGGTTTCAAGGGTGGGGCCTCACGGTGGACAAGCAGTCAAATGTATACAAGGAAGCATAAGAAATAAGTATATGTTAGCCATATTTATTGTTTTGGGTGGTCACCCGTTGGGGACCTCTGACCCCCACATGAACTTTGTTTAGTTCGGAAGGCTATTGGATCGGTGTTCGCACATTCTTGAGTGAATATATAGCCGATCAGCAGTGACAGCAAATGGCAGGTGGCGAGGCGCTGATGAACCGCCGTTCGATGAAGTGCTTATGACCCATCTGGTAGACCCCAGTGGTGGGTCTATATACATAGTGATGATGATATCGACAGAAATATTAAAAAAACTAAACAAAAAGCAACTATCAATAAGTAAAAGGAATTTGAATAACGGAAACCGCAATAAAACAACTGCATTGCTGTCGCTACGTGTGCGTGTTCGACCATCGATTTCGATGAAGTCCACCAAGTGCACCGACAGGGTGGTATAGAAGGTGACGGTCTCAGGAGGTAGCTTCGAAGTGATAGCGGACGTAGTTAGCGCCAAATGCACTCCACCCGGAGTCTCCGGCATAGGCTACTTTCTCCATAGACGTCCAATCCACTGGGTGGAACCTCCACCTCCTTTTGGGTTTGCGCAATTCAGCGCACGGTGGGGGGTTTCATCAAGGCACACGTGGGCTAAACTCAGGCCTTCAAGCAAACTATGCCATTAGTTCCCAAGTTGAAAGCAATTAGCCCCAAGGGGAGGGGAGGGAGGGGCTAGCAATTCCAGAAGATATCCGATTCAAAGGAGCTTAGGAATTCGAGACTCAAAACACTTTCATTTATCTGTTTATGGCATAAGATAACGACGGCGTTGTAAAAAATTTGACTTATCTAACAAGTTCAATGTCAACTGAAAAAAACGAAGACCTCTAGTGAGCTATTCATGCGCTTATTATAGAATCTTTCTCGACAGGGGGAAGGCTTTATTATAACCAATACTCTTATTACCCAAGTTCTGAGATCCCATCAGAAGCCGCGAATTCAATCACACTTGGGTCAATTTATCCGCCCAATCTACGAAGACGTGGAATCCACCAATTCTGTCATAGTAAGATTACTGCCCAAACAGGAATTCGTAAAAACATAATCTTTAATCAACCAAATGCCTTTTAGGCGCACTTAATTATCAGGGAGGTGGAGGGTTGGCAGATTCGAATAATTCATTTGACCTACTGGAATTGACCCAAACGAATTATTCAAATTTACCAAACACCCTATCAATTTCCACTTTTGTCTCTCGCGAGTTAAAGCACATGTTATTATTGTATATGGAGTAGACCGTAAAGGGTGGCAAACAGCAAATGACACGAATCTAAATTTGCAAGTTTTGTCCGAATCAAATTCAATTCCTCTCTGCTATTCCTCAACTTCAAACTGTCAGTCAGCCTCCAGAAAACTGTTCAGTAGGATGAAGCCAATAAGCTACCGCAATATCTGGTCCCAGTTCTAGTTTAACACGACCAAATATCCAACGAGTGTGTGTTCGATCATCGATTTCAATGAAGTCCACCAAGTGCACCAACAGGCTGGTATGAAAGGTGACGGCCTCAGGGGTTAGTTTTTTAAGTGATGGCAGACGTAGTTAGCGCCAACCGCACTCTCCACCTTCACCCGGAGTCTTGAAGACTAAACCGGGTTCCGGCGTAGGGCTGCTTTCTCCAATTAAAGCCGAAACACCACCTAACCTAGTCTTAAGTGACAGTAGACCTTTGCGCTGGTAATACTATACCATCTACCCTCACTTAACCTTAGAAGGTGTGAGGACAGGCCCCGTGCGGCCAAGATTCATACGGTTACTACTGTTTCTAATACTACTGACTATCAATGTAGCCGAGTCTTAATAGTACTAATACTATTTCTGACGCTAACATTTGTTAGAAGTGACGTTGGGGCTCATACCTCCTTTGTTCCTATCAACGTGTGGGAAGTCTGAATGTATGCTATTTCGAGTAACTACACGTTTAAGGCCCTTGGCATATCGGGGCTTGCGTTGGTTTCCACCCTTTCAACTCTATCTTCCCAGGCTGTCTTCGTTTAAAATAGGAGCTGGACTGCGAAGACTAGAATACTGCTGTTATAAGTACTTGCCTATGCTAAAGTGCTAATTCTAGTAATCGTGGTTACTAAGACCAGTAACTAGCACATTACGATATGGCCTGTGTGTGCCTAAAGGAAGCCGGCACCCAGTATGCACTCACATTCTGTATGGGGTAAAGAAGATAAATAGTTCATAAGTTAAATCAAAGCGTTATTAACTAGAAACACAAGTTCCGCGATACTTTTATGCCTCAAATAGGGCCTTTTGCTGTGTATAGGCTGTCTGAGGACCCGCTAAAACGCCTAGCTTGCGATAGACTAAGCATGATCGTACGGTATCGCCCTCCTATGCTGTTATTAACTGATAATTTAGCGGGGTGCTAGTAGTGTTGTAACTGTATCTGTAGAATACATAATTCAGAGTTGATGCGGATTTTAGTCAGCGCTGAGGCTGACGTCAATCTGGCTTCCGAGTATTACATGTTCGTGGCCGGAGCACGTCATGGCTGGCCTTGTCTTTCGTGCCCTCACCTATATCCACTAAAGTTGTTGCAGATTTTATCAGGTTTTGGACTACGAATACTAGAGAATGCTGTCATATGTATTATGTGAATGCTGAGCTGACTAATGCTAGTTGCCATAACTGCTAATAACAGTAAATTACACTGTTATGCAAGTTCAATAGTGAGACGGTCTACTAAATGGGAGCCCTGATATTAATCACCTTTGGTTGAGCATGCTTTGTGTGCGTGTATGTTGATATAGTACACAATGGGCTGCCTATATTAGGTACTTAGGCCAGTTTAACTTTTTGTCCTTGGTCTCACCGCTTGGCGATCACCACTTGCGGACTTCTGCAACATTTCCCTATTATATCGCGATCCAAGTTTTGCAATAGAATCAGCCTAGAAGTTTCTGTTGTGCTACTAGCCGATGCTATTAATTCTACTGCTACTGATATTTAATTGCAATTCTCTGGCAGCTTCATGCGCCTTTGAGAAGCCAGATTACCTGCCAGGGCATGTAGGCTTTACGTCAACAACGGTAAGCAGAGGAATCTATTTATGGTCCCTGCGTTTAGCTTGCGATAACCAGGCAAGCGTCTCTGCTATCAGCCTGTAGCTGTATCTCGTTAAAACACATGTGAACACGAAGTCGGGATCATAGTTTGCCGAGCCATGTCTGGACTTTCTACAGTATCTAGTTTCGCTCAGTATTTATAGAGCATCTTCTTTCTATTAAGCAGTAAACTTTTCCACAGTCAACTATTCATGAAAGCTTATTAATTCCTATAACAGTATTCAAAAGTTCAAGAATAAGACATGCATCGTATTTTATTAATTTACTATAACAAGCGAAAGTTTTAGCTAACCGCCTGAGGTGATTCTGTAGGCACCTGGTCTCATCCAGGAGGTAAGAGTTTTAACTATCTTCACTTTGTTACGAATATAACTCGTGTTTGCACCGCTGGGTTCTTATACCGGTAGTGGCAGTGTCATTTATATTTAACTGCTAGTGGGAAGGTACAAATACCATTAAAAGTAGAAAGGGTGAATACAGTAAATTGAGAGTACATTACAAGTACTACCCTAGAGGACAGCAGTACGAAAATACAGTATCAGGTAGGTACAGTAGAACACTCTCAGTCAGTGCAACAAGAATAGAAAATATTAGTGAGGCTGGTATTATTAATGATAGTGGTGATACTAGCACATCTGAACTTTCCTTGGTTTCCGCCCTCTCAACTCTATCCGTCAGGCTGTGTCATCTTACTGTTAACTAGATGTTATTGATTAATATCGCAGGTTCTGCCAAGTCTTTATGTCACATGGTGCTACTTGCCATTATCAGGCTAACTTTTTGATTTATTGCAGTATCTTGATCTATCTTGAGGTTAACGGGACATCTCCTGTCTAATAGGAGGACAATCTGCTCCATAATCAACCAGCATTGCTATATCCTATAACTGTCAACGGTTGAATTTTAAGCAATGAGCAGAGCAGATGGAAATAGGAGCTTACCACATTTTTTCTCTTGTCTTCACCTGGCGATTGTGTAAGAGATTCGTGTTGTCTTGAGAGCATGTGTCTTATGTGCGGGTTTGTAGATCAGCAGATATCGGCAGGCTGATTTGACCGGACTGTACGGAAGATTTGGGGTTCTAACTAGGGGTGTAGCCGTTCACGTCTATCTATTTGCTTCCTACAACGTTTTTGCATGTGACATGCATGTCGTTATATGAAGACAGTAGTAAACAGGCACAGGTTTACTTTTATAGTTATGAAATAATGAACCAAAGCAGGCCCGGCTATGTAGTTTAAATTCAGGGGGCTTAGATAAATCTGTCTTAGCCTTAGTTGAATGCAAGCACTGAGGTGCACTTTTAAGTTAAGCTCTCTGATGTGTTTAATTCTTTACCACCAAATGCATCCACACAGCGGAACTTTCGATTGTAAATCAGATTTTAAGCGTCGATGCCCAGACATTACGCCGACTGTCCTAAATTAGGGCGCTGGCGGCTACTCCCTGCCTTCGAAGCCTAATTTACAAGTGCAGATTTCAGCGTCTGCAGACGAATGCTGATAACCTGAGCCCAGAAGTCCACGTTCATTCAGCTCACCCTGTTCGGGGAATGGACACTACGCTCTCCCCTACTGAAATTCATGCTACCGTTCACTGCCCTTCCGAATCAAATACTAAGGTAGAGGAAAATGGATATCGTAGTTTTATCTAGGCTGTCCCATAGGTTACTCAAGAAAATGCTCTACCATTGAATAAGGCCTTGTCTGCACCTTCCGTCTGGGCAGAAACATGAGCGCATGAAAGTAAACTATGCCGCTACAAGTTTACCTGGATGATTTGAATGTGGCACAAAGCGAAGACCTCGGTGTGAGGAGTGAGACTGGGGGGGGGGGGGGGGAAAAAAAAAACAGGAAGTTTAATACAGGGTGTCCACGAAGTCTGGGTACATCGGAAAAAAATACAAACCTTTAGAACCAAAAAAAATTATTTAATTATAATTTTAAGAAATTATATTTTCACCTGAGCACGTGTGAGCAAGCGGAACAAGTCACCAAATCAGAATGCAAGAGTGCAAGTCGGTCACAGGGAAAAAGCTCCAGGTTATTTACTCAGTGCGCATAGCGAGGAGGCGTCAGCATTCACGGTCCAATCAGATAGGACGGAAAATCGATAATTATTGACACGTTGTCAAGCCACGGCGGGGGACTTTGCGCTGCAGCTGCGCTGAGAGCCTAAGCGTTGTTGTCTAATCACGGGACTCTGCCGTCCCAACAAAAATAACATCAATAAATAAAATATTAAAATTCCTATGTACCCAGAATTTGTGGACACCCTGTGTAGAGCGTCTGTGACGGACAGCCAACAATGCTATCCGGTTTCTGTATTCAGCACGCACTGCCTCAACTGAATCTTCACAGGCAGCTGTTTTTCAACTCACAGACTCGATTCAACGAAATAGCTAGCCTACCAGGTGGAACTTCTGTTAGACGGGGCAGCGTTTCCTACTGAACGTTCGTGCTGTTGGTTTATTGGCTACTTCTTCGAGAAGCGATTCCTTGTTTTAACGTGTTGTTTTTGTTCTTATGCTCTTGTAGATTCCTTTGATTTGCTTATTTTTATTTACTGTTGCGTAATTTATTGTTTGGTGTTGCTTGCCTATAGTTTATCATTTGTGTACTGTTATTCATTTATTTATTGTTTTTAGTATTATTTTTATTATTGTTATATAGTTTTTCCTATTGCTTATTATTGTTTAACTGAGTGTTTACTGTGTCTTTGTATTGTGTGCTTATTGTGTAATTTGTCCGATTTATTATTGTTTGTATTACCATCTCACTGTTTCGGCACACTGTTTTTATGCACTCGGATAGACGTGGCTGAGAAAGGACCACTTGAACACCCCACCGGCGGCCATCGCAGCCAAAATCCCTCGGACAATGCAACACGCCAATTGCACAGCACTTGAAAATGCTTCAAAATTCTGTAAAAGCAGTTGTCATCATCCCTTCCACACAAAATCCACATATTCACAGGTGTAACTGGTCGCAGAGAACACCAGCCCCAGATTCGCCAGCGGTACCTGCTGCCTAAGACAGCAATGCAGAGTTCGGTGCACAATAAGTCCTTTCCACTGGTTACTTCTGCTTTTACCATTAACCCCAGATTCGATCTAATGAGTGACATGATCCGAGTACAACCACTACTTGAACCCCTAGACTTCCTTCCCAAGCACTCGATGTCTTAAGTCCATGCAGTCCATAGCGGCGGTCGATATTCTAACCTTATTAGTGTAACGCGGTCCCCGAGCTCTTACTATTCGACCTTCCCTTGCTGAAGCTGAAAGTGTTCTTTTCTCGCTACTTCATCAATCATAAGTTGCACCTATGGGGCCTTGTTGAAGCCGGCTAGGTCGATAATCATTACAGTCTCCATATTTGTTTTACTTCTAGGTCTGCATCTGAACCATCAGAGTTCAAGCAGCACAACAGTCACCTTATACTGAGAGGAAACGTAGGGAATGACTGCAATAAGGACCAATTTGGAAACGTGTTGGTATGATTACACACGCGCACGCGCAAGGACAAATAGCTTCCGTATGTTGACCAAAACGCTGCAGGTTTTTCGAAATCAAGCCACATTAGCGGAAAACAGCCGGAAAATGTTTAAAGCCAGCTGGTCCTTATTTTTATCATCATGATTTTCGCGTACATTCTACAAACACCCTACCATGTTACCACGGGAGGCAAAATGCCTTAGCAACAACTCCGTCTGCACGCACGGTCTCTGCGTCTTCCACTCACAATAGGCCAGACAGAGAGCACATAATTTAAAAGAAATTTTACCAGTTCGTTTATTTAAGTTGCTCCTACAACTGTCAACGTTTTCGGATTTTCCGCTTACCATGGACATGCAGCCTGTTAATGCAACTTCTACAGGTCTGTGAACACTCGATTGCGATAATGTCATATTTTCTTAATTAGACAACGCGTTAGAGTCCCTAGCCTGAAAATCCATATGTAGAAGGCAATTTTCCAAGTGCATGCTTGCTGATAGCATTTTCGGCAAAAACGTGAGAGACTGGAATGGCCATGTCTGGCTTATTAGCCGTCGTCAAACTGCCATACAGACCCAAGTGGTGTCCCGCCCGAGCCTCGAACTCTCGACCTCTTTGATCAGAGTCAAACGCCATAAGCACTGAGCTACGAGCTCGTTGCCTCACCGGTTTAGGTCAGGGAATATTGACGTTCATTGATGAACGTTCACCTGACTGCTAAGGGGACTCATCTGTCCCGTTCCGCCTTGGGCCCCACCAGAAGCCCCGACAGCCGTAAAACCTGGGGCGCCACTTGGGTCTGGGTATGACAAGCTGAGGATGGTTAATTATTCGGAAATGGCCATTCCAGTCTTCCTTGGGTTTATTGACAATACTATTTGCCTACACTAACACCTCCTACGGCTGTCAGGGCCTCTGGCGGGATCCAAGGCAGAGCGGGACATATGAGTCCCGTTAGCGGTCAAGTAAACGTTCATCGGCGAGCACTTCTGCTATCAGTTCTGATTACATACAAAATAGAATTCAAAGGGCAACCACCAATGAATCAAAATGAGAAGAGTATTCCCCGGAACTAATTAAACTGAAGCAAAGTTAATTGTGTTGGAAGCTAGTTTAGAAATGACTGCGTGAACACAAATGACTGTTATTGTAAAGGATAAAACTGCTTGCTAATACAAGCAAATATGCTCCTCACGAAGACTCACTCATCTTCACCATGAAGCAAGTTCGCTTTTAATCGCATGACAGTCACGGATCAATATGGTGACTAGACTAATTCAGGCATTGGCAATGCAAGCGGACATGCAAGTCCCAGGAAGTAATCGAGAAGAAGAAGATTCGATCGCTGGGACAACACGTTTATTCGCCTGACGTTTCGACCTGTGTCGCGGATTCTTCCTCAAGAATCATCTGGAATTGTCTATAGGATCTGGTGTAGTTGCGTACAAAGCAACTACTTCGGAGAACCTGGCAGAGGTGAATTGCCGAACATGTGGCAGCAGTGCGACGAAATGGTGCCAATTATCAATTTGCGGCTCATTGGAAGAGACCAGGCTACACATTCAAACGTGATAAGACCGAAACTCTCGCAAGAAGTGATAATCGAGTGGGCCGAGAATTACTTGAGCCATGGTTCACGGGCCTTCAGTACATAAACAAGTCTAATGACTTGCCTAATCCATATTCGGTGCTGAAGTTCAATTTGGCACAAGAAAGTGGCCACTCGGGGAACGCGCAGGCCACCGCATCGTCTTACGCCAACACTAGAGAGCCAGATGGCCGAGCAATCATCACGTCCAATTCTACCACGCTTGATGCATGTTCAGCAGGTCACGGCCCGCATGCTTGTCCTCAAGCAACCCACGTACAAGAGGGCAATTATCGTGAATTGTCTTTATTTGTCATACGTGTGCAATAATTATGCAAATTACTGTGCATGCATCACCCGTTGCTGCTACTTCATTTTGCGCATGCCTCTGATGAAGTATCAGCGATGGAGGTCGAACGGTCAGGCGAATAAAAGTGTGGTCCCAGCAATCGAATCTCCTTCTTCTTAATTCAGGTATATCAAAATGTCCCCTTCGTATCGAACAGTAGGCAAACAAATTACTAGCGCTTATGAAGATCATTACTGGCAGGAAACTCGTTATGCTTTGAACCTCGCACCTACGAGTTGAATGTGCGTTCAATTGAAATTTAGACATGCTTCTCATTGGGCTCAGGTGCTATATGTCCGTCCTCCTGTTATATTCAGTAATCTGGGGCTAACCTTTACACCGAATGCACTGAATTTACAAATTATATGTGTGGGCTGAATAACATAACCAATAAAGACAAGCCAGATCACTCTTGGTTTATTAGCCGTCATCACTTAGGCATACCCAACCTCAGGTTGGGCAACCCCCTGAGGTTTGAATTCCAGACGCCTTAGG
>JAYGXS010000002.1:30195609-30243842 GCA_036362985.1 Ligula intestinalis | reverse complement strand
AAAAAAATTCATTCGAAAGGTTATATTGAATAATGTTTATTCTTTCCACAGCAGTCGAATGATTCGGTCCTGGAAGGTACATGGTTTTCGAAAATTGTAAGATTAACTCCTTAGTGAAGATGTTAGGGTTGTTCTGTCACAGGATACTGCTACTAAATTTTATCTGAAAGTACACCTAAATACAGAAAAAACATACTGTGCAATGAATCGTTCGGTGGGCGCACTACTGAAACTGAATGTGGGACAAAATGAGGTAGGGCCCGGGGCCGGGACCTTCGCCTGTAGTGCAGGTGCTTTTGCACTAATTTCCAGATTGGGTTAGAGGCAAAGGTAGTGTTAGTATTAGTAAACTAGAATAGTTAATGTCTTGGGAAGAAGACGACCCGGTCGCTGGGACAATACTTCTATTCGCCTGACGTTTCGACATCCGTCGCAGATTCATCATCAGACAGGGATGTCGAAACGTCAGGCGAATAAAAGTATTGTCCCAGCGACCGGGTCGTCTTCTTCTTACTTACTTCCTGGGACTTGCATGTTCGCTTGTATTGGCAGTTATAATTTTACTCAGCCAGCGGACATGAAAGCTCGCCCAGGTGTCTAAAACATTAGCCAAAATGAAGTTTAGGCCGCGCGTAAGCTCGTATTCCCATCTGTTATGCTTGTCGCAGTAATAGGGTGCATGGCGGCTATTTCTACAATTATATAAATATATTACTAGAATATACTATCCGCTGGACTTATTAAATGTGATAAGTAGAAGTAGCACTCTTGGTAGTGGCATATTACCTCTAGCAGCGGTATTTTAGCCTAAACTTAGAAAACTGTGCTGCGGCTTTTGGTGGACAGAGGCGAGAGGGCGGTAACCAAGGTAGGTTTTGATGTGTTGCCGGCCTCAAATATGTACTTCCTTGGAATAGCTTAAACCCAGATTCCCACTCATTGTCGAGATCAAGGTGAGTATAAGCCTTAGCGTTAGCTTCAATGAGCATCACCTCTGACAAATGGTAGCGTCAGTGTTAGTAACGGTACTGTGAAAGTGCAGCTACATCGCTAGCTAGTAGTAGTAGAAATAGGAGTAGATGTATCCGTCTCGGACTCTTTGGGCCTGTTCTATCACCTACTGGAGGTAAGTGAGGGTAAATAGTGAAGTTGTACCCGCACAAAGTCTACTGTCGCTTAAGATTATGTTAGGTGGTGATTCTGGCTTGTATTGGAGAAAGAGGCCAACGCCACGTCCTGTTTGGTCTTCTTAAGCCCGGGAAAAGGTGGAGAGTGCGGTTGGCGCCAACTACATTCGGTATCGCTATAATCTACTCCCGAGACTATGCCCTTGTGTGTCAACCTGTTGGTGCACTTGCCGGTCTTAATTAAAATTGGTGATAGAACATATACCTGAGGATAGCTACTCCCTGGAAGACCACCTGTAGTATGGGGATGAAAACGTAAAGAACAGGGCTTGTCGCCTTGCAACTCTTATTGGAGCCCGTCGTCAGAGGTAAAAGCGGCAGTTATGGGAGGCAGGGACCAATCTAACACCAGTGACTGCAATCCGGAGTTGACTGCGCAGGGCTCTGTACGCCGGCTCAAGCTCGATTAATCGATTAACTTAGTTCTCACCGGAGCCTTAGGCTTCAATCCGGTGCCGGTTATTCTTACTTCTCGCGTGGACAATTATCTCTCATGGCTGCGAGGTTAAACTATTGATTCTTTTCGTAGGTTTGGTCAACCACTTTTGATAATCCAGAACTTCAGCTTACAACCAGCTCATGCTCATGTATGTACGAAACAAGCATGCTGTCAGTTTGTCCTGTGTAGTTTCAAGGACAATTTACGCACAGTTTGTAATACATTAAATCCGAAGGCTTACAAGAACGAGCGAAGAGCAAGCAATGCGAACATTCGCATCAATTTGGTAGTTTAACTATTCCCTTGTTTAATTCAAGATAATTGAGATAGGATGGGGTTTTTGGATTTGGTGGTTGAAATCTGTAGCGGAAAACTTTTTAAGAGTTATGTATCTGTTAAACATCAAAAGAGAGCATTGAAATTTCAAGAGGTTCGAGAAAACTAAATGAATATTGGAGGAATGTTTGAAAGTTGGCAGTAGCACCAAAAGAATCCCCACCCAAACTGATATCCAAGAAGTGAAGAATTTAAAAATAAATGTCGGAAAGCATGCGATGTACCGCATTATAGTTACAATCCTAATAAATGCAGAACACACACAGTAGATTACTTTGTAGCGACCTCATATATCTTAGCCATGCTTTCTTCGGACGCCGCGGGGACAGACCGAATGTCTAGCTCGTCCACCACGCATGCGCAAGAGACGATACTAAAAACCCCCCTTTCAAGGTCACCCTCTGTCTGGCCTACTGGTCAACCGCTTCTCAAGACCAGGGCACAGAGGAACTGACTGCGGGGTTGCCTACCCTCAGACACTCCCAGAACCGGCGATTTACTGTTCGGTTGTAGTTGTCTGGGCCCGGTGATCAACTTGCGCAACTGCGCCTCTGGACTGCACTTGTCTGTGAGTCACTTACCTATTACTTCCATTCTACTCCTGTTACACTTCATTAAATTATCCCTAACAATCTAGCCTTCCACGCCTTATATTATCAACTAGCTCATAACCGTTGGCATACGTTCCATCATCTATTATCTGGCCGGATTACTTCGTATCCCACAACTACTCATCACTAGAATTCGGCAGAGATAGCTGAGCAGAAATGCAGAACATAAAGAATATGCTTGAAGCCACCCGCAATTGGATGATTTCAAAAAAGCTCCAATCGTCTCTAAAAGGAAGGATTTATGTAATTAGGTACACTTTCAGGGAAGGCAATTGTGTTTGGGTGCAAGTTCCAGCCTATAGCGGCAAATTCTGTTTCATATTGATTTGTTTGGATAATCTGAACCTTGTCATGGGGTACTGGGATTGAAGGAGAATCGGGGAAAAAAACAAAGGTCTTATTCGGGTTGAATAGTTTGATTATATTTTACTTTGCTACTTCGCTGCACCTTCAACAGAGTATTTGGGCAACTCTTTTGCAGTTTGCGAGAGCGAACCTAGTAGAATTCACATGAAATCGTGCAAAATAAGTAGCCAGCTGATAAATGAATATAAAAATAGACATGATGAAAGTTTTCAGGCGAGATAACCCGATATTTTTTTGCTCAAAGCCGGGGTTCCTCGCTTTCTCCTATCTTTTTGGGGTAGGGGATATTTCCTGGCATCCGTCAGGCAGTGCGCATTTGCCTTGCAGTCTTTCTGGATTTACTCTAAGAAGTTTTTAATGTAAAGTTGGGAATGATTGTTTTTTATTCATCCCACCAATGATAGCCGATGTCCATTTGTTCATTTTTATTTATTTAGGATGTATGGCAATCTAGTGGAGCAATTTGGCATATTACTACAAACGGTTTCCGGAACAGCTTTGTAATTTATAGACGAGTGTCTCGACTCATGCGGAGAAGATACATTTATTGACCGTTGCGGGACTGAAATAAAACTAGTTGATGATTGGTATGTGGGAGCTGGAGACACTCCAGTGTTGCTGACTGTTTTTGTACGCAATAAATCATATGCCACTAAGTAAAAGAATCTGGTTTGGTCAATAGTAGTGTTTATGTGTTTACAGGGCGCATCACAGTTTCTCACTGCTGACCGACTAACGCGGTTTTGAGTAGGTGCGCACGGGTTATTCAGACCATAAAACCTGACTGGACCTGTACACAGTGGTCAGTTTCGTTCCAACTAGGACTGTATTATCTGCATTGTCTTTTAGACTTTTAATATCAGAGCTCAATCATCATCATCATCATAAAAATTTAACGAGGAATCTTCGAGTAACGCATGCGATCCTCTCATGACCGTCCACATCAGACATAGATAAAGTACTGTCCCGAAATTTACCCTGTTCACATTGTTTACGGTACCAACAAGGTGTACTCACTTATTGACGAACGTCCACCGATCGCTAATGTTACTTATTTGTTCCGCTCGACCTTAGAACTCATTCTCGAGCACCATCAGCAGCCACAGAGCATCAAGTGGTGTAGGCCCAGGAACATTGCCGGCAAAAAAGACAATGGGGACTGAAATGCCCATTTCTGACTCATTAGCCATCATCAGCCAGTCATACCCAAACCCCCAAGTGGCGCGCCACCCGAGGCTCGAACCCCACGACCTTTTGGTTTTTGAGTGCAACACTGTTGTGATTAGCTCAAGTTGAAGTGAACTTTCCCGAAGCGTCACAGACGCTAGTCTCGATGCCTGGATCAACCGGTCACAGTTGTCACATAAATGCCTTTTGGGGTCGGCGACGAACACCAAGCTTGCACGCGTTCCCGACGCCATCTATCAGTCCGGCCAAAAATCTCGAGGTTGACCCAGCCAATGAACGCTCTCTCTCTGTCTTCTGACCTGACTCCTGTCAAACCAGCACTTGGACCACGGCTGGCATCCTGGCTGGTCGTGTTCTCCCAAGCCAGGCTTCTTCCATCTACAGGGTGTCCGCAAAGTCTGTGTAAATAGGAATTTTAATATTTTATTTATTTATGTTATTTTTGTTAGGACGGCAGAGTCCCATGATAAGTCAACAAAGCTTAGGCTTTCGGCGCAGCTGCAGCGCAAAGTCCCACGCCATGGTGAGACTTATCTGAACATGTTGAGAGACAAATTAATGCCTAACATTGAGCACCTAGGCGAGGGACTTCCAGACTGGTTTCAGCAGGATGGAACCCTTACTTACTTTGCTACAAATGTTAGAGATTGGCTGAATGGCACTTTTCCTCACTGGATTGGAAGAAGAGGTCATGTGGAGCGGTCCCCTCGTTCACCAGACCTTTCTCCCCTTGATTTATTTTTCTAAGGCGTTAAAAGAGAAAGGTTACTCAATGAAGATTGCAAATCCAAACCACTTGAGAGAATGAATTATCAGTCAGTGTGCTGAAATCGACGGCAATGTACACCTATTCAATCGGGTTTACCAGAATTTAGCAAGGCGCATCGAATTATGCATTGTAAATAATGAAAATCATATTGAACACATGATTTCTTAAGCTTATAATGATATAAAATTGTTTTGTTCTAAAGGTATGTATTTAGCACTATGTACCCAGACTTCGTGGACACCCTGTATTCTTCTCTCCCTTGTGTACACAATATACTCTTCCATCTAATCTGGCCTTTACGGACTTCTCTCCTGCACTAAGTAGCCATGGTCTGAAGATCGCAGTTGCCCGGCTTTAACTCACTTGACCCCCTGCGATAAGACTTCACCATTGAGCCATTGAGGCAATGTGATCTATCTAACTTACTAGCCGATGTGCGGCCTGGTGGGGCTCAAGGATGAACCCAAGGTTAAGCAAGACGAGTGAGTTCCGTTAGCGATCGGTGAACGTTTGTCAACGAGTGTCAGTATTCCTGATCTAGACTAGCAAGACAAAGGGCCCGTGGTTCACTGGTTAGAGCGGTGAACTTCTGATCAAAAGGTCGCCAGCTCGAGCTTCGGATAGTGCATCACTTGCGGTTGGGTATGACTTGCTAATGACGGCTACTGAACCAGGGATGGTCATTCCAGTCTCCCTTGTGTTTATTGGCACTGGTCTGCATCTAAGCTTTTACTGACATCAATACAACAACGTTTGGAGGGGAAGGGGGGGAGAACACTAAAAAATTCACTGAGGAGAAATATCAGGACGGGTATACATAAGTTTTTTATTCCAGACGAATTCCACTAAAATATGTGTGGTCTATATATTAATACTTAACATAGTTTCGTTTTTTGCGTTCCAATATTCATTGTTGGTGGTCATGTTGATATTGACACCCTGAAGAGACAGTCCTGCTATCCATAAAACATGCAACATTCATTATAAGTAGGTATTTTGTTTTTTTTTCCCGGTACGAAATAGAGAAAATCTGTATAAGGATTGTAGCGGTGGCCCTAATTGACGACTAAAAGTACGTTTTCTTGGCTTTCACCTAGTTGTTGCTGGGTGACTAACTGAAAAAAGATACGTCGAAGGCAGAGGAAGAAGAGGAAAATTCTTTCACCTTTTAACCAACACTTCAAGAGCAAGCCTGAGCAGCTGCCTAGTCAGCGTGCGTAGACGGTACGATTTTTGCAGTCTCACACCGCAAGTGCAAAATATATGAACTTTCTGGAATTCGGGTCAGCGTATAGGAGGAAACCGAAATCCGCGTTTCTGCCTACCTTCCCTGAAGCAAATTTTCTAAGAAGAAGAATGCTATATTGAGGATTTTACAAACCTGAATTTTCAAAAAAAATGGCTTCATTCACGGAGAGCTGATGGTAAGGTAAAAAAAGGGTCATTTTAAAAGGACAAACGTAAAAGGTCATGCAATACTCACAAGTCAAGTTTTTCACAACATTCACATCAACTATGGAGACAGCCCGGCTTTCAAATTCTCCATTTCCGCTTCTTCACACGCTTTTTTCTTCGTGTTGTCATCCTACGGAGAATTTTCGATGTTGGTGTTGTTGGTGATTTGCATATGCGACAGATCGGCCGCATTTGACAAATATTGGGATGGTGCTATGTTGTAGGTAAAATAACTTGTTTTTGTGCATTTAAAAAGGTAGCAGTGTACTGTAGATTTGACCTCATGATCACAAATGCAGACAAACAAAGCAGAGGATAAGAAACGATGGTAAAGGATAATAAATTCCCACGTGAATGGAGAGCAAAAAAATGGGTGGCTCAAATTCGAAAGCCGCGCATTGAGCCTGGTCTGAATATGTCTACTTATTCTGTTGTACCGGTTAGTGATGGTGTACATTGTTCGATTGCGCCAGGAACCTGGTATGACAGAACGAAGTTGGGGCAAAATACCATTAAGATCTTACCCTGTTAGGACCAGACTCTGAATACCTAGAGACTATTGTATTTCTTACCCAACAAATATGGAGATCTTATTTAGGTCTCTGCTAACTGCAGCATATTAGGCTTCGTTAAAAGTGAAATTTTTTTTAATAAACTCGAAGCATAAATGTGGACTGGTCTAACAAAGGGTGTTTCAACTAGAAATGCAGTTAACTTCGTTAATTACATTACCGGTAGTCTGAGTCAGCCGCTTACTTGGACCAAAGGTTAGGAAATCACTCCACTCAATCGTCCGGCAAATGTCCTTAGTCAGCATTTCGAGGGCCGAGGTAAATGTAAATGGTACCTGGGGGTAACTGGACCATTTTAACAAAAAGTGAGAGAACCCGAATTGACGAGTTTCTAGTAAAAGTTGAGTGATAAGTTTAACGAAATTCATCAAAATTCTACTGGAATCATTTAAAGCCATAAATTACTTTGCTGTTATGTAATCAGGATTGATCTACAGACACTAATTCCATGTGATTTAGAGGATCCAGATGGCAGTAAACGGACCACGGGGATCTGCAGAGGGGGTGAGGTGTTACATTTGAGATCACTGGCTTTATTGATCAGCATCTACTCTACCGTCTGTCCGACCTCAGGTTTGCAGATGGCTGGTGGATAAGGAAAGCTTAGTAGAACTGATCGTATCGGCATATGTTGCCTTTTCAGTAATATTAGTGAAAAGGAGTGATATCAAGATCAGATAGTCGGAGCAACAGTAGCGCTAATGCTACCGGGCCGTGGTGATTAAAATATTTGGTAAGGATTATTTATTTGACCCCATAAACAGGACATAGAAATAGAAGCTTCCCCCGAAGTAATAGAGGCGACTCTGTGTATAATTCCAGGAAGAGCAAATATTTCCGTATTCTAACCACAACACTAGTCCTCACATAAACCCGAACCGCAGCCGTAATCTTACCTTTAGCCCCATTCTAACCCCTTATCCTTCATTAAAACTTAACCATTAACTGAACACTTACCTAAACCATATACCTAACCTGATTTTCCATAGAGCTTGGTGCAGGGCGGGTGGGCGGTTCCTATTCCCATGCTCTGTTTAGAGGACCATATCGGTCATCCTTTCCAAATATTTGTGTTCCTCAAAAATAAAGAGGATAAATCATACCTGAGGTACTAGATGATCCAAATATATTTCCATTCACAAACTTCGAGCTCAATCCGCAAAACGTTAGCAAAGATTTGACTGTGATTTTAGTTTCAGTGGAGAATGAACCCTTCGTTTCTGTGATTATAAATATTTTATCTCACTCACTGCTGCTGGGTGTGACTTGAGATGTTTACAGCCCCTGCCAAAAATCATATCTGATTCAACTCCGTGGACTCCACAGTATGCCCTTCAATCTACAAAAAATTATTTAAAAATCTCAAACTTTTCTTCCAAATGGGGAAGTAAAATTAAGAGGTGTTAACAGTACCGAAAAGCATTCCATTTAACTGCAAGTGACATATACAATCTGATAACACGCCGTAGTGTTAACGCCTGTTAATTTGTGCTTCTGTCAATCTTGTTAAAAAGGATGCATTTTATACTTTTACTCAAGGCCTGTCCCCAAACGCAGATAAACTTTAGTTATTTCCTAAAATTGGCTGGATAACGTAGAACTACTCCCTTGGTTTGATTCCCCTTTATCGTTTTCATGTAAGTGACGATGTAAGAGGTTTACGTTAGCATAGTTTCTTGCCACGTTTTAAGTCTGACAAGCATTGTGGAGTATTTGTTCGTCTTAATTCTACGTAGTTGAGCCAGGCGTTGCTGTCTCTGGGTTCTGTTCGTCCGAACAGATGTGCGTTATTTTGTAAACGTGACGGCCACAAAACCGGAAAGCCCACGCTGAACGCACCAGACGCACTCCGGTAATCAATAAGAAAGAAGGATTAAGGAGTAAGTGACGCGCCTCTTAAAAGCTGTGAACGCACATGTGAAAACCAGACGAGGTGTAAAGCAGGGATGAACAGTGCCATGAACACAGCCAGACCCTGTCGACCAGTCACCGCGTTCTGTCTTATAGTCGGCCGTATTGACCCAGTCTTGCTGCTGGGTGACGACATGTCTGGGATGAAAATGCGGAGGTAGGAAGAGGGGAATTCGTACCTCTGTAAACGAAGCACACTTACACTACTGGGAAGTCATCTTATAAAATGTTTTGCAGTATAACTTGATACGGCTGTGTAAAGTGCTACTTCATTAAGGGCTTTGGCCGCATCGTTTAGGCTAGTGAATATCTGAGTGATTTAAAGCCAGTTTAGTTGAGGGCAGGTACGGGTATGCTAAGCTAAGGATGGATACAATGCCTCATAATTCATGTTTTGCTCACCGGAATAAATTTGTTGGCTTGCTGAAGTTATGGACAGCTGGACCGGCGGTCCTTTGTCGAAGCGTATACTGACTTTGTCGAGCAGCAAATTTAACGTTGCGGCTGTACGTGTTGGCCTTGGGCTGATCGATTTTTTTCCGTTCGCTGTTTGGCCCTGCGAGTGGATTTTGGCTTGGCGTGACGGTAGTTGGTGTTCTGCTTCGACCCCACGGTAGATGCTGCTGGTAATCCTGGTCCCTCTTCCGATGGTTTCTTCACAGGGCCGTCTTCGTTTGCATATCTTGATTTCGGTTGGACCATATCCTGTCCTTCACTTACGTAATGGCACAGGACTTTCTAGGCCACTGGCAGGTCCAGATGCCTGTTGGCAGAATTGGCGTCTGAGTACCATGCCCCAACCGTCAGTCTTTTCGCTTTTGGAGGCCAATCTGCGCTTAAGCCGTTCTCACTCTCGCATGTCCATATGAGAGGGGGGAAAGAACTTGCGCAATTCTCTTGTGAATTTGTTTTATCAAGGAAAAACGACGTCAAGACCTGATACAGTCGGCCTAAAGCACGGTTCTTTTCAAGCAAGCTCCAATAATTCCACATTTAAGGATATTTGTGAATCCGGTTTTCTGGTTCCGTTATACTGACTGCCTCGGATGAAAAAATATCATAAATTGTCCGCAACTTCAGCAGTAAATGCACATTTTAGGATACGATATAGTCTATCCAAGAACCTGAGATAGGACTATCCTAACTTGTACGAAGCAATAAATAAGAACAAAGTCATTTGCAGATATAAGCACGTGCTTGTTCAATGTGTAATTTTAAAGTTGGCAAGTTCATGCAAGGTATATTTAACAAAGTAAAACAAGAGGCAATTTAGTTTCACTGCACTGACGTGGGATAGAGGTACGACTATAAGCCAACCGACTTTACTCGGGCGTATGACAAAGATCAACATGCTTGAGTGCTGTGATAGCTAGCCAATTTACATTATAGTCGTTGTACTTATGGTTAAGATAGTAGGACAGCCTTGATTTAATTTTCGAAGAGAGTAGGTTCAATACACGGAGATACTGATACGGGAATAAATCTACGAGAAAGCGCAATGCACCTTTATTAGGGAACTTCATATTCGCGTTTCTAACTTCCAAAGCATTTCGGATAATGGGAAAAAACTTCACATTCGTTGCTGGGAATACTGACGCCCTGCCTCAAGTCTTTCAAAATAACCCTCCTGAAAGGTCGTTTCCACCGATGTTTAGCACGGTGGAGGCAGGTGCAGTGACTTGACCGTGAAATACTGTGCGGATAACCTATAAATGTAAAGGTCTGATGAGAATTATCGAAAACAAACGTATGTTCGCCAATTCATCTTCTGAATTTTTCAATGGAAATTTTCGCAAATTTAAGAGAAAGATACGCTTTGGGTTGAAATTAGCCTTCAAGATATTTTCCAAAAATGGCTGCATTCTCTGGGACCGGAGGATAAATTAACAAAATGCACAAAATCTAAAGGTTAACGTAGAATGCTTGTCTATTATGGAAGCAGTTCCAATATCCGTTTCTGTTTACATGTGAGATAGCATGTAAGAAATGGCAATAGAGAATCCTGATATGTCGATGTGCGGCAAGACATACATATGTCACAAGTTCTCGGCGCATTGGACAGAAGGACTTCGCAGTCATTAGATCAGAGGGGGGGGGGGGATAGACAAAGCATCGTAAATTCCATCAACGAACTGCATGACCGTTGCTAAATGTAGTTTCAGTATAATATCTATGGCAACCTACAAATGTAGGTTCTCTATCTACATTAGTAAATATTAGACTTCGTCGTGGGGTGGGGTCTCAGGTCTCATGTAAACCAGTGTGCCGCAAACACCGCATTAAGAAGGTGTCAGGATAAGCTGCCAGTCAGTGTCGAGTGGGCCTGCGTTACGCCGCCAGCCTTCGAAAGTCACGGACAGGAGTATTAACGTCTCTTGTTTGTTTATACGCACTTGATCCGAACAGGTGTAATTCGAGGTGAGTGAATGGCTATTCTGCGCAGCTGTTCGAAAGCAAGCATCGATGTGGGATACGAAATACGTCCTTCGTTCTGGAAATATTTTTTCAATAAAATACATGTCCAGGTAAAAAAATACTCACAGATAGAATTTGGATATAGAAATAGAAAGGCTTAATTTTGTTGTCAAGCAGGGCATTTGAGGAAGATCTAGGAAGGTATAATGATAGCCATTTTAGTCATTAATGCGGCAAAATTACTACTTAATGTGACATCGCGTATATGAACGATGGTTCATGGATACTTGCCGATCGGCTGTGGCATACACCCACCATGTTGTGCAGTTGAGTCTCGATATAGAGCCCTGCAGCTTTTCGTACAGCCATTAGCATTAAACCACAGAGGAATAAACTCACACGAGGCTCTGTTAGAAATTTAAGTCAGTCTTTCTGGCTCATAAAACCTTTTACTGAAGAAAATTTCACGTTGCCCGTTATACAGTAGACGCCGTTGATCATGCAATATTTCGACATAAGCGAAAGACTAATATTCTTTCGCTAACCGGAATTGACTTCAGTTGTGATACTGATTATTATTTAGTGTATACTGAAGTCATTTCAGTCAGGCTGGAAAGCCGGCTTTTTAACGAGCTTCGTTTCGACTCCTAGCAAAACGTATCTACTGTGAAAACTGACTACTTAAGCAGTATGCCTTTTTATCATTGATTTTGACAGCCTTTATAAAAACAAATATATTTTATGGAAAAGATGCACGAAAAAAATATTTTTTGTACTTGATTGATAGAAAATTACGCGTTCTTTAAATTTGACACTCAAAAAGGGTAGATTTCAGTTTTAAATTAGTTGCTTATTATGAGCTTTTTACGATTGTTAGGTCTTCATCAAACAAACCAGGAATCCCCCTACGACCGATCGTTTCCCTCAGAGGCACCCCACATTTGGTCTAGCCAAGTGGTTGTTTCAACGTCTCAAATTTCTAACCCAGGGCTCTGCAACGACCATCAGCTCAGCTGATCAATTCATACAAAAGCTACAGGGTATCCAACTAACATCTGACGAAGTGATGGTATCTTTCGATGTGACCTCACTTTTCACCTCAATACCACAACATCTTGCGGTTGAGACCATCCAAACCCTGTTAGAAGAGAAGAACAACGAGACGGACTCAAAGCTCAAAATAGAGCATCTTATTGGACTCCTGAAACACTGTTTGAGCACCTTTTTCACCTTCAGTGGAACGGTGTATGAACAAGTAAAAGGTACACCAATGGGGCCCCCCTTATCTGGCCTGATCGCCGAAGCAGTACTACAACGACTGGAGGCACTGGCTTTCGAACATTATCGACCGCGATTGTGGGTTCGGTATGTTGATGACACGTTTGTCATCATTCATCGAGACAAGATTGAGGATTTCACAGACAATCTGAACTCGATCTTCCCCGACATCCAGTTCACGATGGAGGAAGAAAAAGATAGCCAGTTGCCGTTCCTCGACGTGCTGGTGTGCAGAAAAGACGGTGGGGAACTCAAAACAACAGTTTACAGGAAGGCGACGAATACCTCTCGCATCCTGAGTTACCTCAGCAACCATCCCGTCTCGCACAAGCGTAGCTGCGTGCGAATGCTCTATCGTCGTGTAGAAACTCACTGCAGCGAACCAGCCGACAAGAAGGCCGAGGTCCAGTATCTCAAAAAAACTCTTCACAATGAATGGCTATCCTGGCGCCTTCGTCGAAAAATGCAGGCGACGAGCCAAACGAAGAAAATCAACAGGACAACCAGAACCAACACGCTGGCGAGCAATACCGTATATTGCTGGTGTTTCTGAAGAATTCGCTTGAATGGTGAGCGAATTTGGGATTGGCGTTGCTCACAGACCGGAAGCAACAATCCGCAGGCAACTTATGCGGCCCAAGGACCCAGTTCCCGTTAATGAAAAGTCCGGTGTCATTTACCGTATTGACTGCCTTTGTGGTCAAGCCAATTATGTTGGTGAAACCGGCAAACGGGTCCTCACGAGGATGCACCAGCATGACCTCGCCGTGCAACGGAACGACAAAAATTCCCTGATAGCCGCCCACGCATCCAAGCCAGGGCACAGCTTCGACTTCGAAAACGTGCGAATACTGGGTCGGTCAGACGACCGAACTTCACGCCTGCTGCAGGAAGCCTGGCATTCACGCGCGGGCTCAATTAACAGGCATGTCGAGCTTCCTGAGGCCTACCTCGCGTTGCGCGAGCAGATCGAGGGCAGAGGTCAGGGGCAGAGGTCAAACTCAGCGGAACTGACTTAGTTACACTGTGAGCTGTAAGTTTTTTCCTTCCTTGACAATGAGCCCGCGGGAGAGTTCGAAACGTCGGACAAATACACTCCTGGTCCCAGAGAACGACTTACTTCTTCTATCCAGTTACCTGGGCCTCGCGTATTCTCGACCATCCAATAATAAATCGTATCCGGCAATTTATAAGTGCTGCCTTTACTGCATAAAATATAGTTCATATCCATTTAAGTATTTGATTACTACTAGGTGACGTCTTCCTCAAACTGTAGGGAAAACTGTACATTTTCTTAAACAGGATGCGTACAGTGTGCAGTAGAACACTCGTTCAGAAAATAGTTTGGCAATTGGGCAACGTTTTTAAAACCGAAAGAAACCAATTTTTGTGTATAAACTTTAAAGAACGCGTCATTTGCTATCAAACAAGTACAAAAATAATTTTCTCGTGCATGTTTTCCATAAAATATATTTGAATTTATAAAGGCTGTCAAAATCAATGATAAAAAGGCATATTACTCAAGTAGTCAGTTTTTACAATAGGTACGTTTTGCTAGGAGTCAGAACGAAGCTCATTCAAAAGTCGGCTACCTATTCTGACTTAAATGACTTCAGTATACACTACATGATAATCAGCATCACAACTGGAGTCAATTCCGATTAGCAAAAGAGTATCAGTCTTTCGCTTATGTTGGCATATTGCATGAACAACGGCGTCTACTGTATATTAAAGGACAAATCGCAGGATTGATTGGAACTCCGAAGTTTTCGGCTATCTGAGAACTTTCCTATGCCAATCAATACCGCAGAGCAAAGCATACTGTTTTACTGCAAGAAAATAAATATAAACTGTACAATGTTTGAATAAATCCTTACTGGACTCTGAAAATGCGTCCTCAAGTCAATGAAAATCAGACGACGAAAAAATGAGGTAGCACATTTTTTTCGCAAAGAAGGAGTAAACTCAGCTTTATAAATGATATTTTTCATAAAAACTAACGTTTTTTTGCCATAAAACACAGTATAAGGCTTGCGTGACAGTATTTTGATTTACCACACCGATAATTGGAACTGTAAAAAATTGTGCGTCGGAAGTTGTGGCGTGCTGTCAATCTTCCGTGTCAAGCCATGTCACTACAATTTCGAAGCATTTCCAAACCACCGCCAATTTAAATCGCATGTGGAAATTGACAGCTGAGGGAGTGCCACGTGAGTGGTTGGGATATATTTTCATGCGTATAGATTGAAAGGCAGGCAACCCAAGAAGTTGAATATGAATACATTGTTTAGGGAATGGAATTTATTGCGTAAATTTTCGAGACTGGTCGACAGATCGTCGTCAGACGCAGGCTAAATTATTTGATAAAATCAATTACAAATTACACATAAGTCAATCTACACTCTCGAGAATTATTAACCATAAAACCACTCAGAATGTAATCGAAAAAATAAGGACAATTTTAATAAACGTGCCTTATTTTATGAGATGAAAGGGTTATTATTGCATTTAAGACGACTGCTTTAATCAAACCAGCGCCACAGCGCTAAATGACCACAAACGGACAATCAAATTAGGCCTGAGGTTGCAAGACACAGAAGAAGGGTGCTGTACTAAGTCGTAACTAAAGCCGTTTTGAGGATTTTGGGCATCACCTTTCGTAATGAGAAGTGTCTTATATTCACACAGCCTACTAAACACAAGCAAAAAATGCCTGGATGAATAGGGAGAGGATATGAAGAAAAAGCTTTGCACAGGCGGATATCCGGCCCCACTCAGAAAACGGACGGCAAGGACTTCCATAATATAATAATGATGGTAATGGAGATTTATGGAATTAATAATCGAAACGTAGATACATTTTTCTTCAAGAATCAAGCTGTAGGAAAATACTATTCTGCAAGTAATTTGTTTAAAATACGCCTATAAAACATAATAGCGTAAACGCTCAAAGTAAAATAATAAAGACTAAAATTCGTAAAATGGCGGAGAAACAAAAGCAGACTGTCACGAGGGCCACAGCCTAGGACAAAGCCAAATTTATGTATTTAACCATAAGCTAGCCCCATAGCCCTTACCTTTAAAATGACCTCAAAGAGGGCATAAGCAAAAGCAAACGAGGATTAATTAAAGTATATCCAAATGGCATAAATATTTATTTTGTAAACATAACGACTACGTCAGATCACAAATTTAATAGGTATCAATAACTTTAGCTGAAGGACATACGGGAAAATCAACAGAGATATATGAATGCAACCGATCCTCTATATTGCCTATAGGACAAACCGAGAACTTTCAGACTACCAAGCGAAAAAGTTCGGCAACAAAAGCAATCACTAATGATTTTGGGGTTAACATAGCAGAAGGCAATTCTGTTAAGCTCTCTTAGACTGCGAAAATAAGTGGAAGTGGTGTGCTTACCGATCACGGGCGAATCGGACTTATTTTTTTGTGCCACGGAGCGCACTCTTGACCCAACTCCCGCACAGCGGCTAGGAATTTATCGACTTGCGGCGTATAGAGTTGAGTATAGTTTACTGATAACAGCCAATAAGCCGGAAATAGACATCCAGACTTTGTCTGTGATGCACTTCTGCCTATTCTGCTGACGGAAGTCCCTAGTGATGTTTAAGGCACAGGGGAACGGGTGTGTTCCACAACGTGACTTTTGAGCTTCCTTCTATTACCCCGATTGAAAGTGACAGGAAAATGAGTCGGTGCCATAAGGATTACTTTATCGGAAATCTAGCCAAACTGTTGCACGTTCGATTTGTGGGTGTCACAACGTGTGGGGTTAGATATGGCTGGTTAATGAAGGCTCATAGGCTAGAAATAGCCATTCAAGACTCCGACTTCTAAAATATGTATGATTCTCAGCAAACGACCTGGAAAAATGAAGGTGGAACATTTCAATTCAACCCATTATAAAGGAGACGATGCATTTAGTGTTATAATCACAAATCACGGTGTTAAAAGGGGAAAAAACTGTATATTTAGATCGAAATGAGACCTCTGCTTTATCTGCAAACACTGATTGGGAGCTACTAATGATATATATATATATATATATATATATATATGGAGTGGATCCGACAAAGACAAGGGAGACCGGAATGGCCATTTCTGGCTTGTTAGCCGTCATCAGCCAGTCATACCTAGATAGATCGGATGAGCACCTTTGTTCCATCATATCCCCGATCACAAATGACAGAGCAACGAGCCCGTGGTGCCGAGGTGGGGTGGTTAACCCAATGACCAAAGGTCCCAGGTTCGAATCTCGGGGGTTCCGATATATATGTATATGAGTAGATAAGGCGATCTCAGGAACCATTGTTTTATCGTTCTGAAGTTTCAAAAGCGTACAGGCTTCCGTCATCAGAGGTGGTAATTGTACCGCGCCTCACAGTATTTAAAGGTGTTGGCAGTCATAGTCAATAGGGTTTAACCAATACAGAGGAGGGGGGAGGGAGGAGGGGGTTAGACGGGATGTTTAATCATCGTGCCCTGTGAAGCGTAATAACCTCAGTCAAGGGGTCTCTCGTCAACTTCCGGTGTTCGCGTTTCTGCAGCCGTCATGGACCGGAGCTGTCTTCCCAGCCGGGAATCCTCCTTATGCCCCTGCGTCCATCCGGTTTCACACTTGCAGGCTGACCGGATGAGCTGGCTGAGCTGATGATTGCCACTTCCGGTTGTAGCTCAGCTATGGGTGTGTCCACCATCGGCTCCCAAATTGTCGTCGATCGAAGAATTCGTCCTAGGCCGGTAATCCTATTTGCGCTCATGCGTCCGTCCGGTTTCACACTCGCAGACTGACCGGATGAACTGGCTGAGCTAATGATTGCCACTTCCGGTTGTGACTCAGCTATGGGTGTGTCCATCATCGGCTCGCGAGTATGCAGATTCATGTTCCGTCTATGGTCCCGTTTGCTCTTTTCTTTATTAAGATGCGTTCGAAGGGCTTGGTAGGCGGTGGGAAGTATTACACAACGGTTGATTGAGGTTGTCCCTGTGTGCCAGGCCTCAATTGTCTCCCTGACCACGCATTCATTTCCTCGACCCAGGATTTCGGCATTCTGGAAGGAGAATTTGTGTTCGGAATTTGCGCAGTGTTCCGCCACCAACGATCGATTGTCCATCCTGTTAACTGCCCTGTTGTGTTCTGCCATTCGCGTCTGCAGTCGCTTCCCCGTCTCTCCGACATAGTCGGCCGCACACAAATCGCATTTGATCCGGTAAATGACGTTGGCGGTTTCACCTCGGGGCAGGGGGTCCTTCGGGCGCATAACCAGTTGTCGTATTGTCGCCTCTGGTCGGTGGGCGATGCCGACACCCAGGGGTTTCAGTAGACGGGAGACTGCTTCTGACACTCCATCAATGTAAGGCAGCGCACGCCATACTGTTGGTTGATCGGCTGTTGGACTTCGGTTCGGTCGAGACTGCCTGCCACGTTCGATAAAGTTTCGGGGGTAACCGTTGGCCAAGAAAAGGCGTTGGAGGTATTGCATTTCAGATTTCCGGTCATGTGGCTCGCTGGAGTGTGTTTCTGCCCGTTTGTACAGCGTTCGCACGCAACTGCGTTTGTGGCATGCTGGGTGCTTGCTGTGGTAACTCAGGATTTGGCGCGTATTGGTGGCCTTCCTATACACAGTCGTTCTGAGATTCCCATTCGTTTTTCGATGCACGAGTACGTCTAGAAACGGCAGTTGATTGTCGTTCTCGGTCTCCATCGTGAACTGGATGTCAGGAAACACAGAGTTCAGGAGATCTTGGAATTCCCGGATCATGTTACGCTCAACGATAAAGAAGGTATCGTCAACATACCGAGTCCAAAATTTTTGCCTACAGTTTGCGAACACGAGAGTTTCTAATTTTTGAAGCACTGCCTCTGCGATGAAACCTGAGAGCGGCGATCCCATTGGCGTCCCCTTGATCTGTTCGTATGTCGCCCCCTCGAAGGTGAAGAACGTCTTCAGGCAGATTTCTAGGAGTTGAAGGAGATGTCTTTGTTTAACCGTCTCGCTCGCCTCGTCGTATTGGCTTTCGAGCAGTTCGCGAATCGTGTCGACTGCCAGGTCTTGTGGGATCAAAGTAAAGAGGGAGGTGACGTGGAATGACACCATGACCTCGTCTTCAGTGATTTGAACTCCCTTGAGACGTTCCAGGAATTGGGTGGCCGAACATACCGTCGTGGCCGCGTCCGACGTCAATGACTTCAGATTTCGAAATAGCCATTTAGCCAGATTAAATGTTGGTGCCCCGCGTAATGACACGATTGGCCGTAGGGAACACCGGCTTTGTGTACCTTTGGTAGTCCGTAAAACCTTGCTGCGGGGGCGTCTGTTGGTTTAATGGCCAGTCGCACCGACCTGCTGATCGCATTGCTGGTCTGCATTTCGGTGAGCATCTTATCCAGTTGAGTCACCAGCTATCTCATCGGTGCGTCGTCACACGGGAGGTAAGCTTGCCGGTCCTCCAGTAAGGTTTTTGCTTTCTGAATGTAGTCGGACTTATCCAAAACGACTTTCAACCGCCCTTTGTCTGCTGGGAGCACAACTATAGTGGTGTCAGCCCTCAGTGTCTTGAGCACCTTCTCCTCTGCTCTGCTAACAATTGCCCGTGGTTTGTGCGCCATAACCAAGGTGGTAATCTGTTGCTGAATGAGCTGTTTGGTCTCCTCAGGCTGTCCGGATTGTTTCAGGATCGATTCGACCGTGGCCACGAGATTGACAGGGTCGGAATCTGTAGTGTTGAAACAGGCATCGTGGCTTAGTACTTTCAACTGTGTTGGCGTCAGCTGTTTGGAGGACATGTTGTGTACTACGACCTCATTCGTCTCTTGTGATGCGTAAGATAGATGCTTCAGCTTATCAGCAAACCCTACGTCTCTTCTTGTCCGTAGGTCTCTACTTCGCTTGGTGATCACCTCTCGCAACAGCATCACTCCGTCCTCCCCAATAAGTGTGGTGCACTTGGTAACTGCATCGCTCAAAAACCCATTGTATTTGTGCACTCGAAGATGGCAGTCTTGAAGGAGTGCTTGAACCATCCGTCTGCCATGTTCTGCCACCCACCGTTTAGCCAGACTTGCGTTCACCGGCGGCCTGTACGACAAGCTCTTCGGCAGCACATGGTTGTCAAGGGATCTGTGGAGGAATTGAATTTGCGCGTACGTTGAAGACAAACGAAGGGCAATTCTTCCCAACGTCGTGCTGACTCAAGCGCTTCGTGCCCAGCCTGCAAGTGTGAAACCGGATGGACGTAGGGGCATAAGAAGGATTCCCGACCTGGGAAGACAGCTCCGGTCAATGACGGCTGCAGAAAGGCGAACACCGGAAGTTGACGAGAGACCCCTTGACTGAGGTTATTACGCTTCACAGGGCACGATGATTAAACATCCCGTCTAACCCCCTCCTCCCTCCCCCCCTCCTCTGTATTGGTTAAACCCTATTGACTATGACTGCCAACACCTTTAAATACTGTGAGGCGCGTTTCAATTACCACCTCTGATGACGGAAGCCTGTACGCTTTTGAAACGTCAGGATGATAAAACAATGGTACCCGAGATCGCCTCATCTCAACTCGAATTCATTTGATTTCCATCACTGAGTTTACAGCAAACTAGCAGTGAGTCCACGTTTTATGGAAATATTGCATTTTTATTTTCGATTTGTCTTTTAGAAGGACAGATTAAGAGTCCCTGCAACCAGAAACTCTTAAAAAACGGTTCGCTTCAGCGTAGATGTGAACACATCGTTTATAATAAATTAAAAAACACACATCGCATAAAATTTTAATTTGAAGAAGAAGTTGTTCGTTGTGATAAAACGTTTTATCCCAAAGAAAAACAACAACAACTTACTCTTATTTTTTTTCTTCTTCTTCTTAGAATCACTTCCTTTCTAAGTTATACGTCAACCTTAAAGCAATAACAAATCTTCCTGGGTAAACGTTCGGATTAATCAACGCAGTTTTGTATTTTTGACTGAAAGATATTCCGACATTCCAATATTCTGAATCAGTATTTATTCTTTATCCTTCATTGGTACACTTCCAACATTTACAACGTCATCCTTTCTCAACTGGTCTTTTTTCTTTTGTGCGCAGCTTTTTGCTCAAATGCATTTTAACTTTCATGAATTTGGGTAATTTTATAGTCAATGAAATAAAAGGTCACATAATAAGCAGATCTTTTTGGTTATTGGACTATACGGCTACTTTATTGCAATCTGAAACATAAACAAGTCACCAGCTTGTGGTCACGCTGCAGATTAATAAACTAGACCAGTTTTTTTCGTTAAGATACTTAAGAAACACTAATTCCAGCAATCGTCTTACTATTATGTAAAATATATGGTGAACTGGAATACGCCTTATTTCTTTATATAGGAAGATGAAAAGCTCTTTGATTCCATTGATCCCATTTTCGGTACCAGTTAGTTTTGTATCACAGAGTACCCAAACTTAACTATCCTCCCATGTCCCGAAAATTCGGAGTACTTTTGAAAAATCAGCTAAACCATTGTAGCGTTAGCGAGAGTCAAGTAAAACACTGGAATCGTGCCAAAATTGGCTGGCCGTCTACAGTCTTCAGAGTCATATAAATACTTTGTAGTAAGCCCTATAAAAGACCGCCACATACCCCGAATTGCAACCGTTTTGTGTTAAGGTGGCAACGTTAGCACCCTCCGTATCCACCTCGGGACTTTGAAGAGACTGGACTGAAGGTCGGCCGAAGGCCCATAAAATTGACACTGTATATTTTATTGAAAAGCAGCGCTGTGATATCTTACAGTTTTGCTGCTGACTTTACATTTCCTGCGGAGATATTAAAGATGCCCAAAAGGCAGGAAATCGTTACTGTTATTGGAAGGCTAATCTACGCTTTGGAACTATGATAGACGGAACTGCTTGCCAGCACAACTTTACTTACAAAAGGTTTTTGACCGGAAGTGAATAGATAAATATGGCTTAAACAGTAGTCGCCAATGACCATGCAACGTTCATAATGAAATTTGACAGGGTACTTTAGCGTATATCTAGTAACACTATTTTGATTCATTGAGTTATTTGAAGGCTGCGAAAGCCTTTTACTGAGTGGAATCGTCATTTAAGTTTGGTTTATAAAGGAAAATGACCATTAGTTTTGAGGAAATTGGGGAAGTCTCATATGGAAGGAATTTCCTATGCTTTTACGAAAGAGAGAACCAAACTACACTTTAATGTTGATAATACTAGGAAAAAACTGCAAAATAAGTAAAAAAGGTATCGAAAATATCCCTTCCAGAACTGGAAAAGCTCATCCAAAATTATTCAGATTGAAGTGAAGTCAAGTTAAAGGGACCAAATTTGCTTGCAGTAATATTGACGGTTTGTATTTTAGAAATTATTTTGAGCTATTCTGTGAAGTTTTTTTGCACAAAATGCAAAAAACAGAAGAGTGTTTGTTTGAATGCACCAATAAAAATAGAACAACCTTCAACAAAAACCAAATGTCGAACATTTTCTAGCTAATTTAAGACAATGAAGCCCTTATTGGATGTAAGTCGTGAAGCAGTATAGTTTTTGTATGCTTAACGTTCCCGTTTTGCTTTATTTAGAAACGGAACAGTCGAAAGAATAAAGAATAGTTCAAAAATGACAATGTATATGGCCATTTTTTTTAATTCGCCAGTTTACAACTGAATGTGGAATTATTCTACTTATGCGGAAGGTAATCTATTATAAAAAGAAACGAAAGTTGTTTCATCTCCAGAAAAATTGAATCGTTTATCTTCAGGAAACTTCAATAAATTCTCAAAAGTATCAAATTTCATTGTGAAATTACGTTGGAAAAGTAAATATACGCTGAAGTTCGCCAGCCGAATATATTATCAAAGCAATTTCTTAGAGATAACCTTTTACGGAAAGTTGTTCTATTTACCTTAGGAATAGTAGATTCACAACTCCAGTGCGGACAAGATTTACACTCGACAATGTCTTTTGCTGTTTTGAGGTATTTCTGCACATCAAAAACGTTGCCATATTCATTAAAACTAATATCGGAAGACACTTTCCTTCGGTAAACGCTCTTTATGTGTATCCTATTTTAAAGGTTTTGGTGTAAACGTCGAACAGATACAGAATTTATAAATTTATCAATGAAGTCAGTAAAAACAAGGAAAATTATGACACACATTTGTTGATGACATTCAATAAATACCTATGCAGTAAGACTACAGTTTACATAATATCTTTACTAAAGAAAAGTTCTTTCTATATATACAATGTGGTGGCTTCAAGTTTTTAATTTAACACAATATCTAAATTGATTTTTCTAATTTATAGCTCTTTTTTACGTCTCCAAAATCACGGGATTATCGAGAAAATTTTATTTTTCTTTACAAACACTTAGTAATTCCTAGAGTTCTTTTAAGTACCTAATATGCCTGATGAGTTCAGTATTATTTCTAAATCTTCCTAAATGCATTCAAATTGGCATTCGAGTAATGATCAAACTTATACAAACTTAGAAAAATTGCATGGTCTGTAGCGACTACTATAATTATTGACTGACTGAACTTTTAGCGTTATTCTCGCTGCTTTTATTATCTGTAAGATTTTTATCTCCCAATACGCTTTGCTTCCTCTTTTTTCTTCTTATTCTTTTCTTATTTTTCTTCTCCTATCTAAGGAGCTTTATTCAGTAGCAAACTACTGCAGGCGAAGTTTCTCTCAGGCTAGCTAGGCGTCTCCTTCACAGTCCAATAATCTAGTCTGCCACTCCCACGGAAACGTCACGCATTCTGGATGATTAATCCGTAGTAAATTAAGAACTGAGAGAAGTTTTTAAAATAAGACTTTCCCTGGCTCCTTTCCGCCCTTTGCCCGCTTCCTCCAAAGCTTGTGAGTTTAAAAAAAAACAGGGAAGGCAGGTACTTGAAAGGACGGGGCTAGCAGTTTGCACGCAGTTCAACACTTTGACTGGGAGGAACGTTATGGGCTAGTTGGTGGAAAAGACCCTTCAAACGGCCAGTTCTTGCTGGCAATACGAATGCTCTAGCTGGTTTCCACTCACCAGACCTATCTAATCAACAGTCGTTCACACAGTATGTTTTGGGGTCCAAAAACCCAAGTGATTTTTTGGTAAGCCTATTATTCAGCAGACAACAACGTTCATTGTAGTTCATAGAAAATGAGAGCTCGAAATTTGGAAATGGTTAAAAAACTGCCATAGTAAATTTGCAAAGTCGACAAGCTCAAACATCCCTTTGGATTTTTTACCAAACTATAAAAGTTTTTGTACTTCTCAGATGACAAATAAGTCACTTTACCATAAAGAAACTGCTGATTTTGTCAAGCAATCCTTTACAATTTTTGAAACCATTTTCTGTGAAAACTGTTATGAAAAATGTGAATGTAGACAATCAGTGAAGTACAAAATAAAACTGCCGATTAGCAATAAAAACAGATATTCAATTTTGAGCTGAAGGCGGTATAATAATATGGTATAGGGCCTATTTTATCGATCACAATCAACCACGTGTCATTCCGGAGGGAAAAGTTAATGTTTTATGGAAGTCAAGAAGTCTGTTTTACTTTTTATGACCAAATCAGCCGAAAACCTGGAGCAACTTTACTCACTATCGAACGGAGGCGTTTCACCACAGCGAGCCAATGCTCACAGTCTTTTGGAACGTTAATGCTGCAACTAGGACTTTTAGCAACATGAAATATACTGCATCACAGGATGATATGACTGGATATGGAGACCCCCCAATCCATTTTACCAAATGTAATTGACAGTTATAAAATGTGTCAGAAATTTTTGCGGTTGATGGAGGCATAATGAGATTATAAATGTAGTTTTCAGCTCTAGCTTTCAGACGTACACCTATGCCACTCGATAAATTCCTTTTTAAAGGAATGCTCATTTAAGCCGCTTCAAAGTTCGCAATTTTATCGAGCAGTCCAAAAGAGCTGAGACATTTGTTTAGGGCAAGGCAAATTACGGAAATTCGTCGCACATCTGCGCAGTAATTATGACAAATTTGCTCGTGGTTCAGAGCTTGTGATTAAACCCTCGCCTGCTTTCCATTGACTACAAATAAGCTTTGGCTATTAAAAGAGCTGTCTGCAAATATTCCCATTTTAATGTCGAGAAGTCATACCGGCGAACACATACTTTCAGCAATTCGTCATCCGGCCAATACAAGTACAGGGATTAAAAAGATCAGTTTTATGTATTGGCCTGATGATGAATTGCTGAAAACATGTGTTTTTCAAGATGACTTTGAAAACAGATTTGTGGGATTTTATGAATGCGGGATGCATATTCCAAGTTGTCCTGCTAAAAAAAGTAATTCAGTAGCGGTACTTGGGTTATGGAAAAAATGCTGTATCAATGCAAGTCTCTAAATACGTATATTTCACTTTCTATAAGTACTGAAAAGTAGCCGCATGTTAATGATGCATTTGATTTTACAACCAAATAAAACCTTACACTTGTTCAGAATTCTGAAAAAGTGATTGATAACTTTTTGAGCAGCTAATGGCAAATACTTTTTACCGGCATGAAGCCTTCTTAGTCAGTTACTTATACACACGGGGCGATAAATACCTCACAACCGCAGCATGGAACATTTGTGCAAAGAACGTTATATTTTCACTGTTATTTGGTGTGCTACTGTATGCGTTTCGTAAAAGTTATCGTAAACATTTCGATTTATCGAGTAATTGGGGCGTAAACAGTTTAACTGCATGGTCTTCAGGATAATATCTGCATTTAAAAAGAAGACGGGAAGTTCACAGGGAGAAGTGTTTTGTATATCAGGTAAGGGTTTTGATAACCCATCTCCAGAGGCTGGAAATTCGGGCTCACAGCTCTCATTATATGCCGCTCTTTGTCTTCTGCGCAGCTTTTGGTGCTGCGTCTGACACCTAGCTGGGAATCGGGAAACCGACAACGACAAGGGGGAGCAGAATGATCATTTCTGGCTTATTATCCCTTATCAGCCAGCATACCTAATCTCAGACGGGTAAAAGGGGAACCATCTTTTGACCAAATAGCTTAACTTGGCGCGATAAACTCCAAGGAAAGGTAGGTGTGGCGTGGCGTGGCGTGGCTTTAGGATTATTATGTGTAAATCAAGTCTTCTTTGGTAGGATACAGGAATGGGGTCTCGTCCTTATTAAAAGTGCCTGTGCGCTAAATCCCTGCGAAAGCTGGGGCCAGGGTTTAGGTTATTATTTGGGTTAGTACACGGATATAGTTACCACTCTGTAATAAAAGGCAGAGCGACCTCTGACACGGTGAAATACCAGTTCGAGTGACGAACTTTTACTGTTCCTACCCTATATAAACTTATGAATCCATTTAATTTAATTAAAAATAGGAGGTCTGATTGAGATTGGTAGGCATAAGGATCGATATAAAGGCCTGTGACGGACAAGGAACATGCCGCAGCTGCTTCAAGATCACGTAAACTTCCCACTCCGTGCAGTATTTTGGTATTGCGCGTTTTGAATTCCTTCGAAAATAATATCCAAGTTGGAGTAAATCAGTGTATTCTAGGGTCTATAGGTGCAGACCAAAATTTGGTAGGAATATTTGGGCCGAAGTCTACCAACCGCAGCGGGATAACTCTGTGCTATTCATTAACCTACCAAGACGCGACTAGCAGTATAAAATTGGATTACAAGATTCACCATAGTGGCTACACAGGTACCACCTAAAAGCCAATACAAGTGCTCCGCCGACATTCTCTCGCTACGTGACATGGCTGTCTGTATCTATCAGAAAGCCGACGGGGTTGCTGGGGGACCTCCTGCTGAGCCGAACCCCTCGCAGCTGCGTCATGCAGCAGCAGAATATCGTCGAAACACGCGTGCGAGGTTTTCGTCAGTACCCTTACTGACAGTATGTTGTATCTAGGAGCTCCAATTGACAGTGGTTAATTAGGGCTTTCATAAAAACGAATAACATTCACTGACAGAGAACTTGCACCACAGACCTTTCAAATTTTCACCGGATGCACGAGCCGTGAGTCGCAGCAAGTGTTCTCGTAAGCTATAAGCACTAAGCCATAGCTTATTCCTGGCTCGCAATACGGACCAAATTTTTGTCCGATATTAACTTTCAAATAACGTCACCAATACCATGGAAAATCAGCGATCACCTTTCAAACCAGCTTGGCTGAAAGCTTTCGCGCGTATATTTATTGTAAGAGTGTCTTCTAAGGCAGGTCAATTGAAATAAGAAAGTCATACTATCAGAATTCGTCCGTTTTCCGAGACTTGTCGACCTGCTGGAGCACTTGAACATCCATGCGTGTTTCTAGACAGACTAGCATAATCGACAAAGACAAATAAGTTGTAAGCGCAACCACTGGGCTAGGAGCTTTATTAACCTGAGCTTTCGAACGCTTACAGGAGTGCTGCCTGGGAGACCCTGAAAGTGCAACAGTGAAATTATTCGTAATCGATCGATAGGGCCTAGCGAAAGGAGGGAGGGGGTTAGCTCACAGTGGGCTCCCGCCTAGTTGGCGACGTGGGCCGCAAACCTGGGTGCGTGGGTGGAGCGCGTGATAACAGAGGGGGGGGGGGCAGATAGACGTGCCACTTGATGGCATTGGTTTCAAGGCCTCACGCCGCCAACAGTTACCGGCCCTCTTGTTGTCGACTTTCACCAGTATCCACTTACTTGCAATGTTGAATGCAGCGCCTTCCTCCAACATATGAGCAAAGGCTAGAGACAGCGGATCGCCTCGCCCTACGGTCCGTTTGTACTAGAGTACTTGCGGGGCGAGACGTGGTCGTCGTACTCTCTGGCCTGCCAGTCATAGCACGGAAGCTGATAAACTACGCCCGATGGCTCACTTGCCCCCCCCCCCCACCCCCGACCGGTCTTTCATCTGTATTATGCCGGTACGCAGGGCATTTGCCAGACAATGGGCGATACCCACGCCTAAGTCTGCGGGAGTGCGTGCCATTGCTTCTGACACATTCTGTATGCACGGTAGAGACTGCCAAAGTTTTGGTGGTTCCCTCCGTTTGTTCTTCCTGGGTGTGTACGGAGGCAGTGGCTTGTGCAGTTTTTTGGGTGACTTTTCTTCGGCAATAGGTCCCGGATATGACTTAGTGCTCGTATTTCTTCCTCGGGTTCGCTGCCATTGGTTTTTACCCTTTCGAAGAGCGCCCTTATACAATTACGCTTGCGCACTATCGGTTGGTTGACATGGTAAGTAAGGATTTGGGTGGTGTTAGTCATCTTTCTATACGCTATGGTGTTAAGTTCACCACCGGGTCTGCGCGTGACAAGAATGGCGAGAAAGAATACATATACGGCTGCCTCTTCTTCGCTTACGAAATGCATGTCGGGGAAAATGCCCTTAAGCAGGTCCCAAAACTCCGTTTCGTCCACCTCCCGGCACCAAAAAACAAGTCCGTAGTGGTTGAAAGTGCTCTTTCCCAGCTATTATAGCACCAATTCTGCGAATACGTTGGACACTGGGTAACTCACCATTGCCCCTTCGATATATTCGTTTGTTCTGTTCTTGAAGATAAAGAAGAGTTCGCTGGCAGAGTGTCAAGAGTTGCATTAGATGCTCGATTTTTAGACGCCCCCTTGTTGTGTTTTATCATCTGCGAGCAGTGTTTGTAGTGCATTATGCACCAAGACCATTAAAATGAATCTGAATAGTTTGACCGCATCGAATGATATAATAGTTCGATCGGGTCGGAAGGTTTTTTGCCAAATTTTGATCAGGCATTTAGAGGCCGAGTTGACGCTAATCCCGAAGCCCTCTGGAATAAACTTAATTTTCGGCCGATCCAATTGGCTAAGTTATCAGTGGGGCTGCATCTCAAAGCAGCGTTTGCCACAGGGGAACCTTAGGCCTTTGAATTTTGGATAAGCCCTAGAACCTGGCCAGTGTTCTATCATCTGCTTTATGCGGTTTATGATCCCGGATAGCTTTTCGAGCATAAATTTTGTCCGAGGAAGGCATAGTTTTGTTAAGACTAATGGGCAAAAGTAGCTTATGTAGGCCCACTCATATATCCCTAATCCCAGCACTTAGTCCTGCAAAAACGGTGGTTATAGAGTTTTGGGGGGTGGGAAAATAGGATAGGCAGCGACGGAAAGTTGGAAAGGTAAGTGCAAAGTGAAAAAATGTAGTCGAGTTTGCTTCCCGCGGCCGCTGGGAGTAATTTGTTCCGCATGTAAACTGAAGGTGTACGCGGCGCTATACTAATCTAACTCCTTACCAAAATTTCATTTTTTGGAAAATTCAAGAAACCTGCAATTAAAGTTAAACGATAATAGAGATAAGGAAAATCTACAGATATAAATAAACAAAACTTTTTAATACAGTAAAATAAAAATGCATTGAGCATTTATTAAAGTAAATTCCACTGCCTGTCCTAATTTCCCACCCATAAAACCCAATAACCACCGTTTTCGTAGGAAAACGTGCAGCGATTAGGGATTAATGAGTGGGCCTAAATAAGCTACTGTTGCCTACTAATGATCATGAAAAGGGGTTCTACCGTCCCATCGTAGTCAACGCAGTTAACTACAGTGGCTGCTCTTCCTTGGTCAGCCAGCAGCAAAATAATACTCCTGCCCTTTTTTAAGTGCTTTATTACGGTCATTTCCGCCTCTTCTTCAGCAGTAGGGAAGTAACTTTCTGACACACAGTCTGCTTGGCATAGTCCGCTGCCTTGGTTGCCTTGGCGGAAATCAGCTGGTTTAGCATCCGCCGTATTATAGATAGCTTAATGACTGAATATTGAAAAGATTAGTTTCACTTAATAGCCTGGACGATGGGTTGTATATCATATTTTAATTTTTATTGGCTTCGGGTTTCAATTTAATGAACATCTGATTCCGCTGCCAGAGTTTCCGTTCCTGCTTCGTTTTTTTTAAGATGATATTGTTTGGTCGAAGCAATCAGCGATCGATTCTCGAAGCAATGCCTGACATTGCGTTTTTTTGGTCAGTGACATTTCGATAGTTACGTTAGCGCAAATGGCAGGCATTGGCCAACACGCCCACCATTTACCTGCACAAACAGTGCTTAATGTTTCTGCAGAATTCCCCATTTACAGGAGCTTCGCGGCGCGGGGTCCTCGGCAGTCGTCTGTCACCAACATAATTTCTGTAATAAGCCAAGCTGCTCATATTTAGCTGGTTATCGTGCTGAGAATGTCCTCCATTTACTCTTCTGCCTGTATTATGCGGCTACTGGCCGATCTGTAGAGTGAGTTTCAAGGCACAACGAGGTGAGTGTGTCCGGTAAGGTGATGAGTGAGCACCAGTCTACCATATGTGATTCTAAATTTGCGGAAATTCCCAGTGAAAAATTCAAAAGATAAATTGCCGAGCCTACGTCTGCTTTCGATTAATTATCTTCAGGCCTATAAATTAATAGCATTCGCTGCAGCTAATTACTCTCCCCGGTGGACATTTCACCCTGACGCCGATCATATTACTGACCCCTGTTTTGTCCCCCCAACTCTGACAACCGCACGATGTTTCTGCCAACCGGCATAATTTACTTAGCTAACAACGACATAAATAGACAAGCCTCAAGAGAATTTATTGAAAGGATACGAATGCTCGCCAATTTATCACTTGAATATGTGGTTCTTTTTCAAAATCATACTTTCATTCGCTTTTATTTCGGCTAAACAACAAACGGTAAAATGGGCAAATAAGGACGCTAAAAAATAATATATGGAAGGGCCGTATCCAACGTGAAGATTAAAGGTTCTTCCAATAAAAGCATCTCTTAAATATTGTGCTAAAAGTAATTTCCAGTGAATAATTAGCCTATCATGCAAATGCAGTTTTATGAGAAGGGTTTTCGCCGTCTGCTCAAGCTGTTATTTAATCAAGAACTGTTTTAAGGAGGCGTTGTTTGCTATCAAACAAGTGCAATAAATAACTTTTTCGTGCATACTACTGAAGTAGCCAGTTTTTACAATCTATGCTTTTTTGGTAGTGGACAGACCGAAGCTCATTAAAAAGACTGCATCCTATCATGACTGAAATAACTTCAGAATAGACTACAGGATAATCAGTATCACAACTTGAGTGAATGCCGATTAGCGAAAGAGTATCAGTCTTTCGCATATGTCAAAAGGTTACATGATATTTGGTGTCTACTGTATATTCAAGCTAAATAACACTAGCTACTGGGAAATAACCACAAACTATTCGCCTGCTGCAGTTAACAGCTACAAAACAATTTGCTATACTAAGAGCGTAGGTACAATTTTTCGATTTATTTCTCTATATCATACCAGATCAAGGTCCAATTTTTTAAAGTATATATTTATACTTATACCTGAATAATCATTTTTAGCGTTTTGAGGCATAAGAATCTATTAAAATATGTGATTCTTAAGAAGTTTAGGGGTTTTAGAAATAGCAGGGCATTGTACGTTTTATGTACTTGGATGGAAATGTCGATGCGGCTTCAAAACATCACAGGGGTTTATCCATCAAGGTTCTGGCTTGATGGATCTCGGACAACCTACAATGGATGCGGCCGTATCTATGCTGCTCTGAGTAAAACAGAAAAGCTAATGAAAACATTATTCGTCAGCTTATGCGACTTCCACAATCTCGCCTTTAAGTGGTGTACTGTCATTGTTCGCACGGAGGTTGCCACCGGCAATTATTATTAATGTTCAGAAAGCGGTTTATGTTGTACCAATAGTAAACGCCTAGACTACCTTGGACTGACGCGCTGCTTTTTACCAAATAATGCGTCATTCAGCAAAATGCGTTTAGAGGTCACCTACCAAGTATTATTAATCGACTGGGCGATATTTGCTATTCGCTTAAATTCCCGAGCGATAAGTGTAGACACCCAGGTCCGTGCGGACCCTCACGTGATCGTAAGTCTCGAACTAACTTTCGGATAGCCGCATCCTCCGCTGCGAACGCTTATCGCTCGCGGTGGCCACTAACATGCTAGCAGTCGTAGGCTCACCTCAGTCCATCTGGGCATTTCCCCTAAAGGCTGACTGACAAAGGACCTGACTGCGATGCCTGCCTATGCTCTGGCACGTCGAATTCTGTCCCGCTCTGGTGCAGACCTATGCTCGTCCGATAGTCAATTTCCTCATACCTTGCCTCCACATCCTTCTGTACAGAATAGACTGTTCCTACCACTCTGGTCTCCCGTGTCTTCTCTTCTTCTAAAGACCCGAACCCAGAGATCGCAGCTGCTGCAGTTTTCTCAATTAATTTAACCCCACTGCGATATTGGTGACTCTCCCACGTGACTTGAACTCGCGAATTCTGATGTGGCTGGGATGAATGTTCATCAAAATCCCTCGCCTTCAATATAATTTCGTCAGTGTCATCTTATGTGGCCATGACATAGAGAATTTATTAATCGGCATCCTGTCGTGTAGCGAGATGGAGCTCCTCAACCACTCAGCCCATAGAGCCAGGGCTATGGTTCCTTCCCAGTCCAGCAGAGCAGTCCCTCTATGAGTACAGAATAGATTGTTCCTACGACTCTCTCCTCCCATGTCTTCTCTTCCCCAAATGAACCAGGCCTGAAGATATCAGCTGCCAGGGTTTTCTCAATCAACTTAACCGCCTGCGATATAAGTGACTAGACACACATTTCTACTCTCTTTCAAACAATCCATAAAAATAGTTGAGAGCAGGGTTGCACTGCCATAGAGTATCTTTTCATATAATATCTGATAATCTTGATAGGTCATAAAGTAATTTGTTTTAATAAACAACCGTTGGAGGCGGATATGTGAATTTTTTCAGGCTAGATGCTAGCTTCTCGGTGCATGCACTATAATCTCAGGGTACAATGGCCCTCAGCTATGGCTGACTGTATCTAAGTCTCATACGGAGTTCAGGCGTAGTCTGGTCTGACTTAATTAATTAAGTTGTCATCGGTCAATTAGCTTATCCATAATAAAGTCGCAGGAAATGTCAGTTCGACTGTCACACGAGAAATCTGGCGGGCACATCTTTACGGCCCGTCTACGCGTACCACACACGACCCAGCATTGATTTAATCTGCATCGAAATATCCATAAGGTCCGGATTATGAAGAACCAATGCAGTCATGAGGAGGACCGTATAAATTACACCCTATGAGCCACAAATTTTAGCGATTTATTTCAATGCTTGCTGCGCTGATTTGATAGACAGATGAACCTCCCGGTTTCAGGTTTACTCGCTCTTTTCCTTCCCGTTCTGGGTCGGTCAATCAGCTGGATAATGAGATTGCTTGTATTGCTTGACAAGTCTGAACAGCTTCTGCTTGCCTGCCATCCGTGACTCGTTTCTTACTGGGCTACAAAAAATGGCATGCCTCCCACATAAGCCGAGCCTGCATGTTCTGACACACCGTCTTTCGTCCGCTATGATGGTCCTGAAAAAATGGTTCGCATGCTTGTTACTGAAGTGCAGCCAGATGCGCTATGGAGGGAATTCGAGCATTCACGAGCAGCTTAGATATGTTTGGATGCACAAATACGGAGATATTTTATAGTGGGGCAGGGGGGAGGGTTCGGGGAACCGTATTATTTTACAAAGAATTGGCAACAGTAGCATATGTAGGTCCACTCATTAATCCCTACTCCTTGCATTTTTTCCTATGAAAACGATGGTTATAAGGTTTATGATTGGGGAATTAGGACACGCAGTGGATTATACTTCAATAAATGCTAAATGCGTTTTTATTTTATCGTATTTAGAAACGTTGATTTATAAGTGCATACTTCCCTACTCCGTAGTATCGTTTAAAATATTAGAAAAAAACCCAATCATTAAAACGCTAGTTTATTGAAATGACTGAAGAAAATAGAAATGATGGTAAGGAGGTCGTCTATCTCAACTTACTTGTGGTCCAACTTACAGTTCTGGAGTTATATTAGTACATTCCGTGGCGCTAAGCGCTGTGCACACCTTCAGTTTTCTCCCAGCGGCCGCGGGAAGCAACTTCGACTACATTTTTGAACTTTACACTTACTTCTAAAAATTTCCTTCTCAGCCTATTCTATTTCCCTACCCCCCCAAACTCTATTAATACCGTTTTTGCAGGACAAAGTGCTGATACTACGGGTATATGAGAAGGCCTACATAAACTACTTTTGGCGAAAGATTTTCGTAGATACACATGTGCCCGAAAATGCCTAATGTGTGTCTGAATGTTTTAGAGCAATGTGGGCTGTTTTAAGCTTAAGTGACAGTTTGCCGGTGTCAGTGCAGTGGATTCGCAAATGAACAATCAGTTATTAGTGTAATGTGAAGATTCGGATGAGCTGGGGCAGGTTCGAACTGAGTTAACACTATTGAATGCGGGGCGATGATGAGGATGATGATTGTGGCGGTTTTTTACGAAAAAAGGGACTGACTTTGTGGGGACCCATCCCCGAGTGAAACGTTAAACTGGTCACCTGTCGTGACTAGTAGCACACGCACACCAGTATATGCCAGCTGCAGTCCGGTCTGGCCAATCGCCCTCAAGACTGACTCATACAGGACCTCACTGTGAAGACCAACGAGCCCTCACACTTCGGAATCCGCCCCTTTCGGATGCGGACGCAGCCTAGTCCGGCTGTCAACTTTCGCCAACCTACTCTTTACTACCTCTGCACAGACTACATTATTTTGCCCACTCAACTTTCCAATCCCTCGCTTTCCACACGTAAGTGGACCAGACGATCATAGTGGCAAGCATCTTCCGGCACTGCCATACCATCACTGGCAAGGTTGGTCGCGGTGGTGGTGTTTTGTGAGAGTAGGTTTGATCTTCTTCGCATTCCACTGAACTTGCATATGCCTAAATAGGCCAATCTGTGTCCGAAATGTTTGTCGATAGTGCGATAAAAACCAGGAAGTTTAGGGATTGTGGTATTAGTCCTTAAACTTTGCGCCTCGGGGCGCTTTTGGTCATGATAGCGTTTATGTATTTAGCTTACTATTATAACGGCGTTGCGAGTCACATGCCGCGGTTTATCGAGGTTTAAGAGTTTATTTGCACGTGTTTGCGGTTGCTCAACAAGGTCTCCGTGTAGCAAAACATTCTCCGCCTTTTCTGTGGCTATGAATAGTAAATTTGCTGCAGAACAGGCGCTTAGGAAAGAACTCTTTCAACATTTGTTCGACATGGCTGCTTCATTGCAATTGTATCTGCCTTAGTATTGCCTGACTGCTGAAGAAGTGGAGCCCTTCTTGCCAAGTTACATTCAACTAAGGTGCAAACTAGCGTTTTTTGCTTGACTCACACTAATTCCACGATTCTAATCCATGCGAGAGAGTCAGCGTCGTGCAAAAACCGAAGGCAACCACAAGGCGTCAGATGAAGAAACCGAAAGACCGACTGCCACGGTAAGAAACATCTGTAGTCGTGTATAGGAGGTGGTGTAGTTGCGGAGAAAGCAGTTAGGCGAAATGCCATAAATGCTCAAGTTGCGGCTCATTGGACGAGACCCGGCTAAACATTCAAATTTGATCAGGGCGAAGAGGTGACGATCGCGTGAGCCGAGAATTACTTGGGTCATGTTTCACGGCCCCCAGTCCATAAACAAGTGCAATGACCTGCCCAATGCATATTCAGTGCTGTGGCTCAATTTGGCCAAAGCAAGTGACCACTTAGGGAACGCACAGACCACCGCGTCATCTTACGCCAACACCGGCGGACCAGATGGCCGAGTCATCACCACGCCCAATCGCACCACGCGCGATGAAGGCTCAGTAAGTGAGAGCCCGCATGCCGGTTAGCAAGCGATCAGCGCAATTATCGTTAATTGTCGTCATTTTTCATACATGTGTAGTAGTGACTGTCAAGAAAAGGGAACACACGAGCCCCAGGAAGTAATTGTGAAGAAGACGACTCGATCACTGGGACAATGTTTTGATTCACCTGACGTTTCGAGATCTGTCGCGGATTCGTCATCAGAGACATAGTCAGATAGCAGTAGCATATACGGGTAGCGTATGTAGAGGAGTTTGCAGTATTTATTGGATACAGTCATTACTGCAAACATACAGCGACAATTAACGCGAATTGTTGATAAGTTGATGAGCAGCATGCGGGCCTTGTGCTGCTGAACTTTCATCACGCGTGGTGTACTCGGGTGTGATGATTACTCGGCCATCTGACCCTTCGGTGTTGGCGTAGGATGAAGCGGTGGCCTATCCGTTCCCCAGGGGTGACTTACTTTGGCTAAATTGAGACGGAGATCTTAATGTAGATTGGACAAATCGTTGCACTTGTTTGTGGATTGGGGGCCCGCGGACCACGACTCTAGTTATTCTTGGTTCCCCCAATTGTAACCTTTTGCGAGAATTTCGACCTCGTAAAATTTGAATGTGCGGCTGATGCCTAATCCGCGACGGATCTCGGAACTTAGTTTACCCAGTTGTGAACAACTCGTTGCGTTGGGCGCGATTCAAACCCACATAGGAAGGAAGGCCTTCTACGCAAGCCAACGCTCAACGCACTTGAGCTACGAATGCCACGCTTCACAGCATGAAGTTAATCACGCTTGGATCGATATTATCTGCCCAGCTATACCACTCGTATGGAATCCACCAATGCGGGACAGCAAGTTGACTGTCCCAGCAGGATTTTCTAAACAATCATCTCGAAATGTCAGAAGAATAAAAATGCATTCTATAAATACTGCAATTTCCTATGTGTGTTACACACTTCTGTTACTGCGTTCTGCTCATATCCCTGATGATGAATCCACGGTGGATCTCGAAACGTTAGATGAATTAAAGTCTTTGTCCTGGCGATCGAATCTTCTTCTCCTCCTCCTCCTCCTCAGATACGAGAGAGTTGTTGGAATGACAGCCCTGTACATCCCGAGTTCTGCGACCTCGAGGCTGTAGCGGTGGTTCCTGGCGGACTGCTGTGACCAGCTATATGCCTGACTGATGCAGACATTCTGCCTATGTTTGCCTCATAGTTCTCCACCTTTCTTCAAATTTCGAGCAGGTTTCCATTTATCTTGATGGGGTATTTATTAGGTGTGGTTTGGTAAATTATCACTGACTCCTCCATGCTGATGGTCAGTCCGAAGTTGAAACAGGCTGTGGGCAAGAAAGCGTGGGCGTTTTTATTGGATACTCTCGTCGAAGAGGCTTTCACACTTTGGATATAGAACGCTTGTCCAGCGAATCAATACATACCTTAACTAAGATGCATCAAATATGACTGTCATTCAATAAGGTTTCGCTTACCGCCGTTGGTCGATAGTTTCGGCGTATTTATATAGGCCAGCTGGAAGGGATATCCCTAGATATACTCACGATCCAAAACAACCTCCTAGCTGCGATGCGCGCTACAGCGTATATGGCAACTGAAAACGTGCAGAGTTCCGTCAGTAGGTCAGACACCAGGTATGCGTGGTTGTATTCTTTACCTAAGAGACAAGATAAGTGATACCTGTTGAAACATGCACGTACACATTCGAACACCCAGGTGCCCAAGTCCTGGCATGTACATGCTGCCTACTCATGCTTCTTTCATTTTTTGCCTGTCGGAAGTCCGACTACCTGAGCCCACTATCAGAAGGCGAATCAATCAGGCGGCATAAGAACCTGTCTCTACTGCATACGGTTGACAGGCACAAGTAAAAAAGTGAGTAAAATTGCTGCGATCTGTGCACCCACACTTCATTTTGGTGACCGTGAACGACGACAGCAGTTTTAATGCACACTTGCACGAGGTTCTGACTCCTATATTATGCAGCTATATTCCAGCTACCACAAAGAGCTGGAATTCATGCAACACTGGCGTTAGAGGACCTAAAACGACACCTGCCGATATGGAATTCAAGTGACGCGCAAACTGACTTCAGGCTTGTTGGCAAAGGCTAGGCAAATGCAATTCTCTACTGCACAGGCCAGACGGCCAGCGAGCTTAGTTTAGAGAGAACGATTGCGTTGACCCCTCAAAATCTCGATGTTCATGAAACAGGCGAAGCCAACCAGAACAAGAATAAGCTAGTTACTGTCGCTCTTCAGTCATTTGCCGGGACGTCATTACTTTGATCAGGAGTACGCACCTAGAAAACAGCAAGCGAAATTCACAAATTTTATAATGACTGACATACTTCGATGTACAGAAGATGCTCGACTGGCCAGCACATCCGGAAATCCTTACTCCTCGTAATTCAGCCACCAGACGGTACAGTAAAGGACAGCCACCTAAAACCGATAAGAGGTAACTGGGATTTAAATGAGCCCTACAAGCTTCTCAAGGCTTCGCTGAAGGGCAGAAGGCGCTAAATGTAAGCATCAAAACCAGAGTAGGTTCCTCTACTATGTCATAAAATGAACACCGCTCCGGCAAGAGTGTAGTGTTCCAAGTCCGTGCGGAGCCTCACGTGATTGCAAGTATCGACCTACTTTTTGGACAGCCGTATGCTCCGCTGCGAACGCTTGAATCTCACGGTGTCCACTAACATGCGTGTACTCGTAGGCTGATCCAGTTCATCTGGCCAATCCCTTTCAAGGTCGACTGGCAAAGGACCTGACTGTGATGACTGCCTACGCTCTGACACCCCGGATGCTAGGGCACGGACTGCCCTGGTCCGAGAGTCAAATTTCTCCATGCCTTTGGTACAGAATAAACTGTTCATACCACTGTGGGCTCTCATGTCCTTGTGAATAGACGAAGTTTTTGCTGAAAATTGTGGACTGATATGTTCAAAATAAAACATCTCTCTCTTTCTCTCCCATAAGGAATCCGGCCTAAAGAACGCAGCTGCTAGGGTTGAACCTTTGTACCTTAACCCCCTGCGATAGAAACACTGTCCTGAGTTGCTCAACTTACCATTACTGGATGTACTCTGAGTGATCTTCGAAGTCTCTGAAGGGGTGTGCATGTGTGTTCTGTTCCGTTGTTAAAATGTATCGGGTAAATCAACATTTTAAAATGTGTGAGTCATGGGTGAAAGGCGCCTGCCCACTGATGTCTAAAAAGCTGTTCTTCTGTTATTCCTTAGCTATCCAAAAAGAAGGTTTGACAAATTAAGCGTACTGAACTGACCCCATATACTGAAACAGTGTAGACATGTTTTACATGGCGTAATTTCGCAGTCCGTTATCATCCCATTTCTTACTGCAAATTTGTCCAAGACTGATCCAGTGTCCGAACGCGAGGCACGATTCCATCAGGGAGTTGCCCCGCCCGTAGCACAAAATGCCCCTAGTCTCAGGTTCAGTATCATTTGCCAGAATCAGTAGCAGATGCATCTGCATAAGGCACTCATTAGATCGATGAGGATGATGTAGGGGGTGGTTTGCATTTCCTAGCCTCGGAAATGACTGTTGACCCCTAGACAGAGGTCCTTTATCTGAGTGCCTGTTGAACCTACTAAGAAAATGCAAACGAAGATTTTTCTGAAATATTGAGAAGCGACACGCAAATGGATGCGAAGGCTCGAGTTTCGGGAGTTTCTGTGAGTAAAAAAGGTGGGATGAGCACCGGAACTATTGGCTTATTGTCGTGAGCTAATCAACTCACAACAACAAAAAAGGGACTGCAATTATAGGAGGTGCAAGCTGAATTTTGATCAGAAACGCGAGTGGGGAGATGACTGCGTAGGCCAACGGCTGATCGATGTATCCATTGATTAAGCTCCCATCTGAGGGCCAAATTTCCATCAATTTTCGGTTCGTCCTGTTTCTAGCGTGAGGGATTATGTTGATTTCTGCAAAGTCGAATTCATGGCCCGTTTCATAGGTGCAGGCAGCTACTTGCGAAACTTCATTACCCCGTCACACACTTAGCTCATATAAATTTAGGTGCAATTCCAGCATGCGTTCAATCTTATCTAAATAGATACCAGGACAGTTTAGGCGTGGCATTTGATACACTACCTGCGATTGCTCCTTGGGCTTTAGTCGGTCTGTGGTTTTCAGGACTCTGCAGCGCATCGCAGCTTTGTACCTTTGCGATTATTACCATGTTGTCGGTTCCTAATGCGCTCGTAATGTGGAAGATGGTCGCATAATTGGAGTCCTGAGGGACTTGTCCCCGTCAGCACATCTCCCATAAGCTGGAACCGAGGTTGTCCATCAGCCTTTGGAAACAATACTTGTAGAATGCTGTCACTCTACCCTTGAACGCCCATTATAGAGGAAGGCGTAGCCAGCAGCTGCCTTTTCTAGCTGATCCTGGTGAGAGAATTGGATTTCGCGCAGAACTGCGGTGTCTATCTTCAGTTTTCGAACGACAACAACTGTCCACCTTTCCGCCCAGTTGCTTGGTTGTTTTTCAAAATTAAAACGAAGGTTTAGGACTAACAGAGTGAGCAGAGACAATCTAATAGCTTCTGGGGGTGCAGCGCGATGAGTACGCAGGATTTTGTTTCGTAGTTTATTTCGGTCGTGAGTTTTCGTCTACAAAGCATGACCAGCACCTGTTTAGAGCACTTTTGAATCCTCCTTCCCTTGTCAAGGGCGAGAAGCAATGCTCTACTTGACGAGAACTGCAAAGGCATCTCAGGTGATCCTCAAATTCTAACTTTGGCTACAAATTTTGCCTACTGGGAAGAAAACGCAAATAAGTCTGAGTGGTTTACGAGATCGATGCCGCTCAGTGCGTAGTATTAATGCTGGGAGACGGGGAGTTGTAAAAGCGAACATGGCTGCCGGTTCTGGGACAAACATACCCGCACACCGGATACCATTATTTACTTTAACAAATGAATGACAAAGTCATAGTTATAGGATTCGCCGTAGCATCTACCAGAATGACCAGCCTTCTATTTTTTCCTTGATTAACAAATGTAAAGCAGGATGCGCACGATAATGCTTGCGGCGAAGAAAATTATCTGATCCATTCTGAGTTTCGAAATTCCATCCTGTCTTATTTCTCGTCGAATGGAAACACATTGTTTAATGGACGTTCCCGGGCTAAACTGACAATAAAACGAGCCCGTTAAGCAATGGATCAAAGCGTTGGTCCTCTTATAGGCAGGTAACCTGTCAGGGTCTCGGTTGGTGCCCCACCTGTTGCTTCCTATAACTGGCCGATGACGGTTAAGAAGTTAAAAATGACCAGTCATTGTCGTGTTTTGTCGATATTTTCCTATATTTAAAAGGCAACAGTAGCTTATGTAGCCCCGCTCGTAAATCCCTACAACCTGCATTTTTTTCCTACGAAAACGGTGTTTATCGGGTTTTATGGGCGTGAAATTAGGACACGCAATGGAATATACTTTAATAAATGCTAAAAAACATTTTTATTTTACTGTCTTTAGAAGTGTTGTTGATTTATATCTGCAGATTTTCCTTATTTGTATTATCATTCAACTTTTTCGGAAAAACCAGATTATCAAACTGCAGGTTTCTTGAAGTTCCCGAAAAATTGAAATTGTGGTTAGGAGGTCGTCTACTTCAACTTTCCTGTGGTACAATTTACCGTTCTGGAGTTATATTAGTATAGTCCGCGGCGCGAAGTGCCGCGCACACCTTCAATTTACATACGGAACAACTTACTTCCAGCGGCCGCGGGAAGCAACCTCGACTGCATATTTTCACTTTACACTTACTTCTAAAAATTTCCTTCTCTGCCTATCCTATTTCCCCACCCCACAAAACTCTATAACCACCGTTTTTGCAGGACAAAATTCTGGGATTAGGGGTATATGAGTGGGGCTACATAAGCTACTTTTGCCACCTAATCTCTCCACTATCATGTCCACTGTCATCCTCAGGGACGAATACAGTGGGGAGGACTCGATGATACACATCGCCTACCGGACTGATGGATAACTGTTCAATATCTGGCGATGAACCCACGTTCAGGGGAATCCAAAATCAGTATTCACTCTTTGCTCATGAATATGCACTCAACACCGCGACAGAAGTGGGCATGCAAAAGACGATGCACCTATTGGCCTTTAACTGCGCGAACTTTTTTAGCGGAGGAAATGGTGGTCATGCATCAGCTGGCGCCAAATTAAGTAGCGTTGAATTGATATAAAATTGAAAAATTAAGGTACCCTCGGAATGCAATATCAGGGAATATCCAGGTTTACGATGCAAATGGCCATCAAATCTCCATAACCAGCGAAGCTATTGGCCAACATTAGGACCCAATATAAAGTCGCCTTAATACAGGCGGAGTTCCTGCATGGGGCAGAAACCAAGAAAACCGAAAACCTCACAGGTTTCGGATCAGCTGCATCCGGATAATACTGAACCTGAGACGGACGTTATGGAGTGAACCAAAATCCTCGAAATCCACGTTATGATGAAGCCATCTTATGAGAATGGATGGTGAGCGCCTGCGCAAGTTCTTTTTCTACGTTGACGTCGTTGTGGGTGCCAGCTGACGCGGAGGACAAAAACGGCGTTACAAGGGCACCATAAAGCCTTCGCTGAAATGTTTCCAGCTACCTAGGGGAAGTTCACTGAGGATCGACTGGCAGCCATGATGGCTATAAAAACCAACTTATAGTAAACAGGAGAGTCATCCCCAAGGCAAAATAACGGCTTGCAAGTGTCATGTCTGGAGGACAAACCAATAAAAACAACCAGCCCCTTTCCTCTGGTCCACGCTGCCAAATGACTTTCCACAAACAGATCGATCTTTTTAGCACCTCAAGACCGAATTGAAAACAGTGGGGAAAATTTGTCCCCCACTTCTGAAAGGGCTGCTACCATTACCTCTCAAATGTAGTCCCCACGTAGGCCATGATGCCAAGCACTTCTATTGATGAGTATATGTCAGATGTCACCCAACCACCACCACCACCACCACCACCACCACCACCACCACCACCACCACCAAGGCCTGTGAGGTCAATCCCGACCCCTGTCAATCCCCACCGCTAACCCTACCATCAGCAATGTGGGCTTAATTTAAACCTGGTCAATCGCAATCGCATCTTCACATCGAGTATTGGCCTAGTCATTCATTTGCAAACCAATACACTAATAATGACGCGCTTGGAATGTTGCTGCCAGACCGTGTAACTGGATGATTTACCATACTGGGACTAGCACAAGCATTAACCAACCTTCCGGGTAAAGGTGGTTGCTCGACCTTTTGCTGCTGCATGATACGGTTTCGAGGGGGTTTGACTCATAAGTGGGTCACTTGGCTTCCCAATGTGCTTTTGGGTGTTTACACTCTGGTCTGCACGCTGTCATGTATAGTTTCCGCAGACGTCCGTGTGCGAATTTAGCGTAAAACGCTCATAGCCAAATTCAAACAGCCTTTTACAAAGGATTTAATCTAAGTTCGCGTATTACTTTACTCACAAAGTAAATGAGTCGTTACTTGTTCTTCATCATCATTCCCATATATTTTTTCATTGGTTGACCCGTGATGACCTAAAATTCAGACTTACTGGCCCCCTTTTAATATGGCCTCCATGGTATTCTCACTTAGATGGGAAAATAGCCGACTCTTTTTCTGAGAATATGGTACGTTATGCGGGAACTAGACCATATGTGGCTGAAGTATACGGACTGTTTGCATTTGCTATTCATTTTGCCCCCACTCTGTCTTGTCATCCGGCCCAAATAGGTGAGTGGTAAATGGGAGTGCGGCAGATGCTTCTTAGGCCGCAATCACAATAAACCAATGCAGGCGCAAGTCAACATGCTGTGTTGGATAGACGTTAGAAATCGCCCTTCGCAATTCTAGAACCGTCACATTCCAATCTGTCCCGCAATATAACTGCGTGAAGTATAGGCGAATTATGCTCTGATCGTGAACGATGTTTCCTAGGTTTGGCATCAGCTACGATCGACGGATAACCCCGCTGAAGTTACAATAAAGGATTGCCGACTCAGATATTCTGACCAGACCATAAATTAATCTGAAAGGGAGCTCAATCACGACGTCGTTACTTGATTTGCTTCGTTCGTCAAGGATACTTTTAATGGGGACACTAGGAACGGACTACACATTGGAAGACGACTGCTGCAAAATTAGCCAGGAGAAGATGAGCCACACTTCTCTCTGGCAGTGAGAGTGGCTGCAAAATACCAAACGTCTAGATATTCATCTGTTCAGGATCATATTTAAATCAGAAAGTAGAATAGCCTCTGGTTTATTCTGCGGAATAAGATTCTGCCATTGACAAAGTGACAGTAACATTTTCAATGCTCGATGTATATAATGACCCAATGAATAGACGAGATTAAAATGTACGTTGTGAAACAAAATTCGGAAAATGCGTTAGTCTGACTGTTCAAGTGTTATGTGTGTGGCCCAAATATGCAAGCAAGTTAAAGGAATAACTAAAAATGCACGCGCTTCCAGACTGACGAATTTGGTAGAAGTGTCCTCTCCCGGCTAAGGGGATACAGGTGGCCTTGCGCTAAATTCCAACCGAGTTATCTCTTCCCGTGTCCCGACATTAGCACAAACCTCAAATACCAATCTAACCCCAAATCCTACAATAACACTAACCCCCACAGAGCTTAGCTTAACGCTTAAACCCCACAGAGGATGTTTTAGTCGTGCCCTAGCAACTGCACTTGCTACCCTGTCTGTCAACGAAGAGTACGTAGGATTAACAGTTCTTTTCCAAATAAAAAAGCTAATTGAGGGCATCAAAATAATTCAATTAGTCTGTGCATCATCTAAAAAAACCACGAGGCTCCTCGTGGGGAAAAATGACTACTTCAGGTTGAGTGTGCGATGCCAAGAGACCTAATCCTCGACCGGAGGTGTTTAACTATTTTACAACAGAGACATGGGGTGTACTAATAGCCAGCAGTCGCTCGTCACTCGGTTCATTAGTTCAGTTGCGCGAAAGACGCTTGAGTAACCTCAGGGCACTGATTGGTTTTAACTCGGATATCAATAACGCCTGAGTGCCCGCGTCCCATTGTAAAAAATAGTATGTTTGGAGTGCGTTTGTGTCGTAGAATTTCAGTATATTTTAACAAGTAAGAAAGCAGGTAGGAAGGCAGGCTAGGAGAACATGGTGAATGCAAACTCCTACTCACTATAGAGAAAATTCAGAATGGTAGAAAGCCAGAAAGACACAGCCTTTGTGGTCACGGCCGCTTGGCGTTCATCGACTTATCCTACTTTCAGGATGGCATACGCGCTAATATTCTTCCTCTTAAAGCTCTTAAAGACGGTTACGTAGCGGGTATTTCCTAGTCTTGCGTTGGAGGATGTTTGACTGACGGCGATAAGCAACCCAGAAATGACTATTGCTGTGTTTTGGGTATTTTTTGATAAAACACATCAACTGGAGATGTATTGTTGTCGTGCTTACGTCTGAACGGGCTCTAGCTCGGAGCTACATGGGAAAGCGGTAAGCTAGTATTTAACTACGTAATCAGTTTAGTCTCTCTAAACCATTTCATTTAATATTTAAAATATTTCCACTCCCATCTAGTAGGTTGTTCGCACGGAGCTCGATAAATCAGGAAATGGTGCTCATGTCTCAGTAATTCACAGGCCGTAAGTCAGAGTATGTGCTGCGGGTGGCTATTCTACCCCATTTTTCTTTGTCCCATGGTCACAAACAGCAGTATTATTAATACTAAACAGGCTCATATCGCCTAAATCTGGAAGGCCACATACCGTGAGGTGCAGGATTTTGTAACTACCGTAAAACAGAACTCATGCAACTACTCTAATAATTTTCCCGAGTATATTGACGTAGAAAGTTGAGGTGATCGTCTTATATTCGCAGTTATTGTGAAGACCGTCCTTCTAAGTTGGCTGTAAGGGAGAAAGGTATATAATTTTTGAGACGATCCTGAGCCAATTGAACCTATAGTCCGTCAAGAAATTTATTGACATGCAGTTCCTCGTAGTGTGTAAAGCTTTAAATTGTGGGAACATTTTTGTGGAACCTGCAAATTTTCTGTCTGGAACCTATAAAACTTGCACGTCCACTTCTGTCGGATTGGTGAAATAGAATATTGAACAGACCCTCGTGGTTGGAGATACAAACGGGAGGTCGAAGTTGTGGGCATAGGAAACAGGAAGTTTTCCTTGTGGATGTTGGATACTGCCTAAAACTTAAACAAATGTCCGCATTCTAGGTGTTGGAAAGAAGAAGGTTTTCCGATAGTCGGAATCATTCCTTTATTCACCTGGGCTTTTGAACTTGTACGACTATGAAACAGCTAACGAGTTTAATGCCGCAGCGATGGAGATAATAGCCCACGCTAGCAACAAGACAAGCTACGAATTGGTTGAAACCCCGGTCATTGTTGAGAGCACATTCATACGATGTTTCGATCTGGCACAGTAAAAAACAGAATGGCGTTTTTCCTACCCCCTAAAACTGTTGCTTGTTCTTGTATTGCTTTTATTTCTTATGATAATCTTCCGTACGCTTTTGAAAGCCCAGATGAATAAGGAAATGGCTGCGTTGATCGAACAGCCCTAAACTGCTAAAAAATTGAATCCCAGGCAACTTAGAAAGTCAAAAAAACTAAGCTAATTTTTCTGTGGTCAGTACACTCGATTTGCTTCTCAGCAGTGAAGTAAAGGGACGTAGTCATTTGAAACTAATATATCTTATCCATACAGTAGGATGATGGGGCTTGATATATTTTTTCGCTGAAACAACGTTGTATACTGTGACCAATTAATCTTTGAATTTAGATGAGAATCTTGGACCTGTTTACAACGGAATGCGTATTATGATCGCCGAACAATTTCAAAACCCAGTCTGGAATCGGAGTATGGCTGACAGAGGACGGTAAGCTAAACTATAATGACCGACTCATTATGTATCACACTAGCTTACACTATTTTTTGAATTAATTATGACAAATTATGTCCAACCGAGGAATTTACATGCATCCTTTATGCTCTTCAAAACCCGCAAAACCCTTGCCTTCAAACATGCATAATGTATTTAATATAATGTAATATCATGGGTCACCGCGGAGTCAAATGGCAGTACAAATACTGTCCACACCTTTTTTTTTTTTATTAATGATTCGCTTAATCTCGTGACTTCTTAGTTGTGGAGCAGTTTTGAAACTAATGCGTATCTCAAGGGGCCGTTTCAGTTAAAATTTGGTTTACTTACATTGCATATACCAGCCAAGAAATTCAGAGCTAGTTTATTTTATTTGCCTTAAAAGTCGTCATTGAAAAACAGAGTTACTTTTGCTTCAGACAAAACACGTCCCACCTGGAGTAGAATTCACAGTAGACCGCACAGCACCGCTGAAAACATTGAGGACGAGGTATCCATGTTTATTAACCCAGATGGCGTTTCCCGATACTGGAAAAGTTGCCAGCACTTCTGCAACGCGGCTATTGAAACCGAATGGGAATTCCTTGTTGGACATACTATATTTACGGGGCAATTGGGTCTGTGTAAACAGGACTCATGTGTTGGACAAGTTGCAAAAGAAGTCGACAAGTTTAGATGTAAAAAATAGTCTTCGTTCATTCTGCTCAGCCGACCACTGGTGGTCAGTGGATATTTACCCCACCAGCTGCGTACCAACATGCGCACAGGTATATATGTAAATGGAGCAGAAAGGCACTGGGGTTTAACCGTGGCCTGCGCCACCTCCCTTCTATCGTCCGAGGCCATTTATCAGATATTGCAATATCCGGTCGCCGTAGGGCGACCACGCATCGATCTGTGGCGGGAGCGAACCAACTTCCGGCAGTCGTAGCCTCAAGCACATGAGGTTTCCTTTCCAAAGTGAAAAAAAGTCCTCTTGCGCGCAAATCAGCCGAGGAACTAATAGAGGACTGTGAATGTTTTGCCCTACCAGGATTTTTTGAGTCGCCACTTCTTTTTTTCCGTTCTATTGGCTACTCCAATCTGAAGGCTTCTTCTCAGTACCACTGTCGTCAGTTTTATCTTATTTATTCTACTAATCGTCGCTCAGCTTTCAATTCAAGTAACCGGTTTTCTTCCTCAAAACCGGATCTGTAGACATCAACACCGGATTATCCCTAATTATTATTACAATCCTCGCTGTCAATGCAGTTAACGTCATTAGCTGCAAAGCAGTGAGGGGTTGCATAGATGGAAATGTTTTCCAAAATTGTTTGGCAGCCCTTCCAGCTATTCTCGACGACGAAGGGGAATATATCATTGTTATGGGCAAAGTTTGTTTCAACAATTCCATTCAGGAATTATACGACACGTTTCCATACGAAATATACTTTTTACCAAGGTATTTTCCTTTCTTGAACCCCTGCGGTGAGGTCTTCTCGCAAATTAAATCTACTGTGAGAAGGAATGCTCCAATTCAAGGAAGAGAAGGTCTACTTGAAAGTAGGGAGATTTATTCTCAACTCATCAGTAAAAATAACTTGAAAAGTTATTTTTAACATTCGGAGACATTTTTGGACGATGTTTCACACTATCTAATGTCCATCGAGACTAATTTGATGAAATATTAAACGCTGTGTATTCGAGCTATCTATAAAGGACTGTTTTTGTAATAACAAGGTTAAATAAGTAGAGGAAATAATATGAACTGGAAAATTGGCATCCCAAGAAGTATAATTATGTAGAAAAGGCACATTGGGAAACGATGGTTTATTAAGTGAATTTTCGAAGCTGGAGACCTCACTTCGTCTTCAGACGTAGAGAAGACAAAGACGTCTGAAGACAAAGCGGGGTCTTTAGCTTCGAAACTTCACCTACTAAACCATCGTTTCCTAAAGTGACTTTTCTACATAAGAGGAAATAGTTTTTAATATACAATAAGTAATAATCCGGTTTTGATGTCTACAGATCTGGTTTTGGTTT
>JAYGXS010000002.1:30081907-30195509 GCA_036362985.1 Ligula intestinalis | reverse complement strand
CTGGTTTTGGTTTCAACAGATCCGGATTTTGAAAAAAAAACAGGTAGAATCGTCCTTTAAATTTGCCGTTTTTCGGTTGATTAAATTCTTATCTGACTTCATAAATTATGGGTTGGTGTTCTACGTTCGTAAACCACACATTCAAATCCAATTATCTGCTCCTAACATTGCATAAATCAAGATTCCCTAAAAGTGTAAACATGTTACTTCTGTCGTCAGCCTCGATCAATATGCTTCGTTATTTGGATTAACCATCCATCTTTTAGGAAGTGCCAGCTATGCAACTACTGCAGAATTCATTGGAGTAAAAACATTTCGCGACCGCTCATCAAATGTTACGGGCTACGCGGTCTACCCTCTTAGACGTTGACACGTTTAGACGAGAAGACAGCTCCATAATACAGGAAAAGGGCAGTACTTGCATCGTCCGAGATTTATTCCCATAGATAGGAAACGTAACGCACTAAAAACTTCTTTGCCCATGGCAAGAAATATTTGCCCGATTGAGACATTGAATGCAGACATTGGCTGCCACAAGGCACCTTTAATTAAGCGGGGATATCCAGCACGTTATATCCACAAGTATAGCAACCTCCTATGGGCAAAACTGGCGAAGCAGTCAGTTCCAAAAAAGGTCATTTTGTCCGCTAGGGCTAACAGAATTTTAAATACTATCCAATGACGCCTAAGTTGTACAATTGAAAGGACATACACTGCCACCAATTTCAGATGTTGCAGCCCTACGAAGTCTCTACCAATTCCACATGCAAATGCTGCACTGCCGTCACGCGCCAGTTTAAATTGTACTTACCACATTTTTTGGATATGGATCACTATCTAGATTCAAAAACATCCTTTCGAGTACTGATTCGGACACGAATAGCTCGTAAATTGCGCTCCCTGTAGGCAACGTATATACGGCGGGTGATACCCGACCTAAGAAAACAGTTATGGCATGGGGTTACAAATGCGCCTTGGTTACATCCAGCTTCCAGATCTACATATTTCTCCGTTAAGTTTGCGTTAAGTTTTTCCCTTACTTTTTCTTCGAATGGGTTGTTTAAAGTATCTTTCTTCATTGATTAGGCTAGTTGACAATGTACCACGATCTTGCTATCTTTGCATCGTTTTTTCTTGTTCTAATTTAAGTTTTTATGTTCCTTCATTCGTTATTAATGTTATTTTGTGACAGGTAGCAGCTGAAAATCATTTTCGAACGTTTTTGATTCCAATAAATTGTGCATGCTTCAAATTCGTACTAGGGAAAAAATACTTTAAATTCAAGATGTCCGGGAAATGTAGGTCTAAGACATGTTAACTGCTGCTTCTGACCACTTTGCTTTCGTTCCGGATGTTTAAATTGTTCCTTGCTGGAATTTTAACGTAAGCTCAGAAGAATTGAACTCTTTTCAGTAAGAAAATAGTGCTGTTGTAGAACAAGTTGATGTAAGGAACCGTATATACTGTACATAAATTCGAAATTTTTATTCAAGTACACACACGGCTCATATAAGTAAGCATGTATAAATGTGCCGGCAGCAGAATAATGAAATTACATTTTTTTAACAAAATTACTGCATTAATAAGAAACTGATTTGTACCCAGATAATCAAAATCTCAAAGTTACACAAAAGTAGACACTAAAGGTAAAATTTAAAAGCACTTCCATGCTTTTTAATGCTTAACGAATTAATTAGTTTAATTCTACGTTGTATGCCACCCGCAAACATATATTGAATAGTGAGACTGGGACATGCTACCGAGTCATAACACTTCGTCGATATCTAGCGATCCTTGTACGCAGCATAGAATTTAGAAGTGAAATTTTGATCTGGAAAGATAACGGGTATGTTTATAAAAGTTTTGTCTCTGCAAGAAAATTTTCGTTCGCATCGTGAAAATAGTCTACCAATAATAATTGGGGTTGCACTTTTGTGTCCGTCAGGCCACTGTTTAGGTACTAAGGGCAAACGGCAATGCACGACTTGAATTTCAACGTTCACAAAATTAACTAGGCTTAATAATTGATTGAAAAAAAAGATGCGTGAAGACCACAGAACGTCAGATATTCTCAACCGACCTTTGCAAGGGTGGACAGAAAACTGAATGAACTCCGCCGTTTTACATATTTTCCTGTTTCGAAGAATGAAGTTATTCAGCTCATTTACCATTCATCACAATCTTTAGTCATTATTATTATTACCATCACCTTCTTCATGTTCTTTGTTATTTCGTCCTCCAAAGTCCCTCAGATTCCTAAACACTTCCTTCACTTTTGGGCCTTCGATGATTTTACGTAAGTATTATCTTGATTATATTTCTTTACGGAACTCTTCAGTAATCAGATGATTTAACGGTCAGATTATTAAATAGCAGGCACAATCACTCAATTTTACGGGCGATGCCAAAGGCGCTTCACTAGACAAAATGCTGTGTTAATCAGATGCGTTTTCAGAATTCTCAATGTTTACGCTGATAAATTCCCAAATTTTTTCGTTCGTAAAATAACTTCTGCTTTTCTCTGCACGCTTTCGGCTGAAAATTGTAATTTTTTAACTTAAGTAGGAAAAAAAGCTTCTGGTAGATTTTTCTTTTTTTGCATTTGATAAGAAAAGTATATGATTTAAGGTAAATTGAAAGTACTATATACATTCTAATAGAATAAATATTGCAAAATATCTGTGTGGAACTTTGTAAACGTCTTAATGAATGCGCAATAATGGCTCCAGTCTCTATGATGAAACAAAAATATCGACCTTTGCTGATACGTGACGATGCCCGAGTTGATCGTTAGGACTTTCGACTTCATGACCTTGAGCCCAAGACCACACGTAGCGCAATTTTGTGCATCTATAGAGTCTTGCATATTCTGAAGCCATAGTTCGACGAGCATTCCTATCTTATATTGTAAATTAAGTTGCGTTAATTCATCGTTCCTCTGTTAAATATCCTGTTTTCGTAGAGTAAAATATCAACATATATGTGGGATAATTTTTTGATCATGGGAACCGTTTATAAAAAAAGGAACGCTGGAAATGCGTTTTTTACACAATAAATGTAAGTCAATGTATCCTCTGTTTTCTTACACATCTGTCGACCTTAAATTCAGTAAAACAGTTTGCAACGGTCCACGTATGAACATTTACTGGCCTATCCTATAAAAATGTAAGGGTCAACATTTAAGTGGGGTATTTAAAACTTTTAAGATGGACTCCTTTAAGAATTCGCAAGCTGGGGACAATAAATCAATTAACCTTGTGTTCGACAAAACTTCTTTCTTCTCCATGGTACAACACACATTAGGGGTTGTTTACTTTGTTAATCGGACGAACGTAAGGCGCAAAATGCTGTTTACTAGAAAAGAGATAACTAAAGTTGAATATATTGTGGGGAAAATTTGGCCAACGCTGGCCAAATCCATCTTTTTTTGATATCCAAATAACTGTCTATGCTACTGAAGGCTGTGACTCAAAACTTAATGCTTGTGTGTTTTGTACTATAAGGAAACATTATTAAGACCAGAAGCATTTTTATTATACCTGTTCAAAAGACATAAAAGTTTGTTCTGCGTTACTGAAATTGAGATAAGTTAAGTATATGATACCGCATTATCTTCGCGAAAAGAAGAGTGTAATCAGTTTATAAAATTCTACTGATCTTACCTGATAAGTTTTGTGCCATAAAGTTAAATAAAAAACTTCCGAGGCGCTAAGTTGTTTTTCTACATCGAAAATCAGAGCCGAATGCAAATATGCATATGAACACCCGCGAAATGTCATCAGTTTTCTCTCTTACTATGTTTTTTGATTTGAAACAATCACGTAGGTGGAGTAACAAAATTAATTAGAGCGAAGTATAATCATCACATACTCCACTCATGCTAGGTTCCAGAATTTTCAGTGAGCATGTTTCCGGCCCCATAAATGTCGACTGCCATTAAAAAAGACCGCTTTAGTTGGTAGAAATTGCCAGATTGTTTTTAGTGCCCTTAAAAATACAGCAGATTCGCAGAAAACGCGAATTTAAATATTCCATTTTGCACTCATGTGGCAGAACTTAGGTTTTGTTGCGTTGTCAGCTGAAAGAATGTGTACGTTTTAGTTAAGAAAAGCTAATAGCTTTCAACTTTCTCAAATTCCTAAAAGTTTCACTCATGGAGTTTTTTATCTGTCTGCTAAATAATACAGTTTATGCGGTATACGACATGGCCTAAATTAATTGCCAATTTTTATGATACATTAATGGCAAATTTTTAATAGCCTAGATAAATCTTGGAGTCTTCGTACGCAGAAAGCATGCAGCTGGTATTTCGGAATCTCTAAATACAAGTGAAGCTGTATTTGCGGCTCCGAATTATTGAAGAACTTCAAGCTTGTTTTCAAAAAGCACTGGTTCCCTCTCTGTGAACAAAATATTGAGAAAAATCGAATTTCTTTCAAACGTGCCTAAAACAGAATATTTTTGTCCGTGTTTTCTACAAAGAATTTGAGTTTGTCAGGGCACTGAAAAGAAAACGACATGACAAATTACTATTATTTTAACAATACTTTCTTACACGAGAAACAATTTGGAGGACGCATGAAGGAAATTAATTGAAAGCTGGGCATTCGAACATGCCTGGAATCAAACTGCATTAAAATCAGAATGACAAAAGTACATAAAGGATACTTTCTAATTTAACACATATTTCGGAAGTTCGCAAAAAATTGCATGTGATAGGTCAGCTACTGTATATAAGTGGATCTTTGGACATGCAAACTCGGTGTGACCAAAATTCATTTTAGCAAATTTTCTATTAATGTTACGGACTGCACAGAAGTTATGGAGCTTTTCACGAAATTATAAAAGAAATCAAAATGAATTATGTTCAGGAGGCTTAGGTCCCAGGTAAAAATTTCGAAGGATCTCGTAATAGGCGTATTTCTCAGGCGGAAATCTTTTTGCAATGTTCAAGTATGTTGTTAAAGTATACTAGTCTTTAATGAACGTACACTGACCGCCCTGTCCAGGGCCTAGTTTCTCAGGCCCCGAGACTTGAATGGCCGTTTCCGTCTTCAAGGTAGTAACCTCTAGATACCCACAGAAAACAAATATAACGTGTGCATCACTCCAGACAAGTTTCGTTGAAGTTGTGAGAGTTGTTGTGGTAATCGATATTCTCCAAGGGAAGTCAGTCTGTTACTGCCATGGATACAAACGGTTTACGGATGGAAAATTATTTAAAAAACCTATAACTTCTACACAGTGTCATTATGCCCTATCCGAAAATTATCCAATTCTTTGCTGAAGAAGCTACAAGGCAGCTTTAGGAAAAAGTGGCAGCTACATTCCGTGCCAAAAAATAATAATGTGTGCCAAGTTTTTAGACACTTTTCTAAGCACAGAATAAATGGTAGATCATATCAACCCGTCTTAAAATGCGAAAGTAGCAAATTTTGGGAAATGTCAAAGGCAAGAAGACCAAATTAAATCCATCAACGCAGCGGAACCAGAAGAATGTCAGCATACCGTTTTTGCGCCAACTGGATTAAGTGTTGGCGAATACTTACGTTTCAGCTAGATTGTTTTCACCTGAATTGTGTTCGATAGCAGCTTTTTATGAAATTAAGCAATCCTAGTATGGTTTTTCAGCCATCAAGTTACAAAATCCATTCAGTTGGGAGCCAAAGATATGTTCGAGTCATTTTTTTCATTGTTAGTGATTCTTTTTGATGATCTGTATTCCCATATACTTCATATATTATAGAGTCACTTTGTCTTAAAGCCTATTCTACTAACTGAACCTAAATCACTTACTGAACTAAGAATTCCAAAGACGTAATTTCAGATTGTTTGTGACTTTATCCCCGATCGCAGCACGTACTTCTCATTTGCCAAATAAGTATGTTCTCGAGATTCGAATATTTTTCTCTGTACGTGTGGGGGTTTAAGATTCGACCATGAAATTTCCACTTTTCACATCACCGAGGAGTCTTTGATGTTCCTAGGTTAAATAACGAAACAATTCCCCGACATTTCTGCGTCTACAGTGGGTTTGCAAATTGAGCAAACTCGACAGCGGCATTGCGCTAAAGATCAAACGAGTTATTTATTTCTGCTTTTACATTTCTAGGTTATTATTGAGGTTTTAAGTAACTGACAACGTTTTCAGACTACGTATATGCTGCTATTTATGATGACCGGTAAAGTACTCTAAAAGAACAAGAACACATTTTGTTGAAAGGGCACCTTAAACTGGTTTTTTTCAAAAAAGACAGGGTGTCTTAATAAGCATTGACATGTGACACCCGAGTTTCATGTTCTGTTGTTTCAAATTTCAAAATTTCGTTAATCTTGCACCTGCTCTAATTTGTTAAGTGTTTTGTCATAAAAAAACTGCTTCAGACGGCGAAGAAGCGATCAATGCTCCCGTTTGCCGTTTGCTATTTTATTGAAAGCATATTGACAACCACAATAGTGGCTAAATTGAGAGAAACCATTGGAAATGAATGCACCAGAATACTGAGGAAATTTTTCCATTGTGTATATAATTTCCTTGCTTCGCATTGTCAGCAGTTTTATGATCAAAATGGATGTCAGTTTGAGAAAATTCAGTAAAAAAAAACAATAAATAGACGTTCTTAGAAATGATATACGATAATTTTACAACTTTGTCAAATGTTAGAAAATCTGCATCCCAAGAAATATAATTTGGTAAAAAAGTTTCTTTTGAAAAGAGTTCTTAAATGTATGAATTTTCGACTCTGGTTCCCCAGTTCGTCTTCAGACAGCATGGGAGTTATGCAAAAAACAGCTAACTCAACACGATGACTAGCAGAAGATTCTATAGCAATTAAATATTTTAGCAAATAATCCTTGGTCGCATTTTAATTACGAAGCTGAGGGGGAGAATAGTTGTCAACCGAATGCAAGTATGCGGTCAGCGGGAGAGGGGGGGGGGGGGGGGGGAGGGGGGAAGTTAAGGCGAATAATTGCCATCCGCATTGACTCCTGTCATCCGTGGTCGTTATTTTCACTTCCATCTGGATTTGAGGGATTTGTAATTGATATCCAAATTGATATGCCTGTTTCTGCATGCTTCGTCTGAGTGCAGTGCCTCCAAGAATTCGCGGCCTTGTTTAGTTGGGCAGGTGCCAACGATTTGGGTTTCCTCCCATGCAAAGTCATGTCCTGTTTCCAATGTGAGCTTGAACACTTCTGATTTGTGGTATTGGTTGCCCAAGTCTGACTGGTGCTGTCGGACGAGGGTAGCTAGGCTTTTCCCAGTTTGACCACAATAGACTGCATCACAATCGGAACACGGTATTTTGTAGATTACTTGCTTTCTTTCGAAATGGTCGACCCTGTCCTTAGGGTGTACAAGTTGAGTGCGCAGGGTAGTTGCCGGTTCGTGCGCAATCTGAATTTGGTGTTTTCGTAGTTGTCTTTCGACGAGCTCAGATATATTCTTTACATATGGGAGTGTTCGACAGTTCATTGGTTTTGGCGCTTTGGTGGTCGCAGTTCTAGCGCTTTTTTTGGACTGTTGTTGTCGTATGCATCGACGAACGAGGTCTCGGGGGTACCCATTTTGGGAGAATAGTTTCTGAAGGTACTGCATTTCTGCTTGGAATGCCTTTTCAGCCGAACAATGTGTTTTTGCTCGACTGAGCAAGCTCTTGATTGAACTGAGTTTGTGGGATATTGGGTGGTTCCTCCCGAAATGTAAGAGGACTTCGGAATATGTATCTTTACGATATACTGACTTATGGAGTGTCCCATCGGCCTTTCTATGTACAAGGACATCCAAAAATGCGGGTTGCCCGTTTGCCTCTGTTTCAAAGGTGAACTGAATTCCTGGGAAGATGGCTTTGAGGTTTTGATGGAGCAATTCTACTTGGTCTCATTTTATGATGACAAATTTGTCGGCCACGTATCGTAGCCACAATCTTGGATTTACTGCAGGAAGAGCTCTTGATTCTTATTTCTGCATTACCACTTCCGCCAAAAAACGGGATATTGGTGATCCCATAGGGGCACCTTTTTCTTGCCAGTTGTGTTTTCCAGCAAAGGAAAAATTTGTTTCTAGGCACAGTTCAAGGAGTTCTAGCAGGACTTCTGCGGGTACGTCTGTATCATAAGTTTGGAGAAGTTCTGTTGTGCAGGTTCTCGCTAAATCTAAAGGGATGGACGTGAATAAGGACACAACGTCAAAAGACACTATTGTCCCGTCCTCTGCAATTTTTAAGTTCTTTATCCTCTCTAGAAATTGCATGGAGTTTTGAATAGAATTAGTTGAGTTCTTTGTAAGTGGATTGAGTTGCCGAAATCAACACTTGGAAATCTTGTGTGTTGGTATACCGATTAGGGAGACTATCGGTCGTAGTGAAATGCCAGCTTTGTGTACCTTTGGGAGCCCGTATATTTTAGCAATCGTTGGTTCATCTTGTTTGATTGATTTTGCTAGAATTCCGGCGATTAATTTCCTTTCTGGAGGTGTTTGAATACTTTCTCGAATTTTAAGTTTTGTGACCGTGTAGGATCAGTGCTTAGACGTGTGTAAGTCAATTCATCTACCAACATTGATGTCCTCATTTCCGTGTACTCCGTCTTGTTGAGGATGGCGGTAGAACCTCCTTTGTCAGCTGGTAAAACTATGATGCTTTCATCTTTCTTAAGTGACTTTAATGCTGCTTTTTCATCAAAGGTTAATGTTGAGAAGGTGTTACGGTTTTTCACACATTGAAATAGTCTTTCCCAAAGAACGTCTTTGATGTAAAATGTTTATGCATTTTTTGGGACACCCTGTATATTAATTTAGGTAATTGTTTAACAGAAACTGTCCGTAGATCGGCGATCTATACAACCATACTTGTTCACTTGATTCAATCTCTTTGCTGCACGACGATTCCTTCAAAGTAACTCTACGTACACGTCTCAAAATGGCTTAAATACTGATAAATTCAACTGCAGTAGGCAACTGGAGGGTTTTCAGTCAAATTTTATTTGTGTTTTATGCTAGTCTTTTGTAGTATCTTCATTTCAGTAGCGAGCAGATATGTGGCTTTACTAAAAAAACGGGATTCAAGAAATCCCATAATACGCGAACGGTGGTAGCAGAGAAATGTGGTAAGGATAATCGAAACTGACACAAAGCTATTTTGGAGAGGATGGAAAAGGTAAACTTACAAATTACCGACAGTTCCCCCGTCGATTTCGACGATGGGCACCACGCGCTCCAACAAGCCGCAGCAAGCGCTGAAGCAAGCCGCAACTGACACAAAGGCGAGCTGGGCAAGCAATACGCAAGCGACAGCTAGCAGGAGCAACGCAGAGAACTGGCGCGAGGGAAATCAGGAGTTTAGGCAGACTTGCGCAGAATCTACCCACTCGCTCGCCACTCCCACCTCCGTTTCCGGTGTAAAGACAAAGTCAATAAGACCGGGGATGAGGGAGGGTGTAGATGGCTGGCGCGATAAACACTCAGCACGCGCACACTTGACACAGCCATCTCGCTAAGTATGCTCCCGACTGCGCGGGAGCGCCATAAAGGCCACATTAAGAGGGAGCCATTGCAGTCTGACTCTCAGTCCTCCCTCTCCTCCCGTACGCACACACAGACACACGCGTACAGAAGGAGCAGCTACGTGGGGGGCCTGACTTTTCCCATCAGTTGGCAGATCCTCCAAGCCACGGCTTTTAGCGCACCGTGATAGATTCAGACGCATTCAGATATATTATAGTGAGGGAAGAATCGCGCCGAGGTCGACCTTACTCTCTCCCCTACCGCATAGTGACCGCCTAGCTTTTCGGGCACCCGCGGTGGGGCCTGAAACCCAGTGGGAGCGCGAGCGCAGTCACCAACAGGGAATCAGAAGTGAGAGAAGGTGCCAGCGCCTTCCAGGTCGCAGGGACCGTGGTTGGCTGAAGACTGGCATTGCATGTGCATACAGACCATTGGATCTCAGAAGGGTGAGAGCAGCTCTGCATGAAGCCTGGACCAACACCCTCCTGAGAGGGGTAACCAGTCTGTCAACGACTGAAAGGCACTACCCATGCTCCATCGTCGGTTGGCGTCCGTGGGCGAGGCTGAAAGGAGAGCAAGAGGCAACAAGTGAACTTTGCAATTGTGGGCGTGCAGAAGAAGAGGAAGATGAAGTAGAAAAAGGAAGAAGGAGGAGGAGGAGGGGAAAGGACGAAGGGGAAAAAATAGGAAAAGGGATAGAAAGAAGAAGAAATTAAAGAAGGGAATTAGGGAGAGAAGGTGAGAGGGGAACGCAGACGGGCCGAGAGAGAGGGGAGGAGATGAATTATGGAAAAGAACAATGAGTGCAAAATCACAGCTTACCTTGCAGCAGAGAATCTTCAGTAGCTACTGAGGCTGTCGTTTGTGCTAAAGACAGAACTGCAGGCGCTGCTATACTGAGTATGATTGCGGTAATGGAGCGAGTAATATAAACTACAGGAGCTATTATGGGGCAGTAAGACTCGACAGTATTCGACAAATTCAGCAAGAACGGCCTCCACTTACCTGAGGGAGGAGGCACTCACCTGCGTTCCCGACAAACTTGACTACGCAATCGTGACGCGAGGCAACTAGTGAGTGGGGCTGAGGTTGGGATGTGTGAGGTGCTGGGTGTGCCGACATCACAGTCAGTGCCGCTGTTGTGAATGCGCATGTGACCGAGTAGGCCCATGCGATGAGCGAATGATCAAGGGCAGTGTGGGAAGTGAAGGTGGCGGTCTCGTCTGTGTGTTGGTGCTCCAGGCACTAGTTCACCAGTCTCTGTGCGATGGATTCGCAAGTGACCGATGAGACCGATGCGTGAGGCGAATGTGCGATTGCAGTGAGGGCATAGCAGGCCCTCAGAGCTGGTGGGAGGTTCAGGTGTGGAAGCTGTTGCGGGCGGTAATGTGTCGGAGGGAGTGGAAGAAGTTGTGGGTGAGTTGGAGTCGGTGGACGAGGGCAACGAGGCATCTCTCGCGTCGGGGATTGCCGTCAAGGTGGAGGGTGGAGTAGGATCTGGCGGAGTGTTTGGTGCAGTCGACGTGGATGCTGTCGGAGGAGGGTTGCACGGCTTCCGGAGGTGACCGACCAGGCCAATGCGTGCACGGAAGGTGCGTTGACAACGCGGACACGTTGGAAGGGCTTGGGTGGTGGCAGCGTGCGTCCGTAAATTGAGAGACTTGCGTGCCGTCCGTTTTGCCTTGGCGGCGGTGATCCGACTAGCTCCGTAGATTGCGGCGCCTGTTTTGACCGCTCTTTGCCACGCGGTTCGGTCCAGGGCAAGCTCCTCCCAGTTCAGCGTGTTGATTTGGAGACGCTTCAGGCAGTTCTTCAGGGTGTCCTTGTAACGTCTCTTCTGTCCTCCTTTGCGACGAGTACCTACGGCGACATCGCCATAGAACAGTCGCTTGGGTAGCCGTTCATCATTCATACGTACCACGTGTCCGCTCCAACGCAGTTGTATCTGCTTGAGCATGGCCTGGATGCTGAGAACTCCCGTTCTCTCCAGGATCTCCGTGTCCGGGATCCTCTCCTGCCACTTCACCTTCAATATGTGGCGTAGGCAGCTGATGTGAAAATGGTTCCGTTTACGCGCTTGGCTAGCATAGACAGTCCAAGTCTCCGCTCCGTACAAGAGTGTTGACAGCACAACAGCCTTGTACATCTTCAATTTCGTTGACAGTTGAAGACCATGACGATTCCATACGGAGGCTTGTAGCCGACCGAAGGCTTGACTGGCTTTGGAGATTCTGCGGGCAATCTCGGCGTCTATTTTAGTGTTGCGGGAAAGCGTACTGCCGAGGTAGGTGAAATTGTCCACGTTCTGCAGTTCGGCTCCGTTGACGTTTATGCGTGCGGTGTTGAGGTCAGCACCTGGCGGCGGTTAATGCAAAACCACCATCTTGTCCGTGTTGATGGTGAGGCCAAAGTTGGCACAACCTGCTGCAAAGAGGTCCATGCTCCTTTGCATTTCTGCTTCGGTGGTGGTGTTGAGAGCGCAGTCGTCCGCAAACAGCAGATCATGAACTGTGGTTGTGGAGGCGCGCGTGGGGGCCTGCATCCGACGAATGTTGAGGAGGTTTCCGTCCGTTCTGTAGTTGAGAGGGATTCCGGGACGCTCGTCACGGTAGGCGTCCATCAGCATGGTAAAGAACATGAGACTGAAGAGGGTGGGTGCGAGGACACAGCCCTGCTTCACTCCATTGGTCACTGCAAAGGCTTCAGACAGCGTTCCGTAGTCCGTGACGCGCGCCATCATCCCATCATGAAGTTGTCTAACCATGTGGGTGAAGTGTTCCGGACAGCCAAACTTCTGCATAACCTTCCAGAGTCCGGGCTGGTTCACGGTGTCGAAGGCTTTTGTCAGATCTACGAACGTAGTGTATAGGTGGGTCCGCATCTCTTGACATTTCTCCTGCAGCTGACGCGCGGCAAATATCATGTCAGTGGTGCCACGGTGACGTCGAAAACCACACTGACTTTCAGGCAGAAACCCTTGTTCCAGGTGGCTATTCAGACGACTGAGGAGAATGCGTGCGAAGATTTTTCCGGCAATATTCAGCAGTGAGATGCCGCGGTGGTTGTCACAGACCTGGCGATTCCCTTTACGCTTGTAGAGGTGGACGATGGTGGCGTCCTTGAAATCCTGGGGAACTTGGCCCTGTCGCCACATCTCTTGGAACAGGGTGGTGAGATGAGTTATAAGTTGGTGGCCACCATATTTGTAAATCTCCGCCGGGATCCCGTCGGACACGGGTGCCTTCCCGCTGGACAGCTGCTGCACAGCCTTCATGGTCTCCTCAGGGGTTGGTGGGAGGTCGAGATCAGCATAAATTTCGACTTGCGGCAACCGTTCAATGGCAGCCTCAGAGGTGGTAGAGGGCCGGTTGAGTACACTTTGGAAGTGCTCGGCCCAGCGGCTCAGAAGTTGGGTCTTCGCTGTGATGAGGGTGGTACCGTCCGCGCTGAGAAGTGGGGCTGTGCCCCTCACTACGGGACCGTAGACTGCTTTGAGCGCTGCGAAGAAGTTCTTCCATTCGTTGAGATCCGCGTAGCCTTGGATTTCCTCACCCTTACGAGCCATCCAAGCGTCCTCCATTTCCCGCAGCCGCTGCTGTACAAGACGGCGACTTTGGTAGTAGGCTGCTTTCGTGGCGTCGGTAGGGTGAGCGAAATATTCGTTGCGGAGGCGATTCTTCTCAGAGATGAGAGTACTGATGGCTGCATCATTTTCGTCGAACCAGTCTTGGTGTGGGCGGACGCGGGCCTAAGGATGCGTTTTGCAGTGGATTGAACAGCGTCGCGTAGTTGACACCATTGGGTCTCCACGGAGGTGTTCTCTTCTGCGATTGGGAGGTTATCGAGCTGGTGAGTCAGCTCGTTGCTGAAACGTAAGCGGTTGGCAGGCAAGTTTAACAGATCAGTATTCAACTTACCTGAGGGTCGCTTACCTTGAGGTCTCCTGCGTGATTTAAGACGGATCCGCATCTTGGAGATGATGAGACGATGATCGGTATCACCATCGGCACCCGGCATTGCCTTTGTCACCAACACGTCCTGCTGGTCGCGTCGCCGCACGAGGAAATAATCCAGAAGGTGCCATTGACGAGACCTGGGGTGCATCCAGGTCGCCTTGTGCTGCAGCGGTTGGCTGAAGTAGGTGTTGGTCAGTATGAGACGGTGCACCGCACAGGTGCGAAGGAGGAGTAGGCCATTGTCGTTGAGTCCTCGGAGGCCGTGGGGTCCGAGCACTCCTCTCCAGGCGGCGTGGTCTGTGCCGACGCGGGCATTGAAGTCACCAAGGACTATGAACTTGTCCGCCTTCGGCACAGAGGCCAGGAGGGCGTGCAGATCCTCGTAGAACTTGTTCTTTGTCTCGTCAGAGCTGGTCATCGTAGGAGCGTAGACACTAACGATGGTGGCGAATTTTCCACCCCAGAGAGGCAGGCGGAGACTCATCAGGCGTTCGTTGATACCCTGCGGCGTACAGGGTAGTCGTCCCACGATGTCCTTCCGGATGGCAGAGGCGACGCCGGCCTCGCGCGCTCTGCCGTCGGACGGCCCACATAGAAGAAGGTGTAGCCGGCACCCACCTCTTCTATGGAACCTTCACCGGAGAAGCGGGTTTCACTGAGTGCGGCGATGTCCACCTTGAAGCGCGCTAGCTCCCGGGCGATGAGCGCTGTTCTCCGTTCCGGTCGAATGCTCCTCGTGTTATCTAAAAGGGAACGAACATTCCAAGCGCCGAAGGTGATAGGACTTACCTGAGCTCCCTGAGCTGTCGTCCTGTGAGCTCTTGGAGCTGTCCTGCGGGAAGGAAACGGGTTAGAGGGAGGGTGGGGAAGAGAGAAGTTTTGATTTGCGTTTGTAGTGTTTCGACCGCGTGTTTGCATTCTGTCAGCCACGGTCAACTGGCAGATGTCGCAACCCAGCGTGTTTGGAGTCCACCTTTTCTAGGTCCATCAACCCTCTCGCGAGGGGCAGCAGCGCTACTCCACAAAGGGACTGCCGGTCACCCACAACTGCTGCCGAACTGCACCATGGGCCGCGAGTGTTTTGGTGCCGAACGACCACTTGGCTGTGAGCCTGCCTTCAGCTTTGCTGAGGACTTTTAGGGGGGGGGGAACATTTGGGAAGTAGGGGGTGGGAGCAGCAGTAATTATCCTAGTAGCAGTAGCGGTGAAAGGGACTGTGTCTTACGTATAAGTGATAGGCGTTCTAGTGCTACGGCATATGACTGAGGGTAGAATTGCTGCTACGAGTTTGGGGTTATTCATGTTACTGAGTAGGCAAACTCTGTGAGGACTAAGAGTGCTAGTCATGGCGGTAGGACTACTATTTGAGTAGGAATCGTTACGATGGAATAAGGTCGCTTTAAGAGCATGGTAATGGAAAGGTAGTGGGTATGGTTGTAGAGTCAACACTAGAATCATCAGGCAAAGTAACATATAACAGATAGCAAACCGAAAAGTAATAAGATAAGGTAAACTAGATGTAGAGCTACGTATACATACGCAATGTTAAGGCTATCATATATCGAGTGGATTACGCAGATAAGGGAACGCAACGGTAGTACTGAGATGCTAAAGCAAGGTAGGTAGGCAATGATCACAGCAGTGGTAATAATGATAAAAGCAACTAAAGATAGCAAGCGTGGCAGAGTGTGTACAAGTGAGGAAAGTAAGCAGTAAAGGACAAACAGACAATGGTACCGTGTTCAGTAAGTAGCGTCCTTTCACCAACTACGTTTACTAGGATGCTTACAGCTGCAACCCGGGGACATACCGGGCGTGGGGACACACACCGGAGACCCTCACTTGGTTTAGCCCGCTGATCGAGGCGGGGAGCCGGGGGGTGGCCGCCAGGCAACGCCTAGCTCCGGGGAGCCACAAGTGAGAGTTGGATGCCAGCTAGGGACGCTAGGCGTAGCCACCACCTATGCGAGGAAGATGATGCGATCTGCCACGACCTTTACGTTCAACCCCCAACTGGACATTCCATACTCCCCTTACAAATTACCAATAAAGTGTACACAACATGAGCACGCAATCGGAAATATTAAAATTAGGTGTTTTCAAGGGGCGGAAAAGTGAAACCGCGGAAGCATGTAAGATATGCAAAGCGATCTGTCTCCAACTTGTGATCACTTTTGATCAGAAGAAGTGAGAAATATATCGTTAAGTGTGACTCACATGACGGGCTCGACGGAAAATATGACTGAAGTTGACAACGTGTATACCTTACGCCTGTGTGTATGCCTAAGTTTAACACGAAATCCATTACAGTTTGAACTCAAGGTCAAGCGCCGGTTTCGAATTTTCCGATAAATAGCAAATTATTTCTAAAGCGATTTATCTAAGAAAAGAAACGACTAATAGTCTTTATTTTTCTTATATAAATTATTCGTAAGTACCAGTACTTACGTTTTAAAAAATCTGCCTCCATCCCCTCCTTTGGTTTGGTTTCTGCTTGCTTACCTGACATTCTGCTATCCATCGGTCTTTCGTTCATCAACTTCTATAAGCTTTAGCAGTTAGTTTATGCTGAATTCCTGACTGTTATTTTTGGTAAATCTACTTGCTGCTTCGAAAAGTATGTAGGCGACACTTTCATTTAGTAAAGGGCCTCAGAAGTCCAGACCAAAGTGGTGTCCGCGAAAAGCAAACATCATTACTGATATCAGTCTTCAGCCTGACATCAGTATTCAGCCAGATCTGAATGCCGAGCAAACAGATTTTTCTGCAATGAAAAATTGCAACGAGTTCAGGTTGAAATTTGGGTCAGTGCTCTCAATCCTTGGGACCCTATTTGACGGGAATATCTCCGCAGTTTCCTCCCAGGAATGCAAACGATTAGATACTCTGGTCGATTTGGCTGCAAGTAAGTCGCAGGATAGGCCAACAAGGACGTACAATTTTATTTTAAAAAGTTTTAAAATCAACTCGGCAAATAGAATTTGCCATGCATTTTCTCTACTCCTGTGGATTTAACTATAAAATAGGGGATACTATTAGACTGTCATCTTGCGGTAACAATCCACGATTTTAGTCAAGCTATTTTCACCCATTAAAATAGACTCCATTTTTAAACAGCAAGAGCTCATTTCCAAATATCTGAAAAATAAAAGGTATTTCCTTTGTCATGATCTCACCCAAATGGAGCAAAAAATAGCATCGAGTTCTTCTAATAAAGTTGTAAACTCACGACAACCGGCGCAAGTTCCTGGTCGTAGCCCTTAGAAGCCTAGGGAGCTTTGCACTCTTACTCCTGGCAAACCTGGGTTACTGCTCCCCAGTACAGCAACTGTCTCACCCCCCTCAAGTCACCAGACATCCCCGCCTACTTCCAAACTAGATGCTTCCCCAGTTGCCATAGCTAGAAATTCTGGTAGCCCTTCTAGAAATTCCGAAATACCCTCTACGTCAGGTAGACCAACAGCTTCGATACTCGATCAGAGTCCTCCCAAAACTTCTATTAAATCACCCAATTCAGGTCGTCGAAAGAGTGAGATCCGGAACTCAACCGCGAGCATGCAGCCTTCCCAAATACTAACTAAGCCTATATAACAGGAAGCTAACAAACAAATAGGTTACCCAGATGTTATATGCATTACAAAGCATGGACCCATCATCTAATTTTGATGCTTTTCTCATAATAGACGAGTGTGATTTCTACCGTCAAGTCCGCACTAGTAAGCGTGGTGGCGGTTGTCTTCTCTATATTTGAGCTATTTTTAAGCATTTCCCCTTTCATCTAGATGCTGAGTCATTCTCGGGCAATTACTGCTTTGCTCCCATTATCCGGTCTCCCCGTCAAAAGGCGATTATCGGACGCATTTATAATCCCCCTAACTTATCATCCGAAGATGAGGAAAAGCTTTGCGATATATTTAAGCTGATTTCGAACTCCGCCTTTGACGCTTAAGTTATCGCTGGGGATTTCAACCTTCCCGAAATTGATTGGTCACTGAACTGTTGTCCATCCAGATTTCAGCCCTTCCTAGATACCATCAATTTTTCAAACTGGTCCCAGTTGGTCTGTTCCCCAAAGAGGGATCAGCGTATTTTATATTTAATTTTCACGAACGAAATTTCCCCCCTTTTCGTTGACTATGATCAGAACCTCCTCCAAAGTGACCATACTTTAATCCATTGTTGTCTTGCGCTTGCTTCTACGAAAATGGATAGCAACGTTCGTACCTATCATGCTTTTGACCTAGCTGATATTAATTTAATTAACAACTGCATGGACTCACTAGACTGGCAAGAGCTTTCCTACACGAACAGTGTAAAAATTCTCTGTGACTTAATGACGGCAATTTCAAATGGCATTTTGGAATTTGTGCCGATCAAAAATGTTAAGCCTTATACTTCGGAACCCACCATTCCTCACTTTCGTTTGCCTAGACTAAAGAAATTGCAAAGACAGTTGAAAGATTATTCTTCTTGTTCAGAATCGCAGAGGTTTTCGAATTGGCGTCTAAGATTCGGCTTGCACGTGACAAACAGAGGGAATCCTGCGCACTCAGCGAGTTAAACTCTGTAAAATCTATTGCCCAGTTGTTCCGTCGTCGGTCTTGCGCTAAACGAGGTCACGAAATACCCCTTCACTGAATGAAGGTAAAACATTTGTGCTAGATGAGTTTGACAAGGCTGAACTGTTTAATGCATTCTTTGCAAAGCATCTTACGATGGAATCCGAAATGGTACCGTCGTTTCAGCCATGCTCAGTCAATACTATAAGTACCATACATTCCTCCACATAAGTAATTCGTGAGCACATTATCCGTCTGAAAAACTCGCACTCCTCGGGAACGGACGGTATTCCAAACTCACATATCAAGAGAGTTTTGAGCTTCCCCCGATTCCTAACTCATCTATTCTCAGCTTACGTTCTTATTGGTTACTTTCCTGACTCATGGAAGACATCTATTATTCGTCCAGTCTTCAAGTCAGAATCTCGTTCGGACGTAAATAACTACCGAGGTGTTCATAAACCCCAGCCCTAGCCAAACTTCTGGAAAAGATCATTTTCAATCAAATTCTCGATTTTTGTATAGAAAATAAACTATTAAGTGCCTCACAGCATGGATTTATACCTGGAAGATCATGCAAAACCTGTCACTTGGCATTTCTTAACCTCGTTACTTCACTTCGTAATGAGCAGCAATCAGTCATTGTGATTTACTTTGACCTTAGTAAAGCTTTTGACAAAGTGCCTCCTAGGCGCCTTTTAGTGAAACTAGAAGCCCTAGCCATCAGGCCTCCTCTCCTCGATTTCATTGCTTCCAACCTGTCTAACGACAGCCAGAAGGTCTTAGCAGGCAATAGCTACTCGATGCCTCAGCCAATCACGAGTGGCGTTTTACAAGGCACGGTTTTAGGTCCCCTCCTTTTCATTCTTTACATGAATGAAATGTAAACAGTGCTAAACAACTTGGAAAATTTCATTTATGCTGATGATCTCAAGTGTATTGACTCAGTTTCTAAGGACATGACCAGTACTTGTGCTGATAAAGTTAACGCAGACTTGCGTACCCTCACAAATTGGAGTGCCACATGGCAGATGAAGTTTTCTCCATCCAAATGTAGTTTCATGTGTTTTGGTCCCGCAAGGCTTCCTAGACCCAGTCTCTTCCAAAAAAGTCCACTGTTAGAAAGATCTACGATGAAGGATTTGGGTCTTACTTACACGAATAAGCTTGCATTATCACCTCATGCAGATCGAATTTCTGCCAAGGCCGCACAGATATGTGGGTTTATATCACATAATTTTTTCCTTCCAGAAATGAAGTTAAAACTAGACCGCATGTTTGTTCTCTCTATACTAGAATACTGCTGTCCACTTTGTGGTCTGATGAACATGAATGACCGTAGTAAGATTGAAAAAGTTCAGCGAGTTTTCACTCGTAAAATATTTTCTGTTGCTGGGTCTGGTTTATGTTATACAGATAGACGTCAGTTAGCAGACATTAAATTTATTTGGGTAAGAAGACTCGAAGCTGGTGCATGCTTTCTGTTTCGCGTTAACAATAGTCCTAATCTCCACACAAATAAACGCTTTCACTCCGGTTAACAGACATTACGCCACTCCTAACTCCTCCATCATAGTTTTACCACCCCGTAGCTCCATATGTAACCCTTCTCGTTCTTTACCTCCAAATATCTTTTTATTTGGGACAATCTTCCACTTGAAATTAGGTTGTCTACTACATTATCGATTTTCAAAGGCAAGTTACGCAAGCATTTAAATTTAAAGGAAATAAAGTCGTAACTGTCTGTTTCCTTTCCAAACACGCAATTTGTAGATTTCGAAAAGGGTCCTCCTGGCATTTGAAACTGTTCCCAGGATACGGTGACCTTCGAGGTTATTGCTTGGCTGCCAACTTATCGGTGGACTCTGGAGTCTGGTAGATCACATCTTAGTGATGTTGCCTTGAATTCTACTGCCCTCTTTTGTTGTTCCGGATGACCCCTTCCCATGAAAATAAGCGTGCGGAACCCTCAACAATAGGATCCCATCTAACTGTACCATGCTACCTCTTAAGGCAGTTTTTTCTCCTACATTTTTTTGGAAATCGGTGGCTCGCTGAACTCATCCACCGATGTAGGAGTTTTGTTTACTGCCCAGCTAATTATTTAATAAGAGTTTGTTGTTCATCTGAAATATTTTTTCTTTTTTCTTTTTTTCACGATAACACTAAGTTTGTAATGAAAGGGCCCCTTGGGCCTTAAATATACAATTTATTTATTTATTCATAGTAAAACAATTATCCAACCCTTACTTCTTAGGTTAATCAGAACTCTTAAGTGTCCATTTTCCTAACCTTAACCCTATGTTCTAGTGCAAACATTAACTTCCGACTCCAAGGCAAGGCTAACCATATTGGTAATACTCATGGAAGGCGTGACGTGCAAGAGATGAAAAGGAAGTGGGATTAAGTCAAATCTACACGAATGGCATGCACGCGTATTTGTGAGAAGTAAAGCCTACGTTGAACCATATATCCAAACTTTGGCATCGTCTGACTTACGTACTACTAGCCTGCGTTGCTGAAACCAGCAGCCCCACATAGTGTGCTTACTACGGACTCCTAATTAGGCCTTCGTCGGCTGCTCGTGATCCCCGGGGTAGTCAGCCTAATTCGGTCATAGGAACACGCTGCATGATGCAAACTGGTCCTTTCTTGCCTTGTATTCGTCCTTGTCACACATTTTTGCCCGTTTATGATTCATCACTACCACCAAGAATTGTGGTGATTAGCATCAGCTAAAAAAGCCTCTGTTTGCATGAACTGAAAAAGGTGCAGTGGATCCATGGTGATTGTGAAACGTGGAACAAGTATCAAAGTAGAAAGAAGCTCAGGAAATGTCAGGCCCGTTCCCATTCCCAGTTTTCTTCTTCGCTTGACGCATTATCTTGTTCATTCTCCACTAGCCTTCTGCTCCTAGGTTAGTTAATATTTATTGCAGGACTCCGTACTTTTTCTCTGCTTTTAGACTACCATGTAATTCGCCTTTTTCATAATCACGCACAACAAACAGAAAAGCCAACAAAAAGCTGGATTCAGTGCAATTGCAGAACTCAGGTTTGATAGGTATTCGCCTTCGCCAAAAGAAGCTAGGCTTCGTATAAACTAGAAGGCAGGCATTTTAAGAAATGTAATTTCAAAAAAGGCGTTTTTTGTGAAAGTTAGTAAATTTATTCAGTGAATTTTTGACACTGGCTCACCAGATCGTCGTCAGACTTACGAAAAATGTGGGAAGAACTGTTCTCTGCACATTTTTCTCAAGTCTGACGACGATCGGAGGATCCAATGTCAAAATGTACTGCATAAATTTACTCATTTTCCCAAAGAACGCCTTTCCTTGAAAGAAGCTAGGCTTTCAGGCTGACCGCTTATCGCTGTGTTGTGGAATACAAGGAGTGACACAAGGAGCACACTCTTCATAGGTAGCAACCTCATCCCAAAAATGACTGTTTTGGGGATGCATATTGGGTAAAGAGGATGGAACCACCAAAATCACTTCAATAATAGTTTTGCATCCCCCAACATGATACATTCGGTAGACTAGTCCAATCTGATGATTTTACTTGAGAGCTGGTACACATTTCATGAAATTATTCTCCCAAAACAGTGTATTTACTTCTCCTAACACAATTTCGAAAACAAAGCTCAGTGCTCTCCAATGCATTCAAATTCTTGCCAGCAGGGTCGAACCTTTGGTACAACTAACGCTCTAATCACCTCTGGCTACGAAATCCAGATGAAAGTGCATGCCTTTCATCACCTTTGAGCCATGTTATCCCGCAAATTCTGATTAAAATCACGGTTTCCTGTCTAGCTGTGTAGCTCAAGTGGTTAGACTGTTGCCTGTAATTAGGTCTTACCTCTGCTGTAGTGAATGCCGATCCCACCGAGACCAACGAGGTTTTCACAATGAGGCAAACTCTATTTTTAATATCTGTCAAAAACATCACTTAAAATTGATATACAAAAAGACGAAAAAACGCACGACAGAGGAGATAATGCCCATAACACCATTTTGGATTTCATGATATGTAAGCACCGTTAATCCCCTCCATCGAAGGCTTGGTTTCGAAGCATCGTAATATGGCCTTTTTCGTATCATTTATTGCATTAATTCCTCCCTAACCAGTTTATTGCCTATGATCATATTCTACAATCTTAGCGATCAGTATTCTTTGCATGGCTTGTACAAAACATGGGCCATACTGATTCCTTGTTTTTTAATTGCTGATTTTTCTGTATGCGTTATTCTCTTTCCAACAAAACATTCCATTGCACCGTCGCTAACGGAAAAGATCATATCCTTTTGAGTAAAAGTGCATGTCTATGCATGATCCTGTCCTACACAGATCGAGATCGCATATAAATGAAATATTTGTAAGAAGTATAGGGACTGTATTCTATAAATACCGCTACTCCCTGTGCATGCAATATCCGTGCCTGCTTTTGCCTCTTTCTCTGATGAACGATCTCTGACGGATTCCGAAACATCAGCTAAATAAAACCCTTGTTCCAGCACTTGCATCTCATTTGTTAGTGGGATTAGATAAATACAATAAACCGGAATATTTTGTTTCAAAAAGAACTACTGTGAAGTGCAAGGCTGGTTGATAGAACTGGTGAAAAAGCTGCCGCAAAACGGAAAATATGTAGAAGTAGAAGCTGCGATCGCTGGAACAAGAATTTATGTGCCTGACGTTTCAGATTCTGTCGAGAATTCTTAATCATAGGTTACTGTAGAATAGTGTGAGACATGCACGTCCATAACAAAATTCGACAAATAAGATGCCTCAGACCAACTTAAAAAAACATCATCTGATGCAATATTACGTTAAAGAGTGCATTAGTAAGAAATTTCGTAAGAGCTGTCTGCGTACTTTGCCAATCTACAAAGTTCAGTCGAGCTAAAAATAGTGAAGATTGTCTGTTTTAATTCACTGAGAATTAAGGAGTATTTTTCCAAATGAAGTAAAAGAAATAGTTGTTCATGCTGAACTGAAGGCTTTTCTTGATATTTTTAGCTTTTAGGCTACTTGATATAATCGTAAAGATACAACAGGATGACCATTTAAATACAAAGATATTCTAAAAACTGTGCATGTTTCACATAATTTTACGGTTACTGATGATTAAAGTTTTGAGACAGAACTTGAAATTCAGAAGACAAGTTTGGCGAGCGTACGTACGTATGGATGCTCGCCAAAATAGTCTTCTGAATTCTCTGATGGGCATTTTCGCAACTCTAAAGGGATCTGAAATGTCAGGCAAATAAAATTCTTATTCCAACGATCGCATCCTCTACAGTATGGCGAGTCTGGCATTCAACATAATGATGAAATTTAACTTGGTAGTTTAGCATATATGTGGACAGATTATTTTGACCAACTGAGTGGATTTGATAATAAGAAAGAGTTTAGTTTGGAAAACTGCCCTCTTATTTTAAGTTATGCAGCAAAATAGGCACTTATTTTGGCTAAATCATGAGGAGGATTAGGTCGACGAAATTTCCTATGTTATAAGGTATGACAGAACCAAACTTTTTACCAGTATGCATTGTGCTATGAAAGAATTCAACAATCAGTGAAAAAATAGAAAAAATCCTTCCAGAACTAGAAATGCTGTCCGAATTTGTGCAGATGCAAGTGAGGCTAGGTTTTAGGAATCCCTTTCATTTCCAGGACCAAGCAGCAATTTAGGTTTTAAAAATTATGCTTAGCTAACCTGTGAGGAGTTTTTGCACAAAATGCAGTAACAAAAATTGTCGTCACATTTTGTTATACCGCATCGCTCACCTTGGCGAATAGGCAGAGTGTCAGCATATGCTACCACAAGGTAATGTACAGAAGGCCTTATTAAATGCAGGTTATCTAGAAATATACTTTTTCGTAAACTATGCGTTCCGCTCATGCGTTATTTAGAAACAGAACAGACAAAGGAATAATAATTAGTTCAAAAAATAGCCATCTTTATGCCCAGTCATTTTTTCATTCAGATTTAGGCAGGAAGTAATCCACTAGATAGAGAAAAGTAAGTTATTTCATTAACAGTCCAACGAAATCGTTCATCTTCAGTTATATTAAAAAATTGTCAAAAGTTTCCAATTTCATCTTGACATTACCTTGGAAAAAGGTGATGCACACAAACATTTGTCAGCTGAATATCTAATCAAATCACTTGTTAATTAAGTACTACAGTATAGAACATTTCTTATCCATATAAGGATTAAAAATATCAGAATTCCGTTGCAGACATTATTTTTTTCTCAACAATGTGATTTGTCGTATTGAAGCGTTTCTGAATCTGCTCCACATGGCCATCTTCATAAGAATTTATATCTAAAAACTCATTTATCCAGTAAGTGCTCTTTGTGTTTATCTTATTTTAAAAGTTTTGCTTTAGACGTCGAACAGAAACTAAATGTATGAATCAGCACGTAAAGACACTGAAAACGATAGAAATTATGCCAGAATTTATTGGACACTTAGTACTTTTTATTGTTTTTTGAGTACTCAATATGCCTAATGGTAGTCATTATTATTTATCAGTTTTCATAAATGCGTTTGCACCGGTATGCGATTAATGATAAAACTTTTACAAACTTAGGTATGTTGCATGCAGCACTCGCCATACTGTACTTCTAGACTGCTTTCTAGAATTCGCATATTCGCTTCTATTGTTAGGAAATATATATTGCATATATTTTACTGGGCTAATTTTAATCCCTTTAAATTAATTTTTCTTTGAAATCGATTAGCTATTCGATACCCTTACTTGATTTTGTTTCAAGATCCTTGTAAATTGGTGTACAGAGAGTTCATTTAGCGGGTGCATGGTGAACGATTGGCAGGTTCGTTGCACCGCACGGTACCAAGTTTTCATCTGCGACTCCGCAAAGATGTGCCCAGTTCAGCCATCGCAACCTCAGTAACCATGCCTCCAAAGCAGACAAGGGCATCCTGCTGTGTTCCCCCTCCTGACAGTTCTCTCGTCGTGAGCGTTTACCTCCCCCCACCCTTACACGTGTACACCGTTTTCCCATCAAAAGAAAATGCTGACAGGGTGAGCGAGAATGATCAGCTAGACGACTGAAACAATTTAGGACTGTCTTCCTAATCAACAAACTCGTGACCCAGTATGGCATTCGGCAGCCGCGTGGGCTGACTAGACAGTCATTTATGGGGAGGGGGGGGGCGTAGCACTACTTACCACCCGATGGGTGATAGGTAGGAAAGAAATGCCTTGAACGAGTGTTCTTCATGGCTCCTGGACGCAAACCACGCCTTCGGAACGCTATTTAGAACAGCAACCATCCGTCCGCACGCCGGTACCCCTACGCAGTCTGCTGGATTGGCACTTCTCACTCTGGCAGCCTGAAGTTTGTGTTCAGCCGCCTCATAAGCATTCACAATGTCAGATAAGGCAAACTGACAGATGGACGGTCGATTTCGACGATGTCCACCATATGCTCCGCAAAAGGTTGGTGCAGGGGCGGGGATTTGCGCGTGAATTAATTGTAAGTCAAAGTTGACTTGCAATGCATCTACCGCACTCCCTCCCGCACTACCTCCCACACTACCGCACTCACCTGAGCAGGGTGTCAAGACAAAGTCGATAAGACCGGTGGCGGGAACAAACTTAAGGGGGTTGGCACGGCCGAAGCCGCGCCTATGTGTGCCACCACACCCCCTCTCCCCATGTTCGGCGTTTGTTATCGGCGCGCAAGCCGAATGACGCCTGCCGTACCCGGACCTGACTCCCGCTTTGGTTCGACACATCTATCATGCGGTCCGTTTAGAGGGCTCAGTCAGCCGATGACACATCACACACTTGGCGGACCACGCATTCCGTGGTATCCCGTTAGTTCTCTTTTGTCTTGGATCGTACTCTCGAACCCTGCCAGCAGCTATTAGTTAAGCAGAAGGGGGTTGCCGATAATGACGAGGGAAAACAGAGGGGTAATTTCTGGCGTATTAAACATCATCGGCCAGTCATACCCAACCACAAGTTTTGCACCACCCCAGGCCCGAGCTCGAGACCTGCTGATTAGAAATCCAATTCCCTAACCACTGAGTACGTATTTCACTCGGTGAACATTTCAGATTCACTATGCTGACAACCCACGCAAGCCAACTAAATGGCCAGATAAACATCCCTTACATGAACACGCTGCAGCACCGCATCATACTACTGGCTCACTGTGCTCGGATATAATTGATCTAGTCATAACGGAACTTTCACTCGGACAAATTAAACAACCTTAACCATTCTTATGCCTACCACCACCACCTTAAAGCCTTACTATAGCTATTATAACAAATATAACTAAGTACTACTACTATTACTACTACTACCACTACCACTGCCCAGCTATTCGCACAACCAAAAATGCTCATACAATCCCAGCCTGTCTGTGTTGTTCGCGCACACCTTAATCGCTAATCGACCTAATCGGCTGCCTGTGACCGTGACTAGAGATCCAGTTTTTGGGCTTTTGTCGACACTCAGCACGTGCACCCTATCCATCTACACTGTAACTGCAGAGACTGGCAGGGTCACGAGCTTCTTGGGTCATGTGTGAAGGCACAAAAATCCCACTAAATATTGCAGCCCAGGCAACACCCTTCACCATGACCCTCTGCATACATGCAAACTAATTCCGCAAAATGGACTGGCTAGATTATGACAAAAGAAAATTCACCTGGCACGAGTTTGTCGGGCTGCACCGAGTTTGTGCCAAACCTTAACTAACCGCTAAAAAGAGTGTTGCTCGCTTAAGAGAGAGGTTTTCCTGTCAAGCTTGCCACTGCGCACAACTCAGTCATAATTTGGTTAATAAGCTTAGGAAGTCGGCTAGTGGGAGGAGGGGGAGGAGAAAAAACGATAGGTATCGGTAATACTGGAAAATTTACTCACCTGACAAGTCTGTGGCGCTTGAATCTATCGCGGCGTGTCAGTTAGGAAGATTGTCAACTGGAGGAGAGGGAGAGTTGGACTGCAGGCGTTGCTGTGATTTTATGGCATAAGTATATTTTTAAGATTGAAGACTCTCCATTAAAAGTAGACTGGTCGATATGAGCAAATCCAAATTAAGAAGAAGACGACTCGATCGCTGGGACAATACTCTTATGTTATAGGCGAATACAACTATTGTCCCAACGATCGAGTCGTCTTCTTCTTAATTTGGATTTGCTATCGGATTACGGTGAGTTATGCAAGCGAACGTGGCGCGGATACAACCCAGGAGGTACCGAAAGATCCAAGTCGCATGGCGTCAGGGCATATTGTTGTTCGCCGCGGTCAAGCTTTCATGTTTTTTGACGGCACAAACGAACTGACTAAAAAAGCATTTCAGGTAATTGAATGTACATTGTTAGGAGGGTTTTATTGCGTTCTGGCTGCATTTCTCGTTATGCGTTTAGAATAAGTTTTTCTGATCAATCGATGCTAACCTCCAGTGGGAATTTTTTTAGATTCGCATTGCATATTTCAAAGGTCAAAATAAGTTTAATGTGTCCTTTGTTATCATAGTTTCCCTGCCTTAAAACATATCAGTAGCTCATTGTCAAAGTTAATATATTGGTCATTCAACTACTATATTCGATAATTTAATCATAATGCAGCGGCATGGAGTCCTTATTATTGACACACGACATTCATATCCATGCCACATCTGTTATTATCCTCTTGGCCAAAGAACACTGTACATTTTATAGTGCCTAAATTACGGTTTTGTCCTTATAAATTGAAATATATTTCATAGAAATCAGTCACAAATTAATCTTTTTCTGCTAGTTTGGTGGCAAATTAGACTTTATTAAATGAAATTCTTATAGATAGGTATCTTTCGATTTAGAAAAAGTTTCTTATATGCCAAGTCCTTTTGAAACCTGAAGTGGATCCGACAAAGCGAAAGGAGACCGGAATGGTTATTTCTGACTTATTACCCATCAAGAGCCAGTCAGACCCAATCTCCAGGGTTGGAATCCCCGAGATTTTAACCCAGGACCTATGGTCATTGAGTTTAAAACTCCAACTCTAGTCCATGGGTTCCTTGCTTTGTCGGTTGAGATCGGGAATATGATTAATGTATGTGTTTCACCGATCTAGTAGGGGAACAATTTAGTTCCGCTTTGCCCAGGAGCTCGCAACGCATACCCTCCAGACCGTCAAATAGTGACTAAGATGGTATGGTGAAGTGGATCTGACAAAGCAAAGGAAGACCGGAGTGGCTATTTCTGGCTTATGAGCCGTCATCAGCTAGTCATACCCAATCTCGAGGGTTAGAACCCCCAAGCTTTGAACCCGGGACCGTTGGTCATTGTGTTCAATACTCTACCATGGCACCACGTTAAAGGTAAATTTAGGTTTTCCAACCTGCATGCTGTGTACATCCTATCCAAAGAAAACCCCGAAGTCGTCGACTCTATGAGGAAAAAGTCGCATAGTACTCATAAAAGTTTGCAATAGATATGAATAATTTTGTATATTTTACAAGCAATATTAATAAATTGAGGAACACAATTGAGTATGAATTAAAATTTCATAGGCGTTAGAACTTTCAGAATAAGAAATTTTTGTAGAACTGAAATGAACCCTTACATTGAGGATAAAGATCAAGGATCGCATAATTCGCTAGCAACCGACTACAAGCGTACAATAACTTTGTTCGTGTTTCCTTTAACGTGTATATCAATTTATAACGAGAGTGAACATGTATGAGTTAAATGCATACTAATTAAGTAGCATTTTTTACCGAATATACTTTTAGTAAGCGGTCAACGTGAGACCCTTAAAAGTCCGGCATCCTGACGTGATGGAAATTACTTGAGATTAGGCTACAAGATAAACGGTTTTAAAACCCTTGTAAATGCCAATTTACGAATGATTAGCAATCTTTCCAAAATTTCGGCATTTTGCATGAAATATTGATCGTAATATCTGTTAATATACAATCATATTCTGTTCATTGAATTAACATATCTGTGGATGGCTGCGTAAACTACGTCCAAACAAGTACTAAAAAAACCATTGACATTTTTCCAATGAAAGTCAGAGGTTTGTAAATTTCCAATCAAGTTTCCGGGGTAGGGTCCGAAAGATCCTTTGTTATTTCAATTCTACAGAAGCTTGCGTTTTCTTCACGTTCTGAAAACGGAAAAAATTGGCCTTTTGGTTTCAGGAATTTGATTTTGAGATGAATAGATTAACTCACCTTACTTTTTACGTTTCTTTGTTATTTTATTCATTGCGGACAGTTTCTAGACGAGACATGCACAGACTTATCATTGTTGGTCACCTCATTCGGTTGTTTGTTATATCCAAATCGTACCTTCAAATATCCTTGGCAAAAGATCCGCTCATTTTTTTCGAGACTAACGAAAAACTGTAATGGGCTAGAATGGACGTGCCTGTTCCCCCGAATGTTTTGCATCATATTATCAAATAAATACACTGGCTTCAAATCGTGTTTTTTCTGCAAACACTACTGATTGTTTCGATGACTAATCCCTGAAATAGCCGTGTGGAATCATTTCCTGTTGCATTTTCTGCATCTTATGAAGAAACGCTTTTTGGTGAGATGCCACTGGCTGGTTGCAATTGAAGGGTTCTTTGCTGTCCTCATTGCTCATGAAGATAGTAAGTGAGTAAGCACCTTCTGCTCTCCTAAAATCTGAACTAAAGAGAGAATCTGCTCTTTTTCACCTATGTTCAATCTCGTTGACTCATTTCTGTTGGCCTCGCCAATAAGCTGGGATACGATGTTTTGATAGCACAACATGCATGTATTGTTAATAGGGTGTGCAAAGGTAACCCATGTAAATTTCCCTTACATTTACTGATACTGATACTGGTATGCTGAGAAAACATGAGTACTAAATGTACACTGACGGTCAGCGAACAAGCGTGAATCTGAAGGCTGGTTTTCTAAAACGCACTTCATAAATAGCTATTTTCGCCAAAAAAACTTTATTTGGATAGACTTTTTCGTGAAGTATAAGGCAGGCGTCCATTCACATTAACTCTTATTAATCTCCGACAATTTGCAACTGCAGTTACACAAACCGATTTGCATTTGTTGGTGTACATTCCCGACAAAGGAATACCAGCAAGCATAACTTCAGGGTTTTGGCTTCCTCATGGTTGTCACCAGTTCGTGCCCAGAACTAAAAACGGAGCTTGAGTTCCGGCAGCTGGTCTACTAATTGCTAGACCCGTGCAGTCGGGCACATGTGCATCTCCCACCCCTTTTCCACTCCCTCCGACTGTTTTTATCCCTCATATCGATATGAACAACAACATCAACAACATAATGACTTGCTACACGTTCTGCCTCTTCATGGTGGCGTTTCTTTGTCAGAGGAACTGCCGTCTAGACAGGGGACGCCGCCAGCGCTACACAGTGTGACGAGTCCTCCTTCCCAAAAATTCACTACGCGTGCTTGGGACGCTCTAACGGTGGCACTTCTCTCAGCCCCGTGGCGGTGACTTTCAGGTCAGGACGTTCCGTGCTCTAGTACCCCGTGTGTACTAGGTTGTGTGTGTGTTTCAGCTCGGCTGGCGCCATCAGCAGATCTCGGTTGTGCGTGTGTGTCTGTGCGACCATCCCAGCCAACGGTTCTGAGACGTCTGCCTCTGCACGAGCCTGCGTGCGTGCGTGAAGGTGCGCGGATGCTTGTACCACAAGGTGCGCAGTCCGTGACTGCCGGCGGAGCGCGTGGGAGCCGGGACCTAATAAATAAAAGATGCTGCGGATTGCTGCCAGCACGCACAGGGCTAGTACACACACAAATGCAACGGAGGTCTTCCATTGCCATCCCACCGCCATCACCACTACCACCACCACCACCACAGCCCCAGACCGTAGTTTGCATCCGGCCCGGCCCGTATGGTGTGAAAAATGAAAACGCTACCGAGGCAAAATTTATGACCGAACTCCTCTCTCTTCCCAGGGCGCGCGAAACTGTCGTGATTTGCGGTGGCGTCGGCTTCTGTTAAACTCATCTCTCTCACACACACGCAGGCTGGCATCTACTCGCGACTGCGCTGCCCAGCGTTGCGGAGTGGGCGGGAGACCCCTTGCTAGGTTAGAAATTAAACCCACACACACAGACACATGCGAGAGGGTTTGGCCGTTGCATGCAACGAAGCTCACCACTGTCCCACGAGGTGGGTGCCGTCAGGAGTTGTGTTTGCATTTGTGTGTATAATGAAGCAGATTTAAGTTGCATCTACACTCAACTACGCCCAGCTAATAACCGGAGCTGTACATACGCGTACTGACCATCAAGTATTACCAGTCGATATACACACTCACGACCTTGTTTTTAACTGCAGTCAGAACGGAGTTTCTTTGGGCGGACTCCGAGTTCCCGCCAGTAGGTGTTCGGTTAAGGCCACATAAATAGGTGACCCTGGCAGCTTGAACTTCAGTTCTGAGCAAGCTCAACCTGGCAAGTCTTATCTTTTATAGGGCTGATGTGGTCTAACAGCACTTTCAGTTGTTTAAAGTGAGGAATTGATTGAAGTCTGGTCCAAGAATGGGAACCCAATTAATCGATATATCGATTTTGCATCGAGCCCTGCGCAGTCGCCTCCAGACTTACGTCATTAATAATTGATTGGCTTTAACCCTCCTATATTTGTAGCCTTTTTGGCTGCTGCTGCTGCTGCTTCCTCTGATAATGAACTTCTGCACAAATTCGAAAGCTCAGACTAATGAAAGAGCTGTTCCGCTCAACCAGTCTTCTCCTTTACTCGTGCAAATACGTGGAACGCGAACCTTCGCCTCCATTCGAAGACCTAAATGCTCTGTTGCCCTCAATTTCTCTTCTCTCCTACACTCATCAAGGAGGTGTCCGAGGCAATTCGAAGGGGGTATGCGATTGAACACAGTGGCTGAGGCATCACAATGTCACTGTCTAACGCAAGTAGCTTATGGGTCACAGAGGTATGGTTACCACTTTTGGATCGCAACACGTTTATCAAAAAGCTGAATGCGCAGGTGGATGCGACGACATGCGAAGACCTCAGAACTGGAGGCGAAAGGAGGGAAGATCCCCTCGTGATTAGTTCCATTCTCTGCAAGTATGGCAAAAGGGACCTGTATTGTACTTTTCTGCCCCACTAGAAAAAAAACAGGCGAAGACAGTGGCACTTTCTGGTAGTGGCACGGAATGCTAAATTGACTGAATTAAAGGACTTTCGTCGCTGTAAGTTTCAGTAATTTTCTGGAAGGAATTCTTGAGTCAGTGCAGTACTCCTAGGTATATTTCGGTTCTTACCTATCATAACACGTGCATTATTCCCTTAACGTTCTTTGAGTGCATTTGTACTACAGCTGAGGATACAATTCACTCGCCATACAGTGTTTACATAATAGCGTGCTCGATTTGGATAGGACATCTTCACACCTACTTGACGGACTCAGACTCGCACAAGACTAGCTATGTGCACAGCATGCCTTTGAAGCTGTTTTTCAGTCCCAACGTAGATTTTAAATATATACCCGAAAAGGGCCTTTCAAAAATTAATTTTTGGTACTTCTTTCATAAGAAATAATGTCTTCTTCAAAGATGGATGTTGGAAGAACATATGTTTCAGTTCCCAATGTTGAAAATTATAAAATCCAGAGATTTCTCGATAATTATGCTTTTCTAAAGGCTTCTATATGCTCGGATATAAATTTAAAAAACTGTTTTCATCATCTTTCGTTAAGTAATCGTAACCATAGCTGTGCAAACTGCACAGTACCACGTATAAGCGATTGTTTTTAAAGCGAACGAGTTTGAGGTAGGTCCGTACTTAGCACTACTCTCCACCGGTAAGAGACTGGATTTAGGACCCCTAGCCACCATATATTTAGACTTGTGCTCACGCTCAGTAAGGGTACTTCTTAATGTGTTATAAACCTAAGCCTTATCATTAACTCTACGGAATTTAGCGCAAGGCAACATACATCATTGGGGTTCCTATTTCCGTGTCTTACTGCGAATACGAAAGGTCAGTGCTTTTTCTCTCCGCTGTGCAAATAAGAATCGAGTAAAGAAGGGAGGACCTGACGTTGAGAGCTGTTTACCCTCGGGTGTATGCGATCTTAGCGGTAGAGATGGTATGAGCCACCGTTGGCAGAAGTGCGACTGGCAATTGCCTCGTACTTCAGTTTTTCACAGGACTGGGAGACTTCGATACTCTCCTAAGGCAGATCAGTTTGCTGGAGGTTGAGAGAAAAAAAAATAAACAGGAATGAACCATTACGGTCTTCGCTTGGGGAGGTAACTATGACGGGCACTTCGTCACCATCGTAGTTGTTAAAGTCCAGAACGAGTATTTATTGTCACGTTGAAATTCTAACCATAACATCAACTCTTATTCTAAACTTGGCTCTATCTTAACCTGACTTTTAACTTCAACTTTAACCCTGACTTAGACATTCCCTGGAATTTAGCGCAAGACTATTTGTATCACGGGCTTTTTTTCTTCCATAAGCATAACATAAAGTCCCGCTTACGTGCGAAAAAACTCGACGTCTAGATAAAATATTCCTTACATCATCCCCGGAAGAGGAAGAAGAAGTAGAAGCGATTTCTGGGACCAAAGTGTATTCCGGCTGACGTTTCAAAAGCTCGCTTGCTTCCCTCGTCAGAGCGTGGTATCTGATCTGCTGTTAGCGTCAGATAAATGGGAACAACCATTCGCCTTGCCCATAAGTTAATCGATTGCACCGACCGATTTTCGTTGCTGGTTAAATTGATTGTACCCTCACGAGTGTCTTCTTGAGCTGTGTCAAGTCGTTTTTGTATCTCGTGAGCGTTTCCACCCTCTTGGCTCGCGGCTGCTGGCTGTCAGCTCTGCTTACTTCTCTCCGCCCGATCGGTGCAATCGATTGACACGATTGACAACTAATGCTTGAACCTCAGCTCAACTGCGGCAAGTCTGAGCCTGTCACGCGAAAGTAATTCATAGAATACGTAGCATGTTTCACTCGCTTTCCGTCAGTTCGATCTTCCACACAGATGACAACTTGCCTGACTGAAACTGCTTATGGGTCTGACTGTCTATCACAATTAATATTCAATTGAAACCTGAAAACAGTTAACATTTGATGGGGCAGAGTTAAGTGAATTCCGGTGCATGGTTCATTGAGAAGATTTTCGGTAAACCGGCAACCTGTGGTGGCCACCGCGGTTAATATTCTTAAGCTAATGGAAGGGCGATTACACCAACAAGACATAACAGTCAGTTCGGCATATGAATCATAGGGGTTTCACCAACGAGGGAAATGTTTTCGATTTACGAAGATCGACTGTGTATGTTTATTATAGAGAATAAGATTAAGACACTAAATGTCTGGTCAGCAGACTCGTTTGCGGTGGTCCCCTCAGTGGTTGATTCTGGGTAACCCGGCACTAGCAGAAACGCCTACCAAGAAGGTTACTCTGTTTAGAAAATGGAGATCATAATTCCCATCACCATCACCGCCACCACCACAACCATTAGTATTGTTAGGACAGCACGCAAGTCGTCACTTCGGCCGTTCTGAGGGCCAGAGAATAAAGGAAGCGACAGGCCAGTGAACAAAGGTAGAACGGGCCAAGATGTGCGACCTTCAAGGGCTGACACGGAAGGACGCGAGGACAGCCACCAGCCGGGTTCCGAGGTCACACATGACAAGGGGCCACGAAAGAACGCATGCACATGCGCGCGTCACTGAGGGCGCGATGTGTCATCCTGAGGACACCCCATAATGACTGCCTGCAGTGGGCCCAATAGGGAGCAACGGCCTTTGGTCCTTAAATACGCTGCCACCGCCGGAGGTGGCACTCTGCTGCTGGGGACACGAGGTGCTGCTGCTAGTGACACGAGACTCTGTTGCCCTACACGAGAGATTGCTGCCGAGACACCGACGACAGAAGACACGCTGCTGACGGATACCCAGCAGATAGAGTTGAGGTACAAGTAGAAACAGTGACAGTAAACTATTGTCTGCTATCCTGTCAGCCTTGTCATCCTAACATGCAACTGGGGGATATAACCAGTGTCGACGCAGGCACACCCAAGGTTATAACAATTATTATTATCATCATCAAAAAATTCAGAACAAAACGCAACATCATAAAATTCAACAGCGAAACTACCAGCGCAGCCTTGGCATAAGTATGCGGTCTACCGGAGAACTGATTTTAGTCATGCATTCCCAAAACAAAGAATTGCAATCGCAAAATACTATCATTGACATCCGCATCAGCATCAACAGCAGTATCGCTCTCCGGAACATCATGGTAAAAACTACGCCCACTACCACCAGTATCCCAGTAAGTTTCACGATCGCCCCAATCATAGTAAAATCAGTTTGGTGGATGGCGTCAGGCTACATCAGTTTACAAAAGCACCTTATCTGATCCGAACTGGAAGGTGCATCGATAATCACATCCAGGCCACCCCAGGCGCAAAATAGGCGGAATTTTGACGCCCAATTATGCCCCTTGCGCATTTGATCAGTAGCATTCCATCGCTGTCGCCAGCTACCCAGTCAACCTCCTCAGCGGGCAGAAATAAACGGCACCTGCGAGATTAGATACTGTTATCGTCGCCTTACGCAGCCGCCATCGTTCCCGTGCGCCCCTCCCTTGTCCAGCAGGTGCGCACCGCGGGCAACTGCTTGGGTTTGGCACGTCGCTGGACGCACACATACTGTCGGGAAATTTTGGCAGCTGACAAAAAGGATGCGCAGTCAGGCGCCACATCTGCCCGAAGTGATGCGGACTGAGAAAAGTAGATAGACCGAGGGGAGGGAGGCTAATTAGATGGGGGCGTTTGGCAGAAACTTTATGACAACAGGCTTAAGGCATAGGGAACTCAAACAGCCAGAACATATGTAGCACGGTTAGAGCATTGTAACTCAAACCTATAGGTCACGGGTCCAGGCCTCGGGTACCACAGCATCTGCAGTTGGGTATGGTTGGTTGATAAAGTCTAAAAAGTCAGAAATGGCATTGCAGTCTCCCTTGTCTTCTTCTTCTTCTTCTTCTTCTTCTTCTTCTTCTTCGTCTTCTGCCTATAATATGCTAGCTGCTGAGCGGCTGCTGGTGGCGCTCCAGCACGAGCTCTGAGGCACAATGGGACGAATGAGTCCTGTGACCGACTGGTAAGCGTCCGTCTGCTATTATGCTTGTGTATATGCAGGAGGGCATTACCGACAAAGACCGGAGAGACTCGGCTGGCCATTCCTGGCTTACTAGCTGTTGTCAGCCAGTCTTACCCAACTCGAAGTGGTGCCTCACATATTGGTGCCCCACCCGAGCTTCGAACCGGCGACCTAGTTGGTTAGAAGTCCAACGCTCTAACCACTGCACCATCGGCTCGTTGTCTTGCCGATTTCGATCGGAAATATCCACAGTAACAGATAGGCGCACACCGATCAGTTACAAGAGGCACTCGTTTGCCTCTGGTGCTTTTGGAGTTTGCAATCGAGCCACGCCGCAAGGCGACCAATGATAAACGCAGAAGGAAATTATCGATAAGGGCAAGAGAGTGAAGGATGTCCATTTCTGGCTTATTAACCGTCGTCAGCCATACATGGGTTCGAACCTCGCGAATGGGGCACCAATATATGGGGAATTGCACGGAGTTGGGTATGACTGGTTGACAATGGCTATTATGTCGGAAATTTCCCTCCTAGTTTCCCTCGCCATTGTCGATAGTGCATATATGACAAAGACGTTATATCATACTTCCAACCCAAAAAAACCCTAGCCATGATTTTTTCCGATCTTTCTGCCACTGCATGATACAGCAACAAGAGGTTCGGTTCCTCATTGGGTCCCCCAGTGTGCTCTATGCGGCTTCTGGTATATGACCTTCAGATAATAATCAAAGGAATAATTTCGGGAATCATTAGGAGCATGACGTAAAGATAAGTGACCGGGACATCACCTTTTAGGATCAGGTCCAGAATTTCAATAAACATTCGAGTCGAAGACAATCAAATACGGCGAAATAACCACACAATACCCATTCCAAAAGCAAGAAATACTACAAGTAGCATACATTTTACATTACGAAGACGTTATACATACTGTACTCTCGACATGGGTACTAGCCAAAAGTGCATGCATATATACAGGGTAGTGTGGGCTTGGCTCCGCGACCCGTTGGATAGAATTCCTACTTCTTAACCGTTGAGCCATGGACTCGTTGTACTCCCGGTTCTGGTCGAGTGGATTAACGGTAGTAATACAGCACTCACCCGTGGCTCAGTGGAAGTGACAATCGGGTCCAATTAGATGCCAGCGAGTAAACTGTAGACTTTCGTCCAAAAAATTGAAATTGGTCGGAAAAATCGTTTACATTTATTCTAACACCTATCGTTAGGCGATTGCCTACTAGGGCTCAACTTACAACTAAAAACTAAGCGGGCTTGTTTATATGGTTTTATGTTCGGGAAAAATTAAGTAGGTTGTCCACGTTAGATGCGCCTAGCCCTAAATCTCTGTCTTACAGGAGCGATGGTAATAATTTTGTTTACTTTTTAATTGTTATTTAGTTTATTATGTTCATTTTAGCTTTAGCTTAAGTATTTTTTTAGTTCAGTTAGAGATGAAAAGAAATAAATATTCCCCTTCATTTTCCTTCTGGTTCCTTTAGCCATAAGTTAGAAAGAAGACCTACCTATCAATGCCTATCTACGTGCCAGCCTAACTCTAACCCTAGTCCTAACCTTAGCCATTGTGTTCCTTGCCGGCTTTGTAGGGTCGCATAATAACTTGCTGACAGTAAATGAGTTTGTAGAATGAGTCCCTGTCTTTTAAAATGTGCAACATAAATTACCAAGGCTCCAAACAGTCGTTGAGCAGCTTGTTAATCGAAAGATAACATACCACTGTTTAAAAAATTAGTAAGCGATTGGATACAGCGCCTACCAACACTACGACCTCCGTAGTAGTCCGGCTTGCAGGATACGAGGTAACCACGAGATGAATAATCCCCCCCTCCCTCCCGCTATATTAGTACTGTACAGTACTGTCCGCTTTACTAGCCTATTTTCCATGTTACTGTAACGGCCTGAATTGAATGACCGAAAACAGCTGTTTGCCAACATGGCTTTTCAATCGTAAACGAAATGGGAATTTTTGCCGAACTAAAATAACTTCCACTACCGCAAAAAATCGAAGTGTTTTTTGGCTCCTATTTCAAGATTACTACATTCTTTCTCATGTTGCGGTTCATTCGTCGAGACCCAAACAGGCAATCAAATTTGATGAAGCCAAAATTATCACGAAAGGTGATAGTTGTGTGAGCCGTGAGTTGATTTAGTCAACATGTGCAATGATCTGGCCGGCATGTATCCGGGTCTGAGGTTCAATTTGACCAAAGCAATTCACCCCTCACGGAGCGGACAGGCGAACACGTCTTCAAGTGTCAGCGACAGCATGCCAGATGGCCCCCTAAGCATCACGCCCAAAGCCAGCACAAGTTATGAATGTTCTGTGGGCCATGTACCCTTGCCGGCCATCAAAAATTAACGTTCAAGTGAGCAAGTATCCTCGGTAGGGGGTCATTAATTGTCCTACGTATGCAGTAGCATAATGACTCTATCCTATAAATACTACCGCTCCCTGTGTATGTCGTATCAGGTTTTGCTATTGCCTCTGAGGATGGGTTCAAAAAAGGATCTGAAACCTTGGTCGATTAAAGTTCTTGTCCCAGCGATCGTATCCGCTCCTTCTCAGAAAACATACTCCCCATTTATGAATCAGGATGCGACTGGAGTCAGTGCCTTCCAACACTTCAAACTCAGGTAAAAAATTCTCGAAGTGTTTTGTTTGGCTGGCATTTCAAGGTCGCAGTGCATATTGCACTTTTGGATGCTGAAACGTCAACATTGTCTCCCTGTCGATCAAGAAGTTCATGTTATCGAAAGGTAAGCACAATTTATCATACAGTTTTTTAAAATGGCAGTGGGGTACTGTAACGCAACGTGTGCCAGATGTATGCGTCAATGGAGACGTTTTAAAAACAACGTTTAGTAAGTTTGCTACATGAAACGAAAACTGCCTTTCAAGCTACAAACTTCAGTCTTTCCTCTTCAGTACAGAAGGCTTTCGGGGTGTTAGTTTAATAAACGCCAAGTAAAATGATTTTGAATACGCTTATATCGAAGAGAAAGTCAATGGAAGTAAGCCCAGATGTTTGCCAGGTGGCAGCTTTTATGAGTTCCTTAACTGCTAATTTTATTCCTCTTTTTGAAAGTGAACTGTGATTCTGCCCTGGGCTTTCGGGGTCACATGGGGGCAAGTTTCACCGATACATCTTGAGTATGAGCATGAATGTATGAACTTTTCCATTTTGGGCAGGACACGCTTAGAAGTATTACAGGTGGCATCACACGAAGTTTTAGGAGGAGTTAAAGTTAGGCTTAGTTATGGGTTAGGGTTATAATTTGGACAACGGAGTAGATCGCCCCTCAGAATTTAGCTCATGGTCATACGTAGTACGAAAGGTACAGATGCTCTTGTCTGTCCAAGTCGTTTGCCTTGAGGCTTCTGTCCAGTGCCCAACAGCCGATGTCCATCGTGCGCCTGACAGCATAATGACTACAGAGACGGTGCCTTGCGCATGAATTGGTTTTAAGGGAAGAGAAGGCTTGTGCTACTCAAACCAAACCAAGAAAGTGGATCACTTCCATACCAGTTGTCTCCACAGAATACTGACGCTGGGATTGTAGGAGGGGATCCCGGCCCTGGAAGGCCTGGAGCGTACCGGAATCGCCAGCACTCGCAACATACTTACGTAAGTGCAACTACGTTGACTGGCCAAACGACTCAGCTTTGAGGTATTAGCACGGGTGCTTGCAGAGAGGAGAACAAAAAGGACGCTAAAGGGACACCTTGAACAATCCTCTAAAGAGACTGCAAGTCAGAGCGGAGATCTGGGAGGGTCCCGCCCAGGACCGACCAGCCTGTGGAAGAGCAATAAATATTGACGCAGCAAACCGGATCGCCGCTGCCAAGACCAAAAAGGTGCGTCGCAAATTCACACACCTCGGATCCATACCATCAATATCCAAGGCCTCTTAACATACCGACGTTGGCAATACGGTAGCTTGGAAGGATTGCCAGCTAACGGGAAAACTCGGACCGCGTGGTTAGCCTAGTGTGTGTTACGTTAAGTGGCCGACTGGTGATCCAATAGTCAGGATTCAATGTCTCCTTCTTAACGCGATCTCCGGCATTCACACATGTGAGATGTGAGCCGCTTGCCCTCTTTTGTTGAATCCTGATGCCTGTGTTTGGGGGGCCAGGTCGCCTATGAGGAACACGCAAAAGAATTCATTAATTTTGTCAGCCACTGCGCCCATTCCCGGCTTGGGTGGTGGCTGGGACCTGCGAATGCAATTTGAGAGTGAGGTCGAGAACTCAGTGCATGTCCCTCAATAGAACGCAATCTAACGCACTTGCAGCTATCACGATGCGCTAAAAGCTGTTGTTGGAGATGTTGTGAACTGAAGAGATAACACGGAGCGCATGGTCAGCCCAATAGGTGTTTATGTGGAAAGGCCAAGTATCGGATTAAGAGTCAGGTTGCTGATGTAGTTTCCACGTCACTTCCGCTCAGTGTGATCCGAGCCAGGTGTTGTGGCACATTTAGGGGTGGCTCCAGCCGTAACAAACATCCATGCTTTTTCCCGCCTGTAACTTTCTTGTCTTGATCTTGAATGCAGTCGCAAGTTGGGGAGAAAGAGAGAGAGAGAGTGAGATTGATGTAGTGCAGTGGTGTACACAGTGAAACTCATTTGATACGGCAGTCGAAATGTGGACATTTCAGCCTTGTTAAGCAGTACATCCAGTCCAGCCTTCGGTCATCCTTACTATGTCTTGAGTCAGGAATTAGGTAGGTGATTCAAGATAGATTGCCAACGTCTACTATCCATATATTATAATTCACGCAGAGTTCACCGTTCCTGCAGTTCCTAGACTGTGAGGGCACTTTGGAATCGTCTTTATCGAGGTTAAAATGCCGATAGAATACTTACTTCAGCGTCTAATGACCGAGGAACTCGAACTAAAGCCCTCAGACTATTCCTTTGAACAGTTGTAGAAAACTCGATAGTCTCGGTGGACTCCGAAGCCTTCACTAATAAATGACAATGGCAGTCTCGTACGTGTCATTCTTAACTGTCCGGGAACAAAAGACCTAGCAAAATCCTTTTAGAGGTACAAGGACCTATTCGCAACCTACGAGGTACAATTAGGGAGTTTCGAGTTACTTTCTGTTTCTCAGAATGTTGTACCATTTTTGCTGCAACCGTTTTTTTACGCATTGACGCCTGTTTCGCGTTACAGTTGCCGTCTTTAGGCAAAAATCTGCAAGCACTTTCGAAGGATCCCCGCAATAAGGATATACTCATATTCAGAAGGAAATAATGCAATCGCTGAAACAAGAAATTCATTGGTCTGGCATTTCGGATTCTGGCTGAGCCAATCGTCAGAGCCAAAGGTAGAAAATCTCCGGGCTCGCCTGTTCGCTTCTATTAAAACTCATCTTCGACAAAGCAAAATTTTAGTTAGTTTCTCGAAGCCCCTTCAGAAGGTGCAGAGGTAGCAAAGTTGGGAAAGCAAAGACCTTTAGGGTTAAGCAGAATACAACGTAGTCGCAATTCTGATCAAATGTGAACTTGAACTTTCCAAGAATGTCTCGATTAATTATGAATAGCACAGCTGAAAATGTAGCTAGCGTGAGTCCTTTCTGCTGCGTACTCTTCATTCAATCATGAGGCGCCTTTTAATGTTCTTTTTTATCCGGTCGTATTATGTGAGGGGGGAATACGGCCATGGGATCTTAGTAGGATCTGTTAACAGCCAATAAGCCATTTATTACATGGCTCAAAGTGACTAGACAAATTTAAAAAGCTATGGAGATTCCCAGACAGAGAAAGTGAAATCCCTGATATGTACCGCAGCCACCGAGGACCATGCAATGCTAATTATGAACTTTGGCTGGACACTTTGGCATATATTTGAAAACAATATTGTGATTCATTCTTTTTATTGAATTCTGAGAAAGCCTTTCACTTAGTTAAATCGTCATTTTAGTCAGGTGTATTAAGAGAAATAACCATTAGTTTTGAGGAAATTGTAAGTGGTCTCATATGGAAGGAATTTCCTATGCTATTGTAAAAGAGAGGACCAAACTGCACGTTAATGTTGATAATACAAAGAATGAACTCCAAAATAAGCAAAATAGGTATCGAAAATATCCCTTCCAGAACTGAAAAAAGTTCATACAAAATTATTCAGATTAAAGTGAAGCCAAGTTAAAGGAACTAAATTTGTTTGCAGTAACATTGAACAGTTGTTTTTAAGAAATTATATTGAGCTATTCTGTTAATTTTTTTGCGCAAAATGAAATAAAAGCAGAGTTTTTGTTTGAACGCAGCAATGAACCTCAGATGTCCTTTTATAAATACCAAATGTCTGACATTTTCTCGCGTATTAAAGACAAATAAGTGTTTATTGAATTTAAGTCATGAAGAAAAATAGTTTTTTGTATACTTTACGTTCCCCTTTTACTTTATTTAGAAACGGAACAGACGAAAGAATAATAAGTATTTCGTAAAATGGCATTGTATATTGTCAGTTTTTTCAATTCGCCAGTATATATCTGAAAGTGGAATTAATTTACTAATGCGGAAGGTAATCCATTATGAAGAGAAAAGAAAGTTCTTAAATCTCCAGTCAAATTGAACCGTTTATCTTCAGGAAACATAAAGAAATTCTAAAAATTCTTAAATTTAATTATGACATTACGTTGGAAAAATTTAATGGAAGCAGAAGTTCGTCAGCGAAAGATCTAATCCAAGCAAATTGGACGAGGTTACCTTTTATGAAATGTCTTTTAATAATCTTAAGAAGAGTAGTCTCAGAGTTCCAATGCTGACATGATTCACTCTCGACAATGTGGTTTGCTGTTTTGAGGCATTACTACAAATGAGCAACATGGTCATCATTCTAAGAACTTATATCCAAAAACACTTTCTTTCGGTAAACACTCTTTATGATAACCTAATTTTAAAGGTCTGGGTGCAAACGTCGAACAGATGCAAAATTTATGAATAAATCAATGACATTAGAGAAAAGAAGTAAAATGATGACAAACTTTTTTCGATGAAATTCAATAAATACTTAACCGGTAAGAACAAAGTTAAAGAATATTTTGACTAACAAAAAATTCTTTCATTTTAAAGGAGGTGGTTGCTTCAAGTTTTCAACGTAACAAAATATCTTAATTTATTGTTCAAATTTAAAGCTCTTTTTTACGCCTCTAGAACCACGGGATTTTCGAGAAAATTTTACTTTCCTTTACGAACACTTAGTGATTCCTATAGTTCTTTTAAGTACTTAATATGCCTCATGCTGTTCATGATTATTTCTATGTTTTCTTCAATACATTCACACCGGTATTGGAGTAATCATTAAACTTATACAAATTTAGGAAAATTGCATGGTAAATGGCGACCACTGTAGTTAGGTAGTTAACAGAAAATACGACATAAAGCAATCAACTCTGAACTGTATGGATTGCGTAGCTAATCCCTTTTTGAACCAACATACACAAATGAAGACTTTATATCCGGCGGAAGAGTGTTTTAGTCTGCGAAGCATAACGGGCTTTTTTTCTGCTGTGGAAAGCCTGTTTATCACTATGAACGCAGATGCACAGGCAACAGACTATCAATCCCCAGTTGGATGGACTGACACACAGCAGCACAAAAGAAAAAGTCCTTTGGGGGCCTTGAAATTGTGAATTTAAAATCTCTTTCGGCACTGCCGGCGCCTGCCCGTCATCGGCTGGTTTGCCGCCACTCGTGTCGTGGGTGGCCGCCGATAATGGCTCTTTGATTGGTTCAGGCATCACGGAATGTCGTCCTGATTGGGTGGGCTATTAGGCAACGCATCTTTTCCCTCCCCTCCCCCCTCTCCCTTTCTCCCCCTATCCCTTTCCTTTGTCTGCGCATGCGCAAAGGGAGCGAGCTCAATGCCGCCGGCGGACGTTCACCCACCCCCACTGTCACGCCGCAAACCTCGCCGCCAATATTTGCCCGAATCGGCCGTAGCAGCGACGCCAGTTTTGGCGCTCATGTGTGCTGTGGCCTGAGGTGTCGAATGCTCTCTATGTGAATCCTCATCCACACACCCATTACTCATATTTCGCCACATGTACGCCGTCCTGAAAGTAGAACAGCTCGGAGAACGTCAATGATTTAAAATAATCCCGAGCGCAGCCGACAGAATGGTTAATCAACTCTGTTTGGGTTTAGACATGGGGTTCAGTCAGTCGGGTTGATTGAAGTAAGAGCCACTGCGGATGACAGCTTGACCAGAAAACTGTCTCCTCTTTGCGCGCTTGGGCTACGTGAAGGCCTGCCGCGGGCCCCGATCGGTCCTTTTAGGACGGACTGCCATGCCTATACCGCGGTCTGAATCTAGGTCGCGTGTTGTGTTAGCATAAACGCAGTCAACTAAACAAACGTGACAACCCTCGATTGACACCTAAACTACAGCCACCACTCCAGCTCCGAGTAATGAAGGCCAGCAATTTTGTCGATTCGGCTAATTATATACTAGACTGATGGCGATACAATAGTAGTCGTAAACTAAATTGAAAACAGAATCCCTCTGTTTCGCCCTCTTGACTTCTCAGACGCTGTACCCAGCAATCACGCGTATTTCAAACCCATTGATAACAACTATCAAGGTAGTACAGTACTAGTAAACAAATAGTAAAGGATAATTAAAGTACAAACTTAAACAATGGATACACCAACTCAAGAGCGAAGGAAGTCAGCCAAATCGTCTGAATCTTTACAAGGTAACAACACAATTTCAACAATATCGTCACGCAAGGCAAAACTAGTCTTGGGAAAGCTTGTATGTGTGTTAGTGGGGGCGTGGCTCTGCTTTTATATGATTTCAGGAGGCCATTCCTATGGCCTCAGGATTGGTCTGAAAACACTAGCGCGAAGGGAGAAGGTGGATAAGAACAGAGGCAATACTGTGTCGGCAAGGAGGAGGAATCGCAAGCGTTTGAGACCAGCAGTGGTGACAGCTGTAATCAAACCAGAGGCGGAGGGGGAGGCAATGTCGAGTAATTCTTGAAACATTTGTCTCTTGATGCAGTTGGGGTGGGCGGAAGCATTTTGGGAAAAGGTGATTGAAAGGCAAGGAAGCCGAACGGGGAGTGGGGACAGTATTCAAGTACCAGTTGGCCGGGGACTAGTTTTAACACCAGTGTGCATTTGACTGGAAACAGAAGGGTCAACAGAAACATAATTCTTAAAGAAAGGGGCCTCGGGCAGGCAGTTCAGTGGACTAGGGAACAGCCTTTCGTAAAAGGGAAACAATTAGAGTCGATCTAGCAGGAAGTCAGTAGAAATGGATGTAGAGAATTTCCAACTTGTTCAACTGGAAATAAAACCTGCTATTATGCATCTTCATGCCTTTGCAGTAACTGCGTGTTCCAGTGGCTTCTTCTTTTTCTTTTTCTTCTTCTTCTTCTTCTTCTTCTTCTTCTTCTTCGGAACTGTTTCCTGTAACTCGCCAAATCGCGTCTGCTCACCATGTGCACTATTCCAAGATGATTGAAAAGCCCAGCTAAAATACCCTTAGATTGAGGGTAGGGAGGCTCTAAGTGGTAATGATGGCGGTGCAGTGAAACGCTTGAATAATTGCTGCGAAGCTTATTGTTCTTGGTGTTGGCGTGAATAAAGGAGAAGACTGGTCGAGTGCCGGAAAAATTTGTTCATTATCCTGAGTTTTCGAACTCGTACAGGAATTAATCGTCAGAGAACACGTCAGCAACAAAAGGGGACAATTATATGTGCTATGAAACAATCAACTATCAGTGAAGCACGTATGGATGTGACGTTGGCACCAAATCAACATATAGATTGATTGAATTCCATCCATGAACCAAGCTCCAATCAGCTCTCGGCCTGTCTTGTTTCCCGCACGGTCGATTATCTTTACAGCTACATAGTTGAATTCCTGGCCCGTTTCGTAGATAGGAGCGGCAACTTGCGATAATTCATCGTTCCGTAGCACGGCTCACTTGTGTTCGTCTATGTTATAGCCCAGTTTATTCGGACCCGACTTATAGGCAGAAGAAGCCATGAGAGCGGTTCTGATAGGAAGGCTTTATTTCAGACGGTACAGAGACAACGGAATGAATAAGCGTGTTTAGTACAGCCTTTATAAGGCGCTGGTCCTTCTAGACTGTTCCTGGCCTATCGGACGAGAGGGGTAGTTCTGGCGTGGTTTCCCACGCTGCGAGACGCCTGGAACAATGCAGTGCATGCGGGGGCGGGCGGGCGTCACGTGAGCTCTCGGCGCGTGCAAACGGCTTGCGGCCGTGACTCAGATAGCCTGCACTTCTCGCCCCCATAACAGTCTATGTGCGATGCGAGGGTGCGTCGAGCTTTACCTGCGTCTGTACAAGGACGGCTTAGGCATGGGATGCTACACACCACTCCCAGATTGTTCTTTGGGATTTAGACAGCCTTTGATTTACATCCCCCGGCTGTGCTTGATTTACTAACGAGTTCCGTTATACTACCCAACAGGATAACAACCGGAGCAAATTAAGGTCAAAAGAGACTTGACAGCTCAGAGGTCAGAGGATGATATCCTAGCTTAATAGCAAATTCCTCCATGATAATTGGGGCATTTTTACGTCGAAAATTTAAAAAATACGACCTGTTAAATGCTTTGCATTAATATCATCACGTAAAAGGCGACTTTGAATATAATTATGGGCACGAAAGCACAGATGATTTGCGAAACCCCCCTACAAAGTATTGTCGCCAATCTTCAAAATTCGACGAACAGGAGTTTACCGGAATAACAAATATAAAGTGCGGAAGGGAAACCGCTACCTATCGCAACTGGACATTTTACAAAGTACCTTTTCGAAATGCTCTTTCTGCTTGAACCGTTCATCAGATTTGGCTGGTTAATGAAACCTTTAAGAACGACGGTCAGAGTTCCTAGAAAGTCCTTTTCTGTATTTAATCTAACCTTGCACATTCTACAGCTCCTTGTCATCTCCAGGTAACTGTTGACTGGTGGCAACCACACATTAAGCCTGGTTCGTTTCTGTTAACAGTTCTTCGACTGTTCAACTGTCTGCAAGATCCTTAATCAACCAGTAAACGTTTCTGCGTCTTATTCTTTCTGTCACAAACGACCAATTCTGCTTTTAAGGAGCAGAAGGTTTAGAGAATCCCTCGCAAGTGTTGTGGCATTCTCGCACGGAACAGAGAGATGCACAGGCTTGCGGTCGCTGTGAGACTGTGTGTGGCCCAGAGGACACATGCGTCGACAAATACAGACATCCACTACTTGATTTGGCGCCTGTCACTTTTCCATCCACCAGTGTGGACTTTACGCTAAACATTCAAGCTCCAGACCAGCACGGAACTTTTAGTCAGCATCTGCATTCCGTGCAGTGAATCCTGTTGGCGTTTGCTTTCATCAACTTGTAGGCTCTAGCTCAATAAAGCTTGCCAACTACCAGCCTCGTACTTGAATACACTTCCCCACAGGCAACTGAACAATACCGATGGCCGATTGGAGATACCATATTCCAAAGGGTACATAGGGGCAGGACAATTGAAAACAGAATTACTTAACGATACAGAGCACCTAAACAGAACACGAAAAAAAGAACGACCTGTTTGCGAAATAAAGTTGGCTCTGCGCATAATTCCAGGAAATGTGAATATTTTTCAGTTCTAATTGCCACACTAGCAGTATCGTATACCCAAAACGCAGCCCTATTATGGACCCTAGCCCTACAGTTGATATCAACACCAACGCTAACCTTAACCCTAACTTATCTTAACTCTAACTGGAAACATAACCACAAAAGTGACTCTAAGCCTAACCGTGAGCCTGAAAATGCACCCAATCATAGCTTTCATAGAAGAAAGCCCGCATTGTGGACGGTTCCTGTTCCCCATCCTAACCCATGTACTTGTGGAAGTCCGCGCATAGAGCGCCACAGCGCTGACTCATGCTGTCTTCAATCACCAAGCCTCACACGCGGCGCGCTTTTGTCCTTTCGCACGCTCGCTGTCGATCCGCTGCGCGTACGCTCGAAGCTAAACGATACTACCGCTTATTTTGATTGGCTGCAGACACCAGAGCATTCACCCCACAGTCAAGGATTCCTAACCAACACAAGGTTGCGGACAAATCTGGCAACCGGTGCGTGACGCAGCTCATTTTCGCACAGTAAAGCGAAACTTACGATTTGGGGAACATTCTGTTGTCGATACCAACAACTTTCGACGATTGATGAACCACCAATTCACCAGTGTGTTCCCAAGAGGATAGCGTGGTGGCCATCAGAACTGCTACAGGTGTGTACAAGTCCACGCGCCCAGCGCCACTGCGCTGACTCATGCTGTCTTCGTTCGCCAAGCCACGCACGCTGCGCGCTCTTGTCCTTTATCACGCTCGTTTTCGAACCCCCGCGCATACGCTCGAAGCTAATCGATACTTCCGCTTCAGTTGATTGGCTGCAGACCACAGAGCATTCATGTCACAGTCAAGGACTTAACACAAACACAACTTCGCGGACACACCTGGCATGCAGACAAAGCTGGCAACTGGCGCGTGACGCGGCCTTTGTGCTGATCATTTTCCCGCAGTAAACCCGTTCCAGTTCAGTCCGTCTTTCCTAACCTGTGATTTGGGGAACCTTATCTTGGGTTAATTAACGCACAATTTCGAAAGTAGTGGTTATTCCACCTTCCGCACATTTCCATGTTACCTAGCACATATTTCGTTGCTTATCCGCAGTGAGGTCATACCCTTAAAACCAAATTTCCGCTATTCCCGTTATACGTGCTCCTCGGGGGTTACATAACCTACCATTGTCCAAAAACGAAATTGTTGTTTGGTTCTAAACCATAACTGAACAAATTTAAAGTTGAGGCAAGAGTTCGCATCCCAGGTGCGTGTGTAGATAGAGAAGAAGAAGGCGTTGCGATCACCGGAAGCATACTTTTACTTGTCTGAGCTCTCGGGCTCCTTCTAGAGTCCATCGTCAAAGATAAAAGGCGTACACAAAAACAAGCAACAGTTATAGGACGCAGGGACCAATCAACCGTTAGGGGGGTGAGGGGGAAAGGGGAAGTGAACAGTCAACTAATGTTGCCATCGTTCCGGAGATACCTGCGCAGCGCCATGTATGCCGGCGCCAGATTGATAAATCGATTGACCGAGTTCTTATCCGAGGCCAAGGCTTCAAACAATTCACGGCCTATTTTATTGCCAGCATGCGCGATTGCCCTCGCAGCTGCGAAATTAAACACGTGACCGGTCTCGTAGGTATGGACGGTCACTTGCGCTGATGTGTCACCCCGTAGAACCGCTCACTTATGTTCGCGTATGCGCGAACCAAGCATACGTCCTGTCTGTTCTGTGTAGTTTTGGGGACAATTTTTACATGGTATGCGATACACGACGCCTGGCTGCTCACTGGGATTTAAGCGGTCCTTGATTCGCATAATTCGGCTGCGCATGGTAGCCTTGGGACGGTGTGCGATTCCGACGCCTATTCCCGCAGCAATGCGTTCGGTCGCTTCCGATACATCCTTGATGTATGGCAGCGCATGCCATATCGTACGGGTCGGTCCTTGTTAGGTCCTTCATTTCTGTTATTATTTCAGTACTCATACGCCGGGCATTAATAAACTAAGAGGTGTTTTCGAATTCACGCTGCTGAAGAAGAGTTTTTTAAGTTTCGTGACCTGCTCTGAACAATATGTGAAAACCCATAGTCCAGTAACGCAGATCTAGCTGCCCGGTTCTGGATGATTAGGCCGCCAATCCATTCATTATGAGATGACCAGCATATTAGCCTTTAATCAAACCACTGGTACTAAACTTAAACAGCAAATACCCAATAAGTCACAAACGCAGATACAATCATTTAAAAACTAGCTGTTACTCCTCTCGCTTTCACACACAAACAAACGCTATTTCAGGCCTGACTGGAGGCAGCCAGCGCTAGCCTGGCCGTGCTTGTGGCTTCTGCTGCCTATGACAGCAACTCAGGTTTCTGTACACAATAAATCCCCCCCACTGGTGCCTTCTGTATTTTTCCAACGATCTGGGATTCAATCTGATGAGTATAGCGCTCTAGACACAACCACTTCTCAGACCTCGAAGCAGCTAGTGCAATACAGAACAAGGGCCTAAATTACATGGCTTGAGACAAGACAGTTTGACATTCGATTTCGACGAGGTCCACTCTGTGCTTCACAGCAGGTCGGTGCAGGGGCGATGACGTGCGCTGTATTCTAATGAGAATAGACTTTCGCCGCATCTGCCTCACGCTCTGTTCAACTCACCCATCTGTGTGACTCGGGTCCCAGCTGAGTGAAACTACCATAAAGGCTACCTCAACAAGGAGCTATTGCAACCTGACTCTCAGTTCGCCAGTCAGCCACTCCACTCCACACAACACACAGTGGGCTGACCGTGCGGTCCGAGTTGCCCGTCAACTGAGAATCTTCCAAATAATGGCTTTTGGTGAACCTTGGTAACTTCAATTGCGTCAGGTTGTGTTTATGGTGAAGAAAGTACGCTGAGCCGTCGACCTCATCCTCCCATTCACCTCCAGCACCAGGCCCGAGCCAATCGGTCACCCAATGTGGGGTGGGCGCAGTGGCTGACAAAGCCGGCCAATGTTTCTGCACGCACCACAGCACTACTTGTTCCTCTTGACACAAAAACCCTCACCAGGACTAGCAAAACCAGGGGTAAGAGGGAGCCGTTTCTGCCTGACTCCAAGTCTACTCAACAGCCACTAAAAACACAAAACACAATGGGCTGATAGCATAGTCTGCTAAAGCGTTAGTTAGCAGCCTTTTAAGGGCTTTTTTACACCACGGCACAGTGGAAAGTACGAAAACAGGATCACTAGGTAAAAAACTCTCCCACTTTCTAAAATGTTTTTTTACATTTATGTGGTCAACCACCCCAATCAGTTAAAAATCAACGTGATTCGAGGCAAATAAAAGGGCTGTAAGATACGAGTAATTTCGTAAACAGTTTAAAAGAGGTCAACAATTTGAAGTAATGTATTGTCAGAAAACAGTGAAACTTCTTGAAACAGAAGACTAACTGTGAATCACTGGTAAAACTAACAACGAATAATATTTCAGGGTTTAAAGGTAAGTTAGATAGGCTCCCAGACTTGACAGAATGCTAAAATGTGTGTTCAAATTAAAAAAGACGTGGTCATACATTTTTAGTGCACTCTTATAAGTAAGACACTACCAAAATGAGGTTGCCTATGGGATTAGCGGAAAGCCTCGTTGGAGGTCTATTAATCTACAGCAGTCAGTTGGTTTTTCACCTTCCATAACTTCAACCATGCATGTAAAGCCTACTCGAAGTAACTCCTTCCTTAGTTATATGGGCTTTTCCCCACTATTTCTCAATCATTCTAAAAATTCATTTAAATTTCCTGAACAGTTTAAATTAAAAATTCAGTTTTGACTGATTACATAAGAACCCATTCCCTCCTCAAATTGTAAGCTTACAGAAAAGGTGCATATTATTTGAACATAAGTTTAAATTATGGGGAATGTCGGTAAGCCTGTGGGATTATCAATTCAGACCACCCAGGTATAGATTAAGTAAGGCTATGCACGAAACATACGCTCCAGCCCATGTCAGTTGCCGTGTCCTAACAGACCCCGGAGGCCTTTTTTGGCTGACAGAAAGTGGGACTATGTATGCATTTGTTCTAGACAAAATGGTCGTTGTGAGGTCTGAAAAGTGAATGTAACTTTGGCAGTCTCAAAATAGACAGGTATGGCAAACTTTATAAAAACCAAGAGACTCTCTGGGTTCAAATGCCATATGTGAAGAGGAAATAATTTCGGAAGAAGCAGATGCATTCTCTGGGACAAGCGAATTGTTCGCCAGATGTTTCGCATTCATTTGCTGATCCCTCATCAGAGACTATAGTGGAAACGGGCAACACAAACGCAGGGATATGCAGTATTTGTAGTATTCAGTCACTATGCTATAACATACCTATGAAACTTAATGGCTCCTCCCATCGAAGACAGTTTCCCGCTTGAACACTAATTGCTTGATGGCCGATATGCGGGTCCTGGCTTGCTGAACTTTCATCATCCGTGCTAGACCTGGGCGGGATGATTTCTCGGCCATCTTACCTTCTAGCGCTGGCGTTAGACAACGCGTTTACCCTTGCGCTCCCCGAGTGTCGAATTGTTTTAGTCAAGCTCAAGCTCAGCACCGAATATGGTTTGTGCAGGTCACTGCACTTGTTTATAGACTCGGGGTCAGTGAATCATTACTCGCGAGAATTTCAGCCTCATTGAATTGGAATGTGTGGCTGGACCACATCGAATGAGCCACGACTTGGGAATTGACTTCATTTCCCCCACTATTGCCACTTTTTCGGCAATTCGCCTCTAGAGAAGCCTTCTAGTTTGTCCGACACGATTGATTTTTTTGCAACTGCACCTAAAGAAGACTGTAGAGTCTTATCGGCGTAACACAGGGTTTCTGGTTTATTAAATGAAGCCTAATGGTGTCCTTTGGCCTCGGTGTAACTCCAAATCAAAATGATATCAGCCATCTGAACCTGCTCCCACAGCTAGTCTTCTAGATCCCGTCATGGTCCGGGTGGCTTAGGAAGGAAAAATGCGGCAGATGCAGTGCAATTTTACTATCATCATAAATTCATTGACGACTTGGCAACCTTCGATTGCCCTGATTCGATTGATTCTTCATCCGCATAATGTGTCGACGGACTAGGATGTCCAACAATGTCAACACCTGGTTCAGACGCAGTGTGCTCCAGCCGTTATAAACTGTGTGGCTTAAAAAACACACAAGTGTTAAGAGATTTGATCGATTTTCAATTACCAACACATATTTTTGAAACCTCACATCCGTATTAATTCTCCGAGCTGGTGAGTGCTCAAACGTGCCAGTCCCACTATACTTCTGGACAACTAAACGGACGACTACGAGTTTCTAGTGACAGAGGGCTCATGTTCAGATTCTGTGATACACCATACTGGCCACACAGTTACTCGCTAAAAACTCAAAAACATGTTTCGCTTAGATTTAGCCAATGCATGGCAAAGCTGCAATGGAATCTGCTCATCAGTGCGTCTCGCAGCACCCCCAAGTGCCTTCTGGCAGATACGCCAGTTTTCAACTGCTAGCTTTTAAAATTATCATGAAGGGTGTCTGTCAGTAAAGTAGTCTTTATAATTAGGTGCCTTGCTGACTTTGCCATGGCGTCGTAGTCCCTCGGAATTGCCTACAAACTTTGTGACTTGTTTACGTTACTACTGTCGCCCTCGTTTTGTCTTTGTCTATGGGAAAGAGAAACCTTTGTGCGACAGTGCAGACATGAGTTTGCGTACCCACGTATGTGCCGCCTTGTATTATGCACCACACATGCGCTCTTCGTCCATCTACTTGGCCCACCATTGATTACCATTTCTCACGCTTTCAAAGCTTGCGGCAAGCAGAAGTGGGTGGGCAGAATTGAGCAGGGGGAGGGGGTGGGATGATGGGGTCTGTCCTCGTTGCCATCCCACGCTCCAATTTCTTACCTCTCTCTTGTGACCTGATTATATTCCCGCTTAAAGTGCCCTGTTTAAAAAAAATCAGTTCCACTTTTAGCTGCTGCAATGGTTAAGCTGAGTGTAGCACCTACAGTCGACATCTATCGCTTTTTCATATGGAGCGTACGATTGAAAAAATAGATTAACGTTCCGGGGCTCCCTTGAGACCCTTAAAGCGTAGGTGACAAACAATTGACTAAAGAGGCTAATTTCGCCCTTGGTGAGTGAGTCACGGAACTTCCGAATACCAGGTCTGACTGTCTTTTATCTTCCCCATATTTCCCATAGATCACTCGTGCAAAACGAAAAAAATTAATAGATTTTTCGGCCAAGGTAACTTATGTAGTACCCCTCATATACCCCTTGTCCCAGCATTTTGTCCTACGAAAACGGTAGTTATATGGCTTTGGGCGGTGGGGAAATAGGATAGAGAGGGAAACAAATTTTAAGAAGTGTAAAGTGAAAAAGTGTAGTCGAATTTATTTCCCGCGGCCGCTGGAATGAAGATATTCCGCATGTAAATTGAAGGTGTACGCGGTCCTTTGCACCTAGAAATATAGTAATCTAACTCCAGAACGGTAAGTTGGACCTCAGATAAGTTGATGTAGGCGACCTCCTAACCACTATTTCTATTTTTTCGGGAATTTCAAGAAGACTAAATTTTGATAATCAGGTTTTTCGCAACACGTTAAACGATTTTACAGATTAGGAAAATCTACAGATATAAATGAACAACACTTCTAAATACAATAAAATAAAAATGCCTATAGCAGTCATTAAAGTATAGTTAACTGCGTATCCTAGTTCTCCACCCATAAAACCCTATAACTACCGTTTTCGTGAACATACTGCGGGTAGGGCTACATAAGGTACTGTTACTGATTTTTCTTGTCATACACATGTTTGCTTCATCACATTATAATCTAGGTAAACTGGCTATGGGAATCAATCGAAAGCACTTATGACAATTAACGGGTCTCCCTATCGGCAACAGTTGCCCAAATTGGGCTGACTGCAAGATCCGTGTTATCCCATCATTTGGTAACCTTCCAAACCATGATCTTTAATGCACGGTGCTAGATTAAAGCGCGATTCATAGTGAGAAAAATGCGCAATAGCTTCAACGCACTCTCTCTTCCCATTACCAGACCCTAACCACTGTCAAATTTGGCTAATTAACTGGTGCTAGAATGGGCAAAGAGGCTGACATTATTCATGACCTCGTCTGCACGTACCGCTAAGATGTCCCGGTCCCCAAAGCACAAATACCAGGACTTGACACAAAACGCCGTGGATATTATTGCCAGCACTTGCTACGATAATAGCAATACTTCCTAAAAGGGCCGGCAAAAAACGCAAGGTCGTCTCCCTTTTGAACACTGAAAACTTGTTTAACAGGAACAACTGAACCACAAATAGGAAAAATCAGGTCATCATCTTCAGGGAAGCCTTTTTAAATGTTTCGCATTCCGCCAGAGAATAGCGCAGCGGGATAAAAAGGAAAATCAATTTTTAGAGTTCCACTGTGATCGTCACTTCTGTATTCTCACGTTCACGTCTGCCGCAGAAGAATAACGAAACTTGTGTTGTGCAACAATAAGTCCCCTATCAGTCAACCCTAGCATAAAGCACATCGTCCCTTCCCCCCGGCCAGCCTTGTCCATACAGTCCATCTTTTCGGTATCATTTTAGATGCACTGCCTTGCTTCCATGCGAAAAACCCAACGCTTAGCTTCGGCGAAAGATATCCTGCATCTACACGCGGGGCGGACTTGCGTGCATGAAATGACATTTGCGTGGAGATGACTGGTATTTGTGTCATCCATTAAGTGCCTTGATGTTTCACAGGGGGTCAGCCCCACCTCCACAGTCGGTCTCGGAGGCCACCACCTATGCCAACTCGGAGGTTTGCTCCAACGTTATTATGGTCATCCCCCTCCCCCTTCCTTCCTCCTCCGTACACACGCATGTTCCGACGGTATTGGCACAAGTACCTTACCAAAAGATAAAAAAGAGCCAGTACTTACATTAACCCTGACCGCGCTCTCTGCATGCAAGTCAGTTTATGCCGGGCGTGGCTCATCCTCAAAGAGGGGCAAGCATGTTTGCAGTAATTGTGGATACTCCTCATCACCGCAGGCAGACGCAAGGCAAGCCGGAAACGCACTGCGATGTCGGTGGTGGTGGTCCCGGTACCGACGCAAAACAATTACAAGGCAGAGGCTAAATGTAGTGCCTTGATGGTCAATCGTTCGGCAGTTTATCCTCTCCCAGATGACGTTCTGCGTGACCAGAACGATGGGTAACACGAACCACCTCGTAGCTCAGTTAGCTGTACTGACTGCGCTCAATCGGCATGTAAATTTCTTATACATACATCGGTTGGAGTACTGTGTCCGTTATAAACCGATTTTCTTTTCCCTTTTTTCTTACTCTTACTACGATAACGAGGTTCTTAGCGCACGACATTAGCACCGCTTTGAAAGAACTTCAATTTAGAGTAAATTGTACAACCGTATCAATGATGATTCGGCATGATGTTGATAAATACAATATTGGGCCTTTTCGAATTTTTGGTGACCTCTGGATGTTTATGTGGCTAATTTTATCCGCAGTTAATGGAGGAGGCCTTTGCTGAACATTTTGGAATCATATTTTCAAAATAAAGCGTACATTTCTTTTTCTCAAGCCTGCACCCTTCTGGCGTGGGTTCGAGTCCCAACGAAGCTGCCAAGATTTTCACAAATGGGTCAAATGAATACTTTTTTTAATTGCTGATGAGTAGGCAGTGCAGATTATATTAGTGATGTCGAACTATTATCGGGTGTTTTAGAAGGCCTGTGATTTCTCAGGCATTTATAAAGTTTCTCAAATGAGAACGCGCCTAAAACAACTGTTGCCAACTCAGAGAAGTACTGTTTCTTTCGGGGTCTTTGCTACTTAGCCTTCAGGTAAAGAATAGCCCAACGTTCAAACTCTTAAACTATCAAAGCAGTAGTGGGGCTTCTCAAATGCTAGAGCCTGTTTTCCAGCGCCAGATAGTTTTAACTATCTATTTTAACGTTATATGCAAGCGCAATATATACTGTCCCACAACTCGGTCTAATAAGTGGTTTCAGATTTTCGAACTGTCAAATATAACGTAAAGCTACTGAAAAGCAAAACTAGCATTTAAGAGGAAACCTCGAATGTGAAAAGATCATATTCCCGCTGTTCGAGTTTTCCACCTTGCCTTCGTATCTTCAAAACTTCTCTCTTGTGAGGATCTGTTCAAAGCCCTAGACATAAACTTCTGTTGTGGACGATGCGCCTGGGGAGCGCATGGAGAACGCGGATGACAATAAGTGCGCCTCTCAATTGGTGACCCTAAAACCGGGAGAGAAAGGAGCTTCTTCCTTTTGTAGGATGAACAAGTGAATGCTCGCAGATATCAGGTAAAAATTCTCCCCGTATATATTACTCCGTTTAGTTACGATGGAAACTGATTATTAAGGGCCGGCCTTAGCAGTAATTTGACAGTTGAGCTTTACACAGATGTCCAGCAAACAAGTTTAGAAGGTGATTGGGCTCATTCGCAGGAAATTTGCAGTTTATGGTCGCGTTTTTGTTACTTGATTAAGCCTAGGAAAAGTACCGTGGGTGAAGTTACAATTTATAGCTTATACTGGAAGTTATTGTGTAACCCTGTGGATTCTGACCAGCTAGTCAAAAAGAAAAGGGAGAAATCAGATACTAGACAGATGATAATTGAACGAAGGAAGCTTGATCAGAAAATCAAAGAACGTACTACTAAAGAAGTATTTTTTACCCGTTTATTTTAAATAATCGTATCATTTTGTACGTATTTTTGTAGAGAACATGCCAAAAAATATTCTTACCGTGCTTGATTGATGGCAAAGAAATCGGCTCTTCGGTTTTAAAAGGTATCAATGTATGAGGATTTTAAAAGCGTGCAATGTCCATTCGAAAAATGACCTATCTATTAATTTATTCATGCCATTTGTAAAATATTCAACATGTTTCACATCCACTGCAGATGTTAGGAAACGCTTATGACGTCTTCTAAAAGGCAAACAAATATATGATTTTCCTTGCACGCAAAATATGCAAACAGTAGTTAGGAAATCAGAATGCCAGTATAACAGAAAATTGGTGTTAAAATTATCCGCAATATCAAAAAGGTTTCCCTTAAGCCGACAGCTATCCTTTCTGAAAGTGTTATTCTTGAAGAAGGCGCAATCTATTACCCCTTAGATATGAGGAAGGATGTTTTTTGCATTTTTTCTGTGAAACTTATTTGAGGTTCTAGGAGCATCAAAAAGGGTGATGATTATACTTATTAAAAATAACAGTTGTTTTGGTTGCCTTTTCCGCAGATGGCTGGAAAGGAGCTCGTTCAAAAGTCGGCCTTCTGATGAGACTGAAATATCTGTGCGTGATAATAAGGATTCCAAAACTAGTTAAGAAATCAGTTCAAATCAAAGACAAATTGCTAAATTTCAGTTAAGTTTTTGAACGCTAGCACATATACTCTATTTTCGTGTGATAAATCTGACCCTGATATTATTATAAGCCCTTACCTTATCCCAGCACTGATTGCAACGCTGACTCCGTGCCTCAACTTTAGTCTAACGTTCACATTATCCTAACTCCAGCCTTACCACTAACCCTGATCTCCCTGGACATCAGTGTAAGATCCACAGGAAAGGGTAATCTCTATCCCATGTCTTGCCTTCCGGTGTTATTATCCTAACCTTGAACTGAACCCTAAACACTTAACCCAAGACCAGGTTTACATCTCCCCATTCGTGACCTATCTAGGAATTTAACGTTGCAAGAGCGGAAATCGAGATTCTTTGGGTGGCCACCCTGGTTCTAGCTTGTGGCACAAGGCGTTACACAAGGCAGCACCGGCCTGAACATAATGGGAATAGTTTCAGTAAGATACCTACAGTTGATTAACCTCGGTTTGCTTCTAACCCTCTCCTGCAACATCTCAAAACACTCTCATCACAACATGCCTTTTGCCAAAAAGCTGCCACACAACGTCCCGCTAGTACTTCTCTTTTTTTCCTCCAGCTTACGTGTATCGGCACGCGCCTTATCAGTCGCATGGTTTCAGTCCTTAGTAAAAAAACGTGAGGTCGATATTTGCATATCTTAATTAAATTGGAGGAGAGAAGGAGGTGTATCAACCTGTCATAGCGACCACCAAATATCCTTCTCCCTCTTCCAATGGGGCAGCAACACACATGTGGTTAGCCTCTTTCCAGCAAACCCAGTTCATTCTCTCCCCTTCGAGAGCGGCTTGGCAGAGCATCAGTGACGGTTCATGGGTCTGCGCGAAAAAAAAACTGACACAAGCACTCATATCCGGTACACGATCGCCCTTACTTGTGTTAAAAATACGAAAAAGTAATCTAATTAACTGAGAATTTCTGAGACCCACAAATTGTCAAGCAAAATTCTACGATATGTAAGGTTCAAAAATACTAGAGGAGTCATTTGTTTCTTAAAAGCTGCTGAAGGCTAGAAATTCACTCTAATGCACATTCTATGAAAACAATGTTTTATTTTGATGTAGGCGATTGAGTAGAGACATTATGGCAGACGGTATTAGAGGGGGGATGAAATGGCATGAAGGTCCTACTTTAAATTGAGATAACATTGCCACGAGACTGGAATTACATTAATAGTGAGAGCGCTCTTTTGTCAAACGCCAGATTGAGTAGGAGCGCTTCCACTCCAAAAAAATCATAGGTTCTAACAAAGAAGAGTCGAGCATTGAAGATTGGTTAGTATGGTAGATAGGCTCGTACAGGATCAGGGCTTAGCATTGCTGGTCCTTGGAATTCCAGTTTTGATGGAATTTTAGTCCGTTCTGGTCTCTGGTCTTCTCCTTCCGCCGAATACTATTGATCCACCATAGTTTTCAAGAGGCCCTGTAAAGCTACTTCACGCCACGTTGGCGACTGCACCTGGCAATAATCCCTCCTAAATTCGTTGCTTTGGCACAATTTTATTGCTCATCGCTACGTGGCCGCTGAGTAGATATAAATTCCAGTTAACGCTTTGAATACACAAACCTTGCCAGTAGATTTTAGAAATCTGTTGTTGTGAGTTTAATTTTAGCATTCCCCAAAGATATTTGGGGGAAAGTTGTCCAGTCACTTTGCTTGGTGTTAGAAAATTGTCCAGGTAAGCATGCTAAAAGCTACAGCGTCACATGTCCCCAGCTTAGCTATGCGGAGGATACATTGAAACTTACAGTACGGCTCAGAATTCGTGCAACATGCCGACATTTGCAAAAGAATGATACTCACTCGCTAATCAGCAGTGAGGAAGGTTGTAATACTGACCATCGTGTAGCCCATTCGCAAGTCATTTCAGCCACGATAGGGTACCAGCTTTTCTAACGAGCTTCTTTCTGACCGCTAACACAAAGTATGTACTGCGAAAAATAGCTACTTGAATATTATGCATTCTCATCATTGATTTTTACCGCGTTTATAACTTCAAATATATTTTATGGAAAACATAAACGAAAAATTATTTCTTCTACTCATTCGATAGCAGATTACGTCTTCTTTAAATTTTATAACTAAAAAGGCGTATCCTTAGGTTTTAAAAAGTTTCAAAATCGACGAATAATTGTGAAACCTACTGATTGCTACACCTGAATTCAAGGATTAAAAACTGCGCGCTGTGTATATTCTATTTAAGGAAAAGTACATTTTTATCTACGGTTTGAGAAAGAACTTGCATAGTTCTCATAAAATGTTGCAGTAGATGTGAATCACGCTAGAAACATTATAGGCAGCAATAATATATTGACGGATACGATGTATTATGAATGAACACCTCACAGTCGTAAAAATATAATAAGTTTAAATTTTATTACAACCGAAGGATAACATTTCTTTAATTATAAATTTAAAGATGGCGTAATTTTTTTTCAAGAAAGGATTTTTCATGCATATTTTCCATAAAATATATTTGAATTTATAAAGGCAATTAAAATCAGTGATGGCTACTTAGTTATCAATTGTTTTCACCACATAATTTTTGTTAGCCATCAGAATGAATCTCATAAAAATGCCGGCATCTTATCGGGACTGAAATGACTTGAGAATAGGCGGCACGATAATCAATATTACAACCTTACTCAATGCTGATTAGTGAGTATCAGTCTTTCGTAAATGTCAGCATTATGCACGAATTCAGAGCCGTAATGTATATTAGAGGTATTGGGGCCTAAGCGGGACCAGTTGGGTTTGTGGATCCCAAGTTAAAATTGTCTCTGATTTCGGTTTTTTCGAAAATATTGCTTTCAAGCTTGAACTATCGACACACAGCGAAGGCGATGATTGTTGTCTTCAATGATGATGAGTTCCGTATATTTCGCAACTTTTGCCAGTTGCTGCCAGATCGCTGGCTTCTTGGTGCTCTTAGTTAGTCAGACTCTAACTAATCCGGAGGCAAAAAAGTACAGGCTTCCTTGAATGCGGTATGATGTCAAAGCAGAATAGCTGAAAAAGGAATTATCTACCTGTTAACGATGTAAATAAGACGTATGGTGGATAGGATCATTCCGTCTGTTAAGTATTTACTGAAACTTCTTGAGCAATCGTGAGTATGAATTTTCAGCCAGTAATCAAGCCAGTAATCAAAGATGATAATCCAATTTAGACAGAGATACGGGCGAGTTAGCAAGAAGTACGCCAAGTTCGACGAGAAGAGCGAAATATACCTTAATATTAGGAGGGTTTGGCAGATTTAAATAACTCATAGTGAGTCTTGTAGCTCAATGGTAGAGCATTGGCCGCGCAAAAGTCTTCATGCTGTGTGGGTTCGACTCCTACCGAGGTGGCGAATTTTTCACAATTGGGTCAACTGAATTATTCACACTTGCCAAACCCTCCTAATAATTAAGAGAGCCTAGGAATCATCCTGGAGGATTGTAGATGATTGCTTGGGAAATCCTGCCTGTGCAGTCAGCTTACTTTATCCGCAATGATTGATCCAATAAGAGCAGTAGGCTGGATGGGTAAATCGATCCAAGTGTTATTTTGTTCATGGCTCACGGTGAGTCTCGTAGCGCAATAGTGGAAAATTGGCTACGAAAAAGCCTTCCCTGCTGTGTGAGTTCAACTTCCACCGAGGCCGTGAATTTTTCACAACTGGGTAAACTGAAATAAACTTTAGTTTAACAGGAACATGCAAAATTTCAAACAAGCAACGGCTCTATCCACCGAGGCCACAAAATAAATAAGCAAAATACGCGATCTCATAGTTATGCTACATTGTGCACTCCAAATAGGCATGCTAGTAGAAAGTTCATTTGTTGGATGTTCGTTCAGTATCATTGCATAAAAGTTGGCATTTACCTCTTTGATTAGTGCACGCTGAGGATTTCAGGTGCGAGGATATAAGGTAGAAAGCGTTTTATCTGTCCCTTAACCACAAGCGACTTAAAGGGGCGTCGACGTTTTTGTGGCGTCTACTTCAAACGTTTTTAGCAACTAAATGCAACCTTTAATTAGAAGTGGTTTCTCATCAAACGGACAGAGAATTACGTTTCCTCTGTAGTGCGTTACGTATGCATGAAGAACTGTATGAAAACGATGGGGGACAATTCCTAGTTTAATACCGATGCTACAGTTATGTGATACCAAGAAAAGCTAATATTCTATCAAAAGTTCTTGGGCATATTGAGTTCCTGCGATGACAGCTGGCTATCACTTGATGCTCTCGTACAGCCAAAATATGTTACGCTGTCGAATTCAAAAAACGAAAGTTTTTGCTGTTCAAATCTTCTCCAGTGAGGGTTCAGTGCAATTTGCGAAGCTTCACAGTCTCGTCAGCTGCACAAACGGTACATTTCACTTGGCAAATGTTAAAATGCATCGCTAACGTATACGACATATAGCATCAAAAATGTTTAAATGTCTGCTCGGTAGATCAACCTATTATGTTTGGAGTCTGATATTTGCGACAGTTTACTAAGCTGCTCTTCCAACTATGGAATCGCCTTGACTTGACCCAAATAATGATTTCGTCAAAACTTTTAACTCACTCAACACAAAACTTGTTCTAAGGCTATTATTTCGCCCACGAAGACTCGGTGTGTGGTGTTGTCGATGGTAGTCTTCTGTTTTTTTGAGTAACCGATCTTCCGGGTTATCGTTGCCAAGTTCTTGTGTAACTTTCCCATCCGAAGAAAGTCGAGGGAGGTACTGACTAGCGATCAAAGTGATCTGCTTATCACAGGCTATTATGCTGATTTCCTCATTCATAAAATAAACGAAATCCAGCAATACCAAAGGGAACATCGAATGAAATTTTTAAGTGTCTTTTTGGGTTACGGTGTGCTGCTAATCTATATTAGCAGTGTAAGCACTTAGTAGGCCTATTGTTTGTTTTCCACAGGAAGCGGATTTTCAAGCAGCAAGGGTTAAGAAGAAGCATAAGTTTTGAACATAAAAAGTCGGAAAAATCAGTTATTTTATCAGAACCTGACCTCCATTTTTGCATACTGTTACGATCAGTCAAACAAGGGATCTGTGCTTCAATCTAGAACTATCTACGGAACAATGGTTGCATCGCATTTGAAGTTCAAAATTGCGTGCTACAAGTTCTCAGTGACTGAAATGTTTAACATGCAAAACAAGGACTTCGAAAAAGTTATTTGAAGCAATTATGAAAACAATTAGTGTCCTCGTTGGAATTTGAACCTACGCTAACAATTGCAAAACTTGAGTACAATCAACGCTCCAACCATCGGAGCTACGAGGCTCCACCGGAAGAGCTGGGTTTATTCACCCTTGGGTCAATGCATGGAATTCACCAATTCTGATAGAGTAACCTAATAGGCAGGATTTCTTAAGTAATTAATGTAGGACCCACCAGATGATCACCGGGAGCACTGAATTAGCAGGATTTTTTTGGCAATTTTTAATAAGTTATCTATCTTTGATATCATGAGTTCGAAGCCCACCCAAGATGCAAGGTTTGTATAATTGGGTCAAATGAATTATTAAAATCTACCAAAAATCTCTAGAAATGTTGAACTGCACACATATCTAAGCCAACTTTAAAAAGTTACATGACATGCGCAGTTAGACGGTGCTTACTACATAATTAAATAAGGAGTACTTGACTTAGGGCTTGTATCCACTAACGTTTACCCTCTATTAATTCACAATATGCATATTTTTATAAATATTTTACGTTATGATACAAAATATAGCTTGCCTGATTCCAGTTGATTCATGCCCCTTATCAGGGCAGACATTCAAAGGTGTTGAGGAAGAAAAAACTTGCACATAAATCCATTTTTTTTCAAAAGCCTAAACAATTTACTTTATTAGTTTATAAGTCTTTACAGAATTTTTAGAACGAAAGCTCCCCTTTCTGGTGTGAAGATACTATATTCTATCATTCAATGAAGACGGTACCAAATCACGTGGATGCCGCAAAGTACGAGCCAACACCTGATGTAGGTAAAAGACAGGTGACGTTCACATGAGTGCTACCTACTGAAACATTACAGTAGCACTGCTTCAATTATCTACACTGGCAGTTATTGGTGTCTGAGGCGAGCAGAAAAAGCACACGCCACATATTTTACTTCCTAAATGAATTATTAATGCGCTTTTATCTTACCTCCATAGAATACCCCGTGTATTATTTTTCCGGAAAAGTGGACTCTGTGCTGAAGCCCATCCCTACCCCTCGGAGTAAAGCATGTGTGGGTCTCCCACTTTGACTGCGACTAGTGTTCCCAGTTGGATGCAATGTCGGAATTCAGATACAACTGAAATTGTTGTCTGGGTGCTGGCAGGTCTCGAGATGGAGCTCCAATACAGAGGAGGAGGATTATGTGCCACAACGCGAGCTGTTAGCATCCAATTACCAATGTAAAAATTTTTACACGAAGAAGAATAATTTGCGATTATTTTTACAAAAATTATTTGTGTGGTTTTTCGTACAAATATTTGAGTGCCTGTTATTCGTGGCTTTTACGAAATAGAATATCCCAATTTATGCAAAAAGAATCTTCTTTAAAACCATAATTTTACTATTAAGTAAATATATCAATTCAGATGTTTCTATTAGTCCTGAAGTTCGAGTTGAGTGAGTGAATATAACAGATAAATTGACATTTCTTAGGAATGACGACCGAAAAAGCAACAGATACCGAGACAAATTGCTACGTGCACTGGCCTCTCGCGACTTATAAAATGTTCCCTCGGGCAAAATCGACTAAGTAGGTTAAGCAAGTCGTTTTAAATTCACTGTAAGCAGTATTCAATCAAGAAGGCAGTTGCCATCACTCTGCTGAACTAGCCAGTGTATGAATCTAAATTAATTCTACAGGTGCTGTTTCTTATGATGATATCTGATCGGCAAGCACCACGATTATCTGTTGACACAAAGTTACTGTGCCTAAAAGTGCCGTGGATACGTGCTTGATTTTTCTAAGACGCCAGAAATAGTGAATTTGATTGCAAAGAAGGATAACAGATGCATCAGTGGCAGTGTTTGGCTGAAACTATCTCTTTGTATATATTAACTGCCCTTAACTCATGAAATCCATGGATTTTTACAATCAATGCCTATTGCGCAAGCACAGCCAAACTGCATCCTCCGAAGTCTTACAACAACGAAGGAAACATTTTTAATAAGAAGGAGGCCATATTGTGGGTTTGAAGCAACCGATCATGACAGAATTTATTTGTACAAATAAATTTTGAGAGAGCTTATCAACTGCTTCCTCTCTTTACATGAATAGGAAACAATTGCATAACACAGCACTTTGAATTTTCACAGAATCAATAATAGCAAGGTCATTATAATGTTGTGAATGGTCAAAAGTAATTAAAACTTTAAAGTTGAGAATAAAAGTGGGAATGGCAATAAGCAAGACGAAAAGTGTGGCATGCATTTACCAGGGCAGTTTAAGATTAACCATATGGTCTAATTGCTTACGGAGTTCGGGTTTCTCCCACCGTGGATAGGCTGCTTCCATGTAGTGCAAGGTCTGGTTTGTTCGTGCTCGAACAAGAACTCGAAAGATATATTGATGTTAACGAAGAGACCACTGTCTAAGAAGTGTTTTGTATGGGATGACCGTGGCACTTTGTTTTCTCGTTTTATAAGTCAAGCAGGCAAATGTACAAATAAATTTTGCCGTTTTCATTTGCTTAAACTTTGTACCCCTGGGAAAATACTTTAAATATTGCGGTTTATTAAATAATATAACGCTGTTTAGAAATATTAGCATTTTCGAAAAAGCGGAAAATACCGTAACAGTGAAAAATCATGGGTACTTAGTGCACTTTAGTTTTCAAAAGTAAGAAAAGCCTGTTAATGCAAAACTCCGGGGGTGTTAGGCAGCACAAGTAGAATTACGTTTGAATATAATTTCTTTGTGAAATTTTCGCATGCATATGCTTCTGCATTAAGCGTACTAAAAAGTATGACTGTCTTTAAACAAGTCATAGTTCAAATATGTAATCCACCAATACCTTTCGAGAATCGTCAATTGTTTGAGGCTTTGAAGTGTTTTTTATACGCTGGACAAAAGCGGTCAGCTTTTGGCTTGGCTGAACCCGTTGGGACGTCACAGGAATAAGATATTTCATAAAATCATATGAGGACATGGCGGTTAGTGACTAATAAATTTAAATTGATTCATCAGGTGCAATCGTATAATGACTCTTTTGGGCATATATAGAGGACTTTCTTATCACTAAATTTCGTTGTAATTGTTTTGGGAGTTAAATTATGATGAGATTCAGATAGGTCTTTAATTAGTGGTGAATATTCTACGATTTTCAGTCGATTATCCATAAAAAAGGATTCTTTTCTACGCGATAACAGGAACCTACAAGACAAGTTATTGCGTAAAAGCGTATAACTACATTGTGAGTTTTTTGGAAAATACATCTTATGCAACTGCCTGCTAGAGTCATAGTTTCAGAAGCACAAAAACATGTTAAAACACTTCCGAGAAAAGCAAATTTACACAAAAAGTCACAAATGAATATGTCCAAAATTCATAAAAAAATTAAAGTAATTTATCTCTTGCAAAAGCACTTTAATTCGATAAATCGATGCCGAATAGCTGCGTATTTTTCAAAGGCTAAATCTAGGTAGAATTGGAAAGTTTTGATATTTTTTGATATTCCTGAAAAAAAGGGAATTATCTTCTACTGAAAACGTTAAAACTGACTTTTCTTTTTAAAGTGGAGAGATTTCCAGTGTGTAAGTTTAAATCCAGGCCCCGTTCTTACATTGAAATTGCACACCAGATTGGCATAATATATACTAAGGTTTTGCGAAAAATGAAAATTATTTCTTCATTCCGTTTCAGTTTTCCGTGTCCATTTAGACTCCAGTGTAGATGAAATTTGTTTGAACATGCCAGAATACGGTGACGGCACGTCACGGATGTTCATACATATGTTTATTTACGATCCCAGTTAGCGGTGTGGTAAAAAAAATGACAGCTGCACAAATACATTACTTTATATCGTGGCACAAAATGTACCAGATTTCCGAAACAGAATTGTATAAATTGAGTCCACTCTTCTTTTCCCAAATGCAATGCATATCCTCATACTTGTGTTAACCTGCTTTTCATAAACGCAAAATTATAAAGATAAGGTTCGAGCGTTTCTGGCTTTTATAACTGTTCTTTTAGAGTAAAGTATGTCCAAACAAGAATGTTTAGTCAGCAGCGTTTAATAGCATAAAAAGTTTCTTGGTTATCAGGGAATGTTGGATTCGGCCGGCATTGGCCCTCTTTTCCTTTAATATTCCCGTCCAAACTGAACTACCTTCTAGTAAGCAGCATTTTGCGTCTCAAGTAAACTAAACGAACAAACCAACCAAACAAAACTGTGTGTAAAACCACCCTCTACCCTTAATTTAGTCCTTTACATTTCGTTAGTTAGACAGTCTATTGTAATTTTCAGTTTTCAGAGTGGTTGTTGTCTCACAGTAGGCCTATTTAACTAACGCTATTTGACTGAGTTTGTTTACATACTGGTAACACTCACAGGGCGTAAGTACTAAACAGAAGCTTGCTTAGTTAATTCTGCAACAACTCCGTGGAGCTAGATGAAAATGGGCAGCGTAGGGATAATCTAAATGCTAACATTTGCGTAGGTTTCTACCTGAATGAACAAAAAACAATGAAATGTTGAGTTTATTTATAAACATGTATGAATAAAGGTGGCTAGGCAGACGAGTGGTAGACTGAAACGACCATTTCTGGCTTATTGGCCATCGTCAGCCAATCATATCTTATCCCACATAGTGCCACCTCCGGGACTCGAAACCACGAGCTGGTGGTTAGAAATCACACGCCTTAATATTGCTAATTCGCTCTGGCTTAAAATGCTTGCAACTACAGTACGCAAAAGAATTCATGCAACATTCCGACATACGAGAAATATTGATACTCTTTCGCTAATCGGCATTGACTCAGGTTGTTATACTGATCACCGTGTAGTATAATCTGAAGTTATTTCAGTCATGATAGGATGCGGGCTTTTAAAAGAGCTTCGCTCTGACTATAAACAAAACGTATGTAATGTAAAAAGTAACTACTTAAATAGTATGCGTTTCGATCATTGATTTTGACTGCCTTTATAAATTCAAAGATATCCTATGAAAAACATGCACGAAAAATTATTTCTTGTACTCGTTTGGTAGCAAATTACGCCTTCTTTAAATTTTACATTAAAAAGCAGGGTATCTTTTGGTTTTAAAAACGTTTCTACGTTGCCGGATAATTTTGAAACCTACTGACTGCTACACCCGAATTCAAGGTTTACAAACTGCGCAGTGTGTAAATATTGTTTAAGGAAAAGTACGCTTTCGCCTACCGTTTGAGGAAAAAGCCACATAGTCCTCAGAAAATGTTGCAATAGGTGTGGACCATGCTTAATATAGTATAGGGAGCATAAATGAGTTAAGGGATAGGATGTATCTGAACAAACACCCCACAATCGAATAAAAGTTCATAATTAGACTATTTTCTAAAATCGAACTATACACTTTCATTAAGTATAATATTCAAATAAGGCATAATTTGCTACCAAACGAGTAGAAGAAATACATTTTTCATGCATGTCTTCCATCATACACATTTGAATTTATAAGGAGAGTAAAAATCAATGATAAAAAGGTATACTACTTAAGTAGCCTGTTTTTACAATCGATATGTTTTGTTAGTGTTCAGAGCAAAGTTCGTTATAAAACCCGCATCCTCTCATGACTGAAATAACTTCAGAATTGGCTTCACAATAATCCGTATCACAACCCGAGTCAATGCTGTTAAGCGAAAGTTTATCAATCTTTCGGACAGGTAAGCATGTTGCACGAATTCTAGCGCGTACTGTATGTGACTGCTGTCGAGGCTAGGAGGTGAGCCTCAAAGCTCAACGGGACAAGTGTGCTCTGTGATGCGATCGGTGAGCGCCCAGCTATCACAATCGACGCCAGCATACTCATCGTCACCTATGAGGGGCTGTAATGAAAGTAATTTTTTTTAAATGGCAAGTTTATTCGGCAAATAAATGTTTTCAGCAATTCATTCTTGGGTTAATACAATTGCAGGGATAATTAAATTTGTACATTTGGACAGGGTTAATAAGAGTCCTCTGATTACAACTCATCGCTTTCCCGCCGACCACATGACGAGATCGGCGTTTAGAAGACCGTGCGCTGGTGGAGGAGGAGGGGGGGGAAGGGGATGAAAATTATATAGGATGTGAGCATTGGTCATAGATCAGGTACATGGAGTGATACTTACCGTTTCTTGCACGGACTGAACGACTGTCACTAGGGTGTGGGGGCGATATGCGATTGCCACCTGGCGTCGGCATTGGCCATGGAATGGAAGGCGCATTTGTTAGCGACTACTGATAGCACAGTACTGGATTCGCGAACCGTGCAGCCACTGCCTCGGCTGTTGATAGCACCCGTTGGCGTAGGGCCTCGGAGAAGTTGGCTGATTTCCTGTAGACAAACTAGTGATTTGAAACGAAAACGTGTGGGAAAATAGAACTTAAGATAGATCTAGTTTCGCCTAACCAGACCGGTTTGTGTTCTCATACTCTCTTCTCTTGGCGTCTCGTTGTTCGGCCAATACATCCTGCTCCACAGAAGCAAGTGAAGGAGTACCTGCACATAGCTGAAATTACTGTCTCGCTTCACGTAAGTTACAGGCTATTATTAATCCAATGAAATCTCATAGGTTTATCACGAAAATTCTTGTTGCGCACAATCAGCCCACACTCTGTCATAAAAATTTTTACAGCATTATAGGAACGATTGTTTTTGAAAACCAACTTTAGTGTGTTTTATAAATTTGTATTTCATTGTTTAGAAGTGCCGAGTTTTTGTACAAATGTAGAAGATTCGAGCACGATACAAACCTGTTTAAAGACTATGGACAACCTCTTCCTGGGAAAGACAACGTGAATAAAGCAGCATAAGGAGAATTACGTTTAAATATAGTCCTTTTACAAATTTGTGGGGATATATTCTTCCATGTTACGCGTTGCCGTGGTTGCCACACAGCCCAAAGTTCGAGTACATATTCCAACATAATACGCAGCAGGGTCATACCACCATTTTTCTGTCTTATTCTCTTGTACAAAAATGTCGACATTTCGGTTTTAAGTCACGCATTTCATCCCATTCTTGTTATTACCGCTATTTGAAATTGCGTTACACTGGGATTATATTTGCCCTTTTGACTACGTGCGCTCTTTTCTTGGAAGGACATCAGCAAGAATAATTTGCCCATAAACAGCAGCCTCCTATCCCTCTTTCATTTTCGCATCCTTAGGTTAAGGTCGACTGAACTCCGTTTGTCCCTCCTGGAACACTATAATTATGTTAACAGCACGGGCCCAGGAACAGGCGACTGAAGTCTCCTGTTTGGTACAAAAGCAGGCTCTTGTCCACGCGAGCGTATGGGGAGGCAGATAGGCTGGATAAGTTGGTCTTTTTTAAGAGACAGGGGTTGTCCTTTTTGAGTGGTAATACAAAATACGCCTTACCTAGCCGGAGTAAGTAAAGGAGGGAGTTGTATGAGGTAGCTTCAATGCCTGTCAACGGATATTTAGACGTCCATATTGAATTCTCTGAGAGTGGGCCACACGTAAGAAACTGAAGGATAGTGTCAGAAAACGGACTCTGTAGTAGTTACATCCCCGATAATTGCAAACTCTCCCTTCTTGCTCTAAGACAAGTAAAAAATAGTTTAGGCCCCCACACAACACCAATGGTTGAGTGATGATACAAGAAATGCACGTAGAGGCACAATAAAACTGTTTTGCCTTTCAGTTCTTGCTTGAAGCTGAATCTTTTCAACCTTTTTAAAATGAAAAAAATGCCCATGAAGTTCCGAACGCTTACTGCGCAACAGACATGACCATAGAGACTGCCCACAATAAGGCGACATTGCACCAACTTTCAGGTAAATCATGCTTTGGTCTAAGATTAGGGTTGAGGTTTACAGTAGGTTTAGTGTTAACTGCAGTGTAAGAGACTAGAATGGACTTCGAACTAAGCTTAGGACTACGGTTTAGGTTGATGTTAAGGCTAGTGTTAGGGTTAGAACATGGTAACATTTAGTATTCCTAGAATTATATACAGGAAACCTTTCGTATTTTAGGCGGGGTTCCTTATGCCGTGTCCTCATTGACGGTGATAACAATAACCCTAGATAAAGGAGGAGAAGGCGTCTCGATGGTCGGAATCATAATTTAATTAGCCTTAGCTTTCGGAATCTTTCTGGAGTCCACCGTCAGAGAAAAAGGCTTCAACTGAAAACAAGCAACAGTTATAGGAGGCAGACACCAATCAACCGTAATAGGGGGACCAAGAATTGATTAAAGCCTGGGCCTCGGATGAGAACTCAGTCAATCGATTTATAGCTCTGGTGTTGGCATAGATTGCCTTACGCAGGCATCTTTGGACTGACAGAACTGGTGGTTGATTGGTTCCTTTCCATACAACAGTTAATTGGTCCCTGCCCCCTATAACGCTTGCTTGTTTTTCGTTAATGTTTTTATCTCTGACGGTGGACTCCATTTAGAATCAAAAAGTAAGGAAGATCGACACACGTTTTCCGCCTCTTTCTATACGCATGCCTGGGATGCGACTATTTGCCTCAATTCTTATGAATTGATATCAGATCTTCAAATGTAAATATACCTATGTGGTCATTCCTATACCCACAGTTCTAGGCATGGGTAGGTTAGACTTCCTTGTTATTTTCACGCTGTTCTTGCTATTGCTTTATTTCCGAAGAAGCGGATATTGCACTGTTAAGAAAGTTCAGGAAGATAGACAAGTGGTTTCTATGATCAATCAGTCTCAGTCTCCTAGTTTAGCAGATACCATTCTACGAGCGATACTGGCAACCGACGAATGATACGTTTCTGCCCTGCCCAGATGAACCGCAGACAATTGACACTTTCGCTATATAGACGGAGATCTCAAATGCAAAGTGGGTTATAAGGTCGTGTAGAACACAAGAAAAAACGTTATCGCTTGGTGAGAAGAGAGTGGACACGGAAAAAACCTTTTATGGCCGTGCTTGCACGCTGCAAAACGCGTTGATTTATATTACTAGGGAAAGGATTTTCGAAGCCGAGAGTGGGGAGGGGACATTGAGCACTCCCTTTTATTTTGTACGTCGGCATTGAAAATAGATACTATCGAAGATGGTTAATATACGAGCGTTAAAATTACAGGCTTTTACACGAAAAGGCCTAGGGAGAAGGCAAGAACGTGTAACTAATGAAAGCGGGGCTCAATTTTCACCAAAGAGAGATTAATTAGAAACTTGTCGGTAGTAGGCAAAGCTATGCACAAACCTACGCACATGGTTAAACGACCAGAATAAAAGGGAAATGTAATAAATCCCTAATAACACTTCTGACTTGCAAAATCACTCTGTTTCGCTATTTCCCTGAAACAGACTGCAACTCGGTGTATGCACTCACCTGGTGGACACGCTCAAATTCCTAATCAATATGTTTATATTATATGCGTAGGTTTAGACCTTGATTGAAAAGGCAATCAAGTGCGATTCCACCAGCTTATTACGCAGTGGGATCCACAAATAGACACTTAATACTCAGGGACATTTCTGATGGCATTCCTCTGGGATCTGCGCTCTTTTAGTTCAGAGTTGGGTCAAAATACTAAACAGTTGCAAATATACTATGCAGCAACTGACTGTTTTGATAAAAATTTAACTCCTTCAATATTCTACCACACTCAATAAATGTAAAGATTAAATCCACTCGACCGTCAGTATGAGCCATCAGCATCCTCTACTGATGGTGGTGCTCGTTGTCTGACCATCGCGGCCCACCACGTCGTTTTTTGCCTCACGATCTAGGCTTGGTTGATGCTAAATCGTGAGTGACTAAGTTTTTAATGAAGCAAACGTAGAAAATACCTACTCCATTCTCTCCTCCTGCCACCACCCTGCTCTGATGCAAAGACAAAGCTCAGGTTACCAGATGCGGGCTCTAGTGCAATTGGTGATAAAACAAAACAGTCCCCCTCTACGCGCACCACACACAAACTAGTGCCATTCTGCCCGTACCTACTGACGTGATAATGCTACAAAAAATCAACGCAGCTTGACTTTTAGTCCCAAAAACACCCGAGTTATCATGTTGGTGGGCGAAGGTTCGAGCCCCTTCTCTTAGCCTCTCGAGTTTTTTTATGCAGCAGGGCCCAGAATTCGTGTAACAGGTTGACATGTGTGAAGGATCGATAACCTCTCAATAATCGGCGCTAATTAAGTTTTTTATACTGATAATCAGTCACGACAGGATGTCGAATCGTTAACGAACTTCTTTTTGGCAACTTACAAAACGTATCTACTGTAAAAAGTGGCTACTTAAGTAGTACGACTTTTTATCATCGATTTTGACTACCTTTATAAATTCAAATATATGCTGTAGAAAAAATTTACGAAATGAATATTCCTCATATTCGTTTGGTAGCAAATGGCACCTTATTTGAAGTTTATACTTGAGGAAAGGTTGTTTTTCTGTTGTAACAAGTATGAGCTTTTTTACGATTGTGAGGTGTTAATTCACAATATATCGTATCCGTCAACTTAGTAATACTGCCTCTAATGTATACAGCATGCTCCACATCTCTCGCAACATTTTATGAGAACTATGCGACTTTTTGCTCAAACCGTAGGCAAAAACGTACGTTTCCTTAGACAGGCTATGCACAACACGCAATTTGTAAAGTTTGAATTAAAGTGTAGCAGTCAGTAGGTTGTAAAATGATTCCGTCCCTTTAAGATGGTTTACTCGGTTTTGTCGTCAGTCAAGGAGAAGACAGTGCTCGAGCACCGGAACAGTTTGTTGAGTATTTTGAGTTTTCGAAATCGTGCAACTGTTCATCATCGTCGGAAATAGTGACAGCAGCAGTACCAAAAAGGGACAATTAGGTAGTTGCACTCGACTGAGCAGATCATTGCGAAATTAGGTGTTGGAAAAGCACACTTTTTATTTTAGAATAAAATGTGACTAGCGCGACTGGCTACTAAATGCTAACTAATACTTTTTTTTAAGATTGTTATAAAAAGCATATTTGATATTTAAAAGCATCGAACACCACTAGAAAAAAGTGTATGATAGTAAGTTAGTCGTTTTTAATTCAATGCGGTTTTCGCAAACAGGTGCGCATCTAAAAGCCGGCATCACGGCGTGTGTGACATATATTCATGTAGGACTTTAAGACAGTAAGTATTGCAATCGCAAGTAAATAATCCTTTCTAATCGTAAGTTCAGTGCAGACTTGCCATCAACATTAAAAGAGAGCAGGCACTGAATACACTTATCGGGAAGGTCGATATTGCTCGTGAAGTATTACATTAGCCGTAAGTCGCACTGCATGTTTAATACTAAGCATCCATCAGATTAAGGGAAGCAGGCCACAAGAACGACGGTGTGAAACCTTTTGAATCATGATCAATGAGACATTCTTTGAAGTAACTCATTCGTTTCGTTGAAGTATGCTATATCTGTAAGGATTCAATCTCCTTTAAAATGTACAGAAACCGCCAAGTTGTCTCTATACATGCATTGCAATTTTTTATTGCTGCATTTGCACCAGCAACTGAAATCAGGAAAGAGGAACGCAGGGTATGCGGCCATTTTGTGATTTTGTCTTATGAGGACAGTTGAAAGTACGTCCATTCAGAAGACAGCCTTCTTCATAGACCAGGTGATTGATTATCATATTCCCTGCCAGTGGATTTAGCATCCCTTCCATTCAAAAGTGTATTGAATGGGTTGGCCACGAGTTTCATGAATTTTTGGACAGGCCATTCTGTGCTGTTTTGTAATTTGATGGTAATACGTTTATCAGACTGACAATATAATAATAAGACTTTCTATTTTTCGAAGTTATTACCATTGGCAGGTTTTTAATGGCATCGGAAATTAATTTCTGACTTGCAGTATATCAGTACATTCAACGGCCCGCAGGTGTAAACTGAAATTTGCTTTGCACATTTTGGCAAAAATCTCTCAGTGATGGCACTATAATCGCGTTATATTCACAAGGTCCCGTCAGGCAGTCAGAAGTATAACCGTAGGAGTTACTGACTACACCAGTGGTAACATAATAGGTATTACCTCTGCTGGCAGAAAGGTAAATACTTGCATAAGTTAAATTACTGTCTACCTATTGGAAATTTGTAAATATTATGCAGTTATCCCGCAGTGACAAATGGACTTCGGCCTTTGCCTTAGACCTTGAATATACTGATCTATGCTAGGTTTGAAATGCAGTTTCTAAGGAAAATAAAAAGCTAAAACTGACAATACTGGCAGCAAAGGTATAAGCTTAAAACACGTTTTGCCTTCAGCTGTTACCTTTCCTGCCAGTATGGTCAATAATCCGCACGTATTGCCATGCCATTTTACAATACAAGATGTATGGTCACACTTCTACTCCTATAACACGCGGGCGAGAACAGGAAAAATTGCCCAAAAGGTCTTTTCCTGTGAGTTTGTATTTTATCTATAAAAGTGAGTTCAATCAAAGATACGCGATTTATTGCATAAACAAGACAGCGAGCAGGCGAAGGAATTTTCAGTGAACGAATTCGTGACAAGTACAGTTGAATGGAAACGTGATAAATTAATTAGACTCGATTAGTGGTACGCGGAGAAGTTCGCGTCTTCCGATTGAGTTTTATGGAGTTCCTCTGTGCGGTGTCAGTTAAAAATGTTATATTATGTTTTTGAACTGCTATATAGGAATTTATTACTCATGGCCTGTCAAAAGCGAAAAAGGCTGATAAACTGGGCGTATACTCAGCTTCTTTATTAGCAATTTAAACTACTTAAAGGATAGGGTCAGAGAGCTTTACTTAAAATGCTCTTGTTAAGACAGGTATGACAGTTAAAAGTTTCAAATACCAAAAAGGTGACTTCTGTATAAACGTTTGTCATTCGGCTACCAAAGAGATTTATATTTGGTCCCACGACCCAAAATTATAGGAGTCTTTGAATTATACAAGATTTCCTAATCAAGACGAATCCCACATAAGTGGAAACCGATTGTATTTATAAGTTTGAACAGTCCCTTTACACGTGGATCTTGTTCATTCTTTAGGAAAAGCGTTTTTAATTCGACATGTTCTCAGTTATTGAATTTGCATAATTTGTGCCCCGATCATTGAACTGTTTCAGAAGAAAAATAGATTTTTTTCAGCAGTTTAAGCGTATTTAAACTTCAAAGCGTATTGGTTTTGAAGAAATACTAAACACCTGAACCCATAACCAAGCTGTCTTATTAATTGAGTCTTATTAAATTCATCTGCGGACCGTGGAAGCTTCAGTTTGTGCATGCGGGCAACTGCCTCTCACTGTGCCTACGTTTTTTGCTCTCCATTCACGCGGGAATTTATTATCCTATACCATCCTCTCTAATCCTCTGATTTGTTCGTCTCCATTTGTGATTATGAGGTCATATCTACAGTACGCTGCTACCTTTTTAAATGCACGAAAACAAGTTATTTTATCTACAACATATCACCATCCCAATATTTGTCAAATGCGTCCAATCTGTCGCATATGCAATTCACCAACAACACTAACATCGACAATTCTCCGTAGGATGACAACACGAAGAAAAAAGCGTGTGAAGAAGCGGAAATTGAGAATTTAAAGCCGATCTGCCTCCATAGTTCATGTGGATATCATGTAAATCTGGAATTGTGAGTATTACATGACCTTTGACCTTTTAACATCACCCTTTATTTACCTTATTCTTTGCCCTCCGTGAATGGAGCCATTGCTTGCTGAAAGTTAAGGGTTTTGAAATCCCCAATATATCATTATTATTATTATTTGTCTTTTCTCTCTCTTCTTGATAAAAACATTGACCGATTTACTGACTGCACCTTTTACTTATAAGATGGCATCCTTGTAGTTAATGCTTCATTGTTATCGCCCTTTCGCTGTCAGATGCTTGTTTACGAGCTGGTGACAAGGACCTCGGATGTCCCAGGCGGTCATTGTCTGTGAAGGTGGCGTTCTTTACTATGGTTGTGTGGCGGGTAGCAGGCATTCTCTCTTTGCCTAGGAACCGTTGTTAATAGGCTCTGCAGACGATTAGTTTATAAAAGAGCGATTAATTGTCAATCAGTTTTGTCGGTCAATGTTATAGAGGCTGATATTTGCAATCGACAGTCATTCATTCAGGTGGATGCATCTTGGAAGTGAACTAGAGGTTGTTGTTCATTGCGAACTAGTTCAACGGCCCTATTATTAAAAGGTCGATCAGTGCCCTATCGCTTGCGATCGAAATTATGTCCCGTGTCACGGCAGTGGTGAACACTCATTTATACTGACGACGATGAAAGGGCCAAGAAGCTCATTCATGGTTCCTTTATCTCTTTCAATTACATTTCTCCAAGTAAAGCAACATTAAACTAGACATCCACCAAAGTTCTTTAACAGAAGAATTATAAACGTCTAGCTTTGTTGGAACAGCCAGCTCTAGGGTAGAGAATAAGGGACTGGACCCCTTATACCAGGTTCTCGATTGCCTTATGAGGCATGTACATATTTGTGGCTAAATAAATATCTCAGAATCAAGGAACACATCGTATTTTGGTCCAAGGTATGTAAAAGTACTTCCACCTCGCATGGGAAATTGATATATGCTAGACAGAAGGAATCATGAGCAGTCTAACGCAGCTGGGGGAAAAGCGAATTTTTAGTGAACTTTTTATACTTTCCATGCAATGCGCCGTCGACTGAGGTAACTGACAACTCACATTTTATGCTTTAGGATTACCGACATAAGCAATCTCACGACAACAATTGCTCGAACGCAAATCCCCTCCTCAAGACTCACCTCACTTTATACCCTAGCAATTGCAGCACTGTTTTTCCTCATTATCATTCTCAAGGATTGTTTTTGTTTTCTTTACCGAATCCTATCAGTACAGTACACCGGCATCTAATATCAGTCTGTCCCATTCCGATTCCTTACTACAGTCAAGGATCCTGATTCAATCAGGTACACCCCTAAGCTGGGAAATGGCGCGCAGAATAGCAGGAAACTGCCGCCGGGCGGCATAAACTCTTTCGGTCTACCCCTCCATTGCTGCTCCGCCCCGTACATTTTTTTCCTTCGAATTAGTTTATTTTCGCAAGCAAGCAACGAGAGGGGGGAGGTTGTGATGACCAAAAAAATCGATTGACGAACGCAACTGATCCGTCTTGGTGGGCGACTCCGGCGACAAATGTGGAACTGTCAGGAGGACGACGTCTGTCGATGGTGGAAGGGGGGGGGGTGGTTGACCGGATCGAAAACACAACGGCCTCCCGCGGTGAGGAGTCTGGAAGTGCAAAAGAGGGAGAGAGCAGTACGTTTGCTTCGCAAGATGTAGGGGGTCGTGCCGTATTATACATCTCAATGAGATGGCACAGCGGACGGACGGAGAGGCGTCCTCGCTTGGCAGCTTTCGACAAACCGACGCCGACGAGCTAGCGCCAGCCACTCAAACGCCTTAGTAAGATAAATATTCTCTTCGAGGGGACAAGATATACACGCATCCTCCCCGGAAGCCCCCCCTCCTCCTGCACACCCCCCCGCCCAAACCTCCCACACACACTCATCACCTTCACCCCGCTGCTCTTGTCGCCACTCGCGAGACCCTTTCGAGACGCAGCCGCCAGTTTATGCGTGTCGTGATGGGATTTCATGCCTGCTTAGTCTAGGTTGCCCTCTTATTTGCCAGACGAGGAACCTTTATGTTTATAAGCACGGAAGCATTTTAATTTTTTAAAAATATGGAAGAACTAGTGCAACAATACAAACAAACGGGCCAGAGGAAGTAGGGACTAGAGGGTAAGACCCGCACTCATTCGGTGGATTAAATCGAGGGATAGGGGACCGTTTAGCAGCATTCGGTCAGATCGAAGTCACAATCTTCTCCAATGGCACCTCACTCTCACTCGATGAACAGCCCAAAAAAATTTAATGGAGTTCATTTCTGCGGCATGAAGGTTCACAGAGACGCGTCATCGTAGGAAAAGTTTACGTTTACCACAGGGTTCCTCGCGGAGGTGAAGGGTGTAGGGCATAGGGAAACCTAGTTAAGGAAACAGTGTAAATAAGCTCCGTTCATTTATTAGTTATAACTATCATATCATATTAATAACATGGTTTTTATCGCGATATTAGTATGAAGCGTCAGTACTCGAGGACCAAAAGAATACATTCAATGAAAGTTGACACTGAGGTCAGAAACGCATGTCCTACTCTTAGGAATACTTCATGCACATCTCGATGTAAATAATCTGCATTTTAATGTTTTCCTGCCTCGAATAAAGTTTAACAAGCAGTTATTGAGTCCCTGCTAGTGTTGTCATCGTATAAGAGATCTCAAAAAATATCAGACTATTACACAAAGTGTGGGCTAGCAATATTAATTCTAAACAAATTCTGGCGTTTTTACCTCTTAAAATCATTTTAGTATTTCCGGGATTAAAGGCAAGTAGTAGAATGCTTATCCTTTACGCTACCATAATTGATTACACAGTTACCACAGCTAATTATCTTCCTGTCGAATTGGATGTATCTAGATATCATGCGTAAAAATCTGAAAAAACACTGTGTTTACCTGAGCACCTGAAGTGTCGTTAAGATGCTCCTGTCATCTACTGGAAAAGGGCGGTAGACTCACGTTGAATATTTAACTTTACACGCAAAAATTGACTCTTGGAGTAAATAGCAATAGCCGCAGTTAATAAAATAATGCTTTTGCCTTTTTCTCTTTTAGGCAGCTGGACTGACAGTGGCAGGTAAAGCTTTTTTAATTATGAAACAAAAGCGAGCTGGAATATGTCAGCCCTTTTGCTCCCTCACGTGTCGGTGAAAAGTATCCATATTTTGGTTGGAGTGTACCACTGTGCTGCGGCTGTCAGAGATGTAACCACTAAGTCTGCTCGGGAACCAATCCACCGACACAACCTATACCTCTAGTGCATTGACTGTGACTAAAATGGGTACAATTGATAATCCATTGGAGGGAGAAAATGTTTTGGAATTTTCCATCTCCCGGAGTTACCTAAATACGTCCACAGTTCTGCGATAAAAGAGGACACAATACTAGAGATACCCTTTAGGGGATATGAAATAGAAAAATATGCTAGGAAAATGTTTGCAGTCCAACAGAAAAAGCCAATCTGGTACTATTTATTCATATTTAAATCAGTTTAATGAACGGAAATTTATACAAAAGCTCCTCAAATGAAGGCTTTCTAATTCATATCATACGGCATGTGCGGAGAATCAGAAACCATTAAACTATATGTGAGAGGGTAGAAAACATGATAGGTAGTCATTTGTTAAAACCAAAGATAATTTCAGAAGACGATGTAGTTGCTGGAACGGGAATTCTATTTGGTTGGCCTTCAGATTCGAAAGCCGAACTGCTACACGGCCTTCCCCTTTTGCTTGTTTCGAAAAAAATACATCTTCCGAATCCTCCTGTGGCATTTTGTTAAGTGACTTTGACTTAGCCTGATATTGTTGCTGTCGTCCCGGACGATGGAATCCTTTACTAGTACGGAAATCATAAAATACAAGGTGTCGCAAAAATGCATACGCATTTTAAATAATTGTTAACTTGGTTTTTATCATAATTTTACTATTCCAAAAATGTGGAAATATTTCCAAGTATCATTGCATTATTTTTGCCCTGTATGTTTTTAAACTGACGTCCATTTTGATCCACTCACTGCTGACAACGCAAAACGATGGAATCGTACACACCATCTAACAATTTCATTGGTATTTGGACGCATTCATGTTCAATGGCTTCTCTGAATTCAGCAAATGTTGCAGGTTTCATGGCGTTGACTTTTTATATTAGGGTTTCCCCATAAGAACAAACGTAGTGGTTGGAGGTCTGGTGAACTAGAAGGATATTCAACAAAACCTCTTCGTCCAATCCTCCTATTTGGTAAGACCTCATCAAAAAAGGATCTTAAATCACGATCGTAATTTGGGAACTTTACTGTAGAGGTAACCCATACTTCCCTCTCTCTTCCTGTTTCTTTAAGCAGACTCAATGCTGCGGATATTTGTGGTGAGCTCATTCTCGCCCTGCTTAACCATGGCAAATTGTAGGTTTGGCTATAAGTGCAGGATTTACTATGCACATTTTTTGAATACTAGGAGCAATACTATTGCTGGACAGAGGACTAAATTCAACGAGAAATCTGAAACAGAAAAATTTATTGTCCCATATATGCTTCCTGCATAAAAGCGTTGATTCAATTTATCGGAAGAAGCGATTTCTTAGGCAGAGAGAGAGAGAGAGAGGAAGAGGGAGACATCGGGCACCCTCTTACACCCTTTGCATCGATTTCGAAGATAAACGGAGTGTCGGAAGGTGGTTAATCTGTATGGAATAAAATTAGAGACTTCTATTTCTGCACGGATGGGAAGATAAAACAAGGACGTGAAACTAACGATGGTGGGGCACAATACTTCTCAAAGGGAGATTAATTACAAACTTACTGTTTGCAAGCAAAGCAGTGTATAACTGCGCGCGGCATGTTTGGTACAAACACACGCACGCACTAAGCCCAATGACGAAAGATTGGAGTTGCTATGTACCCAATGCTTGGCTTGGTTTTGTTCCCTAGCATATCCCCTCCCTCGATTTCACCCTGAAGTTGGTTGCAACCCTGTGTATAAGCTCTTCTCGTTCGAACCTGTAATTAACAACTACTAAAGCAGCGGTCAGGTTTAGGTTTTAAGTTAAGAGCTAATCAGAGGTAAATGCAGCAGATATGTGCGCATTATGATCTATGAATAAGTAGCTGGCGGATGCGGCTGGTTGAAATTGCATCTTACTTTGATTTCCTTTTCATTTAAAAACCATAACTATTTTAAGCCGATCAAACACAGACAGACGACACCAATAAAATGTCAAGAACAACCAAAAGACCGAGGTTTTGGAATGACGGCTTCTGGATTATCAGCCGTCACTAGCAAGCTATACCCAACACCAGGTATTTCACCATCCGAGGCTCGAACCTAAGTAGTAAGAAGTCAAAAAGGTTGGTTATTGCTAGCTGATGACGACTAATAAGCGAGAAATGGTCATTCCAGTCTCCCCGGTCTTTGTCGGTAATGTTATTCCGCCTATACTACTAAGCACTGTTCAGCTGATGGCGGGACTCGATAATAAATCCCAAGGCAGAATGGGATGAGTGTGCCCTGTAAACTACTGGTGAACACCTAGGCACCATTAACCCCACTGCTACTTCCCACACTCGACCTACTACGATAGCAAGACAAATTCGAAACAACCAAACGTGAACTAAGGCGCGTCTCGAACCGGAATCAAAGCGCCGACTTCTTCATTATGCTACAACTGTTCTACTGGCTGACATTTGTCAGGCATTTTGCCTATAATTAACATAAGTCAGAGCATAAAAATAAGGATTTCGCTCAATGAGATGGAGTGAACTTTTTTTGGGACGCTGATGACCCACCGCGAGATTTCCACCATCCACCGCAAAATTTACTTGCATGCCTTTCATCTTTGTTCACGAACTTACTCGAAAAAACTGGCTGGTAGACATATCTGACATATATACAGTTCTGCGAGTGCTGCAAGCAAATTTACGAAATTTTTAAATGTTCGATTATTTCGCCCATACCAGTGGAAACGCATTTACGAAATCTTATAAATAACAATGAGTAACAGTAGGCATATTAAGTACTTAAAAGAAGTATAGGAAGTACTTAGTGTTTGTTAAGAAAAATAAAATTTTCTCGATAACTCCCAGCTTGTGGAGACGTCAAAAATAGCTTTAAATTAGAATAATAAACTTAAATAGTTTGTTAGGTATAAAACTTACAGTAACCACTTTCTTTATACAAAAAGAACTGGCCTTTAGTCAAAATATTTTGTATATTTGAGTGGCTTAAAGACCCACTGCCACGGCAGGAAACGGCTGGAGTCTTTTACCGGATCTTGTGTAGTTGTGGACAAAGCAAATACGTCACAGAAACTGAGAGATTCCTCCGGACGCGAATGGCCGAGCATGCAGCGGCGGTGAGGAAGAAAGACGCAAACTCCCAGGTTGCAGCTCACTCAACGGGACCCGGCCATATTTTCAAGTTTGACGAGGCCCAAATCCTCGCAAAAGGGGACAACCGCGTAAGCCGCGAGATGATGGAGTCATGGTTCTCAGGCCCCCATTCCATCAACAAGCGCAACGGTTTGGCGTTCCCATACGGTGTACTGGGGAATTTACTGAGCGAGAGAATCATTCACGTGGGAAGGACTAGGTGCAACAACAACTCCGACGACACTGGGCATAATTGTTGCGCAAATACCAAACCCGCATCCGACACGGACAAGAACGCTGTGGCAATGAATGAGCAATCACTGCACCAATTAAGACCTCAAATGGTGGCTACAAGAACTGAAAATTATAGTACGCATGCGGGTGACCGCTGTGAACTATAAATACCGTACAATCTATGCATGTATCACCCCTTATCTGCGCATGTCTCAGACTTTTTTACGATTAACTGTGACATGGGATTCCCGACGGAATCGAAAACGTCAGGCAAATAAAACTGTTGTTCCAGTAATCGCATCTTCGTCTTGTGAACTGCTTCCTGGGACTCAAATATTCGCTACTATTGGCAATGATTGCATACGTAGTTATTGAATATCATTGAATAAATTGTCTCTTCATTTCGGAAATTTTTGCTGTATTAATTGATCAGCTTACTTATTGTCCGTTTGTTCGAAATTTACATTAAACCCTTTAAAATAAGTCATAACTGAGCAGCATTTACCGAAAAAACGAGCTTTTGGATATTATTTTCTATGCAGATGGTCATGTTGGTCAAAGTTGGTAAAGCTTCGAAACAGCAAACTACATTTTTGAGCATACAACATGTCTGCTATGTACCACGCAAATTGTTATTCCTTAGATTAATAAAAAAGTTTCCATTATAGGTTACCTCTTTAAAAAGTGCTTGAATTGGATATCTGGTTGACAAACTTCTGTGCATTTTCACTTTTTTCAAGGTAATGTCACAGTGAAATTGGAGACTTTTGACAATTTTCTTAATTTACCTGAAAAAAAAACAATCAAATTTGACTTTAGATGAAAGAAAGTACCTTTCTCTTTATAACGGATTATTTTTAACTTAAGGGGATTAATAACACGATCCGTAAAAAGTGTGCGAGTGCAAAAAACAAACCACATATATAAACATTTTTGTAAAAACTTATCATTCTTCTGTCTGTTTCGTTTCTAAATAACGCTTGATCGAAGCCTATTGTTAACAAAAAATTATGTTTTTACCTGGCTTATATATAAGAAAGCCTTCTTTAATTCCCCTTTGCGGTAACATGTATGGCAAGGTTTGGTTATGTGCAAGGTCAGAGGTGAGGTTTAAACAAAATACGTAGAAAATTTTGTTACTGCATTTTGTGCAAAAACTTCACAGAATAGCTTAATATAATTTTTTGAACTTCTATCGGTGCTTGTTTCTGAAAATAAATGCGATCCCTTAAATGTCGCTTTAGTGCAATTTGATCAACTTCGCATTCAATTTTCGAGTACTGGAAGGGATTACTATTCCACATTTTTTACTAATTATGGAATTCTTTCACAGCACAATGTATATTCAAAGACAGTTTCGTCCTGTATTTCCTTATAGCATACGGAATTCCTTTAAAATAAACATACTCACGATTTTGCCAAAATCAGAGCCTTTTTCCCCCAAAAACTTTAAATAAGAGGGCAGTTTTTCAAACCAAAGCCCTTCTCATTATTAAATCCACTCAGTTGAACAAAATAACATGTCCAGATATACGCTAAACTACCAAGTTTAATTTCATCCTGAAATTTGTTTGCAGGATTCACAGAACTGTTATTAAGCAAACGGTCGAAGTAAGGTCAGGAAGCCAGGGTTTTGATCGCATGGGGGTTACTCCTTTTCTGGTTAGCATTTTTCCCAGCTGGCCCCAAAGTACTTTGAATTTGGAAAAGAGCGCAATTGCTACGCAATTCTGTCAGAGGGTGTTATGTTATAATGATGATGCCGGGACATTCAAGAAGAAACTGCAATTGTTTGGGAAACTACTGGTGGTGCTGAGCCATTCCAATCATATACCAGGTAACCTTTGTGGTTCATGTTACTTTTTTATTAAAATCTATCAAGGACAACAGCTTACAGAATATGTGTTGCTAATTAAAATGGACATTTTTACAAGCTATGACGCTCTTCCGAGAAAGTAAGTTAACAAATCCCACTGTTATACAATCCTGTCTTTAGAAACAAGCATGTGCTAATATCCACTTCGAAATTATTATTTAACGATGATCGTTCAGCGCAAAGACTGGTTTACAATCCATTACTTTAACCCAGTTGCAAAAATCTTGGTGACCTGGCTAGAATTTAAATCCATGACCGCTCTACCTATGGAACCTCAGCAGAAGTTTTAACTATAACTACATGTATAACCCTTTATCGACGTCTCAGGAGGCTGTGAGGGTGAGATAGAATGTCCCACCCGAACACCAATTGTTTAGCTAGGAAGTCTTGCCATTTGAGGGTGTTCATTATCCTGCAGACAAAAAACTTACTTCCGAAAAAGTATTCCTGCTTGGTTCTACAGTAAAATACCCCTCAAACATTCCATTAGTCTTATTGATCATTTGTAATTGTTTTACCCTCGTTGATAAATCCACAGTGGGCATTATTGGTCGCAATCCACCAGACAGTAATCATGATAAGTAGGAGGTTGAGGCAATACTCCTGAACTGTGCTTCTGGCTAATTTTGTAACAGTCAATGAGAAGTCCGCTTGATATTACACCTGCTGATTTATCGTTTCAAAGGCAAGCTAGCCAGAATAAAATAATTGCGCTAGTATTGCCTAAACTAAACAAAATCAGATGAAGCCTCCTTTTGTCTACTACAAACGTTCTCAACGTTCCTGTCATTTTTCCAGCCAATTTATTTATTTTTGCCAGTTTACAGGTATTTAAACCGTTTCGTGAATCATTTTAAGCCTCTCAGATAGTTTTTAATTACTTTAAATTTGTCTTCACTTGAGGTCTTTCAATTCCTCCCCAGTGATAACGGGAAGTTGTCCTTAACATGGTGCAGCTGAAAAGCATTCCTATGACATAAATGTAATTAACTTGTTCAATAAAACTATATGTTTTAGGGTGCATGAAAATGCTGCGTACACCCATCTACATTTGTTTCCTAATGTTTGGCTTCAAAAATTAACATGCTCAAACCACTCTTCGTTGAACTGGTGTTTTAAAAGGGGGAAATAGCCTAAACCGAGGGAACGTGTTACGATAGAGCTCTTTAACTAACTGATGTGTAGCCCAATATGCTAATCAAAAGATCATAGCATCGAACTCCCTTAAGAAATCGATTGAGAAATTGGTTATCATCGTTTTTGGTCATCGTCTTTTTGTACGCATGCTTACTCATGTCATCTGGAGAAGTCGTAGTAACGCTAGTGGGGAGTACCGGTATAGTAGCCTCTCTACGAGCAGCTTATCTTGCGAACTGAAGATTTGGAATTTTACTGTAGGAATTAAGTGAGCAATACAAAACCCACTTAAAACACTTACCTGCTGGGCCGTCGTTTCTGACGATCTCAGCCGTGTGCGCCACAAAAAGGTGGGCGCAGAGGGTGGTGCATGTGAATTACTCAGCAGTGATCGTAGACTTGCAAAGCACCTTACGCACTCTCCGCTCTGACACCTTAGCCTCATGTCCTAGTCCAGTTACGATGGCGGGAAGTGGAAACGGCGTGGTGGGAACCCGCATTGAGGCGTGCCATCATGCCCATATGTGGTGCATATCTTTCATAACGCCTGCCCGTTTCGGTCGATTGCATCCACGGGGCGGCTCTTTTACGGTACCGCTGACTAATTAACGGGCGAAGAATCGCTTTAGCGATTGACTGCTGGCAGGATAACTTTACACTGCCAAGAGGAGTCATTGAAATATAACGCAGGATCTTATCTTGCACCCCGTTGAAGGATCTACCATCACGGATAGGACCTTTCAAATTATTAAATTTATATTTTTTTATTTTTCCATAAGCATTATCTCTTATTTTTTTCTCGCACGGCTTGTGTAGCTCCACAACGTCACTTTGAGCGTATACGGACGCAAGCCTCACCCCACTCTGTCCTGCATATTAAAGTATTCTGTATTTTTTTTCCACCCGAACTCATTGAATCGTTTGATGCGAGAGGAAATGTGAAGCATACTGTTTTTCCGATGTTCAGAATATTTTGCAACGGAAGGCAGAATCTTGGAAGTGCTGGAGCATCAAGGAAAAGCTACTGCTGCTTATGACGATGAGGTGTTGCGATCCAGACCGTACCAGGTGTGTTTAATTTTTTAAGAATGGTTCTGGGATATCACCCGCCTCCGCCTCCAGATCGTTGATAAGTCATATCCCGTTTCTATCCAAGTTTTTCAAACTTTCCTATCATTTTTTATCGCACTAGTGTAATTTATGTCAATCTTTTTCTGAATTCTAGTCTCGCGTTTACGGTTTGATCGCTTTAACTTCCTTCACATTGTGTACGCACTTTGTTTGTTTCCATTTTACCTTATATCACTCGATATACATCCGACTACGTTTTCTTTTCAGGTTGTGTCATATTTTATTCTTCCTTTTACCGTTCGTACTCGTTTCCACCTAATAAGCAGTTATACTACCGTTCAATCTTTACTCAGATCGGATTATGACTGGTTGTCAGCAGACTTTGACCGTGTGGATGTTATACGAAGGCCTGACGAGCACTCTGATGCTTTTTCCCTATTTTAGAACACACCAGTGTTCCTGAACATCAGATCTGGCTCTGTTAATTCTAATCATTTTCTACCTGATCAGACCGTGAACACTAATCCGTTCTTCAAACCTCTTCCTCAAATCAGCAGGCGAGATACTACTACAGAAGGGCCGATCGGCGTTAAATCACCCGCCGACCTTCCGATCGGACGCTACACGGGTAAGGAGAATTAGCAGGCTAGACACACTTAAATGTGTCTGACTTAAGAAAAAAAGCCAGACTCGGAATCTTCAGCCACTGTCTGGCATGCTGGTCAAACTCAAAAGCTGGAAAATGTTCCCAAAAGTGAGTTCCAGCCTACTTAGACGTAAATGCACGAGTTCATCAAAATTTCATTTGCTTGGTACTTCTTGTTATACTACATAATGGTTCTATGATCAGAGTGGGCTTTGTGATGAAAAGCGAATGGTGTGCCCCAAGCAGTGAAGCTCAGCACAATGACCCATTTGCGACGTAGCACTAAAGTAATTTCCCTACCAGTTGATAGTGTGCAACCCATGTCCATAGGTTCCTTTTAATTTGGAGGCAAGGCAGTCACCGCAATGCTCCGGAATGTACGCGATAAACAACTAGCATTAGTCGATTCAAAAGGGGCCCATTGCTCTCTACGGCAAACCTTGACAAAAAGTTGGACAAAAAAGCCCTTAAAACCCATCGTACTACAAGTCACAAAGCCATTCAAATAAGGCGCCAGGTTCCTCGCTAGCTGCACACCATCTTGACTCAAACCTCGACAATTTCTTGCATAAGAAATATTTCCACAATTTTAACAACTACAAGCGCCAAAGCATTGAATTTATTAGGTTTGTGATGCCAAAAGTTTATTCCGATGAAATAATTACGCCCCTTTTGCATTGAAAAAGAGCTGAGGGTGGCAGTTGTTATGATTTAGAGTACAAGTCGTCTGAGCATTCACGGTCGAAAATGAAAACAATTTATTTCCATATAATAAATGACAAAGAGGAAGAAGCTCGAGACTCGTGGTTTTCCTTATGCTAGCAGACCTCTTTGAGGACACGAGCTGACAACAATACTACGCATAAATCAGAGAAACACATGATCTAAATCATATCAAGTGTCTTCTCCCTGAAAGTGTCTATTACGTATGTCTGGCGGCAGCCATTGTTGGGCGAACCGAAGGCAAACAGAAACACTGGACAATTACTATACCCCACTTATAAAAGATATGACCAGGTTCAAATCACCTCCTGCGCTGTTGGTACCTCTGTCTAGTACCGTGCATTAAAACAGAATGTTCTCCTATCGTAGTTTAAGGAAGATAATCTACATCAGGCCTTTTTTAAAATCTAGCATTAAGCGTAGGCAGAAGTGTGTAGATATAGTTGGAACCCATGCGATCTAATCAGCTAACACTGATCATTGAGGTGTTTTACGTCCTGATTGAGGCATTCGCTGGTGGCGGGGACCGAAAAGGATGTAAAGGCTTGCGACTGCAGTCAAAACTGTGGGAGGGTCAGTGCGGTCTATTAGCTGTGCCACTGCACAGAAGTGCTTACAGGTCGATGGAAACATGCTAGTGCATTGTCAGTACGATTGTCTCTGATGATGGGCTCGAGCAAGAGTCCAAAACGTCAGACTACTAAACTTACTGTTCCAGTGATCGCGTCTTTTTTATATTAACTGCTTCCTGGAACTCACCTTTTCGCTTCTATTCACATCTACCAAGCTTGTGTCTGCGTTTATTCTAGGCTCAAAAAGGGTTCAAATAGGGATCCAAGATAAGATTCGCACTTAAATTTTGCAAGGAAGAGTAATGATAAGCACCGAGCTTTGCAGAAGTCTGTTATATGAAATCCAAAAGATCCCAGAACTTCATTTGATCACATTTATTCTTTCAAGTATATATACGGCTGCTACGAGTTCTGTTTGACAGGCTTTCTTAGAATAAATGGGTTTTAAATGCAGGGCAAAAACTTCCCTTTTGACCGAAGCCTTAGAATGAGTGAACGTCAGTCGACCGACATTAACGATCTGGAACGAAACGCGACTCCAGACATGTTATAAAAATGATTACCTTTCATAACTATTCCAGACAAAAACACTTGAGATATATGACCCACAACCACATTTCGGCATCCCATGATTCACAGTAGTTGGCTTATGTTATGATATACTGACTGAAAGGCATAAGTACATCTTTGATAAGGAAAAATTAATTAGCTGCGATTAAAATACTGCCTTGCTTTATTTCGGGATAAATTTATCAGGAAACGCATGGAACACTGTCGGACCCACTGAGAGGCTAACACTTACTTTTGCGTCATCCAACTGTCCTGCCAGCGTGGTATTTAATTTCATTATTGTAGTACTAAGTATTTCGCAAGGAAATTCCAAGATATTTCAGTTAGCAGAGCATATTGCATTTGGGATGAGCTTCTTTCCGGCCGCATGCGTACCCAAATCAAAGCAAAAACTAACGACTTCAGGAGTATGCATTTTTTCATATTTTTTGACGATGACCTTGTCAAATAAATGTATTTTACCGAACATTAACAATATATTATCCTATTGGGGCAAAGAAATGCATTTTCTTCATTGTTTTACTTTTAGGAGACATGACCTTTCACTTTACAATTTTGTTTTGAAATTCTGAAGGCATTTAAACCCGATACCGGGTTTCCTTTGCCAAACTAAATGCTCTGCTCTTTCGATGTTATGAAACTCATAGGTTTCTTCACACTATTTATAAGGCCTCTTAAATACCAACTAAAATTTTGAAGTAAATATGGAGAATTTTGCATATTTAATAAGCAGCATTAGCAACAAAAAAATTAAGAACCCTATAAAAGGACAATTAACAGTCTTTAAAATTTCAGGATATCAAAGGTTTTCTAAACCAGATGACACTTTTTTTTCAAGTTTCCCATTCAAAGAAAAACACAATGTGCAACCAAATGAGTACAAAAAGAGTATTTTTTCTGCAAAATGTATTTTACGTTATACGGGTTTCGAGAATCAATGTGAATATAATACTACAACAGCAATATATATTTACTGCGCGTGGCTTCTGTGGGAGACGCTTATTCAAAAGCTGACATCCTGTCGTGATTGAACTACTTTGAGATTATACTGCTCGATAATTAGTACTACAACCCCACCTAACTAATCCTTTCGAATGGACAACACCATTTAGACTTGTGGTTAAAAATTTCATAATGAGTCAGCTATTGTATGTTGATGCACTTTTACTTGCTTTGATTCTTACCTACCCAAATCACGGAATCTGTAAGTAACTAAAGAAGGAACCATTGTTTGACTGATATTTCAGGCTAACTCACGAACTCATCATTAGAAACGCTAGCTGAAAAAGATTGTGGGCACAGGAAAGTTGAACTATTGCCAAAATGCACTTGCTATAAGAAAAAACTGCATCCCACGTTCACCACCCACGTTCGTTTTTGTTTAGAAGGTAGTTTGTCCACGCAAATATGAAAATTAAATTAAGCGGTTTCATTCGTTGACATTACTGGAAAATTATCTGGTTACTTGACTCAACAATACAGCCACAACAATCAGTATCAGTGCGCCCATAGTAGTCTTGTTCGCCAGAATTACCAAACCAAACCCACATTATCTGGGAGGAAGAACCACACCACGGCGTTTGCTGCCATTTTCACCACAACAAAGATATAACAAGAACATCTATGCGTTCAGCTGTTTTTCATGTATACCCTTGAGGCCGCCAAGCTTTCCACAAATAGGTCAAGTAATTTTTTTAAATCAGCTAAACTCCCCTACTGAAACTGCTAATGTTTAACCGGCATGCGAGTTGCGTAATTGGAGGGATGGTCCTTTTGTTTTAGTCCTATGTGTTTCACTAGCCAAGCTATTGTTTACTGTGAATGTCTGGACTCAAGCATGTCCAGACTAAGAGCATTTGAAGAGCTACTCGTTATCAGGCTTGAAAAAGGACGAAGTAGTTTAGCATAAGAAGACATTGAGTGGAAAGAAATTGATCCACGTTGGTTTCGGCCTCGAAGCAATTCACATGTGCGATGCTCTGATGACTGTCGACTACATGTTTTCACTTTAACCTGTTATTCCACTCAGGCAGGCTTAACGCTGAATATTGCGGAAGGAAAATAACTACAGGTCGGAGCTTAGTGACTCAAACTGCTTGAGACTAACAGTCCTGTCACTTTGGGCGAGAGTCTCTGCTCTAGAAGTTGCAACACATGGTTGAGTCTCTTTGGATGATCCACACTTACGCGCTGGCGTAATTCCTCCTCGCTATTGCTACATGATTGGGCGTCCGCGTTTATATTAAATTCCAAATGTATATTTTGCTGTTTGATCGAGCACTGTACTGGGATTGGAAAAGGACTAAACAAGCGTTTCATAAGGTACGTTTCCTACGGTCTCATTACTAGATTTTCTCTTACCTGTATGCAGTCCCCAAAGCCAAACGATTTTCGAAGTCAGATAACGGTTTTGGATATCCTCTCGAGGTATGATGGCAATCAGTTGGATGTGCTTCATCGCCCCTCATTCATATCCACCAGTTGGCCTAGTTTTGCAGGTAGCCATGAGACCTGAGCCCTTATCGAAGGTATTACGCTTCTACAATATTTTATTTTAGGGCAGTTCAAGACATATTATCCTGTCGATTTATTTCACTTAAGCAATTGCGTTCATACACGACTGATTGGCTGATGCAACTCTCTTTAACTGTTTCTTTCCTGGACACTGTTGTTTTGGCCATCGCACATTATGCCGCGAAGTAGAACACGGAGGACGACCAAATGGTTGTCTTATTCTGCCTTCGCAGGAAATTTTATTTTGGGGAGACCTCGTGTAACCGGTGGAAATGGTAATATGCTTTCGTTCAAAGGACATACTTTCAAAACGTTCAGGGTCTTTAATCACCGCGATTGGAATACAGATTAATAAATGTCAACAGGAACATTATGCTAAAATGTGTGGCCGTATTTTCTGGGGTCCGGTTTTATTGCAAGTAATAAATCCTAACAAATGCAGTATAACTGATCATCGAGACGGTGACGGGCGCTAAGAGACCGAACGGGCTTCGTAGCGCCTAGATCTGAATGAATTGCAGGACAATTCATGAGAAATAGGAGGGGCAAATTGTTTGACTGACGTGAAATTTAGCTGTATAAATTATCAAATAAAAGGTAATGAGACATCGGAAGCATGGGGAAGCTGGCAATTCAGGTGCCCTAAAACGCTAAGGTTGTTCTGTAAAAGAAACATGCAAAAGGTCAAAGTACTGCAAATAATCAGAGAGTGGCTAAAATTGCCTACTAATCACCCGATTAGGCACCGTTGGATATGCTAGGAACACGGGTTTAGTCATTTTCATAAAAATGAATTCCATATTAAGGACAAATGAGGAGATAGAAGACAAGCTAAAAGTAAGACACGGGAAATATAGTACTTTATCGGAAAAAATGCAAAAAATGCTGGATTAGTAGGTGATTTCAGTCAAAAACACACTGGATCGACTGCCTAAGTGTCGAGTAGAAGGCAGTTTTCTAAAGTATCGAACTCTAAGCCAAGTTACCCTTAAGCATTCGAAAATCGACCAAAGCGGAGCTTTTTAATCTCCTCCGAAGGTAATCTCTAGCAGAAGGTAAATCGGTATATTCTAGGGTCTAGACTGCAATATTGAAACTAAAGTATTCGCCAGAAAATGCACAAGGAATGCTCGGGGCCCCACTGATGGGCCAAACTCTCTGCAGCTGTGTCATGCAACAGCAGACTATCGGCGAAACATGTGTCTGGGCTTTTAGGGAATACTTTTGCTGGCAGTGTCATGCATCATGCAAACAGAATAACAAACAAATGCTGGCAGTGACAAAAAATCATATTTTCAAAATATAACAATGAATCGGCCAAATTCATATTGCCACTACGAAACGAAAATAGTTTATGGCAGGGTTGGATTCCTGAAATACTACAAACATTAGAAAGCAGGAGGGTTCCGTGAAACAAATGAGTTCCAAAAAATCATTTGTAAGCCAAGACAATATAATCAGAAGAGCTGCACACCTGTGTCTCTTATTTAAGGGTGGCATGCAACAGTATTCAAGGTAAAGCAGTAATTTGGCCTGTGCGTGCGTCTTTGAACAGAGCACACCGATAGGACCAGCGGCGTCTAGGGTACTGCGTCCATGTTCGTATAAAAGTTGTTTGGGATCGAAAACAGTGGAATGCAATGAAGGAAACTCATGCAATCAGCTTTTCCAGTGAGGATTACGGAACTCTTGAATCTAGGAATTGTGAAAAAAACTGTTTGACCGTTTAGTATGACAGCAGAGAGGACTGCCGGCCAAGGATCCAACGCCTCGTCTGTGGACCATCTGCATGGTTTTGTTTCTGGTCACAGTTTGTAGTTTGTGATGGTGGGCTGAATAAAGGCAGAATAAACCCCAAAATTACCGTTTCGATCCGTCGTTCCTCTCGTCTACTATAAACACTTGACTCACTTCGATCTTGTGGTTGTTTGCTTGCTCCTGACCATTACAGTCTATACGAATATTGTTTGCTTCGGTAAGCCAACAGCTCGCTGTGCTACCATTCTTGATTGAGTTATAGATAATAGTTAAGTGACGCAATGAATGGTTCTTGTACAGGCGATCGCAGGGTCTCCAATCGCATCATATTCGAATCTCAGCGACAAATGCAGAGGCTGCTAATTTTGTTAGGGGTGTGATCGAGTATTAACTGCATTCGACCTGGCTAATGGTTTTTAGAGGGTATTTGAAACAACCATCAGTTGAATTGCTTGTTTTTGCGTTCGAGTCTCCCTTATTTCAGCTTCCATCTGCAAAATAGTTGATCGGATATATAAGGAGTAGGTTTCATAAATATGCATTAATTAATGCTTACTTAATTTATTTCTAGGTCGCAAAAATTCCCATCACAGAAATCTGAAGAACAATTGGCGAGCATACGTATACTTTCAATACTCAATATTTTCAATTTCATTTACGTAGTGCGTAGATTTCTGAAAGTATATTCTGCCTAGACGAAAAGGTTTAATTTTGCAGGGATGGCTTGCGCGTGAGTTTATTTACAATTTTGAGTCTTCATGTGTAAAAGTTGTAGTGGTGCATATGGTCAAATTTGACAGCGTCTTATTTCATGCTAGTATTATATACTCATATTCTGTTGATTTTTGTAGACATTTACCAGCTATATTTTGATTTGTTATCATTCTATGCCATGCAAAAATTTAAAAAACTGTTTTTTATTTAAAGATTGAAAATTTGAAAACTCATCAAATTATGAAATGGGAAAAGACAACACCAGACACATCAGAATATTACTAATAATTTGTTTTGCTCTATTATGTTATTTCACAACAGGCAGTATCTAATTAGTTTGCAACTTTGCTTTGTTTGTAAGTTTTTCTGTGGTAACTTTGATCTCACGTGTGAGCCACGATCAGAATCCTAAGCAAATAAGGATTGACATAAAGTCAGTTGAGAGTGCACATCTGTTCTTCATGCATATAAAAACATTCAAAATACGATATTTCTTAAAAGTATGAACCTAACTGATGAGATTTTAAGCATTTTTTCTTAGATGACCGTCTGTTTGGATCATAGTTTAAGAATCAACCAAACAATTCAACTCATTACCGACAAAAAACGTCCACTAAACAAAGTCGCGGATGGATACACATAGCAGTAATTATAAGACGTTATATTGTAAGTTGCCTGTTGACAATTCGCTTTAATTGCATATTTTGGAGTCGAATATCTATGTACTGTACCTTAGTTGAAGATAAAGTCAAGATAAGAATGGGAAACTTTGATACTTTTGACTTCCGTAAAATTTGGGAATACATCTTTGGATTGGAAATAAAAGAACTCACTTTTCTATGTATACCAAATAAGTTTTCAGCATATGTGTTTACTTCTAGACTTCGTTCTAAGATAACAAAATAGAGCAGAGTGCTAGAATATCGATGACGATTATAATCAAACTAATAATCTTCTGCCCATTCCGTTCTAATTTTTTTATTTGTTGATTCAACTCTACATAGAGAAAACGTTTGCGAATCTTTTGTATACGCCATAAAAGAGAAAAGTGATGAAATTTCTTGGCATTTCACATATATTCTCGCATATGGCCCTCATTTTTGGCATCCTTAACAAGCTTACCATCCCATAAGTTTATTACCTATCTTTATGGCACTTAAAGCAATGGCGTTGCAAATTATAATTTTATAAACTGACTCCCATTTTCTTTTTCCGAAAATTTATCTCTATCTCATAAAAGAAGAACAACATTTTCTGTTCCCTGAATGCATAATTAAATAAATTTCTGATGTTTATTAGTGTTTTTTAAAGTGAAAAACACACAAACACGAAGTTGTCCTCCGCAGAGTTTCGCAGCATAGGACATTACTTGGATCTTATCAAGCTTTGTATTCAGCCCCATTCCGCACCTATTCGCCCCCAGTATATTGATCTGACCTGAACTCTTCTATAAATAAACAGCTTCAATGCCACTCAATGAACAAAATAAACAAACTCAAATGTGTGTAGTAAAGCCCCCACTCAAATTTTTAATCTTCACATTTCATCAGAAACACAGTCTACTTTATATAGTCCTTGTCTCTGCCGTGCATGCAACCTTATTCGGAGCAGCACATTAAGATCGTTTATGGGGACCGTTAACTGGTGCGTACTGTAAATATATTACACGGTTCCGTTTTTTACTCGCCTTGCATCGCAAGTGTGTTGGCCGAAGGTTTCAAATTGCAATAAAAGTGGTAACTGCGCGGACATTATTTTGCCGATACAGGCGAAAATACCTAGCCTTTTTTCCGGCTCAAAACTGGAGGAAAACTGCCTGGCGTGTAATCTTTTCAAAAATGGCCGTATATTTCCCAGGGGACAACGCTGAAAAATAATTCTGCACCGGCAAAACTTCACGAAAAACGCGCTGAAAGCTTCCGAGTGGATTTTAGTTTCTCTAAGTCGGCTGCTTATGCTCGCCCAACCTTTCCTACTGCTGCTGGTGCTGAAAATGACGCACAAAATGCATCAGTTTCCCAAAATGTTTTCTGCAAAGTATATTTGCAACATTTTACACTTGCTATCTATGGAATTTTTAGAACGACTTTAAGTACTACCACTGTAATTGAAGAGGAATAGCTGGAATGAGTGCCAGATGCATATCGTACTGGCTTTTATGACTGTATGAAATGACCCCAAAGTTTCTGACTATTTTCAGCCTGCATTTATGAACTCTCTGGTGCAGACTGATCGTAACTTATGATAAGCCAGAGTTTTAGGGAACATCCGTGACATCAAGTGCCCTAACTGCTCATCTCCATAATTCATCGATAGATAGCAGTGTCTCTTAAAGAATACCTTGAAAAAAGATGGGTTCACTGACAAGCAGAGATAGGATTTCGTGGTTTGGGGCTTCTGGCTGGATGTGCAGATGTGTAAACATAGAAGTTGATGAGGAAGATCAATTAAGTATTCAATAGGAATATTTCTCAGTTTTTGTACCTTTCTATAGCTGGCCTCTCTACTTTTGGTACGATGCTACTGCTAACGCCTACATTGGAGTGATTTTCTGCTTACAGCTGGCGTTTTCCATTTGTAAAGCTAGATAAATGGCATGCACTGGGCAATAACATTATCACTGTCTGATTTACTTATCTTATTTATTTCTCAGTACCATCCGCATTAGGCAGTTTATGATGTTCTAAAGGTTATCCCCAGAAAACATCCTTACTTGGTGCCACGAAGGATGGCTTATCATACTACCTTATTACCCACCACCTCCAATTTGCGCAGCTGCTCGGTTAGGTAACCTACCAGAAGTTGTAGCCTGGGCCCCGCTGGGAACCGGATCATGATCCCGAACCCACTCGTTAGCCGCTTATTTTGCTGACCTTTTGCGCAGACATTAACTGATAGGGGGCGGGAACGTAGTGAACTACTCCGCTCAGTCCCTGTTAGACAGATATATCCTCAGACCGCAGTGTGGGAGGGGGTGGAATCCTATCCGACAGACTAATAAAGGTCGATACTGTTCGCAGCCCGGGATGGGCTGACGACCTTTGATGAAAAACGGCTGCACGTCGTGTCTTTATGGTCATTTCGCGGCGCTACAGTGGGTTCACACTGACTGGCAGCAATGCCCATGCTTTAGTTGTTTTGCTAACAGTACACAGAAAGAACAACATAAGCTTACAAGGTGCATAGTTGGGGGCAGTTGGCTACTAATAGCATCTGGAATTATAGTGTGTAGCCAATTTGAACGTTTCCAGCTGTAGTAATATCAGACGGATCGTCACGGCGTGGGGGGGGGGCGTGCTAAGTGCACCACTTACCCTAAGATATTGTGACGACAGAGAAAACCGACGTCCACAGTACAGTGGAGGGGTCTGGAGACATTTGATTCAATGCTGACGGCTTTATTTCCGGGAATTGCGATGATGATAAGGCACAAAACCTAGAATGTGGGCACGTGGTAGATACACTGAACCCAAACGGAGGGAGAAGGAGTAGATAAAAACAAGACAGGCGCATCCGTAGCAAATGTCACACCTGGGGATATTTGATTGTATGCTTAGAGGCAACTGCAAACCATGCCTGGCATCTGCTTACGCATTCACCTCCGATCTTCTTGAACTTATCATGATATTAAACTGATACAGATGAGTAAATAGAGAGTACAGTAAACTCTACACAATTCATTGTTCCTACGTCCATCCTGCTGTGGGGCAGGCGGTGAACCTAGTCGGAAACGATAGTCAAACCGGAAGGGCAGAGAAGGTTGAAGAGATTTTCGGTCGTCTGTAGGTAGAGAGGTGTTCGGGGGGATTTTGACAATGGGAATTGCCGGGCAAAATGATCAATCGATATCAAGCCTACTGCTCCAGTTGCCTGCCTCCACCCATCATGTTTCCATGAAGTGCAGTCTAACAAAAAGTTGTCGACTTTACCGATCGTGACCTGGACCGACGCAGACCACTTGCGTAAACTTACATCTGGCTGAAGGTCTCGCCATCGGCCCAAAATGCAGACCAACTTTTCTCTCTGATCTGTGACTCACTCACCCAATCCAACGTAGTGGTAGCATCAGTATATGAAATAAATCTGTGATATACTGTTTCCAGGCTTCAATCTGATTATTTCACAAATTGCTGGCTACATAAAACGGAATGACTTATTGTACATGAAAACCGGGGTTTTCCTATTTATAACTGAAGGAAAGTTGGCTGAACATTAGCGGAATCAGGACACAAGGAGCCGTTGCTGTGCTTTTACTAGTGGCGATGAAGGAGGAAGGAATAAAAACAGGAGGAACGCAATATTTGCATTTCGAATGGAGTCACAGGAAGCAGCATATAATTTAAAAGTAAAAATTAACTTATAACTAAAAACCATTATGTAAAGCCATTGACTATAAACAGTAGATTTCCTATCTCATGAAATGTCAACCTAAATTCTGCAATGCGTTTTCCATTCGAACAAATTGCCTTAGTAGGGTCGTAATATTAATAGCAGTACACCCTAATCCCAAGATATTTCGTCCCGTCAGGTTTTCACCTGCGAAAGGTGTATTCTGTAAAAATGTGGCTACACAATTAGTATGCACTTCTCACTTATATTCAAATACATTTCACAGAAAACATGCAAAAAATATTCTTTCTCATACACAGTTTTTAGCAGATTATGCTTTCTTCAAATTTTATATTTGAAGAAAGGGTAACTTTTTTGCTTTTAAAACATTTCTTATTATAAACTGTTTTACAACTGTGAAATGTTTATTGCTAATAAATGATATCCATCATTTTTTTTAATATTGCCTATAAAGTAAACAACATACTCTACATCCATTGCAAAGTTGGACGAAAACTACGTGACCTCTTCCTCGTGCCGTATGCAACCACGCACTTTTCTTTTTACGGCATTAATTTTAGAAATCTTGAATACAAGTGTAACGGCCGGTATTGGTTCAATATTATTAGGCAATTTCGAAGATATTTACTACCGCAAGATACCCTTTCTTAAAATAAGAAAAATTAAAGCTTAACAGTAGGATTTCTCCCTACAACGAAAGAACAGGCTAAGTCAGTCAGCTTACCGACCTAATGGACTTCTCACTCATCAGATTGCTTATTCGAAGAAGCAATTCTACCCAGTGTGAATCATGGCCTTGGCAGAACACTGCTTATGGGTACTAGTCTCGGTTATATAGAAACTGTAAAGTGTTAAGCTTGGAAGAGTGTGTGGAAGGAGTTTCCTTGCTTATCTTAACTGCATGCGGTGAACAGAACATATTCCTAATCTCCTGAAACGTTTTCGATTTTAACAAATTAAATTCGAAGAATAATAACACTGATTATCATATAGACACATCTCAATATATTTTAGTCACGTCAGGTTGTCCGTCTTTTAACGAGCATTGCTTGCTAACAATTTATACTGTTAATCCAGTGCTATGCATTTTTCTCATTGACTTCAATGCCCACATGAATTCAAATATATTTTATAGAAAAGATGCACAAACAAATTCTTTATTTTACTGGTAGGGTAGCAACTTACGCCTTGTAAGAACTTTATATTGGAAGAAGGGATGTCTTTCATTCCGTCTAAGGAAAAGTACATATTTCTTCCAGATTTGAGGAAGAAGGCACATAATTCTCATAAACGTGTGCAATGGATGTGGACTTAGTTGTAAAATGTATAAGCAGCATTTGTAAATGGACATATACGTTGTTTTATTAATGCACATTTTGCGCCCTTAAAAATCTCATAATTAGAAAGTTTTCTGAAATCAAACGATATCCTTTCTTTAAGTGTAAAATTTTTAAGCAAGCGTAATTTCCTGCCAAACTAGTTTAAGTACGGGTATTTTATGCAGGTTTTCTATAAAAAAATTTTTATGAATGAGAGTGGTGAAAATTGGTGAAAAAATGCACATTTATTAAGTAGCCATTTTGTTTAAGCTATACTTTATGCAGGTGACTGGGGAAATGTTCTTCCAAAAGCCATCACCCTGGCGTGACTGATATTTATTGAGATGAGCTGTATTTTTATCAGTACGACAACTCTTCTTAAGGAATGGGTTTGTCTTCAAAAAACCTTTCAGAATTTTGCTTGACGTTTCATGAGATAGATAATTAGCTGTTGGTAACTTATTTAAAATCCAAAAAAGATTCAACGAATCAGTGCTCACGCTCATTGAGGAAGACTGGTTATGAACAGCTCCTGAACTCCAATCGTATATAACTTCGATTTTTGTGATCTGTTGTCAATTCAAACCAATGACCACTTGCTCATAAATGTTTCTTTCGATCCTCTGACAGAAAACAACCAACAGACTTGGCTTTCTGAGAAACTAATCTGTTCTCCTTCTATGTTCGATGATCTGTGCCTGCGGAAGTTTGCACGTTGTCTCTTGAACTTTACTTTGCGTAGACGTTTCTTTGAATGTTGCCATTTACTCGTCTACTAAACAAAGTTAACAGATCATTTAATTCTCCTTCCACCACTGGCATGGTGTTGGCTGTTCGTTCTTTGTCAATGAACATCCAAGTCGAGGTTGCGATTAACATTGAAGATTATATCGTCGATGTACCTGAAGTTTCGTTAATTTCTTTGCTATGTCCCTAGTAATACAGCATAACAAATGGTCATGGAGGTGATCACATACCTTTGCTGATATGTTATATGATAACAATTAAGTCTGGATTAGAATTGACATGGGGTGAAGCTTCGTAACTTAAACTTTTCGCATAATTACCAGGACGAGCATGACTTGTGTGGCCACGTTAAGAGGAATGAGAACGTTCTGCCCATTAAAAATAGGTGGTCTTGTAATACTGTTAACCATCCAGCAGCAATATTGTTCCAAGGGACTTTTAACCAGACTGTATAGAGACTGCCAATAGAGGAGAATATACGAGTTCCAGGCAGCAGTTCAGCAGAAGAAGATGCAATCACTGGAACAAGGACTTTATTTTCCTGATGTTTTGGATTCCCTCAGGAATCCTTTATCATAAGTAATCGGAGAACAGTCTGAAACATGCGCAGATAGGTTGCTACACGCACAAATAACATGGTATTTATAGTTCGTAGCGGTCAACCGCATGCGTACTATAATTGTCAGTTCCTTTAGCCACCGTTTGAGGTCTTAATTGGTGCGGTGGTGGCTCATTAATTACCACGGCGTTCTTGTCAGCTTCAGATGCGGGGTTGATAATTGCGCGACAATTATGCCCGCTGTCATCAGAGTTGTCATTGTGCCCAGTCCTTCCCACGTGACTGATTCTTCCGCTCAGGAAATTTCTCAGTACGCCGTATGGGAACGCCAAATCATTGCGCTTGTTGATAGACTGGGGGCCGGAGAACCATGACTCGAGCAGCTCGCGATTCATGCGGTTGTTACCCTTTGCAAGGATTTCGGCCTCGTAAAACTTGAAAATATGGCCGGGTCCCGTTGAGTGAGCTGCAACCTGGGAGTTGACGTCTTTCTTCCTCACCGCCGCTGCATGCTCGGCCATTCGCATCCGGAGTAATCTGCCGGTTTCTCAGACGGAGTCGCTTTGTCCGCAACTACACCAGCTCCGGTAAATGACTCTAGCCGTTTCCTGCCGTGGCAGTGGGTCTTTCGGCCTCATGACCCGGCGCCTGATGGTTGCTTCTGGCCTGTGCGCAACTCCAACTCCGGGTGGGGTGAGGAGACGGCTGACCGCTTCCGAAACATTCTTCCTGTACGGAAGGGCCCGCCAAACGTTTGAACCAGCTGGACTTGGCTTCTTCTCTCGTTTGCGTGTGCATTGATTGACAAAATTGTGCGGGTAACCATTTGCTCTCAGTACCCGTTAAACATATTGTAATTCTGTATAGAAACTTTGAGAATTAGTAATTATCACTACCATATAAGAATGATCTTAAGTATATATTATATGGTACAGTTGTTGCAACCATAATCAAGTACTCCTCAACTTGAACTCGTATTTAATCACTTTGACCGATGTTTCATCTATCCTCACAACCCAGTCCTATACCCAACGTAGTGGTTCCACCTTGGAAACAAACCTGCTTCGACCGGAGTGGTTCTACCATCTGCAATAACCCGCATTATACTTACACAAGGGATATTTGTATTTTAATATCCGGAAGTGCAAGTCGTCCGGATATCGGTAAGTATGACTTGCATGGCCACCTTGACAGAACACAGGAGCAGGAACGTCCCTCCTCCTTTACGTAGGTGGCCCTGCACTCGCTTTAGGGAAGAATAGATATTCCCTTGACTTACTTCTTACGCTAAGTTTTACAAAAAACTAAACGCGAACTTTAATATTAACCCCAGCGCTAGCCTAAACGTTAACCCTACAGTTAACACAGTTAACACAACCCTTATCCTAAATCCAACTCTGAACTTGCCCCAAACTTTAAACTTAATCCTTAATTTCATCCTAAATTTCATCTCAATTCTAGTTACTCAGAATTTTGCACAATTAGGGTTGTTCCTGCTCCCATGTCCCTCATAAACGGCTATACCAGTCATTATTGCCATAACCAAAAGCATAGATTTACTGCGTCTGTCAGTTGCATACTTGTGCAGAGGCATGCGAAATAACATAGTGCTTAGTCCACAACATGGCCTCTAATCTCAATTGTGTCCAACTGGGTGGTCCTACGTTTGCAAAGCGTCCAAGCCCCTTCCGTGACGTAAAAACATTACATTGATTGGAGTCCTTTAAGAATTATGAAAGCAAACACGAATCTTGGCATTTGGATGATGGCAAAAATAATTCCACTAAGACATTGTACAAAAAGCAATTTGCAAATTTTTATAATCTTTTACGCTTACTTTTTCGACAGAAATTCGTCGTCTTCCTAAGACCCATATGGAATTCCGCGACACGACCTATAATTACTATCTTGAAATGGTGCATTAGAGCACCATAAAGAAATTGATAGATATTAGGCATCTTCCGTAACAGGAAATGTTTGGCAAACATGATCTACTCCCTCCTTTTTAAATAAAATCGTAATGCAACTTGATCTGCTAGTTTTAATGAACACTGATTTCGCATGAGAATACGAAATATCGGATCAATAAACTTCCCATTAAAATAATTGCATTTTCTTCTTTTGAACTAATTCCTGAAACTCATGTATTACCTTCTACTGGCGAGTTGTTTTCAGAAGAAGCATTTCGATCGCCTTGGATAGGGGGGAGACGTTTGTCCTACGCGCAGATTTGGCTCCCGCATAGGTGCCTTGACAATAACACGTTGCAGAAATTTGTTTTACCTCAATCTCCGGTGAACACAAAGTGGACATTTCACTGACCCCCGAAGAACTTTCAAAATCCTTGGTTGTGTGTAAGTGGCACAGACACTAGGCTACGTACGGAGGAAGAAGCTTGACTTGTACTAACAACTGGACAACGTAATAAACCACAGCCCTTTGTTGTACATTGTCGCACCCTTCTCCCTTTTTATATGGTGTTTTAATTGACGCTTTTTTCATACAAGATTGTCTCTTGCTGTTTTTATATGAATCTTTTGAGCAGGACTTAACGTACTATGCTTTCATTGCTTGCTAATTCTGATATGAAAGCACAGAAGCCCTAAAACGGACAACTTAGTTGAGGTGCATGACTCAAATGGCAGCCAGATCAGGCCACAGCAGGTTTTATTTGGGATGTGCACCTATAACAAATTATATGCATATATATGAGGAGTTGATGGCACATCTAGGCACAAGTTCACCGCCAGACCAGTCATATGCGCGTAATTGAGTTCATCGTGATAAAATACTTGTTCACTCCCTCCTCCCTCACCCATCCCAACCGAGAGTCGTGAAAGAGCCAAGAAGTCCGGAGGCGGGATCGGATACAGATTACTGGCGCGGGTTGAGCCCGCGCCTAGGTAGACCACCACATCTGGTCAGAAGGCAGTTTATAAGTAGCCGAAAATTTTAAGTGTCAATCGGTGTTTTTAATAATGCTTGTTTTAAAATAATTGGTTGAACTAACTGTGCAGAAAAATCCCTTAGGAAAAGATGTAGCATACTTTAAAGACAACAGTGTGAGTTTAGGGGTATTGTTAGGAGACGCCTAACAAATAAATAGCCTGCAATAAGCAGCCGCGCTCACAGTAGGCTATCGATCGGCCTACAGGCGGCTACCGCAACTCGCAGTCACATCAATCGATAATTCTAAAAGTAAATTGAATGTCAGCCGCTGAGCCCCAGCCAATCGCGCTGGTAGCCAATCCAGAAGAGAAGCTGATTGGCTCGATGAACCTAGCTTACACTTGTTCGTTGCCCTAAATTTGTTGTAGATTTTACACTCAAAGACTTCTGCCGCTGCGCTCTTCTTATCTTTTTCTTTCTTGGGGGACTCACACAAGGCTTAATTAGGTGGTGGCATTTCGGCCTTGGCTACCGCTGCAACAATTGGCGACGCAGACATTCATCTAGAATAAGGGAATGCTCCTGCTCATAAGGTTTCAACAAGAAAATAAAGCAAGACACTATGAGTTGAATAGGAAGCCAAGGTTCCCCTATTGCGATATATTCGATGGGTGTTTGGAGAAAATAACTACCCATGCAAATTCTTCAACCGGTACGTGTGCAAACGAGATTAGCGAGCGACTGCGTACGTAAAAATGCTATGCACTACTCGGAGTCCGAGTCATACACAGACCGGAAGTAACTATGAGCTATCAGCTGATGAGACAAAAGGACCCACTGCCACGGCAAGAAACATCGAAAGTCGTTTATCGAGTCTAGTATGGTTAGCGCAAAGCAAATGCGTCGGATAAACTGGACGACTGCTTTGAACTCTAATGGCTTAACACACGGCAGCAGTGCTGAGAAATTACGGCAATTCGAACAGACACGGTAACACATTCAAACTCGATGAGGCCGATATTTTCGCGAAAAGTGACAATCGTGGGGGCTACGAGTTACTTGACTCATCGTCTACGGGCTCCCAGTACGTTACCAGAGACAATGACTTCCATAAACTATAATTTTTTGCTGAGACTTCGTTTGTCAAAAGCAATCGGGCTCTCGGAGGGCGTGCAAGTGAACACAATTTCCATCCCAAATGCAGGTAAACTAGGTGACTGAGCCATTATCAAGCCAACATCAAATGCATGTGGAATTAGCGCAACAGAGAGCAATAATCTTCGATGAAGGGGGAACCATTATTTGTCATTGATATGCAGTAGCATAGCGACTGTATCCCATAGATCCTTCAATTCCCTGTGTACCATTTATCCATGTCTGCTGCTGCCTTTGAGGTGAGGCTCGTGCTGGAATTCCAAACGTCATGCGATTAAAGTTCTTCTCCCAGCGATCGCATCTTCTTATGCTCATTCCTTGGGATTTCTTGGATACAGATGGGCCAGAAACTTGGCATCAAAATTTGCCTGAAACCCAAAATCGTCTGAAAATTCAAGTTTACTTTTCCCGGACCTGGTTGACGGTGTCTTCATAAAGTGGGGTTAAATAATTTTTGCCATATTTTCTTCTCTTTTGTTGGTGATATTTATAGCCATTGGCGTGAGTAAATGCAGCTTTTGGATGTCATTTTTGGCTCAGGTGTGTCTGGTTGCTGCTTGCAAAAAGCCTGTGGTATCCGTTTCCGGCCCCTTTGTCTCCGTCGGCAGCATGCTTTGATGGTAAGTGTGGTTAATGGCGCGGTAAACTACTGTCAAACGCAATAATTTTGCCTTTTTTCTAAGAGCGTGCGCTTTGGTATATCAGAAATCCAGGGCTTTGAGTGTATTCAGCAAAGTAAAAAGTAGTTAAGCAACGCTTTCTGTATATGCTGAATTCGTTGCAAGATATTCCATAAAACCCAGTAATAGAAACGCTGCGCTAACAAAATATTTACCTCAACTAGCACTACATCACTAAGAGTAAAATCCACAAGCAAGGTCTTGCAATATAATTTAACAGCCTTACTGTTACGACGTCTCAAGAAGAGTATATTCGCTTTCTGTGTATACGTTGCTCAGAAAACCAGGGTAGAGAAAGCTGTTAACGCAAGGCCGGTTCAAATTGCAGCAAACAAAGCGCACAGAGGTTCTTAAACAAACGGCAACTAATTGTGCACTTCTGGAAATGTTTGAGGTATGTGTTCGAGAGGCATCATGATTACCCAGTGATAGGCTCAGATTTTCGATTAGCTTCTCGTAGCTGCGCCGTCACCGTAAGGTGCCCTGGGACTGTCGGTTGACCTCTGCTCCCCTGGCCTTCCTCCCTTGACAACATCGATGACACTGAGTCATCCTGTGTAAGCGTTAAAATGTTAGACTTCTTGCATCGTTCCGAGCTTTACCATGGGTAGGCTACGGTCTTGGGTGATTCAAACAAAGCAAGTCCTTAAGCAGTGTATAATCGTGCATTATCTTCAATTTTTTCGATAAACCAAAAAATAACAGCTTTTTATAAGTCAGCTGACCAACTTTTTATGCATTCAATAGGTTTCACGCTAGAAATGCACTAGCCCAAGGCGGAAGTCAAAATGGGTCACAGCACGCATTACTGGAGCCACGCAGAATCCGCAAAAGGTCATAATTACTGTCGCACAGATAGATCCAGGCTTCACGTTGCGCCAACCTCAGTGCCCGATCTCAACGCCAACGGACTTGCTGGCTCGGACAGTGGACGGATGTATGGGGGACGGAGGAAGTGGCGAGGTCGATTGCGAGCAATCCTTGCTCCCTGCGCTTTTATCTATCACACGCTGAACTACCTGACTTGAAAGGCTGTCAGCTGAAGAAATTACTTGATCCTCCTCTCGGGACGGGGAAGGTTAGGCTGCAATGGCTCATTGTTAATGTGACCTCTGTGGCAATCTCACTCATATGTTTCCATAAAAAATCTGTCCCATCTTGCATGGATCGGCTTGGGTGTGGCACGCGTAGAAGAGCTGTTGAAGTTAAAAAACCATCTGCGCTCGACTCCGTCTTCCATTTGTCTGACTCCATCTTGTCACCAGAGCCAGGAGGCTGAGGGGAGAAGAAAGCGTGGTAGATAGCGCGGAGGTCAGCTATCACTGTGGGCTACTTCATGCGCACGGTATCGTCCTGCGCCCGGCAGCAGTCGGACACCGATGGGATATCGTCGTTTGCAATGATCGAAATATCGTTCAGTCAGTGTAAGGTTGACTTCAGAAATTGCTTCAGTGATTGATCATGTCAAACAATCATGCATACATTGTGCGTGTTGCCACCTAACTAGGACACTAAAATATGAATGCACCGTCCACTTACAAAATGTGGCCTTGTGATAAATTGCAAGTTGGGTAAATACTTCCGTTTTTAACCCTAGGACTAAACCACACATAAAGCTTAAGTGTAACCTAAATCTTAACCCTAGCCCTGTTCTAAGCAAAAACCCGCTAGGTAAAACGAGCCTCAACCCTATACCTTAACATACATCTGAACCTAACCCCAACTCTGACGTTAACCCCGACCTTGCACCTAATCCTAACCTAAACCCTGAACCTCACCTTAATTGAAAACGCAATTTCTCCGGAATTGGACATAAAGCCACATGTATTGTGAGCGGAAAGTGCTTTTCTATTCTCTTTTCCTCTTAAGGTGGCCATACAAGTCATCCTTACCTTCAGAGCTTCCCTCTTTTGACAGCTGACACTGGTTGGGATGAGAAGTGGACCAGTTTAGTGGACTGCTCACAATTCTACAACGGGGGCCCTTCCTGGAGTCGAAAAAGCGAAGTGCCGATTAATGGCATCTTCTTAATGTTTCTTGAAGGCTGGTTAACCTATCTAAACCTTGCCAGCGAGCCGATTACTCACGCAGTCACTAAAGTGTTTCCCATTAGCGTCTTCTGTCCCCTGTTGCGCCGCCAGCGTGCCTGGTCACCCAACACGCAGGAGTCTTAATGTTTCCATCAAATTAGGCGACCGCACATTTGCTACCTGATGGTAATTAAAAGTGGGCGGGCACACGACTAGTAAACGAAGAGAAGAGGAAGCGGGGAAGACAAACCCGGGAAATACTGCTAGGTGAAGGAAGAACAAACCAGGAAAAAGGCTAGCCCGTGTCCTTTAAATTTTCGCAGGCTTAAGGACTTCACACATGCGAAAAAAAACGGAGCCACGGGAAGACCACTTTGGTACAATTTCGCTACACAAATGGCATTATCTAACTTAGTGGATATCGTTCTCTAAAGGAGAACGGAAAGGCATGGTTAGCTGGAATAACATTTATAGCTAACTCTTCTGCTTTCTATTTATAAGGGTGCCAGAGCATGCTTTTTGGGGTTAAGTAAGACGTGACTCCCTGCAGACGTCGGAGGAGCGGACTAGTACCTGAGCGCAGTCATAATGCCTAAGTCCGCGTTGAAAACTCTTGCTCTGAAATGAAAACCGCTTACAGTTAAGGAGGACGTGAACTGGCGCATAAAATACAATAGCAAACTATACAACGAGTCTACACGTACGAGACTTCACGATCAGTCTGCGCCCTCAGCCGAATTCAAGACTGGAGACCGGAAAATTTGGAGGAGTATTAAATGAAAGGAAGGCACTTAGGTGCATTATTTTCCAATTACTTCTCCATTGCATGTCATCTTAAAGTATTTCTCACCCAACAACTACGTTTGTCGAAAAGGATTACCGATGGTAACATCTCCCGGATAGCAGACTCGCTGTTCTTATGGCAAATGTTTCTTGAATACGACATTACCCTGCTCGAGGAAGGGGTTTACCTGAGAGCAATTGTGCTCAGCCTGCACATCGTACAGTATGCGCTAAGGACCGTGCACCTTTCATAACTTTTTAAAAATTTGATCATTAATCGCAGATCGGTGTGAATGCATTAACGAAAACTTAAGCATAATCATGAATAGCATTAGGCATATTTAAAACTTAAAAGAAGTATACAAACTACTAAGCGTTTGTTAAGAAAAATAAATTTGCCCGATTACTCTCAAGTCCCGGAGACGTAAAAATAGTTATCATTTGGAACAATAAATTTGAATATGCTCCTTATCCGAAAATTTTACGTAACTAGTTTCTTTATATGAAAAGAACTTTTCTTAAGTCAAATTTTTGGAACGGATAACCATTAATGGATAACTATATATTTAATATCAATATTGAAATTGTGGAATCAGTTTGTTTGCTTTCAGTGTTTTATTTGTTAATGCATAAATTGATCTTCTTTTCGACGTTCACAAGAAACCTTTAAAATAAGATATATATATATATATATTCACTCAGGAATGTGTGAACACCGATCGAATAGGCTTCCGAACTAAACAAAGTTCATGTGGTGGCCAGAGGTCCCCAACGGGTGACCGCCTGCCAGGCCGATTCCGGCCAAGTCATAATAGCAGTAAGTGGGTATGACAGCGTCTGGGGGTAACTTGATACAGAACTGTTTCGGGCTTATTAGCCTTCATCAGCCAAGCATAACCCTGAACACCAGCTGGTCGGACAACACAAACAAACGCACTTACAGACGGCGCAGTTGGTCCACCACTGGTGTCTATCAGATGGGTCATAAGCACTTCATCGAACCGCAGTTCATCAGAGCCTCGCCACCTGCCATTTGCTGTCACTGCTGATCGGGTATATATTCACTCAGGAATGTGCGAACACCGATCGAATAGGCTTCCGAACTAAACAAAGTTCATGTGGTGGCCAGAGGTCCCCAACGGGTGACCGCCTGCCAGGCCGATTCCGGCCAAGTCATAATAGCAGTAAGGGGGTATGACAGCGTCTGGTGTTCAGGGTTATGCTTGGCTGATGAAGGCATATAAGCCCGAAACATTTCTGTATCAAGTTACCCCCAGACGCTGTCATACCCCCTTACTGATATATATATATAAAGAGCATTTACCTAAAAAGGAGTTTTTGGATATTAGTTCTTATGAAAACGGCCATGTAGATCATAGTTAGAAATTTCTCAAAACAGCAAACCACATTGTCGAGCATGCGGAACGTCCGCTAAATAACTCGGATATTTTTAATTCTAAGAGTAATAAAAAATTTGTTTAAAAGGCTTTTTCGGTAAAACGTGCTTTAATTAGATATTCAGCTGACGAATTTCTGTGTATATCAAATTTTTCCAAAGTAATATCACAATGAAATGGGAGACTTTTGACATGTTTTATCCTATCTGAAAATAAGCGATTCAAGTTGACTGGAAATGAAAGAAATCACTTTTCTCTTTATAACGGATTATTTTTCGCCCTAGTTGATTACTTCCAGGATCAGTTGTAAGCTTTCAAATGAATAAAGAGTGGCCATATATATTGCCATTTTTTGAAATCATTATTATTCTTCTGTCTATTCCGTTTCTAAATAACGCATAATTGGAACTTATAATTTGCTAAAAAAGTATATTTCTACATGACTTACATGTAGTAAGGCCTGTTTTACATAACGTTCGCGGTAACATATGCGGACACTTTGGTAATTCACCAAGGTTAGCGGTGCGGCAGTATTGTATACAGTGGTCCATGCTACGTCCGCCGAGGGGGGTGGCGTGTTCAAGTGGCCCTTAAGCACTCACTATCTCACGTGTGTATGTGAGTGGAAATCGGTCAAGTGTCTTCAGGTCAGCGAGTGGCAAACCGCTCGCCGCGGTGTTGCATGACCTTCAGGCAGGGAGCATTCAACAAGGATGGCTATCAGTCACCCATCTGTTCTGGATTCCTGACTGGTCCAGCTTTAGTTCTAGTGACTCAAAGGCGCAAACTGCTGAGCGGACTGTGATATCCATGTGCGTGAGCAGGTTCGCAGGCAACTAACTTCTGAAAGCTGATGCAAGCTGAAGCTGTCAGTAGAATAAAAGTGTGTGCATGCAATCGTGAGCGAGGGAGGGGGGAGGGAAATACGATATATCAGCCTGAAAATGACCGTTAGGCAGTGGGCCTTTGCGCTGTTGAGAAACTGACAACGAAGACTTTTTACACCGTAAATGAACTGGAGGGCGCTGCTGACAGAAAATCTTGCATAAGTGGAAAATGTTTATCGGAGACGAACTAATCTTATCCCTCGAAAGCAACTTGAGAGAATATGGCATCGACATATCTTTGAAGCGATTGCTGTGTGCTTAGACCACACCGCACTCTAGTTCGACCTTTTTATGTTATGATCAATGGAACTATGCAAATCCAAGGGCTTCTAGCAGCTACACTTTTCCCAGGAATCTGTAGATTTTCTTCAACATTTATTTCATTTGAACAAAAGGGATTAAAAATAATACACAAATCATCGTGCCCAAACAACTAAAGTATCTGCCGCTTGCAGACCTCATTTCCTCCCCGAACACCCAGCACAGTTTGAAAAATAACTCCTCTATTAAATGCGCCCAAGCTAGCACAGATGGTGATCTGTAGCTGTCAGAAAATTGAGGGAGACTGTAGAAGAAAATATATTGGATAAGGGTGTGTTGGATGACTGGAAGGGAGGAATTGGAGGTGTATCCAAATGACCTTGCTCTCACAACGCAGGCGCTAACGATGGTCCCAATTAGAACTTTGAAGTTTTCATCAGATTAAAGAAGTGAAATTTTTGGCGTTTAGTTAGACTAAAAAGTATTTTCTTGACATAAATAAAAACCCAGACCGTGGCCAGTTCCATAAGCGAATTGCACCTTAATTTCATGTACCTTTACTGGATAGGTCTGTGATCATGTCTGATTTAGTCGGCTTCAATGAAGTCACTGACGGTACCTCTCGACGCGTGACAATTGGTGGCAGTGGATTTGAAAAGCTCTACCCATTCTCTTGTCCAGCGACGGAGAGCGAGAATCAAAGGTCCAAGAACCGCTTCCATGTCTTTACGAACGGTGTCGGGCCAAGTCGTGAGTTGTCCACCTCTTCGCTGCGACAGCGGATCGAGGGCAGCGTAACAAAGCTCGCAAAGCGGACGGCGGAGAACGTGCCCAATCCACCTTAGTCGTCTTTCTTGGATGGCCAGACATAACCTCGAGATACTCAGAAAGCAAGTGCGGACTGTCTCGTTCGAGAGCAAGTAGGTATACTTCAATTTAAGGATGGTCCTCTGACAGCGGTGGTCGAATACCTCCAGTCTTCGCTCATCTTTCACAAGCAAAGCTCAGTATTCACACCTATAGGAGAAGACTGATCAAACGGATGCACGGTAAACACGGATTTTTGTGGCGATTGATGTGTTTCGTCGGATCCATAGGCATTTTCGGAGGATTGAGAAAGCCCGGCGAGCAGTATCCATTCCGGGGACAATGGCGTGCTTACTCTGTCCATTCAGTAGCAGCCTCACCCCGAGGTATTTAAAACTGTCTACTTCTTCAAGTTGACGATCATTAATCCTAAGGGGTACCTTCTCCTGGTCAGGGATGCGGTTTGCGAATAATTTGTTCTTTCGGGTATTTATGGACAGGCCAACCGACATAGCGATCTGATTCACCCGTGACACTAC
>JAYGXS010000002.1:30067121-30081897 GCA_036362985.1 Ligula intestinalis | reverse complement strand
TACCACCCTCTTCACGTAGGGCCTTCCCGAGAATGCAGTCAATGGTGTAGTTGAATAGAATGGGCAACAGGACACAGCATTTTCGAAGGCCAGACCGAATATAGAACGGTTCTGAAAATTTGTTGTAAACCAGAACCCGCGCAGTAGTCGACCGGTATTATACCTCGATCATGGCGATGATTTTTGGTGGAACAGCATTTATTGTCTTTATCTGCCGTAGAGATTCACGCTGGATAGAATCGAACACAGCGGCAAAGTCAAAAAAGCAGACAACTGTTGTTGTTGGTAGCTATGATGGAATGCAAGGACCCGTCTCCATGTGAATATCTGTTCGCACACCCACGACCAGCACGGATAAATTGGAATCGCCTGAGAATTATAGCGAATATCTTCGCAGAAACATCGATAACACTTATGCCGCGGTAGTTCTCATATCTTTTCTTATCTCCTTTTGTGAACACAAGTACAAAGTCGCCTGAGCCCCAGTCATCAGGAACGGCCGCATGTCTCCACGCTTGTCCAAGCTCATGGGCATATGGTTCATTGAATATGCATATTTAATGCCTTTCGAAAAGACAAGAAACGGGTGTCCAGAACTCACTTTACCTTGAATTGATCAAATAGTTGGCAGATAAGTTTTCCGCGATCTTCTGGGATATAATTGCTTGTAGCTACTGATATATGTTTTAATCCATGATAAAGGTAACGGGTATAAATCTTTTCGGAACGACTATGTCCGGTTCTAACGTCACGGTTCTGTTCACACGTGTACCTGTCCGTTCAAAATTCATGTGTTCACCGAAGACGGGAGTACAAAACAGCAGGCCAAAACGGCGTTAAAGCAACTATTATCACGATGTGCCTTTAAAATACAGCTCCTCTTTGGCGGTCCGTTTTGCATACAAAGAGATTGCGTTTTTATCGGTCTACGGACAAGCACAATGTTTTGGGAAAGCCTGAGACGAAGCAAATGAGCGTACTGTTCAGTGTGCTGAGGTCGTTATGCGGAAAACATCTGTGAAGTCCTAGATTTAAAAAAATCAGCTTGGAGTCCTTAGGACAATCAAGGAATGATTACCACACGCTGCTAAGAGGCAGCTAGCAATTTTCTTGGTGAGAAGGCTGGTCGAGCAGCGTAACGATTTTATTTCACGAACTGAGGCAAAGGTTCGTATCCCAGGTATGTGTATAGACTGAGAAGAAGCCGTATAGAACACCGGAATCATAGTTTTATTAACAATGGTAGCTAGCGAGTAACATAACTATTTCGCCTTGAACACATACGATTCGGGTTCCAATTAGTTTGCAAACAAGGCATCATCCAGAATGGATACATCATAAAACAGATCGATGTACAGTTACCCACTACTATATAGCTTTATTAGTCTGACAGACAGACAGACTGGACGCATGCTGGGTTCGCGCATACACGAGCATAAGGTGGCTGTTCGACGGGGTGACGCACTATCGCAAGCGGCGGCCCACACCTATGAGACGGGTCACGAGCTCAATTTCGTAGCTGCGAGGATAATTGCCCACGCCGGCAGCAAGACGGGCCGAGAGCTGATTGAAGCCTGGGCATCGGATGACAACTCAGTTAACCGATGTATTGAGGTGGCGCCTGCATGTGTTGCCCTGCGCAGGTATCTCCAGGCTCACGGCACTTGTGGTTAATTAGTCCTCGTCCTACCACTTCCCCTGCTCCTATGCCGGCTAATTGGCCCCTTCCCCCTATAAATATTGCTTGCTTTCGTTGACGATTTTATCTCTGATGATGGACTCCCGCAAGAGTTCGGAAGCTCAGACTAATAAAACTATGATTCCGGTGATAGACACCGCTTCTTCTTCTTCTTCTTCTTCTTCTTCTTCTCAATCTAGATGATACCCTTTATTGTTCAGAACTTTCGAACTCGTACAGGATTTTATTGTCAGAGGTAAGAGCAGCAACAAAAAGACGACAGTTATAAGGGACATCAACCAATCAACTATCAAACAGAAACGCCAACGAGGATATGACATGCACTACCATATATCAGAGAGGTCTCAGGAGTGGCTGAGCGTATCGCAGCGGGACTAGGTGTTGGATTTGTACACCGACCCGAAGCTACCATGCGCAGAAAGATGCTGAAAACCAAAGACCGGCTTAATCTCAAGGAGAAATCTGCAGCAGTGTATCACATCCCGTGCCTACGTTGTGTTAACTATTTCACAGGTCAAATTGAACCCATGCTCGCATCGCGCACGCATGGAATGAGACTGCCTGTGTGATGGGGTAACGAGTTATCGCGAGTTGCTGTTCACATTTGAGAAATGTGTTTTGAGTTCAACTTTGCAGCCGTCAAGGTACTTGCCCACGTCGGTAACACGACTAACCGAGAATGGATTTTGGTCTGGTCTATGAATGGAGACTCAATTAATTGATTTGGTGCTGGTGAACAGAGCACCGCACAGTCACCCCCCAGACGTGCAAAATTGATAGTTGATTTGTTTTCATCCCCTGTAATTGTCACCTATTTCGCTGCTGTTATCTCTGACGGTGAGCTGTGGTGTGAGTTTAAAAGCTCACACCAATATATAAGACATTCTGGTGCTCGATCAGCCCTCTTTACTAAAACAGCCACTTGGAACGCGCACCTTTTCAATTATTCGCGAATTTACTGGGTGTCCAAGTAAGTATATAGCCTGCCAGTTCTGTCTAACCCAGCTTCTAATAAAAGTGGCCTTATTAATGGATGCACGATTTTTTTAGGAAAATAAGTGCGATTAGGATTGTTATTGAGAAAAATTTCCACCTGGGATAAAACATGCAGATTGGATAAGTCATTTAAGTAGCCATTTGGGGACCATAGCTCACACTTTTCCCGATTACCGGGAGTTCAAACACATATGCCTAAATTTACCCTAAAATTAACAAAAGTTGAAAAAACTATACATTTAATTAAGATTATATTACTTTTATCTGAACCCGTAAGTCCAAACTTATACACAATTAAACACATCTACTTGCCGAGGAAGCATGCAGCCCAGAAACAATTTCGGGACGTCACCCGTTGCGTGTACTAAAAAGTGGTTTTTTCGAAGAAGAGTGTAATTGGGCATAGTGTAAAATAATCAGCTACTACTTGGCAAAGGTAAACTTGAAAAAGATATAGCAGGGTGGTTTCATCGCGATATAGTCCAGTCTTCTCGCTGCCAAACGAATGGCTTAACAATTGTTACAATTTGTCTGGGAACGCTTGTATACCAGAGGTAAAGGCTTACAAAAGTAACAGTGGGAATATAAGTGACTGCCGATTGCAACTGAATCTCTGCCATTCTGTCTGGACTCGTGACTCCACTGATAGATCCTTCAGCTCAATGACCACCTCAATCCGAGTTAACTACTCGGCTCCTCCAGGTCTACCGCTGGGTCATGGGGCAGTGACGACAACAGATCAATTCTAATTGGCCCTACCGGGACTGCTTCTTTTTGCCGATACTACTTTTCGCAACGTTCGTCTCCTACGTGTTTCGGTCCTGTCAGCTAAGCCATTGTGGATATGATTTTGTGTTGATATTAGTCTGCGGTGAGTTGGAGTTCTAAGGACCGTAGCTACCGAGAGAGCGAGAGAGAGAGGGCAAGTTGAAAATCAGCTGCGAAGGAAGCCCTTCAAGCGCCAGACCAGAAATAAACACGTGTGATGCAAGGAAGCATCATAACTGGCGGTAAGAGAGCTCATTAACTACGACAGTCCTCGCCACCGCCGCCGCCGGCTCGCAGTCCTGCTCCCTCGAGCACACGAGACGCAGCACGAGACTTCCTTTCTAGCTCCCTAAATGCAAGAGCAAAGAGAAAGTACGCCTCCGACGTCGGTAGCGGTGGCGAGGGAGACTGACCGGCGCTAGCGTTCAACCAGAGCGTAGCGCAGCAGCAGGGTACCATGAATTATTGAGTAGTGCTCACCATGTCCCTTCATGTGGTGGCGCATGCAGCGCGCCCACGCCGCGCCGCGCCCGCTCCCGCGGTAACTTCGCGCCCAGCCTGGAGGCGAGAAAACGACCAATGCTCGGCCGCCGCCCCCTGCCGGGGCAGGGGGGGGCTGCAACCTCCAGGCAAAACAGAAAGAGGCGGCTCCCGGGGGGTGCGAGAAGCCGACTTTGCCGCAACTGTGGTGTCGGAATGACGTTGTCCGCGCTGATTCCTTGGTATGAAAAGTAACGAACGTGACTCTGCGCCCCGAAAAAAGTGAAATACGTAATTCTCTCTCTTCAACCCCTGGTGTTTTTTGTGGACGACCTGTGAGTGTTAAACGTTATCTCTGAGCGAAGTCAGGTGGCTAAGGCTTCACGACTTATGCGTCTCCTTCGTCTGTGAGAGCGGAGCTTGACCATATTAGACTCCTCGATCCATTGGGTTAGAGCACGGGCCTGGCACTGGTATTTCGTCAGCAGTTATTCTATGAAGGAAATTGTTTAAGTTATGGTTTGATTGACAGTTGCAAAAAAACACGACTTGATTGTTATATGGGGACCTACCGGAGCTCCAGTGTACAGTTTTGAGGAGAAGTTCCGAAAAAATAGCTTGGATTGTCTGGCTATAGCTTATGCAGCGTGATCAGATACCCATGCTTAAACTTTGGAACGGAAACACGTAAGATCAGAACCCCTCTTCACTTACTTCCTGAACTTAATCCGTTAAATACAGTCATTGGCCTACGCTCTGCTATTTCCTATGAAGAATAATCAGTGCCACGTAGGAGTTGCAGCCATCGTATTTTCTGATCGTAGAACAGAATAAGAAAGCGGCGTGTTGCCTTGAAACTCAGATGGGGCGTCCTGGGAGACGACGGAGCACAAGCCCCCGGCCTAATTGAACGTCTTACTTAATGAGCCACTTGACTCAGAGCTGAATTTCGCGTTACCATGGCCATGCTTCCTCAATCTGATGGCGGCCGCTTCTGTTGCTGCTAGCAGACACTAACCCGTGGACTTGGGGTAATTTACTGGCTTGGAACTTTGTGCATACCGCTAGTGTCATAGGCGATTATGGTACTGTGCGGGTAGTAGCGCTCGTTTGGATGAAGGAACAATTATCTATTCTCCTTTATTTATGTGCATACGGCTTAACATTGACAGTCTGGGTCTGTATGACGAGGCAAAAGTTATAAATGGGATGTTGAAAGTGGCTGCAGGCGCTGGAACTGCAGTCACGCTGCGATGAATCCGCAAGTGTTTGATTAGGCTGCTACCTATCTCATGAAATATCAACCGCAATTCTGAAATATGCTTTCGATTCAAACAATGTACTTAAAATGGTTGTAATATTGTTTATCATGCAACCTTATTGGACGTTATTTTAGTCATTTCAGAATGTCAGCTTGTAAATTAGTCGCCTTCCAACAACCTGCTAAAATCATACTCTGTAAAAGATGGCTATTGAAATAGTATGCATTTTATCACCGATTTAAATGTAATTTTCAGAATAAGCAAAACAAAATGTTCTTTTTGCACTAGTTTGGAAGATACCGTGGATCCTCGGTTAACGAATCTAATCCTTTCCAGCACCGAGCTCGTCGTATGAAACGCTCTTCTTGCAAAATTTAGCCCATAAAACTGCGTCAATTCACTGATTGACTGCAGGAGGACCCACGTTCAGGGAGCAAGTTTCAACGGTGGACAGAGGCACACGTACTGACAGCCCCTTAACTGAGCGGAAGCTCATCAATTGAAACAAATTTTCTACGAGTGACTCACTCGTTACCTGGAATGGAGCTGCACGTCCCCCAAGGCTCCACTGTACTTACGCCTTCTTTAAATTGTATACTAAAAGAAAAGGTATTTTTCGGTTTTAATAAAGTTCTGATTATCAGGTTTTTTAAGACAGAGCAATATTCATTCATAAGAATTAACAATTGAGTAAAGCAGTGATTTACCAACGCTTTAATTTAGTAATGTTGCTTATAAACTATACAATACTATCCACATCCATCACAAACATTCATGAGAACTACGTGACCCCTTCTTCAAAGCACGTAGAACTGTTTGAGATTCCTTAGGCAGAACGTTTATAGCAGATGGTTTGAAAACCTTGAATGCAAGTGTAACGGCCGGTAGGGTTCGAAATTATTTGGCCATTTAGGAACTCTTTTTTAACCGCTTTCTGCAAGTTAAAATTCTAAAGAGGACGTAAGTTGATACCTAATGGGTATAGACACGGCAGGTGTCATTTTCGATGGTAACGCATATAAAAGGCCACACGTGACAATGTTGGGTCACACCTAGGCGCAGACTCACGCCAAGTCAGCCACCTGCGTCCGATGTCTTCTCTGCTCATCTTCAATTGCCCATTACACTGGGTCCATGAGAGAGAGGAGGAGGAGGAGGAGGAGTAAGACATAGTGTGGTACATGCTGCAAAATTATATTATCACTGTAAACTTATTCACACACACAAGCCACTAACCCAACGCCTACTCTGATGTCGAGCACATGGTAGGCATCGTCGGGAAAGATGGTCGAACCATCGTGACGTGTGTTCCCACCTACACACACCCTGCAGAACCCGAGATATCAGTGAATTACCCTGGGACCTTCAGCAAAAGGCATTAGTAAATCGGCAGTGACCACACCGTTTAACATGACATAACAGACACTTTATGATGTTATGAAGTTCACCAGAAAAACACCAAATTCGGTAACTTTGATTTTTAGGCCAACAAATCTTGGATAGCAAGGTCACTAGCATAGCAGTTCGCAGAAATGAACAACACATGTTGCACTCTCTTTGCAATGAATTTCGTTTTGTTTTGATGGTCAGTACGACACAAGCATCTTCGCGTATTCAAACTTGCCTCACAGAACTAAAGCGAACAGTAAGGTTTTTGGCCTATTATCTTATTGGTGGCTTTATAAAATCTCTTAATGCAAGAGCTACTCGATATGACACTTTCGTTCCAAACTGAATTTCTAGACCTGACAACACGAATGCTTTCAGTTTAATTTTCAGCTCTGACCAACGCTGAGTATACTACAGCAATCACCTAATTATAAACTCGTTAAAAAAGACCCGCCTATCCTAAGATTTAGACCTCTTAGTACCCAAACAATTTGAGACTGTAGGTGCTGCCGAAGTAATCATGATGTTCCGCATACATTTTGCAGCCATAACGCATGCGAAATATTTTTCTACAGCACAGAAAGCCTGCGGAAGGAGCGAATAGTGTGTTGAATTATTATAGCAGCAAAATACGCCACTGGTTAGGCATAAAATCGTGGCAGTTTTCTGAGTGCCGTCCACCTCCATTCTCAAGTTTCGGTCCAATGGAGCATAGGAGCTACCTTAGTGAGGCTACCTCCGCGGCTCAGAAGAGGCTAGAGTACGTGTGATTCACAATGTGGGCATCTGCTGAGCATACTAATCACAGTGAACTTCCGCTCAACCAACCATGAAGTCGAACGCGCAACTCTCACGATAGGGAGGGAGGGGATTTGTTTAGGTCTGTCGTGCTCTAGAAGGCACGAAAGACTGCCACCCACATACCCGCGAACATATATACAACCTATAGAGAAAATAGGTATAAGTAGGTCCATTTGACACCTGGTTTGACCACCCTCAGAGCTAAAGACTGAACACTCAAGCGAAGAATAGAACTGCCTAGGGGAATCGGTGGTAGGACTTGAGCTGAAGGCTGGCATTCACCTTCAAACTCCTTCAAAAATGATTAGGTTAGGCATCTGATCTCGCCTAGGTGGCTGCTAATTAAGTGGCTTAGACAATTTAATTGCCAGATTAACATTATACCGGTTGTATTCTCTTAAAATTAGGAAATACTGTTGGCTGAATCAAAAGATTGCCGCGAAGATCTTCACATGGCGTGTGCAGCTTGAATAACCCTCGATCAACTAGATAACTATAAAAGCGCTTGGTTTCGTTAGTATGCACTTTAGCGAGAATATATATTCATTGCACAAGAGATCTGCTGGAGCTCCAACATCAGTCTATTTTCGTCGAATCATCTGTTTATGGCCTTTTACATTGGCTCGTATATAGAACTCCACAATCTTTCCACTAACACACGACTCGTACATTTCCCTGATCTTTAGTCCATTGTTAATAGCTCTATCACAATTCGTGGTAAGTTTACCGGTAGAGACTTACCACAAATTTTCAAAAAGAATACTAAATATTGCTGGAGAAAAACTCTACCAACTTTCACGATATTTGGCAAATTACTGCTCGTTTGATTGCATACTCTATTCAGTGTGGGAGTCAAAGCTGGCGCCTACTGTTTTTAAATCCCGAGTAAACCTTTTTTTACTCAAATGTTAGTCACTATATAAAGCTAAACAGGGCAGTCAATGTATTTGCTTGTTTTGACGTTAAAATGTTCGCCTGCAAAATTATACTAGGCCGTATTTCTAACAACGGGTTGACATTTGTACACGATCTTACAGTATACATGTTTTTTTCACGAAATCAGCCAAAGAAGCCTCTTGAGACAAAATCTGGCAATGAGGATCATCGTCTGTGTGAAGCGTACAATATCCAAGAGCAAGTTGCAGTTTGAGTAGTTAATATTGCTGAAGGAATTCATACATACTGCTGGCCAACCCTAGTTTTTTGCGGAACCGTACTACGGTTTAGGTAGTCGATGCGTGTGAGTTAAAATTAACTAAAACTGACTGGTTAGTGACGGCTAACAGACCAGAAATGGTCATTCCAGTCTACTTTGTCTTTGTCGGTAATATTTTCTCTCTCTCTAATACTAGCCATCGTGCAGCTTCTGGTGGGCGAGGGGGGGGGGGTCAGCTCGAGAGTGGGCCCGATAAATGACTAATTAGAGCCCATTCACTGAACCATAAATTGGCAGTTGTCGTGACTAGGTAAAAACTCACAAAATTGAAGAATAAAATATGTCACACTGTTCAACGAAGTTGAGAAGGAGATTATATTGCTGGGACAAAGAAGCAAGAATCTGAAACGCCAGATGAATGAACGTTTCCTTCCAGCGATAGCAACTAATCCTTTTGATATGTCAGACCGTTAAGTAGCAATTCAGAACCTAGGGAACAGAGAGTTCATACACCTGTAAGAATTTAATAGCAGCCGGAGCTATAATCAATCTCATTTTTTTATCATCCATTTGCATCGTCTGCATGGATTGTCATCTAATCCATCAGAAAATGCAGCTCAGCTATATTAGGCTACGAATCAGAGATAAGAAAGTATTGATACGCCACATAGTTGGCAAGCGCGTCTACCGGGGCTTTTTAAGGCAGAGGAGCACTTAGTACACATCCGACTGATGCGCGGTTCACTCAAACCTGGCAACGCGAATTCTCCGATTGTGACGTTGCTGGTTCTACAGGGTGCCCCACGAAAAAGCCCTAAATTTGTGATAATGTTTATACTGTTATAAAAATAAAAATTATTGATTGCAATTATAACTAACAACTTTATTGTGTAATCAACAAACTGTTACCTACTAACAAGTTACAGATACCGCTCAAAATGCTGTCCATTAACTACAGAACAGCGACGTAAGCGATCCATCCAGCTCTGAGCTGCTCGACGAATGACGTCAAGAGGGATGTTGTTCCATGTGTCCATCAACACATGTTTTATTGACTCACTATCAGTGATTCCTATTCTTCGTCTCTGAACCTCCTGTAAGAGTACACTCCAAATGCAAAAGTCCATTACATTCAGGTCAGGGCTCTTGGATGGCCATTGCTGGGGTGTGTGGGTGCTCCTCACCACTGAGCGGAACATGGCGTGGGCGACATGAATGCGGGTGCGAACCAAGGGGGGCGGCTTCACTTCGGATGTGGCCCATGTGTTCTGTTTTCTCCGCCATCGATCGTGACGGCGTGGGCGGTCCGGCCGCCGTAACAATCACAAACTTAGGGGTTTTTTGTGGGGCACCCTGTATATTCATTTAAGCCAATTGTGAAAAAAACTCGGCGGCTCCGGTTGGATTTGAACTCGCGAAAACAAGACCAAGGCCCAAGTTCAGTCAGCCTATTAATTTTGATTTAGAGGATTTACGAATGATGGCATGTGCTGTCTGGGCAAGACTACACTGTCCTTTTATTCGGGAATCATCTTTTAGGCAAGCCAACTCTTGAAGCCAGTTATAGCAACCTGAATTCAGCTGTTTGATGTTAAGGATAAATTGGCCACCTACTTCAGATACCCCTAGTTTTATTAGTTTTAATTAAGTCGTATTTTTAGTTTTTTATATAGTAGAGTAGTTTTATTTTAGTCTTCAGTTTAGACAGATACTGCCAGCGTTAGATAAATATACTTAAATAAGTATCAAATACTTAACTATCTCAACTAGGCTAAACAAAACTAAAACAAATTAAATTGGTAAACTAAATACTAAATAGAAAACAAAACTAATTTAACACCGCCGGTCCCGTAAGACAGAATTCTAATTCTAGGGGAATCTCAAGTGGGCGACTAATTTAACTTTTACCCTGTATGAAAACAAATCGGTCTTTCCTTAGACTGTGTATCTTGCATCCAGTAATGGTGTTGTATGCATCGAGATGTTTAGATGAGCGGCTAGAACTAACAACTAATACTATAATATCCTTTATTTTGGACAGACGAGTGGTCATTTCTCTGCAAGCACCCTGCTCAATTTTCCTGTACTGTAAAACGTGTACCGGTGAGTCCATCAATTCAGGACCATATTTTTTGGCCGAAGTCCATTCAAGCAAATAAATTTTTTTATTTGCAAAGACTTACTAGAAACTGCAATTATTTATATTTTCCTGTCACCTCAAGGTCATCCAGAGTACATCGACACTTATAGTCGACCTAACCAAGACGAGTTGCAGTGGAAAAGTCGTCGCGAAATTTATTGGACCTAATAAGTCTTGCCATTTGAAATTCTTACCAGGGAAAATGTTTTACAAAATAAGTAGTAGGCTGGAAGGCAAACTTTGTCCTTGCTCATTTCCATGAGGCAGGATCTGTGGTTCAATAATGGACACCAGAGTCAAAACAGAATGGCCCCCATACCGTTTCTCAATCCTTTCCAAGACGATGTCCCCCAATCCTACATGAAATTAAAGGTTACCGATTCGTCCTCACGGCACACAGTGCACATTCCTCACTCTGCACGCGCTCAAATGCATCACGCTGCGCTAACTGTCGTACCTTAGAAGGCCGCCAACTGACGGGACCAGTCGTTCCTCCTCTTCGGTCGAAGAGTTTGGTTGCGGTGGCTAGTTCGTACTCTGGTCCCCAACTCATTTGGGAGCCTAGACCCCCCCCCCAGTCAAATTTCTTTTGTGAGAAAAGAAACTGGTCCATCCTGCGTGCATCAGGTGGGGGTATGTGCCGCGCGCGGACGGGCTGTTTATCCCTGCTAGCCACTGCGCTGCCCCGGTGTTCCTAACTGAATAAGGGCAAACAGAAAGGGGGACACGTCGTGCATGTTTACGCCTACTATAAACAAATTCATGTGTGAGTCAGTCAGTCCTTATGCCCAATCAGGCATGGGGCACACAGTGGGCACAGTCTTGGCAATGACCATCCAACTGTCCCCATTTTTCATGAGAAATTTGTTTTTTTGTTGGCCCAGAAACCTGCGAGTGTTCTGCCCTCACGCTCTCAAGCACTTTGGGACGCTGAAAAACCTGTCCGTTCTGCCAGGCGGTGTACAACTGTGGGATGAATAAGAACGCACATTCTCACGCCAAAAAAAACAAAGGAAATTATACACAAAAAGAGGACGAAGGAGCACCTGAAAGGGCAGAGGCTAAGAAAGCAGCTAGACGGGTGCCTTGTTCCCGTACCAATCCCATCCCCTACTCTAACAGAGTGCCTCAGTTCCTCCGCTCTTTAAGCCTGCACACTTCCTTTAAAGTCGAAACATTCAAAGGTTAGGTACTGTGAAGGTGTGACCAGTCTTCTCTCCCTTTCAAAGCTCAGTTGTACAAGGAGCAATCTTATTTTTCGCGATCCATAAAGGTGGTGGTGGTGTAAGAAGATGATAAGAAGGAAAAAGGAGAGTACTAAACTGCACTATTACTCTTTTTACACCTTCTATTTTCAGTCCGCCCTACTGTCTTCCACCGTCTTTGAGAGTTCAGATGTTTTTTTTTTCAAGTAACTGAAGGGAGCACCGCCAGTGTGAATTATTCATCTGCTAAGCAGAATATTTTTCATTGGTTGAAACGCATACATTCTCAAAGTTGGTCGGACATGGAAACGTGTATGCCGCCCGCCCTCTTTCCTCTGCTCGGAAGCAAGGCCTTTTAGGAGAGGAAGAGCGGTGTCCTAAAATATACAAAAAGGTAGAAACCGTACACGCGCGCTCTCCGCTTCCTTTAATGCATTAAAGGGACACTTTGTAGAAAGATAGATCAGAGGGTACACATATCCGTGCCATACCTCAAAATTTTCTTGGCCTAATGGGAATACACAGGATAGTGTACCAACTTTCGAATTAACTATCCTGGATGCAGCAAGGTAGCTCAAAAAGGGAACAGGGACGTCCTGACAAAAAAATTCTTTAAGAACCGCAACCTACAGCTTGAGTCCGGCTTTGGAACAAGAAATACGGCGTAAGAGTTTCCATTTCAAAATCACGCATAAAATGTGCATAAAACCAAAATATGACCAACAGTGCCCTGAACAAAGAAACTACAGATAGACATGTATCTCATTACATGTGGACGAAATTGAAGTATTTTGTAGACCATCCTGCCGAAGTTTAAGGATGGCAAATATTGTTCGTGGGCTTGAGCAAGGCTTTGCGTGAGATGCTAACTACCAAACCGGGTATAAACTCCAACTAATCTTTGATCAAATCCATGCCAAGACCTTTCAAGGTGTAGGGAAAAATACCAACTCTCCTCCTTGGTAAATGTTTGTTTGGTCTAGTTAACCCCGTAAGACAACCGTTGTTACGTACTTCGAAATTAAATCTTCCCTGAAATTGACTGAAGCCCTTCATTTGTAAACGCCACTAGGGTTCACAGAACACTACTCGAACTCATGAAAACACCTCATAGACGATGTTCAAGCCAGAGAAGTTAGGCATAGTCTGGCACTATGCAACCTACACTGGTAGGGCAGTTTTCCGATTGGAATGTTCGCCAACACCTGTGGAAATGTTTCTATGTGAATATCCTTACCGCCCCGTCTCTCTCTCTTCCTTATCTCTTGCGTCTTTTTATTCAGTATAAAAGTGGTCAACGTTCTTGGCAGAGAAGTAGCCGTTAAGTCTGAGGAAATTTGTGCTTTTTAAGTGATATTCAAAAGCAAGCAACAGCATGTTATTGCAGGTGGCTCCTCACTCCCTATGAAACAGGTCCTGTGTTTAACTTTGCAGCAGTCAAGGTAAATGCCTACGTCTAAAGCAAGATGAACCAATAATTTATGAAATCCTGGACCTCAATGGGAACTTAATCAATCTATATATCGATCTGGCATTAGCATGCAGACCTGTGCCCAGTTGCCTTCAGACTTGCGTCATTTATTGGCTTGTGCCCCCTACAAGTAGCGCTTTCTTTTATTGTTGCTTCTGTCTCTGACATTGGACTCCTGTCACAGTTTGAAAGTTCATAATATAAAACCAGTGGTTTCGATGGTCGACCATTCGTTTTCTTTACTCATACGAACACCGAAAACTCGAACCTTTGGCTAGATGTGATAAATTTTAGTAGCCAAAACACTCTCAAAATTTACAGTTGCAAATACTCACAGGCATTGGCTGCTTAAAGAACACTTTATTTGACTCAAAGTTATGCGAACACTTTGAATGTTGCAGGTTGGTACCTCGTAGTAAAACTCTAAAACAATTTATCGCAGAAAAATTGAAGAAGTCAAGGCTGCTACAGAGGGCAGGCAACGTAGTTGCCTGCCGTTCCTGGTAGTCCTTAGCTAGACGACTAGGAACTTGAGCATTTAAACTTGACTGAATGTGTTGAGGCGGACATCAGATTGCATTCGTTACCTCGCAATTTATAGTTTGCGTGCGGTTGACAATTTACTTTGTTGGCACTGAGGACTTGTGGCGGCAACTTAGCAAAGATGAGATTTTGGCTGCTGAATATTTGATTGGGCTTGTCCTATTCATGGCCAACGTTTTCCATGTACGCGGCACAAGATGGCCTGCTTCGAAACCTTTACTGGCGGATCAAATATGAACATGGCAAGCATCTTCGTCTTAGTAACCAGCACAAAGGCATATTTCCAAGGCAGTTGACATAGAAAAGTACACTTAACTGTGGTCGAGCATTTCATTCAGTTAGTTGTACGAATAGCTATTAGGGAAACAACAACTGCTCAAGTGAGCTGTACTTTTTAACTGAGGTTCGATAGTTGTATAGGTAAACGTTTCGGTTGCAAAAGATTAATAAAACTTTATTCCTTCTAGACTTTTGATAAGAACTTACGTGGCATCCAAATATTCTATTTGGAGGATTACAACATTTTAGAATTCTTTAATAATTGCCGTGTATTTGGCTCGTACTTCATTCAATGTTTTGGACTGCATACAGCGCATTTTGTTGAACCAAAATGACAAATATGACATGTATACCTACCAGTCGGCCTCCTGGTGACTAAAAATGTTTCAGCATACATTTCTAATTATCTACCTACAATCCCATGCAAAATTTTCACTCGCATACCGACATAAAGGAATTTACTAAAGCTCGGAACTAATAATGAGCGTCTTTAAGCGAATAGAAAACATTCAATATCAAGACTTATATTTAGAAATACCACATTTGAGAAGAAGAAGAAGAAGAAGACTCGATCGCTGGGACAATAT